>CM032766.1:4398301-5610344 GCA_019155195.1 Avicennia marina | reverse complement strand
AATACTTCTTAGTTATATAAAAATTAATCTTAAGAAATAAGCATAACTTGAATTATATGTTTGGGTATATTTGTTTTCATCAAAAAAAAATAATAATAATAAAATACAATAGTTACTATTAATATGGCATGTCTCAAGAATTTAGATTAGATGATATTGATATCAAAATTTGAGAAACAGAACTTAATTTTCAGAGCAAGGAAAAGTGAATGAAAAATAATTTCAGTTTCTTTCATAAATATGCTATATATATACCTATTAAATAAGAATTTCTATAATAATATGATATATATTACATAGGCTTATCTGCATTGGCTTTTGTTGATAGTTATTTTCTTTCAGCTGTACCATTTTGACATTCATCACTCAATGATTTGGTTTTTTGCAGATTTATTTCATTTGTTCTATTAAAAGATGGAAAGCATTCTTATCCTCATTTGGGGTTCATAACTTTTATTCAAAGCCGTATTACAACCAAGTAACTTTATGAATCTTTCAACAATATTATAAAATTAATCCCAAGTTGTTTTCCAAAATAAAAATAAAAAAAATAAAAACCAAGTTTAATTCGATTAAAGCAATGAAAAATCAAATAATTTTCCCTTGCTTTTCAGTGAATCCATTGTAAAAAAAAAAAAAAAAAATTGCAAATTTTATCAATTTTTGATAAAAAGTACCAAATCACAGGCCTGGAAAAAAAAAATTCAAACTCTAAGTAAGATGTGGAATATAACTTCTGTATCAGAAAAAAATAGTCTCTAAATTAAAACTTCAAAACAGTGATTGATTTTCTCTCTTGCAACTTTTTTTAATTTAAATTTCATTATCAAACATTAATGAATGTGAGTGCAAAAGATCTTTTCCGTATTATCTTTTCTTTACTACTGGAAATCTCTCTCCACTGGTTTCCTTTGCATATTGTTGTATAATACTTATCTCGAATACAATAAATATCCAATTTTTTAAAAAATATTATATTTCACCTAATCACATAATTGCTCAACAAAATTATTATTTCCCACTGAGAAAGCCATCGGAATTAATGCATCTGTTAAAACCAGTGATGATTCATTAAAGATTAATTTATTATTATTAGATGAATCAAAGAGCAATCAGTGATAGCACCAACTATTTCAGTTCGTACTCGAATAATTCAACATTTAAATGATGTAAAAGCAATTATTCAAAGTCATGTGCAAGAATTTAAAAAATCTACATGCCAAGTGTTTTCCTTGATTATATTCTTGATTAAGAGAATAAATCATTATGGAAAGAAGAAATCCAGCATCCCACGTCAATATTTCCTCTTTAATTTAATTATTAAAAGCCAATATTTTATATGGACAAGCAAAACTAGTCAACAAAGTAGTTCGTGCAATGCTCATTGCAGGTGGTGTTAATCAGAATGGGACCATCAATCAATTGAATCCGTCCAAACTATTCCTTGCGGGACTGATCGGGTTTCTGTTTCGTGCATGCCTATAAAATTTCGAGTTGGTTTTATATTATAAAAGATTGGTAATAAAATAATTTTGTGATGACTATTCTTCACGTATTGCAATCATTTTTTATGAATAAATTTCATTTAGAATTCGAATATTCGGGATGAGGTGCAATGCGAGGAAAGATGCCTACATAAAATGATGGAATATGGTATTATTTAAAAAACTTGTGGTGGTCATGATGAATTTTTTTTTTAAACAAGTTTTGACAAGAAATATTTTTTGGGAGTATGCTGAGAGTCTTAATCGAAAGTTGAATTTGACTATTATTTTTCTTATAATATTATTCATTTCTTCTTAGTTACTATCATGACATTTTCAAGGTCCATGTGAGAAAACTTAAGTTATTTTTATTAGGTCAAATGATACAAAAATATAATTTGGGAGTAAACACCTAATTATTAAAAGTTATTGTAGCAATTAATTTAATTTAATTTATTTTTAATATATATTCAAAATCACTCTTATTTTTAAATAACTCTAAAATTTTAACTGTCTCGAACTCTAGCCTTACCCATATCATATGTTCAACTCGTGTTGGTAGGTACCTAGTAACCTGGCTATTACTTTTTATTAAGTGTACACTACGAGAACAATTTTGGTAGAAACAAAATTTAATTGCACAAATAGTCGTCTCTCTCCAATACAAGATAAAAAAATTAAGAGGATTAAATGATAACTTTAATGAAAACTATATCTATCAATTTCCTTCCCAACTTTCCAATTTCCCTCAACTATCTCCCTCTTTGTTCCTTATTTTTACGTAAGTTTCTTTACATTGAATTTAGCAATTGTTTGTCTCTCATTTTTATGTATTTTTTATAAGTAAATATATGGTCAACAAAACAAAAAAAAAAAAAAGACCTAACACGAATCTAATGATCATGTGTATGAAGTTCCTTCCAATGAAGTCCGACAAAAGTGTACGCCACCTTAAGCCCTATTAATAGGTGAAATGTTTATGGTGTGTTTGTTTCCAAATTATCTTATATTCATTGTGACTTAAAAATATTAAAAATAAAATATTATATTATATAATTTTTATTCAAATTTAAATTCAAAATTTTTACTCTCTTATCTGTTTAACTAATTAATAAATTTTCAATCATTGTACATACTAACAATCAAATCAACACCTATCTCTATAATGTTTCTATTCGTATTCATTTGTTTAACTTATAAACTTATATACAATCACGTTATTTAATAATAAATATTAAATATATATAAATAATTTTTCTACTCCTCTAAATCCTACAAACTAAACATAATTTTTATCCCCACTCAAACCATCAAAATTTTTCTCCCCCACCTTAATTAGTAAACAAACATAGCCTTAGCCTCTTTCTTATTATTTATATATCTTCACGTATTATTTCTAAATTTAAATTTTTACGAGCTTTAAATATTTATTTTATCAATTATGAAGTTATTTTATAAGTTTTTTATAATTACAACTCTAATTAATTGTACATTAAGATTAAAGCTTTTTTATAAAATTAATGTTTATTTTCCAGAGGCATTGAGTGTGAGTCTGCTGCTTTCACTGGTGCTATTCTAAAATAGTTGAGAGTAATAAAATAAATTTTTTTATTTTATTTTTTTCATGAAATCCATTTAAAAAATAGCCCTCTCTAAAGATATTCTCCTCAGAAATAGATACACTTCGAAAACGGACCTCAACTGTGACCCGTACTTCAGTACACTGCCATCTTCCCTCGTTTTTGTTCATATTCTTTGATTATGTTTTTTTTTTTTTTTATCCATATTTCTGCATTGTCAAAGTTTTGACCATAAAACTTCAAAATCAACAAAATTCAACTTATTATCTTTTTTCAAACTTTTAGTTTTTTCTTTTTTCACACGTCAAGTGTACTTAGAATACTAATTAACTAATTAGATAAAAAATTACTGGGTACCCCAGGGAGAGGGAAAGAGAGAAATTGGTTCCTGTCCATTAATATCTTGCTTCAAAGAATAAATTCATTTTTGAGATTTTACAATGCACTACAAAAACACTTTCAAGAATTGAAACTATACAAATAAATGACACACGTGTGCACAATTATATCATTTATTATATTATTTACATATATATTTTAAAATGAATTTATTGATATTGTTTAAAGCAAAATAGTCCAGCATTTGTCAAAAATAAGTTACCATTCAAATTCACATATGTACATGATTATATGTATTATAATAAGCATTTTGACTTTTCCAGCTGCACTAATCATGAACTTATACACCTTCAGAATTCAAAATTTATGATTGATTATATTTTTTATACACAAATGTCTCAGAGGCTAAATTCAGATCTGATCATAAATAACTGATCCCTCGTTACCTCGAACTTCCGCCAAATATATATTTCATATTATAAATTGGCCAACTTTTTCAACATCTAGCTCATTTCATATTTAATTTTAAATTAATTTTATTATTATAATAATAAATGCACAAGTCCAATTTCTTCATTATTTTATATTTATTTCAATGAAATTCTAAAGTTTTTACCAACAAGACTTTAGTTTTGAGCCATGCAGCCTAGTCTATATTGAAAAGAAAATCAAATAAGTGAGTAATAAAATTTCTTTTGATTTGATTTGATTAGATGATACAATGTATCAAGAATATTAAGTATAGTATAATTATGTTAATTCCTTTCCTTATTACATAGTAAACCTCATCCTAAAAATAGGTGATAATTATAACATATCTATAAGGTTGAACCAAAAGATAGAGAGGTATAATTTGAACATTTATTTATGGATGTAAGTCGAAACGGCTATACCATGTAATTCTTACCTTGTACTTTATAGTCTTGGCTTTATTGATTGAATTTTTTAAATATTTTCACATATCAGAGCAGATTTTTCTAAATTTGGTCTGAAAGTTAAGAATTTTGGGTTAAAATTTGTGCCACTGCTTGCTGGAGGCAAGTTTCAGCCGACACCACCTACCTAGGGAGGACTGGCGCCTGCTAATCGGTCGGTCCCAGAAGTCTAGTGCTGGAAATCAACGGTTGTGAGCCACACACCATCATCAAAAACTACTGCCACGCCTTTCACAGGCGTGTGAAGGCGTTTCTTGGCCAGAAAAGACCTCCAACCACTGCTGTTGTGTTCACCTCAAAAAGTTCCGCATATCCATGCTTGTTTTTTCAGAGCCATTGGTTTAAAAGTTTGTTTCCACGCCTTGGATTTTAGATTTTGTTCGTCGTCCTCAAATTAGTCACCCCTCCAAAAGCCATTGCCAAATTTAGCCGTAAATTTCCAATAAATGGCTCTCTTAGTTTCTAATTTTGATTTGCTGCGTAAAATTTAGTTTCTACTCAAGTGAATAGAGTTTTTAATAAGTTATAATTTGTTTTAATGATCGTTATGTTTACTCTTATTAGTCTCTTATTGATTAAAAATATGAACAAGTCATTATTCGAATTGAACATTGTAATTGTAAGAGAATGTTAGAAAAAAATCACACTCTTAATAGATTAAATTTGATGATATCACATCAAATATTCAAGATCAGAAATATTTGATATGATCAAAAATATTTAATACGATATAGTTATTTTAATTTTTTTTCTATTATTACATTATAAATTTTATTTATAAATAAGTTACTATTATAACACGTCTATAAAAAAGAGATATATAGTTTATACTCTTTAGACATTTATCCATAAATGCAAACCACAATGGTCGAACCACGTAATTCTTGTCATGTTCTTTATTGTCTCTTTTCTTTCTCGATTTAATTCTAACTACATAATTTTTGTCTTGTTCTTTAATGTCTCTTTCTTCACCGATTTAATTCTTTTAATATTTTAACGGCCTACATCACATTATGGCTGAGGAAAATCAAATAGATAAATCGAGCTTTGTTAATTTTGTTAATTTAAAGGCAAATTCTCAAACCCTAGTAAGATGTTGGAAGATAAATCTCTCATGGTATAAAAATAGAATGAGTTTACATAGAGCCATCCATCCCCAAAATTTTGGAAGGCACCTTTTAAATAATGTTCGTTCAATACAAATGACATTAGAAATTAAGCCTCGCAATAATGAATTTACGTGAAGCAGAAATAAAGCTTCTTCCTCCCCTTCCTAACATGCAAGAACGGCTCCAGCAAAGGCAGCAGCAGACGGAGAAGAAAAGCCCGACTCACCTCCCCAGAATCTACGCCGGCCTGAAACATATTGACAGCCGACATTTGCCTCACGAAATGCGTAAAGCTAACCCAGTTGCGAGGCTCGAACAAATTTTTGTCCATCCTAACGAAGTTGTAAGAAAAAGAAGGAGCGTGTAGTCCGTCTGAATAGAACTTGGACATTTTTAACACCTGTTGGAAGGACCCATCATTCAGATTTGTAGAATAGTTTTCACCCTCCAATGGGACGTCACAGATCCTCGCAGCAAGAAGAAGTTGCTTGAGGAAACTTTCGGGCAAACTGGTTGGATTTATCTGCTTCTCTTCGGCATCTAGCATCTCAAAACAGGAGCAACACACACTGAAACCATACCTACCAAACATGCGAACAATTGCGATGTATCCATCTCTAACCGAAGTATTGTAGTATCCAGATGTCAACTCTGACGGGTGAGATTGTGTGCCGTAGTGCCAGTGGATCCCAGCTACTTTTCCCGACATGTTCACTTCATTACCACGAAAAATCGTCTCCGCTTCCCTGCATATCCTCTTCCCGTGCAAAAGCAGCATTTCTGAGTACCATCCAAGGAAGAATTCTCCATACGGTGTCTTCCAAGAGCCATCAATTTGGAAAAAGTCTGTATTTTCGGGGTTTTGCATTAAACTACTTGTACCAATTGGGCCTCCGCTTCCCCATTCACGCATTCCTATTGCCCGGGCACAGGCACTCAGGGATGCAAGCATATACTGCCAAGTTGAAATATGAAAAATATTTTGGAAATGTTATTCGAGAGAATGGAAAATACATCATTGATTCAAAGAGAGATAACAATACCTTGTCATAGCATTGAAATTCACCGAGTTCACGAGTGCGCCAAGCCCAAGTTAACTTATGCGTGGGGCACGAAGGATATCTTAATTCTCCACCTGGACCTAGTCCAATTTGAATTCCCTGAAACACACCACCATGAAAACTAATCAAATAACAGAGACATCACAATAACCAAGAAAGAAAGGGAAGAAGAAGAAGAAGAAGAAAAATACAAGAACTGATTATTCATTCATTCATTTATTTATTTATTTTTATAGGTGGTAACCAACCATTACGCAGGTCTTACAGTTATAGTGCCGCCAAGATATGATCTGAATGTGTCCCTGAAGCTCCTCATGAAATCAGCATATGCTTGAATGGGTGATCTTCCATGCAGAACAGGGAGGATGTCACACCCTAGTGAAATGTATTCCATATTTCTCCTCCCAAACCTATCGGCATATGCTACATCCGGATCCCTATCCATTTCTTCAAGCACCCATTGAGGAAGAGGAATCCTTGCTCAAAGAAAAGGGACAAATTAAGATCCATACGAGAAAGGACAGCAAAATGAAAAATTAAAGTTAGAGGAAGACAAAGCACACTTAATATGTATATATAAACACACACAAGCAAACTTTGATAAAAATTATACCATTTTATTCAATGTAACAAATTATGATAAAAATAAAATTAATTTAAGATTAAGAACATATGAAAATTTTTACAAAAATAGAAAGTGTGAACTAAAAGCTATAAAAATATAAGAGAAAAAAATATAGTTATATTAAAAGAAAATAAAGAAAAAATAAAAAATAGAATAAATTAAAACTAAGATGCCAATTATATGAATAAAAATTGGGTGAATAGAGAAAATGTAATGCATCAAGACTTAAGGTTACTTTAATAATTTTACATCGTGCAACCAAATTTCCTTACTGACGTAATATATAGTATGTGTGTGTGTGTGTGTGCATTTGACTATTGACCAAAGTCTAGCAATTGGTTAGGCAAAGACCCCTAAGCAGTGTTTGGTTACTCTTTTTGAACCCCTCAAAAATCAATTCTTAAGTGTTATATAATTATTTTGGTTGAAAATGAGGGGATGCAAGCAATGTTATAAATATTAGTTATCCGAACACAATGGTCTCCAAAACATAAGGGGGCATGTTCTCTATCAATCAACCTAAGTTTGGGTTTATAGGCTACACGCAATCAAGTCAAATTTCGAATTTGATATATTGAATTCTCACTCAATCAAACTGATTTTTTAATCAATCAAGCTAATTTCTGCATTCAATTAAATTTATCAATTGAGACAGTTTGACATTATAAATTTAAAAATTCAAATTCAAACCAAACAGGCAAGTATATGACGTCAATTGTTCCTCATTAACCGAACAAAACAATTACACCAAACATTATTCCACTAAAGAACAAACATAATAAAAACATAATACCAGACATATAAACCACAAAATTATATCCTCAAAAACAATATCCTCAAAACAAATCACTTTAGAAACACTCAAAAAGGGTAAACAAACATAGCCCTAGAATTTCTGATGGTCACAATCTTCCTATTATTTTTGTACCTTTCTGTCATTAATCTTGAAGCATGAACGTCAAACATAAGCTAAAACCCTGCTAGCTTTTCAGTTCTTTACAATCTTTCTTATAATATTGCATTGCCTGTTCCTCTAAGTCTCTGGTTTCTATGCTTTAGACATAAATATCCAAGTGTTGGTACTAGGAATAAATATTCATGTTTATTTAATAAACATGAATAAGTGCAAGCATCTTCGGTAATCTATTGCTCGTGATTCAGTACCATCCCTGATACACTTTCTGAGCCAGGAAAAACATGGCTAAGCAGAATAATGGTTTTCAGAGTCCAAGCAAGTAAGCAACAAACAAAGTAGCATGTAGTCGCTGGCCTATATTCTTCCGTATATGATCATAAGACATGCCACACAAAGTAGAATAATATGTCCTAGTCTAGTTTTTTGGGAGAGGGATGACATGGCCACAGTTGCACTGTCCTTAACATCATGTAAATTTTCACTATATATTCTACAGCAAGACGAGATTCCAGCAATGTTAGAAATTATTTACATACACAAATTTAAACTTACATGATTGTAGATAATGACCCTCCTAGTACAACTTATTCATTGTCAATTGTACTGAGAATTGTTAAGGACAAAAGAAAAGTAAAAGAAGGAATATCCATGCTTAATGTCTTTCCTTGATTTCAATTGTCCTTTGAGTAAGAAATACCAGTCTCATTGTGTAAATGCCCTGTAGACAAAGTTAACTCATAGCTTGAAAACTGTTTGCTGTAAGGTTACATTCCCATTGAAGGGTAAGACAGCCAAAAATTTCACATCCAAAATAATAAATAAAGCATTTGTTTGGAAATTGTGAGTTGCAGTGAAAATGAAATCCTTAGCACCTATTATTGTCTACTTATTCAATCATTATTGTGGATTCACCCAAATGAAGTCATTTAACAAGATATCAAGCTGCATTAAAATAAATAATAATTTCATTCAATCAGGATGAAAAATTGAACAAGACCCCTTAAATTTCAAGTATATTAAAAAAAAGATATAACAGTGATTAGCACACCTACTTCGACTCTGCTTCAACAAAAATTACACTACATCAGATGCGGAGGTCAGCTACATAATAACCAACGAGTGACGGAACACCGCAAGCATGAATGCATTTCCTCATCTAAGCAGCTATTTAATCATCTTCGATCATTTATTTATGTGGATGAATTTGATGTCTAAATGCCCAACCCCAACCACAAGAAACCAGTTCAGAAGTGTTTACTTAGAAGTGAATACAGAGACTATCATCCTCTACAAATATTCTCAAATCTCAACTCTTGTACCCTGCATGGTAAATGTTACTTCTGCTGTGACTTCAGTGTTATGTGCAAGATCACATAAATGCTAAAAATTCAGGAACACAAAAAACACATGCAAATGCAGGAAGCGCGATATAATATCCACACGGATGAAGAACATAACCAGCGAGTGGAAGGAACAGAAACAAGTCACTTAACACTCATCACGATTTCAGAAAAATTCTGCTAACATATGAACTTATCGATCGATTGGTATAATCCTAAACAATAATCGCAAGTTCCGAAAAATGCTCCCAAAAATTGGAGATAGGTACCGACCAGAAGGGGTCGTCAGCGCCCGACCCGTACTGGTGGAAAGCCATCACAGCCCGAACTTTCAACCCAAATCGCCTCGCCATTTCCACAATCTCCAGATACCCTCGCCAATTGTAGCACCTCGGAAATCCCCTCTCGACCAGCCCCCACCACACCTCCATCACCACCCCTTCCACACCCGCCGCGGCCAGCGCCCGAAAAGCCTGCGCCATAGCCTTCTTCCGCCGCATCGTCTCCGCCGTCGGACCAACCGCATCCGCCGGGAGGGTAACGTACACGGGGAACGCACCCCTCCGTCGGAGGCGGCTGTTGTAATTGAGCTCGTACACCAACTCCCCATCCGAGGAGGCGTTGAGCCGGGACGTGATCACGGGCCGGGCCAAGACCCGAGATTGGAACTTCGCCCCTGCCCGTGCCGATGTGGGTTGTGAGAAGCGCCGGTGAGCGGACACGGGGCGAGTAGTACAGCAAAATCTGGGAGCGGGAGCCGAAGGGGACGCGATCGCCATTGCGCATATACCAAGTTCTCTGTATCTATACGCCACAAAGTTGGGCGTGTTACTGTGTAATCTTTTTCAGCTGAAATTGGTATCACAAGTTTGTCTATTAAAAATACCGTCAATAACAGTACACACATACAATGCCCCACGTCGAAGAATCTTTTGAGTGTTCGGCTTCTTTAATCTTTTTCCGCGAGAACTTTGGTCCAGAAAAGCTATTGAGCTTCCGAGAGGATAAAATTGCAATAAATGTCACAGCTTTGAACATCCTCCTCATCTGACGTATTTTCACGCATCTACGAGACCGTTGCGAAGTCTACTGTAAAGGTTCAACTTTCAAGACAATACAGACCACCAATTAGATTGAGGCACCCAAAAATTGCGGGTTTTTTCTAAAAAAACAAAATTTTTTAATTACTAATTTTAAAAAAAAAACCCAACTGTTGAGGTTTTTAAATCTTTGGTCCATTATCGAAAATTGAGTTTTCGGCAAAGTAATTGCCAGAATCCCAATTTTTGGCAATACAATTATTTTTTTTTAAAAATAAAATATAAGGTTTCCAGCGCTTGCTGAAATTGAAAAAAAATAATTAATATGTCTTACTGAGTTAACGGTCAGACATTTTAATTAAAAAAATATAAGTCTCAAAGTCGGAAATTGAGTTGTTGGCTTTTCCCACGGATATTTTTTAAAAAAGAGCCAAACGCGGCCTTATTCCAATCAGACCTGCTTCTATCCTTCTTCGACCAACACTAAGTTCATGACACCAACTCTTCTTCTTGTACAATCGGACACCGACGACCGTCGTCTCCCTGTGCAAGGCATCCGTACTTCTACAGTGTTATATTTTTAAACTTTTACATACAATTGTATTACCCTACCCCTATAGCCAAAATTAGTGCTGCTACCGTTTACATCTTTTGGTTCATTTTATTTGCATTTTATTGATTATTTTACATGTAACTATAAAAATTAATATCATTTCAAGTCTAATTCTTACATAAAATTATATACATCTTTACTCAAAATATTTGAATAATTTTGTTTATAAGCATATGAAATTATCCAAATTTCAGGGTGTAGTTTATTATAAAAAATAATAATAATTTTACATCTTTTGTTGATGGCAACCAAATTAAATACTACTTTGTTATAAAGAAAGAATAAGTATACAAAGTAGAAAAGTCTGAAGAATTAGTTTGCAATCTTCATAGGTTCTAAAGTAAAAGTCGTTGTCCATGTTTAAAACCTCAATAGAAATATATGAAAATGCTTTCCAATAAATGAGACAAGAAAATAATTGGATGTTAACTCACCATTCTAAATATCAAATGCTCCAATTAATTGAAGAGGTTACAAACTATTGAAATTTTTAATGTTATCAATTATTTAGCTTACAAGTCAGACTATTACATATTTAATAAAAATAAATAAATGGACATCATCTAATATTAGCTATGTATAGTTCTCTATATATTGTGTTTTTTTTTTTTGACAAATATATTATTATGAAAGTATAGAAGTTTTCATATATGTTATGATCAAATTGTCTTTTAGTTTTGTTCTCAATTACAAATGAAATTAATATTGTAATACATGATAAATCCTACAGCGTTATATTAAATTTATAAAATTATTATATTTCAAATATTAATAAAAAATTATTTAATATTATAAAGTTTTTATAAAATTTAAAATAATTAAATAAGGACATGTCAGTATAATGTTAGTGAAATAAAGAGAAAGTTTGAGAGAATACATAAACAAACAAGTGACAAGAAAATGTGTATAAATAATAAATAGTGCATAAATATTTTAAATACAACACAATGAAATATCAAAAGCATTTACAAATGGTACAACTTGTCGAATATATAATATAAATTTTGTGGTTGGATTAAAAAGAGAGAAAAGTGTTGAACATTAAAAGTAATTAACATAAGGATAATCATATAAATTTATTTTGTCCAATCAAAAATTATTATTATTATTATAATAATAATATGTTAACATAGATAAATCGGAAAGAAGATTTTCTGTACTATAAAAGTTTTTTGTAAATAATAATTTACCATTCACAAAATAACTTTCACAACAACGCATGATACATATTAACAAAATTGAAAATAAAAAAAGTATCACTCATCCTAATATAGCTTCTCAATTTATGTTGATATTATTATTTCTATTCAAATTACATTTCATTGTAAAAAAGAAAAACCCAAAATATAAAAACCTTACGAGTTATTTTAATAAAACCCCACAAAGGGATTATTTCGTATATTGATTAATTTATTTGAATACAAAAATTATAAAAAAAAAAAACTAAACATGTTCTTCATTTTTTATATCTTTTGTTATTTTCAATTTTGTAAAGTAAAAGCTCAGACTTCATTTACATTATTATTATCATTATTTTTATTTCAAGACAAAGTCAAAATCTAAAGTCCTAGCTTTAACTATATATTTGTTTATATTAAACCTGAAAACTGAGTCTCCCACTTTTCATTGCTGAAAACCCAGATTACGGCAAGAGTAAAAATATGAACACCCCAAATTTTGGATCATATTAAAACCCCCAAAAATTGCTCCCAAAGGAAGGCTATTTTGAGATCCCCAAAAGTCCACCAGAATCTCTTTTATTACAACTTTGCTTAGGCCACAGGAAACTGTTATGTCAATTTTGTCGGTTGTGCCAATTTCATTTCATGTAAAATATGATATTACAGCGTGGAAGAGGGGAAGGCCAAACCCTATTCAATCGGCTAGCCAGTCTTGACTTCGATTCGAACTTAATTAACTAAATCTATTCGTTTTCAAGTTTTTTTTTTTTCTTTTTTTTTTCTCAAGTCGTGCCCTTTATTTAAAAGATCGTAAGCTTTAATTATTTTATTTTTTAATATTTATATAATTAATAATATATCATTGAAATTTATTTATGCTAAACAATCAAAAAGTTATTACATCATAAAAGCAAAAAAACAAAATTAAATTCAAAATTATATTAAAAATTTAAATGAAATAAAAGGAAGATAAAAGTAGTGGGTTCAAAGATATAAAATACAGACAAAAGAATGAAAATATATTAAAAGAGATTTAAGAAACGAAGGAGTATAAAATACTGATATAAGTGAAATACGATAATTTAATATGGTGAAACTGTAATAGGCTTATATCCTTTATGGTAGTAAAATTTGCATGCTCTTTCCATAAGTGTTATTTTTAAAAATTGAATAATCTTATTAATTTATATTAAACATAATGTCATTTAAAATTTAACCTTGCATTAAAAATTTTATAAGAAGGGATCGAGAGGGGAAAAGAGAATATATTAGTTATGAAAAGTTTTGAGAGAGAGACAGAGAAGAAAATTAATGGAAGAATTGGATTATTTTGGTAAGTTAAAAGAATGTATTAAAGAAATTAGGTTATTTTTGTAACTATAATTTTTGCAACCAAAGATGCTCCAAGTACCACATATATAGTAATAGATAGATAAAATGCACATACGATGAAATTTTAAATTATGAATTTCTCAAAAATTTTTGAAATTATACAAAATTTTAATTTGATTTTAAAAAATTATGAAAGTGCATAAAAATTTAATTTCTAAATAAAATTTAGATGTAATAAATTGATACAGTTATGAAAATATATACCTTATAGAAAACTTATCAAAATAATATACATATATATATATATATATATATAATTTATAGGATGTCAACTCATATTATAAAAAAATTATGTCGCTATCATATATTTTATAGGTAATCCTAAAAAGCTAATCTTTAACTAATTATTAAAATATGTTAAATATTTAACTGAAAACCTTAAATAGATACCATTTTTCCAAAATTGTTGTACCATTTTATAACTTTTAAGTTGTGTTCTAAATTTATTGTTGATATTTCCTTTTCATATTATTTTGAAATAACATTTCATCCTTAATATATTATTTTGTCTTCTAAGTTATATTTAATTGAATGCATAAATTTTATGTATTTTATTAAAAAAATTTTAATCCACTGATTTTAGATATTATTTTTAATATCTATTAAAATTCTAAAATAATTAAATTAAAAGAAATTTAAAATTTTAAAATATTAAGTAAACTAATGGGGACTTTACTTGAATTCGACACTCAAGTACAGAGCTCAAGCTAGAAAAAATAGAAGTATTCACATGGATTAAACTCATTTACACCCCTAATGCTTGCAATATTCATGAGCATTAAAGTGAACGAAACAAATGAAAGATGAAAGCTGTGATGGGAGGGCAATCTTTGTCTTATTCCACAAACATGGTCCAATTTGGTCCATATTTTGGAAAATTGAATTCATTCATATATACTCGTATTTCCCTTATACCCATCTTTGTCCTTCGTATTTTCTTCTCTCTTTTTATATCCTCAATCTTTCTTTCTTTTTTGTCATTATTTTACCTTCTATTACATAAAATACAATTTTTTATTAATAATTATCTATCATATTGATATGATTACTATATTATCTTTCAAACATTATTCATTCATATATATGATATCTTAGTTTTCACATTTCATATCTTTGAAAAACTTTATTTCACTTTTTTTTTATTATATCTTTAAAATATTTTATCTCTGGAATGAAGAGATAGAGAGGTCTGCGTGTGTTATAGAGTGTGAAATGAAACGTAACGTTTTTTGTTACCAAAAATATAAATAAAGGAAATGCTAAATATCGAATAAAACTCTAAAGGGGGCACTATGGAAAAAAGATGCGCATCCGGGGAATCGAACCCCGGTCAGTACCGTGGGAGGGTACTATGATACCACTACACCAGATGCGCTTGCGTCGTTGACCCTGTAATATCTTTTAATTAACCTCGAATCCTTTTTTATGCTTTCAACTATTATTTACTCTAAGAGCAAGCCGAGGTTTCGGGAATCCTCAACTATTCTTCGCCTTTTGTTATGGGAATTTTTTCCCTCGTGATTTTTAATTTTTCCTTCCCAAGCAAATTTCTTCTGGATGTTTGTTAATATCCAGTTTAATTTTGCTTTCAGAGAATTAATGTGGTCATTTATTGGTAATGCCAAAGAGTAGATATTTAATCATTTTACCGTCCGCTGGCGCGAGGATTTCACTCTTTCAAAAAAAAAAAAAAAAAAAAGAGGAGGTGAATTGATGTTGATTCTTTCTTAGGTTTGGACCTTTGCAGTTGGTTGATACGCTGCTGTTCTAGACGAATTTTATCGACAACTAGTAAGAAATGCCCATAATTTCAACACGAATCGGGTGGCTGGAGTGGCTTCGCTCCTGTCTCACCGGAAAATACCTGTTTATGTGATTTAAAACCGGGATACCCCTTTTCGTGCTATTCCGTTAAGTGTTAATGCATTAAAATTATTTTTCATGGAAGCATAATCCGACGTGTTTTTGCTGAGAAACATAAGCAGAATTGTTTTTTAATGTACAAAAAAGGGGTATTTTTGATCGACAGTGTAGTTTAGTGGAAGAAAAATTGCTCTGTTAGTTATATATTTCTGCTAATATCGCATGTTAACCAGGTTTGTTGCTATAATATGCGAGTGATTGTCATTCATATGGTATGTACCTATGATAACTGAGAAATATCTTCAACATTCTTTTCCTTATCAGATCTTCTTCTTTAACTATCAGAATAGTTGCGATGCTCTTTGTAAGAGTTGCTAAGCAATGGATATTGCATATAAGTTTAGGCGTACCTATAGATCTCATGAGAATTAATGTCGAATGCTAGGCATCGACGCATTAACCTATTGTAACTTTGTTATGAATAGTATTACGTGCGTGGTAATCATAGTTTGGCTCAAGGGACTGAATTTTAATTTCTAGCCCTTCATGACGCAGGAGATCAACTGTTGATGCTGCAGGAGGCTGCCTATTTCCTGCCAATAAACCGTGCTAATCAATTCCTCTAATCCAGAGGGTTAAGCTCTTCACTGGTGTCAACTGGATGTTAACTCTGTGTGTATAGGCGTGTTTTCTCTTCTTAATTACAAATGCACTGCTGCGGCTAATTTATTCTTAACCTATTATACTCGTACAGAATATGTTGGATATTCTCCAAACTCTGTCTTGATCTAGACATCTTTAAGCTGATAAATCATTTACTCGAGAGTGTCACAGCATGCATGGATTACTTGAGTTTCATGATCCTGATCAAAATGCAACTCTTGATCAGAATTATCGGTTTTTATTATTATTAAAATTTGTGAAGCTTTCTCAACTGTCAATAATTAGCGCTTGTAATATCTGCCCCAACTCATTACTTTCATTTGTGAATATTGTAACTCCTTGATGCAGTGCAAAAATTACATATTTGTTTACATCCTTTTCACAACTACACTTCATCACCAATATTCCTTTGTCATTTCAAGCTGCTAACAACAAAAGTGATATTATCTTTTGTTCTGATCTAACCTTACAAAGTGTAGCAGCTAGCTTTTCTAATCTTCGTGTTCTCTCCAGCAAATTAGCTTGTAGAGGCATTTACGTATTATGTACAACCTGGCCCTTTTCTCCTTCAAGACTTCACCAACTGGCTTAGGAATTCTACCCTTCCTTTGCCTGGATGAAAAACCTTCCCATTGGTATGTCTCCTTTTTCTCTGCTTGAGTAACATTACCTTGTGAGGAAAATAAGAGTCCTTTTGTACTTGACATTTTATGGTTCATTCTCCTTGAAGCCCGTTTATATAGTGTTGAAAATCTAGATAATGCTGGGTTATTTACTTTTGGCAGTAAACCAGGGGTCCTGTTTCCAGTTTTCAAGGATTTTATTTCACCTGTTTTCCTGGTAAATTGCCTTCTGGGGTTTTTGGTCAGAGGTTCACTTGTAAATATTATTCTACAAATTGAATAGCCACCAAATAAGTTGTTCCCAAAGACTTTTCCATTGATATATGTTCTTTTTATCAGCTAGAATAACTTTACCTATGAGGTAAATAAGAGTTCTTTTGTAATAGGCATTTATTTAGGTTCAGTCCCCTTGAAATTGGTTTATATTGTGGTGAAAAGTCTAAAGAAATGCCGGCTAATTTATGTGTGGTGGTGAACCAGGGGCCCTAATTCCTGGTTTTAAGGGCTGTATTTTCTCAAGTTTCCACTTCACCTGTTTTCCTGGTGAATTGCCTGCTGGAGTCTTTGTTGGGTTCACTTTTATTTATTAGTTTAGGAATTAGATGGCCACACTTATGCCTGTATGTTGACCAAAAAGGGTGTTTTTACACAGTTCAGACCTCATTACACAAAGAGATAAGGCCGTCCATTAATCTTTGTTCCAAAGCTTCTTTGAAGGTACTCATTAATGCCCAACAACATTCTCTTTACAGTTGTTTCCTTCATCTTAGTGCTAGCTAACGTCAACCGGAAGTAATATGTCATGCATCAAATGGAATCTTATTTTATACTGGAAACCATGCTAATTCATCGGTCAAGAGGACTATACCACCCCTGTATCTGCATCCTGTTCATCAAGTTCTCCAAGTTGCTTTGTATACATTTTGCTTGGTTTTTTCTAAGTGAAAGATTCAATGATGAACTTGAAATTGTATTATTGTTCCAATATCTTATCTTCTCTACCATTTGTGGCATTGTAAGTGGATTTAAAGAGACAATTGAGGAGCTTATACTCTCTTTTTCAATGTTTACTCCTATTTTTCTTTTGTGCTTTTCGTCCATTCTTATGTCATTATTGACCTTCCTATTGTACTTCTGTGTAGGCTCATCTAAGTGTGTCTCCAAAGAAAGTGCACAAGAATGTTTTCCTCTGATAGCGTTTGGTTTTTGTTCTTGGAATGAAAATTCTAAAATATCAAACTTCCTGAATCGCTGTTTTTTTGATGTGTTATCATTATGAGTTTGAACAAATAGGTGTTTTGTTTTTCTCCCTCTGCAGTTGCTGTTCTTATTATTTACAAATGCTTGTGAAAGTGCACGGGGTGAAAATGGACATGTGATGGTTTTCTTCCTATCGGGCAAGGTCTGGTATGGTTCCTTAGTGAGTTGAGTTTGGTTTAAGTTTGATTAGCTTAGTTCAAAGCCTCCACAATAATTACTTTTTGGTTCAAATAATTGAGTTTAAATGAGTATGTTAAGTTGGTCTGTACCGGGCTAAGAGAAAAAACAATTTTAATTTTTTTATTTATATATATATATATATAGTGTGTTTTAAAAAATTATTTAGAGAATTTATATATGGAATCATCTAAAATGTAAAGTTGAATTTAAGATAGATCGTTTGAGTTCAAAATCACAAAACAAGATTCAGTTCAACTCATTCATTTTAAAAAATTTAAGATGTAATTAAAAATTAATTTTGTTAGGTCAGATCTTGTATACTAACCCGACTTGCCCGTACGAAAATGGCTATTAGAAAAATTAATTGGGATTAATGCCTCCAAAGCATGTTTTAACTCCGAACTGCAGAGATATATAAAATCAGATTAGTATAACTAATTTTGTTGGGTATGTGAATTGTGTTTTATTTATTTAATTTAATCTTCAGCATGAATTGAAACTCTTGAGTGTAATAATTTATATTAACATACGCCATATGTGTAGCAACCGGACCCCCTTTACACCAATTTCGTAATACTAATAGCAATTCACGTGATCTTTATTGATGGTTGTATTATGATATAATAATGAGTAATAAATGGCTAACTTAATGCATGATAAATAGGTGAAGAGATTAAGGGGAATGGAAGAGGGCTTCACGGCAGAGTTGGGAAATAATGAAGACTGATGGATGAGGGAATGCTGATGTTGTGCTAGTCAATGGCTCGCAGTAAAGGATAAAAGGTAATGGGGGCTGAATCTCGGGGATGACGGGACTAGGTGAAGTGATGGCTGGGAATGGATTCATGCTAGTCAAACACATGGTTTTCAGAATCCGGTTCAATCGAAACTGGCATGGAGTCTGGGTCGATTATGATGCAAAAAAATTCATTGTGCACATGATTTGTTTTGAACCGGTCGAAATTGGAAACTTAGGTGATTTGATTGAGCTCATTTCAACTAGTTCTTCTTTTTAAGAAAAACCAAAAAATTTTAAGAAAATGGGAAAACTTGAACGTATTTTTCCAAAGAAAGCCTTTAGTTCTTCACGGTCACAGATAAATTTTTTCCAAACAAAATTCTAAGTCACGCTCACACTTCATACACTGCATTAGTTTTTTCTACACAGGTCTCACCGTCTCAACTTTCATGACTTTATGTATCAGCGTCAATGCTTCTATATTAGAACTTGAATTTATGTATTAGAACTTAAATTTATATCTTAAAAATTATATATTTGTCATATTAAATATTTTATGTTATGTGAAATATACTTTTATTTTATAATTTTTATTAAATAATTTTGTATAGAAAATACATAGACTTGAATATATAAATATATGTGTGTGTATATACATGTGTATATATATCTATATATAAAATATATTCTGCTATGGGTTAACCGATTTTTTAAAAATAATTAAACTGATCAAATTAGTGATTTAATGACTTAGTAAGTTGACTAATTCAGTCTGATTTTGAAAACATTGGTCAAACATGCGTAGAGAATTAATAGTATTAAAGGAAGTTAAATGGAGAGTAAATGTGGCTTTAGGATAAGCCACTTTGTTTTCACAATAAAACAAAGGAAAGAGAGAGCTGCCGAAACAAAAATATTTGTATTCTTCGATTCTCTAACTTTCAGATTATCCCACTAGTTGAAAAACAAAGGAAGAAGGGGAAGGACCTTCACCAATCACCGTGAGGTAAACTACCAACGCTGAAATCCAACTTTTCCATTCGGTAATATAGAAAAGATTAGAATTTTAATTTGTAGATAATCTTACTCATTTTTTTCTGCGTATGTGTTAAGTTCCGTGAATAGAAAGTAGAAGTATATGCATAAACAATGAATTCAAGTGAGATTATATGTAAAAATTCTGGAGAATAGGCTAACACAAGCGAAGACAACATAGATTGTTGGAAATCAAACTCTATATGCTTGATTTCGGTGTAGAATTTTGAAGTCCATAGAGGATGGATATGAAAATGACTGATTTTGTTCATGAAAAGGGACTTTAAATAAACTATGATTGTAGATTGTCATGTAAGATTTTAGTATAGAGACCATAATACTTTGAACTTCCAAATCAATCACAGCGTTGCATATTAAACTAGATTTACAAAGCTTTCCAACTATGTAAGATCATTGCAAAACTTTGCCTCCATTTTTTAGTTGAGTTTTAATTCTTGTAAATGAACAACTCATGATTTTGGACTATTATGTGCCATTTTAATATAGAGACCATAATATTTTGTAAGAGCTTCAAATCAAGCACAATTTGTTATGTTTAAGTTAGACCATAGTGCTTTTCAATCATTTATAGATTACAACAAAATTATATCTAAATCAATACAGTTTATTTTTTTGAATTGATTGAAAGCAACTTTTGTAGCACCTTTAGGCTTCTTAGCTTTGGAAATGAATTTTATTAGGAACTTGGATAAGAATCTATCCATAATTATAAATTGATACAAGGCCATGTAGGAAAGAATTATGTTGCGATTAAAAGACTTAAGTTACATTTTAGAAATGAATAGGAAATAAATTTCTACAATTTGAGATTAAAAAATGTATTATTTTGATTAAATAGGCAACCAACAAACTGAGGACGGTGAACTATTAATTTAAGAGAGATAATACCAAGTAAGTAGGTTACTTGGAAAATTTTATACAACTGTTTTGTCAAAATTTATGTTTTCTAGTTCATTTTGTTTTCAAAATAGAGAAATTTTCTATATTTATAATATTTTTCTACTTTCAAGTGAGATAGATACTTGCCTATACAAATTGCTTTTATAACAAAAATTTTTCCGATTTTTTCCAAAGTTTTACTGTTCCCAAGTGAGATATGATATGTGTTTATTTACATTGCTATTACAATGAAGAGTTCTGGATATGAACAAAGTATATTCAAAGGATTTACATTGAATTTTCTTTTGAACAAGTTGATTTGCAAAGTGTTTTTATGTTATGATGTTTACTGGAATGTTTACTAGTGTAGAAGAACAAGTTTTGACAATCTCAAGTAGGATAGAAGTTTTGGGTCCTTCAATTAGGAATAAATTGACCATTTTAATCAATGTTAAAAATTGAGACAGATGATAGGCTACATGTGACCATTACAATTAGGGTTCACGTAACTTTCTCAATTAGAGTTAAAAATTGAGGACATGTTTCTCTTAATCAGAATTAAAGATTGAGATAACTGGTAAGGTTGTACGTGACCTTCTTTAGTCATGGTTAAAAACTAAGTCCCTTATAGGATATGGTACACTAAATATCCGAAACCATGAGTAGACTAATGGAAAGTGAAAGAAAATTGACATTGATAGTTTTTCTAGTATTTTATTACTGCTCCTAAAATAAATTTCTAATGTTTATGAAATATTATATGTTTCTTTTGTGTTCACATTTTTAAAAGGCAGGTAAACCCCTTACGGGGTGATAATCACTTGTAAAAGTAAAACTTTTTTTGTAGATGATGACGATGGAGTTGAAAAAACCTAGGGTTGTTGAAATGCCGATAAAAGGAAATGAAAATCTTGACTTTGGGTTATTTTGCTAGTTAGAAATATAATGATGTGATTTAATGAAATAAATTTTCAGTATGATGGTTCATTTTTTATTGGGTTTGAGAAATGACCACATATGTAAATGAATTTAAATTTTTATGCAATGATGATTATTCAATGGTTTAGAAACTCAGATAATATTGGTTTTGGTACCCTCTAAGTGGGGTAGGCAATGGGCGGGTAATTGTTGGTATTTACCCCATAGGAAAACAAATGGGGCGGCGTGGGGGTGGGAGAAAATTTTTTCCCCCAATGGGAGCACTTGCCCTCACCCCATCTTTTGCTTTGATATTAATATATATAAATATTATATATATATATATATTAGTTTGATTATAATAAATAGTCCAATTTGCAATTAGGTACATTATACATTTTGTAACTAATTTCTAGATAATTTTTATTTTATTAATTTGAAAATTACTCAATAGATTATTACTTTGTCTACTCTATCAAAACTAAAACAAAGAACTTTAAAAGAATTAATTGAGATGAAATATATATTTTAATTGTGATAAAATATAAATCTTCTAATCACAATGAAAAATTGTAGAATATGAAAAAATCAAATTCATTATTATTTTCTTTCTCCAATTCTACTTTTCTTATTTTTTGTGTTTATTGATTTTTTGCATACTAATTTGAGAAAAATTTTAGTTACCATTCATAAATCATAATCCATATAACTCTCAGATAATTTAAAATTTATCATTTTGTTTCTTTTATTTTATTGGTAAATAAATTCAATATATTCTATTTATTTTTGTATTTAACTTTTTTGAATTAAATATATTGATTGAATAACGCAATTTTCAGTTTATATTGGATGTATACACACTTTTACTTTATTTATATATGATATTCCTATATAATTGTTATCAAGCCAACTTAGTAGTTTATAAATCTATAACGTTTTATTAATTCTTTTGTCTTAATAAGAAATTCACTACAAAAATATCCTTTGTTGGTTAATATTTTGCAAAAAAATTAAATTTTGTCACATCAATTATACTAATTTAACAAATATATCGTTCATTGTAATTATTTTAAATAAGTTAATATGACAAATCTACTATGTTTACTAATAAAATTGATTAGAATATTATATTTTTAATAATTATTATAGAAGAAAATGTAATTAAATTTTTATCTTTTAAAATATAATTATTGAAATAGAAAGAAACTTTTCTTATCCCCCAATGGGGCACCACAGGGGAATTGGCGTGGGGGATGGAGGAAGCATCCCTTGCCCCGTTCTCGCCCCATTGCCATCTCCACCTCTAAACTCGTTATTTATTGTGTCTCTAGTTGGAGCATGAAAATTTAAATATGATATTTGATATGTAATTAACTATCTTTGTTGAAGTGTTATAGGGGAAGAAGAATTTGAGAAGAATTTTTAATGAGCAATTTTAACGCATGGAATTATCTATGTTGGCTAGATTTATTCTGAAGCAATGCTATGAATTAAGGTCTATTTTGGGTAATAATCCCAATATTTTGAAACAGTTTTAAGTATTGTTGATCACCAGCAGATATGGGTTATATTGCACCAAATATTACTAGTGTGGCTTCTTGTGATACAGTAATATAGTTTATAATTTAAAGAGTCTCCACAAAACCTTGTCTTTTTTATGCAAATTAAAGAATAATTACATGACAAAATGGTGGATGATGGAAGATAACATTTGCATTCTGTGTAACGTCGAAGCTTTCATATTGAGCTCAATTTCCTCTTCCATATTGTCTCTTTTTCAATACAGATAGCTCCTTTGCTATGTTTGACTTATCAATTGATTATAAATTTATTGCAACATATATAATTATTCAAAATTTGAAAAGCTAATCGTCTAATATTAAATGATGCGTGTATTAAGATTTGGAAGTTCAGCAGCATCAGAATTAGCAAAGAAGTAATTTTTTTATATTATTAAAAAACAAAATACTGTAACACATATCCGTACTTATAGTAAAGAATGTTGCAGTAATTTTAGGACAGATGGGATGTATAGATGAGGTCTTTTGCTAGTGGTGGTTTGAGTGGAATTGTCCTGTACATAAGCGTGTGGTGTGTTTGGTTTGATTGGTACATTTCGCAACCAAATATCGCATCAAGCTTTGCTGCATGTGGCCATGTCAAAGTTGGAAGTTTGTGATGTTTGTGGCTGGAGATGGCATTCACATAGAAACATAAGTTCCTAAAAACTTAAGGCAACCTAGTTTGATGCTTTTTTCATGGTGAAATTTGATTAGTTCCATGGAAACACTTTGCTTAATAGCCTCACTCTGTACTAATATTTGCTTTCGAGTCTCATTAGCGGCGTATTGGACGTAAAAGGAGCCAAACCCCTCATCTCTAACAGAAAATTCTTAAATAGATAAATGAAATAGGATTTCCAGTCTGCTAATTAAATCAATTTTGTCATGCCCAATTCTGAAGTCCACCTTCAGACCAGACCTTGATCGAGTACTAGGCCAAACAATCAATGAACAAAATTTAGAGGTACCTGTAGGCACGTAAATGTTTTTTTGCCAATAAGATGCCACTATGTGTCATTTTATTGTTTTAAATATCAATTAAAAAGAAAAAATTATTATTTATATTTTAGAAATCAAATTAAGCATAATTTGTAGAATTAGATAATAAAATAAGTTGATATTTTACTACAAATATGGCAGTCTAATCAAATTGTGCCAAGTATTAATAATGACCAATCAAATCGTGCCACGTGTCGAACCCAATAAACTTGGAAGGGAAATATTGTTGATTCGACAATTAAAATATAATTTTTCAATTGAAGAAAATGATGTCAAATCAAACATCTTCAACCAATTAGATGTTGCCATGTCATCGAGCATTTATGGTGGCAATATTTGCTTTACCTCTATAGATAGAGGTGGCTTCTCTACCAAAAGGGGGAGATCAAGACACACATCAAGCAAGAAACATCCTTGGAAGAAGTTCAAATTCTCCACAAGTTTGAAGCTGTTCTTGCAATATTCAAGGCATCCTTCACGGAGGTTCACCAAATTCTGGCGTTTAATTTATAGTTAAGGTGTTAAACTAGTGGATTACCATTATTTGAAACTCCGACTAACATCAAAGAAGAGCAAAACTCAGAAATTCTTTCAGTTCTAGCCTTGTTGTCACAAACATTCAGGGTGTTCTTGTAACATTTGAAGTATTATTCAACAAGTTTATTAAACCTTGGCATTCAATCCGGAATTATAGTGTTAAAACGAGAAATTAACGTTTCCTAAAGGCCCGGCGAATTTCAAAGAAGATCAAATCCATCAAAGTTTCAACAAATTAAAATAACATTCAAGTTTTGGAAGTTGAAGGAAGAATCAAAGGACCAAGTTAAATAATAGAATTCTCAAAACTTAATTTGATTCAAATTGTAATTGCACTTGCACAAATTTCTCGTTAATAGAAATTCAATCATAAGATTTTTGTCTACAAGTTTTTATCACTCCAGTGGGACCTCTCTATCTCTCATCTCTTCTTTAGTCAAGATTGAAAGAAATTTCAAATGGTTAGAGGAAAAGCTAAGTCATCCAAACTTATTACTTCTAGTGCCTCAGGGCCTACTCCTAGAAGAGATGTTGTTACAAGGGGCTTGGCTAGACAATTGACTTACTTTGAGCCAACCCTCATTTCCAAAGTTGTTAACAACCCCTTCTACATGGGCTAAAAAAGGGAAAACGCTAATAATGGTTCAATGCTGCCCTCACTCAATTACCTTACTTGACGCTAATACTGCTTCAGTTATGATGATCGACGCTTCAAGCTTGGAGAATCAAATTACGGCTTCGACAAAAGTTATTGATGGTTTTGCTAAACATGTACAAGACCAAGACTCTCACATCTCTAAGTTAATTGAAAAGGTGGATAATGCTCAGGCTGGCTGGGTAGAAGAATAGCCTGATGAGGATTATGATGAAGCTGAGACATCGGCAAGGCAACAATTGGATAAAGGCAAGAAGCCTATTGTTAAGGATCTGGAAGTTTCAGTTGATGGTTTTGTATCTCTCGATCAACTCAAAGAGTTTATCAAGTGCACTATCAAGAGCAAGATCAAAGGGACTACCAAATCGTCCCTCACTTATGCTAAGCCTTATACCTCGAGGATTGATTACCTAAAAAAGCCAGCCAGTTATTAACCTCCCAAGTTTCAACAATTTGATGGGATGGGAAACCTAAAGCAGCACATAGCCCATTTCATCAAAATTTGTAATGATGTTGGAACCTACGGTGATCTCCTTGTTAAACAGTTCATTCATTCACTAAGAGGAAACACCTTTGATTAGTACATTGACTTGGAGCTTAGGACCATCGACAGTTGGGACCAGTTAGAGTAAGAATTTATCAACCGTTTTTATAGCACTAGGGGAACTGTTAGTATGATTGAACTCACTAATTCTTGCCAATGGAAGGATGAGCTAGTCATTTAATACATCAATTGTTGGAGAAACAAAAGTTTGAACTGCAAGGAGAGACTATCCGAGGCTTCCGGCATTGAAATATGCATTCAAAGGATGCATTGGGGGTTGAAATACATCTTTTAAGGAATTCAACTCAAAACTTTTGAAGAGTTGGCCACTCGAGCTCATGATATGGAGCTGAGCATGGTGGTTAGTGGAGTGTATGGTCCGCCCATGCAAGACTCCCAAAGAGATAATAGCTGTAAAGGTGAAGCCTATTAAACCACTTATAAAGGAAAAGCCGATTGAAAAGAAGGAGGCTCTTCCACTAAAGCTAAAAAGGCTCATCCTAAAAGAGATAGAGGCCGAGTCATACCATTCTTTGACTCAAATGTTTCAGGCATATTCAATGACCTACTCGGAGTAAACCTTATCGAGTTGCTTGAAATGAAGTGACTCGCGGAAACTGGAAAGGTCAATGACCTCAAGTACTGCAAATATCGTCGTTTGGTTGGACATCCAATCCATTATTGTTTTGTATTCAACGTCAAAGTCATGTGGTTAGTCTAATAATGAAAAATTGCAGTAGAGAATGATAAAGTAAATGTCAATCATATCACCTTAAATGACCAAGCTAAGAGGGGCAGTCAGCCAGAAGGTTCTCCTCTTAAAGTTGGCAATTTACAGAAGAAATGCCACGCACCTATTGAAGATTGTATCACTAGAATCACCTTCAGTGATGAAGATCTGATGCTAGGTTCTCAACCGCATAACATGCCTTTATTTGTCTCTGGCTGCATTCACAAGTAAAGAATCAATCTAATCTTGATTGATGGGGGCTCGCAGTAAACATCCTACCCCTTTGAACTATTAAAGAATTAGAAATCCCTATGGATGAACTTTCGAACAGCCAATTAATGATTCAGGAATTCAACCAAATGGGGCAGAGAGCCTTGGGCACCATCAAAATAAAACTAGTGATAGATGATATAGAATCAAAAGTTTTGTTTCATGTAATTAATGCTCGCACATCTTACAATGCATTCTTAGGTCGCCTATGGCTTTATGAAAACGGAGTGGTTTCCTATACTCGGCATTAGTGCTTCAAATATACCCAAAACAACATGGTGAAAAGAGTACTTGGTGATAGCAAGCCCTTCACCGAGGTTGAGTTACATTTTGCAGATCTCAAGTATTATCTAAATAGAGCTGGCAGCATAAAGGAGGCCTCTTCAATGAAAATAAAGATGGTGGAACACTAACCTACCGATGGTAGCCTAAGTGACCTATCTATCTTTAAACATGGCCCGAGAAAAGAACTTATGGAGACTAGTCCATTGAAAGGTTTAGTCCTCCCTCTTACTCAATTGAATCAAAAGGGTCCTCTCTCTCAATTGTCAGAAGAGGTGAAGGGGGAGCATGCCAAGGCGTAAGAGTTAACAATATCTAAATGTTTCGGTCCTAACGCATATAAGCTTCGCACCAAAGCGGGATATAACCCATAGTAGCCATTGCCATTAGGGATGTTGTCTCAACAATCTAGGGACAAAAATTCGTGAGCCGATCTTGGATAGGTAGAGTAGGGTCCACTTTGTGTTGTCATCAATAGGGCTACGACAAATTATATCACTGAAAACAGCCACTCTTCAACAAATCAAAGTAAGTCGACACGGGTGTCTGTCTCTAATAGACTCGGCTTAGCTACACATTGCGGGCATGGCCTAAGTCGAAAAGGAGTACTCAAAACAGTAAGACCTAAACGAAACAAAGTAATGAGCCAGAAGCTCTAAAGTGGGATTCCATCAAGAATGAAGCGCCATACGGACTTAATCATCGCATGTGATACAGTTTTGAAGGCAAAGATGCAAACCATCATCCATAAAAATGTTGAAATGGGTGATGAGGAAGATGACAGAGAGAGCGTTGGGTCATTCTATCACATTACACTAAGTGAAGAAGACCCAGTCGAGTAGGATGCTAAAATTGTCCCGTCCTAATTTGAAAAAGGGGTTAAGGCCACCGTAGATAAGTTGACAGAGGTTAACTTAGGGGATGAAAATAACCTTCAGCCGACCTATGCTAGTACTTTACTAACTAAGGGAGTAGTTCAAGCATGCATCGAATTGTTAAAAAAATTCAAAGATGTATTTGCTTAGACATATAAGGAAATGCTTGGGTAGGATCTAAAAGTGGTAGTACATCGCCTAGCGGTAAGAAAGAGAGTTTGATTGGTCAAGCAAGCATAACACTGATTTAGGCTCGAACTGTTTCCTCTAATTGAAGTTGAATTCAATAAACTCATTGAGGTCAACTTCATCTATGAGGTCAAGTACCCTATGTAGATATCTAGTATAGTCCCAATAAGAAGAATAAGAAAATTCGAGTTTATGTTGACTTTAGGGATCTGAATAAAGCCTGCCTTAAAAACAACTTTTCATTGTTGGTAATAAAGTTGATGATTGACACCACCACCGAGCACGAGACAGTATTACTAATGGACGGGTCTTCAGAATACAATTAAATATGCATGGCGCCTAAAGATGAGAAGTAAATTGCCTTCTGCACTTTTAAAGCATATATTATTGTAAAGTGATGCCTTTTAGTTTAAAGAACGTTGGGCCATGTACCAACGGGCTATGTAGAAGATTTTTGATGACATGCTCTATAAGACCGTTGAGTGCTATGTTAATGATTTGGTGGTCAAGTTAAGAATGAAAGAAGACCACCTAGGCGATCTTAGGAAAGTCTTTGAACGTTTGCGGAGATACCAGCTGAAAATGAACCAATTGAAATGTGCATTTGTGGTTGTATTAGGAAAGTTCTTGGGGTTCATTATTCACCACCAAGGTATAGAGATTAATTAAGCAAAGGTTGATGCAATCTTGAAAATGCCTAAACCTTGAAATATTCATGAACATAAAAGTCTCCAGAGAAAGTTGGCGTATATAAGGAGATTCATCTCAAACTTGGTTGGGTGGTGTCAATTGTTTAGCCGACTTATGAAGCAAGGTTTATCTTTTGAGTGGGGCAAATCTTGTAAAAAGGTCTTCGAAAGTATAAAGTCATACTTGATGAAGTCTTCATTGTTGGCCGCACTCGTGCTTGGACGTCCACTCACTTTGTACATCACTACACAAGAATCTTTAGTTAGAGCTCTGTTAGCTTAGGAAAATGAAAAAAAAAGAAAGAAGATGCCTTGTACTATTTAAGTAGGATGATGACGCTAAATAAGTTGAAATACTCGTTAATCAAGAATGTGTGCTTAGCACTTATCTTTGTCGTACAAAAGTTAAAACATTATTTCCAAGCACACACGGTTCATTTGGTGTCGAAAGCAAACTCACTGAAGTATGCCATGACAAGGTTAGTTCTTTCCGATAGACTTGCAAGGTGGTATCTCCAATTGTAATACTTCGAAGTAGTCTATGTCCCTCAAAGGGCTGTAAAAGGACAAGTCTTAGTCGATTTCCTAGTTGATCACCCAATTCCTATTGAATGGTACCTGTCAAATGACCTCCTAGATGAAGATGTCCTTTTAGTTGAAGCTGTTCCACTATGGAAGATGTACTTTAATAGAATTACATCCAAAAGTGGAGCCGATACTAGAGTAGTATTTGTCATGTCGAATGGAGAGGTCCTCCCACACTCCTTTGCACTAACTCAAAAGTGCACCAACAACATGGTTGAGTATTAAGCCTTAATTCTAGGACTAGAAATGGTAGTTGACATTAAGTAGTTGCTCTTTAAGGTTTTTGGTGACTCAAAGCTAGTGATTAACCAACTGCTAGGGATCTATGAAGCAAGGAAGCTTGAATTGCTCCCATATCTGGATTATGCCAAAAGGCTCCTGGGATGGCTTGGGCATGTGTCACTTGAGCATGTACCAAGAAAAGACAATCGATAAGCAGATGCTTTAGCTAAACTTGACTCCATATTGATTATGCTTGAGAAAGAATCCCATATACTCATTTGCCAGAGTTGGGTGGTTCTCTCGACTTTTGAAGATAAAGAGCCCCTAAGAGATGAAACCAATGCTATTGAGGTGTTGGAGATAAAGGACGAGGACTGGCGTCAACCTTTGGTACACTACCTCAAATATGGGAAATTGGCGAATGATCCACATCGCTGAGTCAACATTTAACTACGTGCAACTTGCTTCCTCTATTTCAGAGATATACTGTATAGGTCGTCATTTGATGGAGTCCTTCTACGTTGCTTAAGTAGTAAAGAAGCAGTTCAAGCCATGGGAGAAGCTCATTCGGGAGTCTATGGTGCTTATTAGTCTGGGCCTGAACTCTATTTCTACATAAAAAAGAATGGGGTATTACTGGCCAACTATGGTTAAGGATTGCATGGAGTTCACCAAAAAATGCCAGGCGTGTTAATTCCATGCTAATTTCATCTATCAACCACCCGAACCATTGCACCTTACTATCACATCATGGTCCTTCGATGCTTAGGGCATGGATATAGTTGAATCAATGATGAAATCCTCCGCCGAATACCTTTACATTCTGGCAGTCACTGATTATTTTTCTCTGTGGGTTGAGGTAGTTTCCCTTAAAGAAGTCAAGGAAAATGTGGCTTACGTCATCTGCGTTAACATCATTTCCTGTTATGAGGTCCCTCAGCACATAATCACAAATAATGGGAAGACATTTTCTAACAATTTGATTGACAAGTTGTGCCAAAAGTTTGGCTTAAAGTAAAGAAAATCCTTAATGTATTATACTTCAACCAACGGCCTAACTGAAGCATTTAACAAAACACTCTTAGAGGTAAAGGCCGAAGATGTGGCTTTTTAATCCTTTCGCAAAGGCCGGTCCATAGCTCATAGAGGTACTCCTACTGGTAATCATAGATTAACTTATCAGCCTCAAAGATGGAGACTGCTGTAGAAGAAGGAACCATAGTGGTTGCATTTCGAGTTAAGGTGTCCTTGTTTTCAATAGGAGCTAAATGTGGACTGGGTTCACGGCTAATTCTTGTGAACCCTCGTTGACATTACTCCCAAATACATACTTCACCAGTTGATAAGAAAGAAAAATGGACACTTAAAAAGAGTATTATGATAAGGGAAATGTATAGGATCAAACCAATACAGTACTTATTTGGCACACTCCTCTATGAATTACCCATGGCTTAAGCCCTCATCCTATGGTTCGCAATGCTACTGCCACTATCATCTAAAATATTGATGGTGTTCTTCCTTTTTGAACACCAGAAGGGTTAGCAGCTGTAATGGTCAAGTGACCCAGGCACCTCCTGATAATAGCCAAATTGACGGCTAAATCGGCGAGGACTATAGGGTTTAAGATCAAAGTGGTCATGCCATTTCAGGGTTAGGTAACTCGAGCTAATAGCCATAAAATGATCTCACTTGATGTCACCTAGGTCATTGTTGTCCATATAAAGGATATAGTTGCCTCGAATAATCACATTGCAAGTCCAGCAAGCTTGCTCACTATTATGGATGCACTTCCAAACCTCGCTTGAATCATACTACTTGGCATATCTTTCGCTAGAGTATACCACCATCTTAGGGTCCAAGATACCCTTGAAAACTTTGAAATGGGTCATAAAATAGTGTGATATCCATCCATAGACATAATGGATTGCAAATGTTACAGGTTCATGAGATGGTTGGCAAGAAGTGGTAATCCTGTTGAGACCTTAACAAATGGAAGTCAAGACCAGGATTGCAAGACTTACGTTTTAACCACTGGCCATAATGCTAGCCATTTTAAACGTGTTGGGTCTTATAAATTTGATATCTTCAATAGGTAGAACAAAGGTGTAAAGCCAGCAAGTTAAAAATGCTGCTAAATACGCCTCATCTATAACACCTTTGTTGATGTTTAGACTCGCAAATAAGACATCCTCTAACGCGGCCATGGCTCATGTAATTTAATATTCTCGGATGGGTTGGAAGTGAAACTAGGATTGGTCACCCTATTTTCTCTAATGACTGGAGGTGCATAGTATCTCATGACTTTCTTGCACTAGAACTTCACCAATTGAGCAATCAACATTCCCCATGGTTGGCTTACGGGGACTCCGCTGCAAAGTTTATGAAAGGTGTGGAACAAGTACTTGCATGAGCGAGGAATAAATTTAGCACTTGTCTCATAAACCCCGGTAAACTCCTGAGCATTCGGGATGACTTCGTCATAAAATTTTTCTCAGACAGAATGTCCCACTATTGTGTGCATGTCATAAAGAGATATAGTTATCTCTCCAAGTGAAGTTTGCAGTGTGTTTGTCAAAGGACACCAGGCCTCATAGAACGTCTTCGTGATATCCATATTTCAGTCATAATTAAAGAGCAAGGCATACACAGCGTCACGGATTCTGGTAGCATTTAACTTAGGCTTGCATTTGCTGAGAACATTTTCAATCTATTCCTAATACTCTGGGACATACTGAAATTCGCCAGCCAGATTAAAGTGACTCCCCTATTTAGCCTCCTCGTCAATAATGCGATGACCTAGTGTTGGCAATAAGATGGCTTCACTCGACGTCTGGTGATGATTTGATTGTAAAGTCCACCTCTTTGAAGACTTACCAAGGAAAATAGGTTGAGACCATTCATTAATGCGATGGGGAATAGTCAACTAGGGCCAAGAAACTGCAAGGTGACCAGATAAAGGGATATACATAGTTAAAGAGGCGCCTTATTCCATGTGATGGTTCTTGTTATCAAGGATGACCAAATGCTCTTTTCTAGATGATTAGTTTTGACTCTTGAAATATGTCATGCGTTTGGTCTGCTACACAAAGGAAAATTGTATTAGACTTGCTTCGGTTGAAGAGATGTTAAAACTATGTATAAACAGAAATATGTGTGATGAGAGTCTAAGATCGAAACGCATGGGTCCAAGTACAAATTTAAGAGTCCAAAGCTTAATAGATTCAAATTTAAGTCTAAGAGTCCAAAGCATAATAGGTCCAAACCCAGGTTCACAAGTCCAAAGCTCAATGGGTCCAAGTCTAAGTCCAAAGCCTAATGGGTCTAAATCCAAATTCATGAGTTCAAAATCCAATGGGTTTAAACTTAAGTCCACAAGTCCAAAGTCCAATGGATCCAAATCCAAGCACAAGTGCAAGGCCCAATGGGTCTAAACTTATGTTCATAAATCCAAAGTTCAATGAGTCCAAAATCAAGTTTACGAATTCAAAGTCCAATAGGTTTAAACCCAAATTCATGAGTCCAAAACCCAATGAATTCAAATCCAAGTCCATAAGTTCAAAACCCAATTAATCTAAACTTAAGTTTATAAATTCAAAGCCCAATTGGTGCAAACCTAAATACATGAGTCTAAGGCTCAATGAGTTCAAATTCAAATTTATGAGTTTAAATCTCAATATGTTCAAATTCAAAGCCATGGATCTAGAATCCAAATGTATGGTCTAATTTCAAAGTTATGAGTCGAAAATCCAAGTGGACCAAGCTTGAAGGCCCAAGTTTAAAGGCCTATAAGTTCAAGAGCTCAAGCCTAAGGGCTCAAGCTTAAAGTTTTCTAAGCTTAAAAGAAAAAAAAAAAATTTTGTGTTAAAAAAAGGAAAAAAGAAAAACGATTTTATTTTGTGAAAAAAAACAAAAGAACAAAATTATTTCGCATTAAAAAAAGAAAAAAGAAAAAAGATTTTTATTTCGTAAGAAAAAAAAAACTAAAAAAGCAAGAAGAAAGAAAAACTATTTTATTTTGTGTAAAAAAAATAAAAAGAAGAGGGTGGACAAGGGTGGCTGGGCCGGAACTAGCCCAACAACCCATTTTAAGTTTTTTCTAAACACCCAGCCGAACACGCTCCCGCCTTTTATTTTCCTCAAAACCACCAATACACGCCCTTTACCCCCACCGTCTCTCTTCTCACAACCGGACGCAGCCTCCACCGTCATCTCCTTCACTCTCCACCAAACCCCGTCACCAGTCTCTCCCACCTCCGTCGCGGCCGAGACAAGCGAAGGGAGGAGAAGCCACCGTGCGGTTGTGGTTGTTCTGCCCAGCGCCGCCGCAACATCCCACGGCTGCAGCATCGCCCATTCGAATTTCGGCTGACCTCCGCCGCTTCCAACAAGGATTCCGGCGTCTGCCTTTCCGCTGTGCAAGCACCAGCTCGCCGTCGCCGCTGCTGTAATCCCGGCGCTACACCACCATTTACCTCAAGAGAACCACTGCCTTCTCCCACTCGGCTAATTTGGCGCAGCAAGAAAAGAAACGGCGGATTTGGCACAAACGAAAAAGGGAAAAGGGAGAAGAAGGGAGAACATTAACGATCGAATTACTCACTTCGGAGGAAGTTTTAGTGGCGGGTATGTTCACAATACCAGAAGAGAAGTTCACAATTTATTTATAGGGATGAACACACAATTGTTCCTAATTATCGAAGATTTTGTTAAATTGAAAGAAAATATTTGCATTTGATGGCAGTCCAATAACCTGCAGCCTCGAAATGGAAAGGAGATCACCCTTCTTTGGTAAGTAGATTAGTCGGAAGGCTGGAAGTCAACGTTCACGTTTAACCAACAAAAAAAAAAAAAGGAGGGGGGAAGGAAGGAATTGGGCCAAGCCCACTCAAAGCAGGAAGGGGGAAAGGGATTGGGCCAAGCTCATTCATACCCAAAAAAGGGGTAAAAAAAAAAAAACAGGAGGAAAAAGTTTTGAGACTTATTCATTCCAAAACTAAATTCTTCATGAACGAGTATCGAATGGGCATTTGTATGTAAGAAATTTTTTTTTTTTTCGCCAATCAGATGCTACCATGTGGCATTTTATTGTTTTAAATATCAATTAAAAAGAAAAAATTATTATTTATATTTTAGAAATCAAATTAGACATAATTCTTAAAATAATAAAATAAGTTGATATTTTACTACAAATATGACGGTCTAATCAAATTGTGCCAAGTGTCAAGAATGGCTAATCAAATGATGTCACGTGTCAAATCTTATAAATTTAGAAGGGGAATATTGTTGATTCATCAATTAAAATATAATCCTTCAATTGAAGGAAATAATGTTAAATTAAATATGCTCAACCAATCAGATATTTTCACATCATCGAGCATTTATGATGGCAATACCTTTTTCACTTCTGTAAATAGATGTGGCTTCTACACTAAAAGGGAGATATCAAGACACACATCAAGCAAGAAGCATCTTTAGAATTCTCTCTACAAGTTCAAAATTGTTTTTGTGACATTCAAAGCATCCTTCACGTAGATTCACCAAATTCTGGCTTTAATCCACAATTAAGGAGTTAAACTTAATGTTATTTGAAGTTTTGATCAATATCAAAGAAGATCAAAACTCAAAAATTCCTTCAGTTCCAGCTGTGTTTTCAAACAACATTCAGGGTGGTTTACAACACTCGAGGCATTTTTTAACAAATTTATTAAATCTTGATATTCGATCCAAAATCGTGATGTCAAACTGAGAAATTAACATTTTCCGAAGGTTCAATAAACTTAAAAAAAAATCAAATCCATCAAAGTTTCAACAAATTAAAAGAGCATTCAAGTTTTGTACGTTTAAAAAAAGAATTTGAGATCCAAGTTAGAAAATAAAACTTACAAAAATTAATTTGATTTAAATTGTAATTTTACTTAAACAAATTTCTCGTATTCAATTGCAATATTTTGTCTACAGTACCCTCTAATGTTTCTTGTGATGCAAAAAGGTTGGATTTCCATAATATGATTTGGTGTCATCGCATTTCCCAACTTGGTACAAAGATAACATGGTGACTGCGAAATAAGAAGTCTGTGTAAACACACGCGCACGCACACACAGAAGGGTTATAGAAGAAAGCATTAACATTTGGATTTGCTAAAGATTTAGTGAGGCACTGATTGCAAAAATGATCACCTAATAATGCTCTCAAAGTCAGTGGAGTTAGTTGCCCTCTTTTAGTTTAATAATTGCGTCAACATCAAGCTAATGAACTGGCAAAACTTCAATCAAATTATTTGAAACCCAAGAGGCACGCTAAAATCAGCCGTACGTTCAAGATGAACCCATACATGTTCCAAATTCATGGATCCGTGTTCTCATTGTAGATCAGCCCAGGTAGTTGTATAATAATTCATGGCCTCTATATTAAAGTTGGGTGTGTTTGGTAGAGGGTCATTGTCAGATCCCTTAGGCGATTGGAATCTGTTAACGAGCAAAGCCTGAAGTGATGGAGATCAGAATTATGAAATACGCATTATTTGGATGTATGAAATAAGTTGTAAGTGGATTAGATAGAGTGGCATTATGATGATCACAATCTTCCAAGACATAATTAGTTTACTCGTTTTTCAGAGATAAAGTACAAGAAATCCGCAAAATTTGAAGCAGTCTTTGTCTTCATCAGCTTTTTCTTGGCATTCCTAGAAAAAATGTTCATCCAGACTGCTCGACATTTTCAAATGTGGCTTGTTTTGGGTTTTTTCTTGTAAAATTTTGGCAGATTTTGGACAATCTTCTTTCACTAGAAAAAAAAATCATTAATAGTTGTCGTTTATTGAAAATTAATCTGTTAAATAACGTGCAAGATGATAGTCCGTTCAAGAGAATGATTTGTAAGTTCATTATCCTTGGAATAAGACATTTAAGTATTGGAAGGCACAATTAACCCTAATCTTAAGGAGGGGCCCCCTCAAGATTCTGAGTCCCGCATAAAGAGTGGCAAATATAAGCATTCAGTGGCTGGCTAAACGTATATGTTATTTGATATTAAAAATGGAGGTTTCATTTTGGGTGATAAAGTAGAAAGTCATGGCAAATAGCACGAAGACGTGTAATTTAGTTGCCACACACGCACTATGATTCGGTCTTCTCAATGGTCAATTAGAGTTGGCTAACAAACCATTCAATTGAAAATAGAGAAAGGTGAAACAAAATAAATTAGAGCAGAGGATTATGGGCATATCTAACTTCGCCAAATAACTAATGAATTGGTATTTTGTACTATCTGTCGGTAGAAGAACATAAAATACAACTTGATTTCTTGAAAATCGTTGTAGTGACTGCGCTCGCGTGTGTTTAATGCATCTACTTTTGACCTTTCGTGCATTCATGATTTGAGTATAGCCCTATTTTCAGGGCCAATAAGGTACACAGCAAATGCCCACCACACCGATTTGTATATATAAATATATTTTTCATCTTAATATTTAATTTGTTTTCTAATTGTGTATGCTTTGATACAAAGTTATTAACGCATTTCATCAGTCTGAATTCTTTTAGTATCTTATCATACAATAAATTATATAATTTATGTTAGTTTTGTAAAAAAATCAATCCACTTCCATTGCTAGAAATCTGGTTAATTGGAACAACTTTTCAGCCGTTCCAAAAAATCGTTCCTATCTGGCACAAATTTGGTACGAATTTGGAATATTTATAATATTATACAAAAAGTCCGTTCCAAATCCGTTCCAAATCCATTCCAAATTGGAACAGTCTAATAAATTGTTCCAAGTCCGTTCCAATTTGAAACGGCAATATAAAGCCGTTCCAATATTTGGAACGGCTTCATATTGCCGTTCCAAATGTTGAAACGGCTTGCATTGCCGTTCCAAATATTGGAACGGCTTTGCATTACCGTTCCAACATTTGGAACGGCTTAGCATTGCCGTTCCAAATATTGGAACGGCTTTATATTGCCGTTCCAAACTCTAATTTTTGTATTCCAAATCTATTTCAAATTCGAACTTTGGAACGACTTTTTAAAGCCGTTCCAATTTGGAAATTATGTTGGAACAGATTCTGGAACGGCCTTCTGACTGCCGTTCCAAATTTGACTCAGGAGTTTGGAACGGCTTTATATTGCCGTTCCAAACTCTAATTTTTGTATTCCAAATCTATTTCAAATTCGAACTTTGGAACGACTTTTTAAAGCCGTTCCAATTTGGAAATTATGTTGGAACAGATTCTGGAACGGCCTTCTGACTGCCGTTCCAAATTTGACTCAGGAGTTTGGAACGGCTTTCTATTGCCGTTCCAAATTTCAAATTTGGAACGGCATTAAATGCCGTTCCAAATCCGTTCCAATGTCACAGATAAATTTTCTGCTTGCCGTCGCTGTCATCGTTGCGACGATGGGAGCGCGACGGCGCGCCGTCCTCCCCCCGTCGCGACGACGGAGGACGACGGCGCGTCGTTGTCCTTGCCGTCGCGACGATGGAGGACGACGGTGCGTCCAGAAATTTCTGGAACTGCCGTCCTCCTCCATCGTCGCTACGATGAGAGCCCGATGGCGCGCCGTCCTCCCCTCGTTGCGACGCCGGTGGCAACGCCGAGTCCTTTTTCGATTTGGAACGGTATTTTTCCACTTAACGTTTCAAATCCGTTCCAAAATGTTTAATATATTTCCAAACAGACCCTTATTTTCATTCAATTCAGAAATTTCAACGTTCCAAAATTCTCTCTAACTTGCCAAACCGTGAAAATCGTCAAGTCTTCGAAGATTGATCTTGCTAATATTTGGTTCATGGTAAGCTAGTATTCTATATACACTACATTTCAAGGTAATATTCTTTCTTATTTTCAGAAATTTGGTTGAGTCTTAAATAGCATTTTTTCAATAATGTACTTGGTTTATGTTTGAGCTAAATTTCATTAAACAAGTGTTGTTATTGTCCATGGTGAATGAAATGCTTAATTGTGCTTTAAGGGCCTCTACGTCCAAAACGATCCTTCTCAATTATTATACATTTGTAAAAAATGCATTCTAAAGCCATTCCAAAATAGCTATATCAAAACCATTCTAAAATGAATCGTGCCAAACAAAACCGTTCCAAAATGGTTCCAAAATGAATTGTGCCAAAGCTGTACCAAAAATAACCGTACCAAAGTCATTCTAAAATAAATCGTGCCAAAACCATTCCAAAGTTCCGTATCAAAACCGTCCCTAAACCGTTCCAATAAAAAACCGTTCCAAATTTCCGTCCCGAATCCGATCCAATGCAGATCCAATTACTGTGGCCTATGTATGTATTTGGAACGGCTTATTGTAACCGTGCCAAATTTGGAACGGCATTTATAAGCCGTTCCAAAATTTTGGAACAGCTTATTGTAATCGTGCCAAATTTGGAACGGCATTTATAAGCCGTTTCAAATTTTTGGAACGGGTTTAAAAAGCCGTTCCAAAACATTTGGAACGTGCCGTTTTGGAACGGAAAAAATACCATTCCAAAATTGTTCCAAATTAAATTTGGAACGGTATTTACAGAGAAGCCGTGCCAAAAAGCCGTGCCAAAAAGCCAGATTTCTAGTAGTGTTCCTTTCTTGCACATTTTTTAATCATAAAATTATATGTCAAGAAGCAAGGGCACAACCAAGACTGCGATGCATAATTCTCCTCACCTTTTGACTTTTTGATTCTTGGAATTCCAAATTTTAAGACAATTATAATTCCTCATTTGCTTGGAAATATAGAGGATCCACATATAAATCCCAAAAGTCAACTATGTGTGGACAAATATATTTCTGGGAATAAAGTTAGTATAGAAATTTAAAAACAATATAAAAGTAAGAAAATGAGAGCCAAAATATATATTTTTGATGGACAATATCTTTAAAAATATAAATTTTGATGTGATGGAAACAGAAAGAGGTTTCCTTCCAAACATATCCGGCTTGTGGCAAATTGTTTTGGGCGCGAAAAGAAGAAGATTAAGTCTTTCGTGCATGCATTAGTGTGTAATAAATTGTATGCACATAAATAAAATGCACTTTTTGGGTTAGAGGAAGTTTTTCCCCTCGTGAGAAAATGTTTATCACATAAAATGTACACTTACTAAAGAAACATGGCTCATTGTGTGAGTATAATGAAATATTTGTAAGTTATATAATTTTATTAATTACAATATAAAAAACACAAGTTTTAAAAAAATATAAATGTATTAAATATTTATATGGACTAAAAGAGCGATGAAACGGAAAATGTTTAAAACATAAATAATAAAAGCCATTATGGTAATTAAATTTTTTGCAACCCTGACGATTATTTTATAGGACAATAGATGTGGGAACGGTAACCCAAATGAAGGACTTTTTGTGAAGAATATCAAGTTATTAAAAAAGATAAATGATCTTTAAACTTAAAAACAAAAAATAAATGAATAAAAACTAAGCACCATCGAAAATTAAAATGACATAGAAGGAAATAAACAAGGCCGAAATTAAAAAGCCAAAAAGAAATTTAACTTTATCCATAAGAATATCTTTTTAAAATTATGTTAAGCATGTTTACTATTTATTAAAAAATCTTATAATCATTTGTCATTAATTTATCTAAAAGTAAGCAATTAAATGCATTTGTTCAAGTCTCTAAATTGAGGGAGTGAATTATTTATATGTCTAAATGCAACAAATATTTAACAAACCTATTTATATGTCTAAATACATAATGGTGATACTAGAACACTAGTCGAGGATGGTACCTTTCTCTCTTAGATAGGTTTGCATTCTCCCCCCCTCTTAAATTTCTTTGCATGATGTAAAATCAAGGAGGATTAGCTTAAGGGGGAATAGAAGAACTTCTAAGAGCTCTGGAAAGTGTTTGTCTCTAGTTGTTAATAGGTTATTATCTTTGATTGTTGTTTTGGAATCTCTATTTTGGCTACTTCGATCCAGATTCAAATATTCCATAGCTCTACATTCGCCTCTAATATTTTTTCTTATGCATTGGCGTTTGGTTTTGCTTATAACACTATTATCTAAAGATCTAATTAGAGACGAAAGTGGTGCATGGAGTGGCACCATGTCATTAAAGAGTAGGTTGAGAGCATGACTAGTGCTTAATTATGTTACAACATAGAAGCAACATGCAAACATTCTTTATTGAACCTTTGAAGTCGAGTAGATTTAAGGCCTTATGATGTAATCTATAAGTGTTAAAGTTGATGATAATAAGCCAAAGGATCATAAATCTACAAAAAAAAGTCTAAGAAACCAAGGATGGACCTTTAAACGAAGAGGCAACAAGAAAATTCGACTATTGCAACGTAGAACAGATAGGTGACATTAATGCTACAACATCACAGTCACATAGCAATGTTGGGTTAATAAAATATTTAAGGTTGAGAACTATCTTCTATGATGAAGAAGAGTCACCAACAAGATGCTGTGATTGGACTAAATAAGGACCTAAGGAACCAGATGCATGAATTACAAAGAACTTTTAGGTGGAACTAGCATAATTTGAGAGGAATGAAGCCTGGACCTTAGTTCCTAGACCTAAATGTACAAATATTTTTGACACTAAATGGGTATTGAAAAAGGAGACTAATGAAAAGGGAAAGATCCCTAGGAACAAGGTAAGACTAGTCGTCCAATCCTCTACCTAGAATAACACCAGTCCAGGAAGGAAAGAAAAGAATCACAATTGGAAGGGAATCTTAGAAGATCATCATGGTTTGATTTCTTCAAAAGGTGTACTTCTTAAATGGTAACTTTAGTTGCTCCTTTCCTTATCTTAGGAGTCTCTCAAATCTTTTGGGATCTAGTTTTATTTTTGAAGTTCTACTTTCGTTGTAACTATTTATGTTCATGAGTATTGTGAAATTATAGAGCTCTTCCCCAATCTTTGTTATTTTTGTATTTTAGCATACATGGGGTAACTATTCATCTTCCTCATAGTAAAATCCCCCAAGAGATCTGAGCCTAAATCTAAGGAAACCCCTACATCAGTTGAGGAAACACCTACACCATCTCGCCCAAACTCTCTAAAAGAATAGATCCTACTCTAACACTCCTAGCCAGGGTCCCTCTTGATGTTGCTATTGAAGCTAAAGCTTTGGATGAGGTTTACCCATTTGCGGTTCTTGCCGAAGAGAAGATTCAAGGGGTTACAGAATTCGGTGATGAATTTAAAGAAGGTAATGGACATGAATCCTGAAGCTAGGATTCTTCAGACTTCGATATTCAAATAAAAACACGACATGCTAAGCAACAATCTACTAAAAAGATGCATGTTGAAGGTGGGATTGAACCAGGTGTTAGCATCCTTGATGTACCTGCCTATGGTAACCTTAGTGAAAGAGAGAAAGTGATAGATGTTGAAACAAAAATTCAAAACAAAGATGTAGAAACTAGATGTGAAGGTGATGTAGCGACATAGATGCAACAAGGTGAGCAAGAAACTGATAATGATGCACCCCTATTTTCTGTTCTTGCAAGCTTGAAAAAATCCATAAGACGAGCATCTAAATAATTCCCAAAAGAAGAAATATTGAAAAAAAAAAACAGGGCAAGGTTACCCTTAGAGAAAATAGCCAAAAGTCACCTAGAATTAGATTTGGTATTGATGTTAAAAGCATTCAAACAGAGCTTTTGTACAAGGAAAGGCAAAACATTGTCTCATTGTCTCATTTGGTTCGATAACTAAGTTTAAGTGTCACCCACCCCCCCCCCCCGCCCATTAGTGCTTGAAGTTTGTATTAATTTACATGAAAATGCTATTGTTCCTAGCTCTACATATTTTGAGAAAGTGTTTGAGCAAGGTGAGTGTTGGAGTTCTCTTCTAAGTTAATAAACAAGAGATTGGAAAGACCTCATATTGGGCTTAAATCATTGTATTAGAAGGAATTTATGCCTAACTACAATGTAATTACAAAGACCTTGACAGGGAACAAAGCTATTCTTAACTATCTAGCACTGAATTGAAGGCTTTAGTATTGATCTTAAAATTCTCTAAAATGTAAAGTAGAAGATGATAATTGATTTCACAGAGTTGATAAGAAAGATAAGATTTTATTCATTTAGAGAATTATGTGGGTTGGAAAGCTTGATGATCTCTCCCTATTGCAACATTGAAAGCACATGTCCCTAAATCTACCCAAAGAACAAAGGATTGTTTTAAAATTAGAGGTTGTTCGGTTACCAGCATAACACAAGCCTTTATTGGAGGTTTATGAAGGTCAAAAATGGAGGCCACTCGATGGATAATTTTTGAATACGAACCAGTGTAGAAATAAACCAAGCTAAATTTCCATTGAAGTGGATGATAAAGAACTTTCAAAATGTTTGTAGTTGGGTTTATAGTAAAAAGGTACAAAAGTTTTCTGTATTTGGTTGCTCTTTTATATTGCTCAAAAATTGGGTGAAAAGTTAACTTAAGAAGGATTATATTCACCCTAAATTGAGCCATGTTGAATCTAGCTTCACATCAACAAGTGTGCACATCCAGTTCTGATTTGAAGAAAATTGATAAATCAACATATTTCTATTGATTTAAGGGAGTTGACGAGAAAAATCAGATGCTATTACATTCAATCAAAGTATTACTTAGTCATGTTACATTGATGTTACAACATGAATGTATTTGGACTCTATTAGTTATGCTTCATTTGATTGTTCGTCTAACTTTTGGAACACATATTCTTGCACCAAGTCTTGAAATTGGGATGAGTGATGACTGGGTTGAATGTGTTGATTTGTCATTTCAAAATTGAATGGTGTTGTACTACACAATACTAAAGGGGAAGATTGTTAGCATTATAGTATGTTAGCATTTATGTGGCACACACGTGGCAATCTAAGTCAACAAAATATTTGCCAAATCAAAAGATATTATTGTGATAATTCTTTCCTAACTATTTTGTGATTTTGAAGATATGAAAAGATTGTGCAATTATTTTGAAGATATTATCATAAACCAATTGAGGAAGGTTTGACCATGTTTGATCAGAATATCATCTAATTTGAATCAAATCATATCATAGAAGATTTGGAAAGATATTATTTTCTTAATTATTGTGCTTGTAAAGATAAGGCAATGTTTAACAAAATATTTGGAAGATATGATGCTCTCACCAATGGAGGAAAGATTAACTTCATCAGTTGGAGAATTTTGTCCAAAATGGGTCAAATCATATGGAAAGATTATTCTTCCATAATCCAAAGATTGGAGATATGAAGATTACTATGTTGAGAGGAAGTCAATTCAGTGTTGCAATATAAAACTAACAGATTATGACAACTTTTGAGTTGACTGAATTAAAGAAATTTTGGCATATTGGGAAGATTTCAAAATTTACGGAAAGCTATTGAAGGAGTGTATACTTGTGCAGAGGATGCAAGAAATGATTCATCCAAGTTTAGAGAGTGATTGAGCTGAAATTGACAATGTCCCAAAGGGTGTTCACTAACTAGTTGGGCTAGCTTTAGTGTTGAATTCATGTGTCAATGAAAGCATTGAGTTTATTGTGTTGAGCTTCTCTAATTGAGTCCTAGAGTCTTGTACCTCTTGCGTGTTACACAATTTGATGAAGGGTGAGGATCTCGGGTGTTTGATCTTTTTTCTAGTAAGGAAGACTTGTAGAATACCACTTAGTCGTGAACCCAAGATTGTAGAAAAGTTGAGCTATTTGAGTGAGGTTCAAATTGAGTTTTGAGAGCTTTGTAAAACTTGTTTGATTCTAGTAAATTCATTTCTCTAGGCAAGGTCTGTTAACGTAAGTATGATTACACCAAACTGTTTAAACAATGTCTAGTGTTCATCTCTTCCAATTGCTTCATTCATTGAATGATTGCATTCTTGGTAAAGTTAAGTGACCTAAATAATTAAAAAAAAAAAAAACAATTCTGCACCTAAACACTAATTTGATTATTCGATTATGTGTTTGGTTATTGGTTCCTTATCTAACACAGATAGAACATTGAGTGTTTAGTGCACTCATCCAAACCAACAATATTTTATTTTATTGTTTATTTTAACAATAGTTAATTTTTCACTTCTTCAATAATATCTTGATAGCATGAATAAACAACAGCTGAAAATTGGGGGAGGATGGGAATGAGTACTGATATATTTGAAAAAAATTAATTAAATAAAGCGGGATAACACAGCCAAAAAACTTGATTTAAAAAATTGAGTTAATGCATAAATTTCATACATTGTAATTTATTTAATTAGGTACTATGCTATTATTCACCGTAGTTTTTTTTTTTTTTTGTAAAGTTGAATCATCAATTACCTTCTTGTTTATTTGTACTTTGATTTTAACCAAAATCAAAATTTTTATCATTGTGCTCTCGTCTAATTTAAAATTCACTCCAATGTCATCTTCAAGAAATGCATGCTTAACCTAATTATTAAAACTCCTACTAACAACATTCAAATCCTAAATAAATAAACTATTATTTAGGGTTATTGAACATATTTTACATCTTTTGTCTATACTATCTTATTAAATTAATAAAGATTTTTTATTACACAAAGTCAAATTACACAACTACCTCTTTTAGAATTATTTTCGTTTTTCCATTCCTTTCTTTTCACTTTTCTTATTGTTTTACTTATACTCCCCCTCAATTTTTTTTTTCATACCCTTTTGAACTTTCTTTATTTTTTTTATTTTAAATATGTTATATACTTTAAATTTAAAATTTTCTATTATTTTATTTAAAATAAACGACTTTATCATTTATAAAAAAAATTTACGCACACACCCATAAGATGTGCAACTTTCTCTAGTCTCAATAATTTTTATAATGGATGGTTAGCTGCAATTCGATGTGGTCAAACGCTGTAATTGACTAAGTGCCCTATTGACATCTTTTTGTGTAATCAAAGGGCATATTGTAACATTTTGGCATATTTAGGGCATATGGCATCATTCCCACCTATGCCCGTTCCCATTCTTGTTTCAATCTGATTCGTCTCTAAACATCTAACAATGATCATTCAGACAAAGTTCTTCTTGACCAAGTAACATCTTTCAGATACTCTTTTGTTCTCAAGTTCATGCCCTTGAATCAACTGTACAAGTGCAGGTCGGAAGATATTATGTGGTTTCCAATTCAATTTGAATGCAAATTGTCAAAATTATATATAATTTGTAAAATTTGTGCACTCTATGTAGATGTGTACTTATAAATTATTATATAAATTTATTAATTATAACAAAATATAATTTTTTTTTGTTTTTTAGTTGTTTAATAAAATAAAATTACATAGCTTAAAATATATGCGTGATAAATACAATGATAAAAGATATGTGTATTAAATATTATTGAAATTTAAGAGGAATGAAGTTAATAGAATAAAGAGAGTATGTCCTAGCAACATAATTAGAAAATGAAAAATATTAAAGAAGTAGTTACATTTAGGAGGGCATTTTAGACAATTAATTAAAAGATCAGTTACTCCCCCTCCTCCATTCTATAATAGTATAATATATATATGTGTGTGTGTGTGTTATTGTGTTTCAATGTTATGCATCTTTTGATATTGAAATAATGATGAATTAACAAAATGCAAAAAATTGATAAAATTTTCCTTCTTTTATTTTGTGTTTTATTATATGTAGCGCGTTCATAAAGCTCTTCCAAAAGCAAAATGTGAAACATGACTAAGAGGGTGTTTGGCAAAACTTATTTTTAAGAGTTTATAAAATTATGTGACTCAAAAAAGGTTTTTAAAGCTTATAAATCTTATTTTAAAAATAAGTTAAAAAGTATTTGGTAAGATCAACTTATAAGATTTTATTGAAATTTATAATTATAGTTTTTTATAATTTCTTGATGTAATAATAATGAAAATAACTTAAACACTATTAATAAAATGTAATTTAAGGATATTTATGTTATTTTTAATATACAAAATGAAGTAACTTATAAGATTTTTGAAAATAAGTTGGGAATGATGAATTTATTTTTAAAAGTTTATAAATTCTAAATATCTTATTTTTAAAATTTATAAGTACTTTTATAAAAAAATTTACCATTCTCACAAAAAGTTAATAAGTTCCTAAATATCTTGTAACATGTTATGAGGAGCTTATAAGCTCACCCAAACTGCCTCCAAGTTAATTTTTGGCATCTTACGTCTATATTTTTGTCACACACACACACACACACACACACAAACACACTATATTATTAAGAGTTTGGACAATGTAAATTTACTATATTACACTTAATAAAGTTGCATAATTTCTCTTAATTTACACTCAAACATAATTAGTAATGTGCCATGCTTTTTCTATACTATTTCTCTACAATATTATTTTGTATAAGGATTTTTTTGTTATACAATGTAAAATTACGCAATTACCCTTATTTTAAATTCTTTTATTTTTCTATCTTTTTGTTTCTTCACTTCTTTTTAAATTCTAACTTTTGTATGTATTCTCTCTCAAATTTTCTCTTTTAAAATTTATTCTTGTCATTCATTGTTTCTTATTTTAAATAATTTTATACTTTAACTTTTAAATAATTTCATTTCTATTATTTAAAATGTAATAACTTTATAATTTCTAAATAAACTTGCACATGCTTTGAGTGTGCAATTTTACTAGTAGATATAAGTTTTTAAAGTATCCATGTCATATATTAAGTAAATAAGATAAATTAACGGCACAATATATAATTACTTATACACCTTTAATTTTTAACTTTTTATCTTTTCCTCTACCCAATTTTCATTTGTTCCGTTTACTTTAAGTTATTCTAATCCTTTCATAAATTTCTTGATTTCTTTTATTTATTGTATGCTCTATATCAGGTATTAGGGCTAAACTCTAAAGACATGATTTTGGTTGCTCAATATCAAATTATTATAATGCTTTTTTTAATTATTTTATGTTTTTTCTTATTCGTTCTCTGTTAATATAAATCTACAATATTTCTCTTATATTCTCATATCTTTCATTTAAAATTTTAATTTTGTTTAATTTGTCATCGGTTTTATTTTTGTTGTAATTTGTTACAAATCAAGTTTATCAATATTGGCAGTATAACTATATTAAGATAATAATCAATGATGAATCAATATTAGATTCAACTCTAATGAATATGTAGTAACGATGCATTTATGATGGTACTTATAAAAATATAAAATACTGTAGTTCGGACCCCTTCTATTGTGAGAAGAATAATTACAGAATTCATATGGTTTGATTGGCCAAGGTTTTAGAATAAAAATAAATAAATAAAGTTGCACATCATAAGTGGGCGTCACATATGTTGTCGCTAGATTAAGACTTCACTATTAGATTGGAAAGGATTGGCAGAAAGAAAGTTTCATGATTGAAAAAGTTATGATTAATTTATTCACGACTAAAAATAAAGAAAGTCACATGCCTTGTATCAAAAATAGATTTAGTCAGATTTATAAACTTAGACATATGACTAGTCAATGTTGCCTTGTGTAACAAATGCTTCTATCAAAAACTCCTTTTCGATTACACATTAACTTGGCTAATGGGTTGCATCTCGTGAAGTACCAACTGCATAGACAAACGTCTTACTTATAAGGAAGCAAATCCCTTATTAAATGCACATGTTTCTCTATATGTATATGAGAAACGACACATTAAGCTCATAACCCTAACACATACTAAGATAAATATTGGATCTTAATGTCCTGATGACGTGTTGACTGTCATGCACACAAGACAACCATATCGTCTCAGGTTTAAGGTTCGCACGTACTTAACACAATCACAAAACAAAATATTGACAACCAAGAGTGAACTCTATATATTTGCTTTATTTTGTGAATCGTTCTCGAATAGTGCATCCACGCCAATATATTCTCAATATCTCATATCAAATAGCATAATACTTACCGTACCAATTACATGGACAAGTCTAATATTTTACAGTATTTAAGATTTACGTGCACGAAAGAAACTTGCCAACATAATGGTATAAAAAATTAATATTTTATTAATTACTACGAAAAAGTACATATACAACCATGATGTTCTCAATATTCCTCATTTACTCTTGATATTATAGGGTATATCACTAACAATAATCTAGTAATTCAAAGTTCTAAATCCCTATGAAATAATTATTGAGAAATAATTTTATAGAAGTAGAAAGAAAGCACATGTCCAACAACCAGGAAGAGGCTAGGTGTCTAACCACTGTGTGGAAATGTCATCAAGTAACCATTGTCTAGCCTACCAATGAAGATAAAAGATAAAATTACATTTTTAATGTTGAAGTTGAAGTTGAAGTTGAGGAAGAAGGGAGAGCAAAAGCTTACTATTTTGTGATCCTTGCCCTAGTAAAACGAATCACAAAGCCATCATCTTTTCCAAATAAGTGCTACAATTTTAGGTGACATATTTGATTTAATTATTCATGGTGTTAGCATGGGTAATATGTTTTATTGAAAAAATAGTGGAAAATTAAAGTTCCTAATTGAAGGACACCCTCACCCTTGAAAAATAGGTTGGTTGAATGATGTAGTCCAAATTAAATTCAGGCAATGTGCCTTTTATAATTGGTAAAGATTCGAATGAAGTATTATGTGACATAGTGGACATGAACACATGCCATGTATTTGCTAGCTTTTTCAAGACTATTTGACGAGATAGAGAAATTTGATAAGATATAAACTATAGTTACAAAATAGAGAAAAATGCCAAGTTTACCCCAACTCTTTTAAAGCTGTACGATAGTTTGAAACATGTAAGAAAATTCTAAAAAGAGAAGAAAACATTAATTGTTGTGAGCACAAGAGTCAATTATTGGGACATTTTGTGGCAAATATCACTAATTTCTACTTCAAAGAAAAAGAAAATTCTTAGTGCCAAAGATATGGCAATAACTCAATGATAACATTTTTTTTAGGAGGAGGCAACTAAGGTGAAACATCCTAACACTAAAAAGTATTGACATGCATAGTGTGATCGATTGTACAAAATTTACGAGTGATTTCAAAAGATTGGAGTTCTTTGAATTTGTGATTAGAGGAGTGCAATAGATCCTACTTAAGTGTGTGAAAAGAGAAGATCATTTTGAAATTATGTTCACATTGACCTTGCTATCAATCATACTTGATCACAAAACATTAGACCATTGTGCTTTTATGATTCAAGTGTCCAGTGATTGATCCTAAAGGACCATGCAAGCTTTGTGATTAATCATTGTGGGAGTGCAATCAATTTTGCCGCACTAAAGCAGTTCTACTAGATAATTTAGATTATTTCTACAACTTATTTTAGTGAAGAATATTATCTAGGATTTAGATAGGTTATATTACACAAGATTAGCATATTGCAGACCTAAAATTTGTTTTAAATACTTAAAAATCAAATTCCTAACTAATTACAGCCTCGTATTAAAAATAAGTGTCTAGAGATCATTGCGAATTATTCCCCTTACTATTATTACAAAATTTTGAGAGTTTTTCCTTAGTTGTGCACAACATGGAGCAGTGTAATGAAGATGCTTGTGGTAGTGTGAAAATTATGAGACACTTCATCATGTGATAAAACATCTGAAGCCCTTCTACCTAAGCATACAAAATGGAGATGTGTTTCAGTATACAATAAATTTTATTATCAAATGGACATAAGTAGATAAAAAATATTATTTAAAATTATTTACCATGTAATCAATTTAGGTACCATCTTCAGCCTAAAATCTAGATTCTGTGAAGGCAGTCAGTGGAGTAATTGTATAGTCGGGGATCCAATAATGCCAATCAGTATACTTGCACACTACTTGGGGACACATGGTTGTGGTGTCTCTATCTACGTACAACCATTGCTAGGCTCTATCAATGATCCATGTATGCTCAATGAAATGTAACCCAGTCTCTCCTTGAACCCCTTTCGCTATGGCAATGCTATGTAGGTTGTCCTCCTCAAGTCAAGGGTGTAAGTGGAATGTCTTGCACTATTATGAATTATCGTAAAACTCACTTTGACCAGTGCATCTCAAAAATGTCATATAGGATGAGTGAGTTGAGTACATCCACATATGTTACTCAGATCTCACTGACAAGACGGTATACCATTTGGAGCATATGACAACCAGTTAAATTACACATTGTTTACAACAAACACATCACGACGATTATTTCAATCAAACATCCTACTAAAAATATGACATAATATACACTCTACTAACATAAATGGGTACGTGCCTTGAAATTCAAAATCTCCCAAAAAATTCGTACGCTTTTGCTACCAGTCTCAGTCATCTGTATCCATGTGCAAGATCATCTGTACATTTATCAAGAAAAGCAAAAGTAAAAGTAACAATTATGCATTCTAGAGTAAGAAATTAATAAGTTAATAAAAGTATTTCAAAATCAAATGTAACATCATACAATGCTGCTGGAAGCAATGTTTTCAAACTCGGACCGGTGATCGAACCGGATAGCTTATCGGTTCACTAGGTCACTAGTCCGACCGGTTCAATCTATTTAAAAAACCGGTTAACTCGGATTATAAATATAATTATATATATATATATAAACACATATATATCATTCTCTCTGTGTGTGTAGATACCTGTTAACATATACAATAATATATTTTTGCATAAATTTTTCATACAGAAAGTAATTGATTCAAAAATAAAAAATAATAACACAAGTACATTCTACATTAAATAAATCATCCAATCTAACTTAACAAACACATGATATAGTGATAAATATCCATAGAAAATTAAAGCAATAATGTCATTCAAATTACAAAAATATAGACACAATCAATCTTAAATTTGAATTTAATTCCAATCATCTTCTTCAACGCCATCACCATCATCATCAAGTGTAGATTGAGGACCAAAATTTTCAACATCAATGTCTTCAATCATAAAGGTATCTGTTTCTTCTCCTAATATCAAAAAAAAAAAAAATCAACATTAAATCACTATAAATAAAAATTACCCAAAGAAAAAAGGAAAGACGAATAGTTTTAACTAAACCTGTAGATGGCTGTGAACTAGACTCTTCTCTAATTTTTGGTAATTCTTCTTCAAATATGTTTTCTAAATCATCGTACTGGAGTTCACCTGGAGGATTTTCTTCTACAATCCAAAATTCTATTTTATCTATGCACTTGTAATCCACAGGGTCATAATGTCTTTTATCATATTTAACCCTAAAACAAATATAAAGAGAAAAAAGAAGGAAACACTAAATTAGCAAATTTGTTAATTAGGCATACTAGAATAAAGCATAATGAATAATAAACTTGTATTTACCTATTTTTGCAAATGCAAGTTATAATGTACATAAACCAAATCACTTAACCTCTGATGCTCTAGTCTATTTCTCCTCTTAGTGTGAATACGTTCAAAGACACTCCAATTACGCTCACATCCAGAAGAAGAAGCTGTCTGACTTAATATTCTAATAGCCAACTTCTGTAAATATGGAGCATCAATTCCAAACAATTTCCACCAGTCATCTAGTAAGATAAAATTATTAAGAAATTAAATAAGAATATTAAAACTAATGCACTTACAATGCAAAAAGATATAATTCTATATTTTAAAGCTTACCAGGGCGAGTTGATTTGCAAATGCTTAATGCAGTTGGTCTAGCAAAACTCTTCAACCTATCTCGATATAAAGATATTTCATTATAGGTTTCAATCTTTCCACTGTCAACTATTGTGTCAATGTAGTCCAACAATCCACTCACAACTTCTAAATTTGTACAAAAAGATTCTTTCTCATACTGAAAAGTTGGGTTTAAAAAATATGCAGCAGCATGCAAATTTTTTCTCAACATTTTATCCCATCTTGCATCAATAATATCAATGTATTGCTGATAGAGTCTTCTTTTGTTTCTAGACAATTCTTTAATACGCTTCCTCGCTCTATACATGCCTTCATACAGATAACCCAATGCCGGTTTCTCATCAGAATCACAAATACGCAACAAGCGTAGAAGTGGAGCTCCAATTCCCACAACAATAATTGAATTGTTCCAAAATGTTTCACTTAAAACAATTTGCTTAACTTGTCTTGCAACATCAATTTTCAAACATTTCTTGAAATCAGGAGAGACTACCATTGCTTGCAAGTCCTCTTTATGATCATATAAACTTTTTATTGCAATAAAAGTAGTTGCAAAACGAGTATCTCCAGTTCGAATAATTTCTTTCCACCCTTCTCTTTTTCTCAACCAATTGAGAGGCTATTTGTGATTATAAATAAAACGTGTCACTCTAGAAGCAAGAATAGATAAATCTTCAACATGAGGCAATTCACAAATGTCTTTCATAATCAAATTAATACAATGAGCTGCACAAGGTGACCAACAAATAGTGTGATACCTTTCAGAAAGTAATTCACCAGCTGTCTTATAATTGCTTGCGTTATCCGTGATAATATGAACCACATTCCTTGGGCCAACTATCTCCACAATTTCCGTAAATAAATTGCACAAATTTTCAGCATTTGCCTCAATTCCAAATAAATCAACAGACTTTATAAATAAGATTCCAGTGACACAATAAACTAAGAAATTAACTAATGGCATTTGTCTAGAATCTCTCCATCCATCACCCATTATTGTGCATCCCGTTTCTTTCCACTTACTCCTAAAAGAATCAACAATAAGCTCAACTTGTTTTTTAGCATCATTTAAAAGACCGACTCGCAAAGCATGATAACTAGGTCCAGTGTATCCATGACCCATTGAAGCAACTTTACTCATGGCAATTTGAAAATACGGAGAATTGCAAGCATTTAAAGATATACATGCATCATAAAACCACAATGCAATAGACATATTAGTATCATGCCATTTTTCTTTACTTTGCAAGGAAGCTTTTATAGTTAGTTTAAAAGGATCACAAGTACCACTTTTGAAGAAACTCTCTAGTCCAAGTGTTGCTTTTCTTTTGTTTGATGATGTCGCTTGCCCAACCTTGTGATGTTTTCCTTGAAGTGATACATATTGAGTTGGTGGAGGTGAAATATCATGAATGTCATCATCTCCGTCATCATGCAAATTTGCACCAACTACAAATTTATCAATTTCTATGTTACCTCGCTGCCTAACTTTTGCCTTTTCACTATTTTCTTTCAAAGATTCTTTGACCATATGTTGAACTTCTGATGGAACTTTCTTACAACTCACAACATTTCCTTTTTCTCTAGCTAAATGTTGCTTCATGCGATTAATACCTCCATCTTTGAATATAGACAAGCAAAACGCACAAGTAAAAAATTTCCTTCCTTCAGCATTCGTTACTTCACAAATATACCTCCATGCTATATCTCTCTTTTGTCTAGGATTACTCCCACATGATTGTCCTTTTCCATCACTAATAGATTGAGATTCATTTGGTGTAGAATGAGAGCTTGTACCTTCCATCAGACTATAAAATAAAATATGTATGTTAAGTTATTTTTTGACGATAAGAAAATATATAAATTAAAATTATCAATTAAAACATCTAAAATTAAAATTAACTCTACTGGTAGTGCTTGATGAGTATAAAAAAATTCCATAATTCAACTTTTCTATAGACTTCAACCAATATAGCCATTGGAGTTTAATGGTCAAATTAGCAGCCAAAACAAGAACATTACATGAGAACACATTCTACCAAGCATACCCCAACACAAAACACACAAGAATTAACACAAAAGAACCTAGTGAGCATTGTTTGTACTAAAATTGCAGAAAAGTCAATAGCCAGTAATAACATAAGAACATAAAAGAAATAGTGTATATAGGACAAGACTTACTACCGACTAAGGCCCAAGGATTGGGAAGAGGGTTCGTATTTGGAGCAAGGGAATTAGTTGTAGTTTCAGGTCTAGTAGTGAAACTCGTCGAGTTCTCTCTGCCAAGTGCCTGACCTTGAGTTCCCAAGAGCGCTGCAAACGAATTTGATCCCAAATTAGATCTATTGTCACCTGTCATAGTTGTTGCATTTAGGAAGGGTTCTTCAACATTCTCATACATTCGTCTGAGCATATTAAAACCCTCAGGAGTATATTCAATATTGCTCATTGCTCTATCAGTGTTGCGCATCATTCACGCATTATTTCAGAGTTCGACCTTTTTATCTCTTATCAAACACAGAAATTTATACTTATTCGATTGGCTATTGAGTACTGATTTAGAATCTGCAATTGAAATTACCTGGGCAAGAGTTAGGGCTAAAATAATGAAATTACCTGGGCAAAATGATGCTTGGTGATTCCGGCGATTCTCGAAAACAATTGATGCAAGAAAGAGTGAAAGAAAGACCTTTAGTTCTGCGGTGCTCTGATGAAGCTATTTCAAACTCTTTTTAGTATTCGAAATCTTGTTAAAAGACGATCTCTTACGGCCTTCTTCTCCGGGAGGGAATGATTTTTATCTATCCATCCGTAAAGAGAACAAAGGCAGCCGGGACCAACTCCTTTGAATCCTGATAGTGCGATGTTGTGAAGAAGAAGAAGAATCAAATGGCGAGATCGAGAGATGACTGACGAGTGACGAGAGAAATGAAGAAATAGTTGACTGATTATATTAAAGAAACGGTTCGATTGCATTTAGACCGGACAGATGGCCGGTTCTCGATTTAACCGGTTGAACCAATTGGTCCGGTCCGGGTTTAAAAACGTTGGCTGGAAGTAGCTCACCATTAAGTAGAATTTGAAGACCCAAGTCGGAATGGTGCCTTACTATCTGTGGTGCAACTCCTAATATCCAAGACCATGCCTGTATATGCATAATTGGCAATGAGATTACTATCACAATCTAGTTCATGCTTGAAATTGAAATTATATTATGAGAATACAAGGTGTGCTAAAAGCACCTATAAAAGGGCAACAGACCAGAAATAAATGATTGCTGTCTCTAGTAAGCATTACAGAGTGATCAGTATAGGCATGCCAAAATTGCATTACCCGAATTGTATATCTTGCCACTATTTAGATCAAGGTAATGTAGCCTAATCTAATTTTTGGATGAGTCAGCGCATTAGGTGCCACCTAATAGTAGTAAAATAAAGTCACAAGCCCACTGCTATATATTTATCTATGTATTATCTACATGCAAAGGATGTAACTCTATGTGCTATGCAATTTGAGTAAGGGAAAGAGTGAAACTCTTGAAATTCTTATCTCTCGGTGCCTAACCTAATGCCCTTATGCACATTTGCATGCACCGCACACGTGTCAACCTAAGGTCCCTACTAGTGACTGGGTCGTCCTCTACTAGTAGATGCTATTATCGGTGCCACGTCCTCAAGTGTAACAATGGCCTCCTCGAGCACAAAGGGAAATGTCTATGTCTCTCTACGCTACCTCTCAACTAATGCTGTGATCAGGTGGTGATCTAGCTGTATCGCAATATATCTATATACAACGTATAAGCCAATACAGAAAAGGATATAAAGCACACTAAGTTCTAAGTCTCAAAAGCACACCTAGGAGCTATGAGAGACCTGTGGAGTAAGACATCTATTAAGGGTGTCAGTCCAAACCTTCTTCGAGCAATGATTTGCTTGTAGGTGCAACAATGAGTTGTTGACGAAACCAGGGTGAGCAAAAGTATCTTCTGGCATCCTATAATTTTCATGAAAACAAGTGCTAGTAATTTGTTATTAATACTCAAGAGAAGGACAACTCTTATTTTACATGAAAATGATGGAAAATATATTTATTACTTATGTAAACTAATTCACATATCATGAAATTGAAAATATAGAAATTCAAAAATTCCTTAAAGGTGGAGTTTTTTAAAATAAAAAATAGTTGAAATTATTGTCTACACTATTTGAATGACAATTTTCTTTTCATACTCTAGAAAAAGCACAACAATAGTACAACATCACCATCCACCAATCTATGACACTCACCCATAAGTCGAACAGTGAAAAAACCCAGTGTCTATGCATGGGAGAAAACAATAGTCATTTATATTAAATAAGAGTTAAATAAGTAATTAATCATTTGCATTAAAGAGCAAACTTACACTCTTTATACATTTTGAACCAAATGTCTTTACTTTATTAAACAACATACTAAAATATAAGGCGTTATGGTACAATATATTGCTATTGCACACAACATAATGGCTAATCAACTCTAGAATTAGTGCAATCACTCTGTGCTCTCCTCATCTACAATAGTAAAAGTTAAGGGCAACACCTTGTGATTCGCATCTAGTGACACAGTGATCAAAATTTTATATTTATACCTCTAATACAGGTTCATTCCATCCACAATAATTACGTGGCAGTAGTATTAGTATCCATCTAGGCATGGTTTGAAAGTTCAGAAAACATACCCTAATATGTATTGACTCCTAGAACCACTCCCAATGTGGCACCACTCCACATCGGTTTAAGGGTTGTACTTCTGATGGGTGGTTATATAGATAGGTAGCTTCTGAATGGAACTCTTCCCTGTACCATACACCATCTCAATAGCCTATTTTAAGTTATGTTATGCCTTAGAATAGCTAATTTAAAACCCATACTTGTCCTTTACTGTCTAAATGATAAATTTAATCTTGTACAATAGGTTTTGGAGAACCATGCCCAGAAGCATTTGAGCTATGTTGTTTTTTTCTAAGTTTATATAGTCTATTGACATTGCACTTGAAAAGCAAGTGTGTTAACCTTTATATTTTTTGATTTTCCAAAACCCCAACTTCGACTTCAAAATAGCCCTTAAGCCCCACTTTTAGCTTTCTTCACCTTACTTGCATTTCACCTTCCATATTACTTGTGTACTCTTTATAACTTTGTATTTATGCTATGCAATGTCGAATGAGTATTTTTTAACGATAGCAATTACATGATTCGTACTAAAGTTAATTGGTACAAACTTGCGAAAAGTTGCATTAAATTTGTGTCATAAGAGATAATATCTAATGTGCGTAGCTCGTAATTGTATTTCACAGAATTTACATCCCACAAAATAGTATTGCTTCAATAGAGTATGATTTGCACATAATCTACGTCAATTGATGTATCTACATAAAAGCATATCACAAAGAAATATTATCAACAACTAAATATCTAAAAGTACCTAACTGAGTTTTTTATGAAATTCACCACCTACGTAAAGAAAGAATCCAATATACAAATATTATACAAGACCAAGAACAATTTTGTATAGTACAATATAATAAACAACCTAGTCAAATAATTCCACAATTAGATATAGAGGATAGATTATCCAATTATGTATTTAAAGTTTCAATCAATTAATTATACTTATTAAAGAAAAATTATTTAATTATTATTAAGGAATTTATGATAACTATATCTGCTTTTGGATATAAATAAAGTAGGAAATTCTACTTTAACTATTTATTGCTCTTTTTGAAAGGTCCTTATATAATATTAAGGTTTTTCTAATTTCAAGTATTCTTTGAAATTTATAACTAAATTCATTTTTAAATAACAAACATATAATGAAAAAACCTAATCAATGGATGTTACATTTAAGCTTTTCTTTTATCAATTATTCAATAGATAATTTGATTGTTATAAAACAATATATCAAACTAAAATAGATATTTAAAATAAACTCCATGCATTTATTATGCGCATCATACTTATTCATATAAATTTATTAATAATATTTTCTGAAGATAAATCTAATTTTTAAGATGACTTGATTGTTATAAAATAATATATAATACATACATAGATATTTAAAATAAACTCTATATATTTTTTTATATACTAGATTAAATATATTTTTAAATTGTTAAAATAAAGTACAAGGCATATATAAGTTTTGTGAAAATATATAATTTTTGTGAAAAATACACACACATACATATCAAATAGTAAAATAAAAAACAAATTTCTGATTAATTCATACATACATATCAAATAATTAAGCAACATACTAAATTATTAAATATAAATTTCTGATTAACTCAAATTATTCAATGGATAATTTAATTATTATAAATATATAAATATAACTTAAATATATTTTTAAAATAAACTTCATATATTTATTATATGCGTCGTGCTTATTCATATAAATTTATTAATATTATTTAGTGAAGGTAAATTTAATTTTTAAGATAATTTGATATTATAAAATAATATATAATACATAAACAGATATTTAAAATAAACTCTAAAAATTTTTATATATTAGATTAAATATATTATAAAATAATTTTTGTGAAAAATACACACACATTCATATCAAATACTAAAATGAAAAACAAATGTCTGAATAATTCAAACATATCAAACATACATATCAAATAGTAAAACAACCTACTAAATTTTTGATTAATTCAAACATACATATCAAACAGTAAATTATACAAAACAAAAAAATCATTCCAACAACCAAGTAAATTATTAAATTAATTTAACAATATTTGTTGATTAACGTAACATATTCACATATTTAGCATGTATAAATATGACAACATTTTTACATATACCAAAAAATTATACACACATAATCAACAAATAGGTCTATATATTATATAACAAAAGTTGTGTATATATATCTTATAAATTGAAAAACCAAATGCTGTATTTAATCAACCCAACTAAATACTGTCTGAATATGAACACTAAATGCAACCTTAAAACTCAAAACCAACCAAATGTTGCCCGCTTGATTTATTATCCTTTAACAAATAATATATAATATGTAAATAGATATTTAAAATAAAATCTAATATAATTTGTGTGAAATACACACATCCATATATATCAAATAGTAAAATATACAAGAAATTTCAATTTCATTCAAATATAAGAGATAAAAAAATAAAGTACAATTATTAAATTATTAAATTAATTTAAAAATAATTTTTATTCAAATATAATTAAAATAGTATATTTACAGTACAAAGAGAATAATTGAGCAGTAAGTTCTGAATCCCTCGGAAGTGAGGAACCGACAGATCGGAAGCCGTGGGATTGACTACAAACTGCAAACTCCACCCCCACGTGCAGCCCTCTTTGTCATTTATTTATTTATTTAAAATAATTAATGGTACTATTTCTACATATGTCACACACTAATTTATAATCCTCGACACCTGTTCCATTCCTTTAATTAAATTTCCATCTTCACCCACTCTTAGCTTAGCTTCTTAATAAATTACTATTTAATATTATCTATAAACTTTTTTCTTCTTAAGACACACCCACTCAATAATAGTTGGGATTTGAACCCTTAAACTCCAGTGTGACAAGTTGTAATAACAACTATCAAATTATGCGGACACAACCTTTATCTCTATACTTGCAATCGATCCTTTCTCCGAAAATTTGTTAGTAACTTTTTTTCTGTTTTTTCTTTATCTTTTTCATGGTCTTGTATATTAACAGTTAGTAATTCACTCTTGTATTACTTGGAAGAGTCAATATAAGTTCTTACCAAAAATATTGTAAAACAATTAATATTAAGATTTTTCGCACTAAAATTATATAAATATTTAAAATAACAACATAACAGATAATAATAATATCGTGAAAACGGTTAGAATTTTTAAAAATATACTTCAAAATTTAAAATTTAACTTATGTTAAATTTCTTAAAAGCAACTGGGCTCAGAAGTATAACAAAATGGATGACGGCAAAACATGGAGAACTGAAACTATTCTCGTCAAAAGTTGATGATTAAAAAATGAGGTATTATTAAATTTAATAATGTTACGTCATTGAAGTTGAATTAAGAGAAAATAAAATAACAACCACGATTACATTTATACAGAAAAAAATCAATAATCCCAATCAATGAATGCCAAAGATATGATCCCGTCATAATTTATAATTCCAAAATCACCCCTATCCCCCATCTATCACTATTATAAACCCCCCCCAGTTCCGGTCTCGCCATCCCACCGCCGCCGCCTCCCAATCCCGCCCTCACAACCTATACTTACGGCCGCTGTATCGCGCGTCTGCGAAAAGCCAAAGGGCTTCTGTTTCGCTTTTCTAGTCAGTGTGTGTGTCCGCTTCTCCCTTTACCAGGCTCGCTTTCTGCAAACTCGATCCATACGTACTTGCTTTGGCTCTTCCGTCAAATAAAAATAGAAATGCTGGAAACTGTGAAGTACCTCATCGGCACCGCCGGGCCGAGTGGCTTCGGCTCCAAGTCCACAGCCGAGCAGGTCACTGCCTTCCGCCCCGACCTCCGCCACGTTACCGGCATCATCACTGGTGCCACGTCGGGAATTGGGGCGGAGACAGCTAGAGTCCTGGCAAAGCGTGGCGTGCGGCTTGTGTTTCCGGCTCGGAGCCTGAAAGCCGCCGTGGAGACTAAGGGCCGTATTCTATCGGAGTTCCCGGAATCGGAGATTATAGTTATGTGGCTCGACCTTAGCTCGCTCGACTCCGTAAGGAGATTTGTAGCCGACTTCGAGTCTCTAAATTTGCCTCTCAATCTTCTCATGTAAACTCACTTATTCTTTTCTAGTTTATTTTTCTTTAACTATTTATTACATGAATATTAATATATAATCTATTTCTACACATTTCTTTTTTCGTTTTTAATAGAAACAATGCCGGGAAATTCTCGTATGATCATGGTATTTCGGAGGATGGGGTTGAGATGACTTTTGCTACTAATTATTTAGGTAATCTTTAATTTTTTGTTCTTCTTGCGAAAAATTCAGGATATATTGCGGAAGTACATATGTGATAAGTCTAGAGTTTTCTAAAGTTGGTATATGTATAACAACGTGATTTTATTTTGAAATTAATTAGGTCACTTTTTGCTAACGAAGCTGTTGTTAAAGAAAATGATCGAGACTGCAAAAAGCAGTGGTTTGCAAGGAAGAATAGTGAATGTGTCTTCCAGCATCCACAGCTGGTTTTCGGGTGACATCATTCGTTATCTTTACTTAATAACCAAGAATAAGAGGTGAGTTTAGCCCCTTAATTAATTAACAATATTAGTACTGTAATATAATAATTTTATCTTAGACGTTAGTTCGATTTTCTTACTTACATTGATAGCTTTTTACCTTTTTTAATTTATTATTGTTTATTTCACTTGACTATGGCAATAGTAGCCGACTTAAACGTTTAGTATTGAAAAGTGAGATAATTACGATAAATGCTACCTTGAAAGTCGAAACATCTGATGTGTTGAAGTAAATTACAACATAGGCCATAGTCAAACACGTTGTTCAAAATTTGTAATAATCTCAAAAATTACTTTGCACTGCGTATGTTAAATTTGAGAGGATATATTGATGCACACGTAGTTCGATGGTGTGGGAGCCGTCGGATCACAACACCATGATTCATCCTATAATTACCTAAATTAAATGAATGGGTAATAATTAAAAGAGAGAAGTTATTATATGTGAAATAAATAAATAATAAGGGGAGTCAGAGGTTTGACTCTGATGTGATGTAATTTGTGGGGTCTCCATTGTCTGTTTTGACAGTGCATATGATGGGACACGTGCATATGCTCTCTCGAAGCTGGCTAACGTTTTGCATACCCAGGAACTGGCCAGGAGACTCAGGGCAAGTCTTGTCCTTTCTCTTCTTTTTCTTTCTTTTTTTGTTTTTGTTCTTTCACGATTGTTGGTTATCCTTTATTCTATGGAATTTCTAAAAGACTTTTTTTGGTCCTTTCTTAATATCTAGAAGTATGATTTTAATGTAGAAAATTAAATTCGTCTAATAATCATGCATCATGTTGCAGGAAATGGAGGCAAATGTGACAATGAATTGTGTTCATCCTGGAATTGTTAGAACCAGACTTACTCGAGACCGTGAAGGCCTAATTACAGGTGATTATGTTTTTATTTTAATTTCTTTACTAGTAAGCAAATAATGAAGTTCTTTACCATGAATTTTGAATATATATACATATAATTTGCACGCAGATTTGGTGTTCTTTTTGTCATCCAAGCTCTTGAAGACCATACCTCAGGTAACGTCCGCCCTTTCTTTTGCAAAACCTGTCACTCTCCTGCAGTTATTATATGGAATGCAAGATTGAAAATTCTACATATAAAACAGATAAGCTTTAAATTAATCCAGTGAAAATAAACACATTTGAATATATAAAACCCTTATAACATAACACCTTATTGGCACATGCACGTACAGGCAGCTGCTACGACTTGCTACGTTGCCACAAACCCTAGGTTGGAGAACACAAGTGGAAAATACTACGCGGATTGCAATGAAGCTTCTACGTCGAAATTGGGATCAAGCATAGCAGAAGCTGGAAGGCTGTGGGCAGCTTCCGAGATCATGGTCTCCACAGATCTTTCAGACTCAGTTTCTGATCCGCTGAATCTTTTCTGGCAATGCTGTAGCTAATTAAGTTATAGAAAGTTGAACAAAAGGGTTAAGAAATATGGCAAAAGCATGGTTATGGTTGCTATGAAGTCTTCGCAAGAGAATCATTGTAGAAATAGTTAAAAGTAGAAGATAGAAAAATTCCAGTAGCTTACATGCGTGTTTGAGTAGTTTATGGCGAATTATAGGAATGATAATACATTGCTTTTAACCAGTGATTATCCCTTGCCAGGAAAAGTATGTTCAGCAAAACTTTCCTTTACATATGAGCAAATTCTGAATGTTTAGTGTGTCTGAGTGTAGAGAAAGAAAAAGCAATTTTTGAAATTTAAATAAAATTTTTTCTGATAGTATATTTAAATTCTCAAAATTTTTATGAATGCAAATGGATGAAAAGAGTTAAAACATAGTGTGTTGTGTTGACGTAAAGATTGTTAGGTACTCATGCAAAGCATGAGAAATAAATTCAATGAGAAGACGTTGAGCAACAAACTATGCTTCCTTGAATAACATTAAAAAGATTGTATGTGTGTGTGTGTGTAACATATTTAAACTTTTGAAAAATTTTCTATGAAACTACGAAAAAAGGTCAAGATATGCCATCAGTAATATGCATAACTTATGTATATGCAGCTAATAACTATTATCGTTGCACCTAAGATTCTCCATCTATAAATGTTATTGTTTTTAAATTTTTAGGAGAAGAAATTAATTTGGGGGAATCAACAACATGGTCGTAGTTGACCACCATGTGGGATTCAATTTTGGAGAGTATCTTTGGGTCTTGATCTATATTAAAATGGGACCTACTAACATGCATTTTATTGAAATAATGGCTGATTTTATGGAAATTTTTTTTGAATATATATAAAAGATATTAGTTGTGTGTATGTGTTAATTGTAACAGAACATACATTATCTTTCGGTATGCTATCCATTTTTTAGAGAAAATAATTTGAACACAAGTGAAGCAATAATAGTCTTGTATATTAATCATCTTATGTAATTTTGAAGAAATATATGGTCATGGTACAGTTTGCTTGGAAAGGCCAGGTTTTGGTGCAGTTGTGTTTGTTTTTACTGTTGGAATTAAAAAAATTATTATACAAAAATTATATATATACACACACACACACACATATATATATATATAGTTTAATATGAAATTTAATTAAGTTTGTTTGATTGCTTAAAAAAATAAAGAAATGTGAATGAAGAGAAAGCAGTTAATGAATGTGTTGAAGATAAAAAAAAGATCCAAATTTTGTCTTCTTGTTTTTTTTTTTTTTCCATTTTCGCCTTTTAAACTTTATTATGAGAAAAATAATTTCTCCCATTGAATTAAGTTCCTTTCCAATTTATCTTTCTTAATAATTTTAAATAATTAAAGTTTTTTTTTCACTAATAATTCTATTCTTTTTTCTCACCAAAGTTGTTAAGAAGCGTCATTTGTTATTGCAATAAATGCTCTTAGAGAATTTTTTTTTTTTTTGTCGTTTTCTAGTCAATTGGTTTCACCCATAATAGTAATTGCAGTACAGATAAGAGTAAAAACATTAATGGAAAGTGGTGGAATAAATTGTAATTCAATCAAATATCTTCCACTTAAAAAATTGCAAAAGACAAAAGGAAAAATACAACAAATGGCCTTTTTGGGAAATGAAGGTTGAGGGAATGGCTGGCCTATTTAGGTAAATATGTTGGCCCAAGCATATGCTAAGGACCCACCCATCATTCTTCCAAGGAAACTGGTATTTGTACAGCACAAGTGTGGCTGGCCCATAATTCATCAATTCATTTTAGAGTTGTTCCACCATTATCTGCTTCCCCATCCCACCTTAGGCAATCACTATCACCATATTGGCTTTAATGCCCTACATATTATTTGATTTTTGAAAGGAAATACAAAGATAATATGTGTTCACATATTATTAGATTCTAGCATTTTTGCCTACTCGCTGTGAAATAAAATTATGTCTACGAATATATTTTTATTATTATTTTTTTGGTTAAGAATTTGCATAAATTTGAGGAAAATTTGATAATCAATAACAAATACATAGTATAAGATCATATAAAATACTTAGAATGAAAGAAAAAAAAAGTTGATTGGAGGTCAAAGAATAGTGAAAGTAAAAATAAAAATCAATTAAAGATCTCATATAATCAAACAAAAGCTAAAAAATTAAATAAATGAAAGTTTGGAAATGATAGTGGGAAGGAATATATATACTTACGTACATACATACATATACATATATATACACACATATATAACAGACTGAAATATAATAAATGAAAATTTGGGGGAAAAGCAGCAAAATATAGTATTATAACATGAGAGCATTGAAGTCTTTATTCTTGAAAGACCAGGGTCGTTACTATATCATCTTCACAAATTTGGGGAAATTTTGGACAGCGATTGGTTGGGATGTCCATGTTGTGGAAATTAAACAATAATAGCAAAATGAAGATGCAACAACAAACTTAGAAATTTTCAAAACACTAGACTAGTTATGCAGCAACATAAATTGGCACTGGACAATAAGTTCGGAAACCTGAAATGAAATTGAATAACCACAAAACGAAATAATCAATATAGCTTGATTCATGTCGACAATGTTTTCAAGGAATTATTCTCACAATCCAAAATAACCCTCGTAATGAAACAAGTCTTCTTCAAAACATGATTGTGGAAGACACAGGAATCAACAAATGAATTTGTGATGTCCAATATTAGGAGAGTATACAAATGGCCAAGGGTTGACTGTGGCTAGCTACCCTTAATCTGGACAAGCTAGACCACAAATGTTAATTTATATTACTGAACAAAAATCAAGGTTGGAAGAATAAACAACTGTTTATTCAGCTGCAATGACTGGAACGAATGCAAAAGGAACAGAAAACGGATTGCAATTGCCTGATCGTTTTTCTCTATTCTATTTCAGCAATAAGGTGAAGTATTGATATATACGAGGATCAGAATGTTGCAATCGAGTCATTTTTATTTAAAAAATGTGTAAACGTTGGCATTAACCATTAATCTAATGTTAAAATCATAGAATATTCGTAATTAAAGATAAAGGAACGTTTCAGCGTCTTGAAAGGCATGGAATGATAAGAATAAAACAGCAATAACCATAAGGCCTTGTTTGTAAGAAATAGTTGATGATGGAATTATAAATTTTAGACTGAAATAAGAAAGTAAAACCAAGGCCCCGTTTGGAACAAAACTTTTTTTAAATACAATTTTCATCCAACAATCTCCACATATTTTAAAAGGTTTTTAGGCCAAATAAGGATTTTGAATTGAATAAGAATATGCTGTTGGATTTGTTACATCTCAATGAAATGGGTTTGGTATCGGCTAAATTACGAGCTAAACTTAGACTAATAAAACTTGACTTGCAAGATTACTAGTGAAACTATGTTCTACGAACTAATAATTCTCATTGTAAGATAGTGATTTTATTAGTCACATTAATGACCCCACCATTGTTGTTCAATACTATTTTGTGCATTTTGGTTGTATGCCTGTTTGATCTTTCATAAGAGCTCTAAGAATTTGGCCAATTTTTATAGAAGCAAACCACTCCACTCTTATATAGGTGAATTTATTATTTGTATACTGTCTTGTATACACCATCCATAAAAATTATGAATTCATAAAGAGTTTAAAATTTAACCTCATATATATGTCGGCAACTTAAGCACTTTTCTCAATTGAAACTCATACAATAAGTGCTTTAGGGTCAATTTTAACTTCATTCTTACCCATATAAATATACTTTAAGGGATCTCTAATCACATAAGGTGAGTATTGCTATAGAACTCTTGTCAATCTAAGTCCCATTTTCCTTGTGTTTTGAAGTATTATCTTTCTTTCTACAAATTTAGTTAGATGATTGGTCAAATTCAACTTTGACATCACATAATCAATGGAAATTACTCCATTTATTAATAGTTACTTCACGACATCATGTCTTAGTTTCATGTGTCAACCTTTAGTATTAAATTATTTATTTTTATAGATGTCAATAGCCACTTTACTATCACAATATATGTAAACAGGAGGTATCACATCTTTATTTAAAGGAATATTGGATAAGAATTGTAGTTGATCAACCTTTGAACTAACTAATCCCAAAGCCATAAATTCTGATTCCATAGTTGATCTAGCAATAATGGTTTGCTTGACTAATTTTCATGCTATTGCACTACATCCAAGAGTGAATATATATCTACTAGTAGATTTAGTTTCATCCGAATTAGATATGGAATTGGCATCATTATATCGTTCCAAACATTGAGATATCCACTATATAATAGACCGTAATTTATGGTAATTCTTAAATATATCATTAGTCTTTCCAATGCAGACCAATGCTCATGATTGGGATTATGCATATATCTACTTAGTCCACTCATAGATAAACCACATTAGGACTTGTAAAATTCATAAAATGCATTAAAGTTTCAATAATCCGAGCATATTTAGACTGAACTATTGAGTCTCTTATTTTGTTTCAACTAAGATTTAGGGTCAAAAGGAGTACTCACAGATTTCATATTATAATATCCAAATTTTTGAAAAAGTTTCTCAATTTAATGATCTTGTGAAAACATAATTTGATCATCTCTTTATGACTTTAACTCCCAATATCATATTTATTCCACATAGATCTTTCAAATCAAAATTGGATGACAAGAAAATTTTAGTATGATTGATAATACCTAAGCTTATGCAAAAAATAAGCATGGCATCCACATATAAACTAATTAACACAAATTGATCATCCACGTATATACACATTTATCCACTTCTAAGAATGAAAATCCATCTCTAATTAGTATTTGATCAAATTTCTCATGCCACAACTTAGGAGCTTGTTTTAGGCCATAAAGTGATTTAGATAATTTGCATACCTTATTTTTTTTGTCTAGGTTCTACACACCCTTCTGGTTGTATAATATAATTTTTTTCATCTAAGTCTCCATTTCGAAAAATTATTTTTACACCCATTTGATGAATAAAAAGTTTCTGAATGAAGGCTAGGGCAAATAGAATTTGAATAGAGGAAATTTTTGTTACTAGTGCAAATGTCAAAATAATCAATATTTTGTTTTTGAGAAAAATCCTTTTGTCACTAATTGCTCCTTGTATTTATCTACAAATCCATTCAAATTACATTTTCATTTTGAAAATCCATTTACATCCTATGGGCTTTGCACAATGAGGAAAGTGTACCAAAACTTGATTATTATTTTTCTTGATCAAATTAATTCTAGATTTTTATTGTTTCTTTCCATATATGACTATTTGGAGCAAATATTGGCTAAATATATGATTGAGGATCACCATCAACAAAAAGGATTCAAACCCATTCTCATAAGGAAAGAATTCCTTTCTTAGCCTTTTGCTTATTCTCAATTCATCAACAGTGATCCTTTCTCTATTATTTTCAAAGATACATGAGAAATTTTATATGATAATGGAAAAATATGTTTAAAGAATTCATCATTTTTGGATTGAATGACAATGTTATACACTAAAACATCACTATTCAAAGCAAGAATTCTATATGTTGCACTATGTTCAGCATATCCTATAAACATAATGTATAAAGTTTTATAGGCTAATTTTCTTTCTCTTGGTTCAAGTAACATTATTTTAGCTAGGCACCCCACACTTTGAAATATTATAAATTAGGTTCATGATCCTTCCGTAATTCGAATGGTGTTTTTCCTATTCTTTTGTGAGGAATCCTACTTTTTCTATAACAAACTGTTAAAATAACTTCTCTCCACAAATTATCAAGAGCATTGAACTAACATACATAAAATTAATCATTTTTTTAATGTTCTATTTTTTCTTTTAGCTAGTCCGTTAGACTCAAGAGAAGAAGGATGTGTTGTTTCATATATTATGCAATAATCTTTAAAAAGATTATCTAATCCGTCTGATATAATTCATTTTATTTTCTTATTTAGTTGATTTTATACCTCAACTTTATAACTTAAAAAAGACATTAAATGTATCTTCTTCATTTCTAAAGAGGTAAATTTTTATATAGCTAGAGGCTCTGTTTGTTTCGTAATTATGCATTCTCAAAACATATACTCAATTATTATCCTTCTCTAGAAACAAACAAAGCTAGAATAATTATCTGTAAAAGTGACAGTATTTTTTACATCCTCTAATCATTGTTTGTTTTGAATCACCTAAATCATGTTAAACTTAGTAGCTCAGCTTTTCTTTGATCGACTAAACTAGTTTTCTTAGTGATTTTTTTTAGCACAAACATCACACTTCTTATTATTGTAAATTATGTCAAAAAGTAAGCCACATAATTGCAAAGTCTTTATATATTTAAAATTGACATAACCTAATCTAGCACGCCATAAAGAAATGGAGTCAACAATATAAGTAGAAAAAGAAATATTCTCATTAACTATATTAGAAACATTAAGCACAATAAGTTCTTGAATATAATAACCCTTTCCCACAAATATATTATCCATTGTCATTATGACCTTGTTAAATTCGAATGACACTCGCAATCCAACTTTGCTCAAGAGAGCCACTGTAACCTGATTTGCTCTTATATTACGAACACACAGCATACTACTAAGGGCTAAATTTTTTCCAAATGTTAATTTTACTATTTTCAAAAATTTTAATAGTTCTTGAGTCTCTAATGTAAACTATTTCTTCATTATCTCATATGGGAATATAAGAGGAAAATGCTTCTCAGTATGATAAAAAAGACGAAGTTCAAAATAGAATTAAAGTCTTGTGAAATGGAGAATCCAACACAAAAATCAATTTTTCCGTAATAAAGGATTTTAAATAGATGTTAGATAGTGGAAGCCCATATGTTCAGGTTTTTTATATAGTAAGAGATGCATTGCATTATGATAATGGTGTAAAGATACACATACTAATACTACATTGTAGAAATAATAGGCAACACATTCAACTATTTGCTTAAGAAATTCCAACATCATTTGTTGGGAAAATGCTAATATTATAGGATGTCATGATATCATAATATGCAATAATGATGAAAATTTTGAAAAAGATTACTGAAACACATCCATCATAACCACTTCAATATACACTACTCTTCTCTTACGGTACTGATGGTCGAAGAGTTGGTATTCAAAAAAATAGAATTTTAGAGAAATCAGAGAGAGAAAAGTATTAATGAGAGAGTTTTAGGCTTTTTGATTTCAATACAAGCAAGTAGGAGGAAAAACTCTCCTACAAGGAGGATGTTTCTTTAACTAACTCATAGTTGATTGTTATGAGGCAATTGAATAATGAGGGTAAATTACATTAGAACATATCAGGTGATAATACTTAATTTTATAGTGATTTAAGCCTCTCACTTAGGTGATTTTGCGCTTAATTGAGGTTTTAATTGTTAAAATTTCATGTGATAGAACTTCAAGTGAAAATTTTTAGTTTGGAATGCATTTTGATAAGATAGGAGTGAAAAATTATGATCATTGGGACATGATAACAATAAGTGTTGTCTTATTTTCAAAGTTGCGGCCACAAAAGGAGATCCCGTGACTGTAAAAGAGATGAACACACTAGTAGAAATAGAAGCAGAAAAAAATTTGGTGCAGAAAGCTTCACAATTGCGAAATTAATAGCCGTAACCACACGGGAGAGATTTGCAACTGCAAAGCCAAGCACAATACATTTTGGAGATGTTCATTATTGAGGACTACAAGTGCAAAGTAGAGTTTTGCAACAACAAGACTTGAAGTTGCAAGCGCGAGAAGAACTATGCAACATTTTAGATGAGACCTGCAGCCAAGAGTCACATTTGCAAGATTAGAATTTATAGCTACAGTAGAAGATGTTGCGGCTGCAAAACACAATTATAAAGTTTATGTAATAGTTGTGCACAGGATCATGAAGGTGAAAATTCATATTGTGTTCACAGAAGCTATCTTCGTGGACACTTGAACAATAGTGAGGCACTGTCATGTTATTTTGAGAAGGTTAATTTTGGCCCATTTTTATACTCTTTTTTCTTAACCTAGCCACCTAAGTATGAAAGGAACATGAAGGAGTGTTTTCAGAGAGTTTTTCATTATCTTAGGGCAAAGCAACACATTATAGGAGGTGAGAAAGAAGGAATTCAAATCAGTTTTAAAGAGTTCATCCTACGTGCACATTTAAGACTTCAGAATAAGCATCTTTTCTTTTTGTTTTTTTCTTTGTTTTGAAATTGTGAATGATAAAGTTTAGCGTGTTTGTGTTGAAAAATATTATAGATTTCTAAATTTTTATTCTAGGATCTTGTGTTTGTACTTGAGAATTGATGAATCAACAAATTTTTGATTAACTTTTGTCGTTTTTGTTATTTACAATTGTGACCTTGATGCGTTTAAAGGCTTAGTTATCCTTTAATTGATTTGTAATTACGTAAGAAATAACAAAAGTGAAACTCATAAGTTAAACCATTAATTGCAAATGTTAATTTTGTAGGATTAATGAAAGTGAAACCATAAAATTAATGTGAAACAAATTGTTAATCATTGAATTCTTTCTTTGTTTAATTTGGTTATGTGAATGCATTTAATTGAAAATTGAAATTTGAGGAGAATTTAGAAAGATATCCTAAAGAAAACATGATTAACAATTCATTTCAAATCAATTAAATTAATTGTTGACGCAATTCACATTCATTGAGAATCAACACATCACAAGAGATTAGACTTCTTCAATACAAAAACTCATCTTTGAATTTGTTGTTGCTTTCTAGGGCATTAGAATAATTGTTTTTCTATTTAATTTGCCCTCATTCTGTTTTGATGGCTTAACTAATATACACTCAATCACATCAATAGACATACCATTGCACTATTTCTGTGAATATGACACTCTACTTGCCACTATACCCGATCTATTTTTACGGGCACCTGCGACACGCATCATTTGGTTGAGTTGCATGCAGATTTATATCAGGGTTTGGAATATGTCATTGTTGTAGGAGACACTAATGCCAGAGCAATTGGAAGGAGAATTATGTTATCATCCTTTTTACAAGAGACTTATGAAATATGATGTAATGCTGCCATGATGTGATGGCTATATGTAGAACAATTAGACCTCCAAATTTTTTTATTACATTTATATGTAAGTCTAATTAGTCAAAGATATTGTGAGAATTATACAACTTCTAACTTAACATATTGAGGATAAACCAAATATTGTCATCATATTTTTAGATTGAAGCAAAAGTAGCTGATGAGATTTTTTTAAAGACGATAACTCCTTCAGAAATTTATTGGCACGTAAATTAATCATATTTACTTTAAAAACAAATTCTTTCAGTTTAATTAGTAATTTTATGCTTATCTTTACAAAATAGATATTCATGTGATTGAATTTTAAAAATAAGAATACGTCATTCTCATGTAGCTTTTACTTTAGCCAATCAAGATAAACCAATCATCGGAAGATATTGATAGATTTATATATGAAGGGATTTCAAATAAAAAGAAAGATCCTTTAGTTTATGAAACTATCATCACATGCATGATACATGGACCAGAGGACTATACAACCTTAAGAGTGTGTTTGATTTTAGGAATTTAGGGTGGAAAGGAAAATGATAAAGTAACGAAAAGAAAATGAAAGAAATTCAATAATTTTATATAGTGTTTGGTTGAAATGATTTCAATAATAAAAGAAAATTTTAAAAAAAGAAATCAACTCAAACAAAAACTTAAAATTAATTTTTTTTTACTTTGAGAAAAAAAATAATGAATAAATAAATAAAGAAATACAATTGGTGAAATTTTTGGTAGAAAAATAATAGTTAAAATATTTTTCCTTCCATTTTCCTCATCATTTTGTAAAAAAAATAAATTTTCATTCCTTACACTATAATTTCCCTCTAATTTTTCTTTTCCTAGAATTTTCTTTCTTAACCAAACAACCAAAATCATTTTCTTTAACAATTTCTTTTCTTTTTTTTTCCCTAAATTCCAATAACCAAACATAGTGTAAATCTCCGTGCATGGTAGATGGAAATGTTCCAAACATTATCTTAAGAGATTCTTTAACAAAATCACAATTACTGAAGATGGATCTGTGTCCAGTTGATCTGTCCAGTTGACGTAGATGCAACACAAACAATACTATGTTTTTAAATGAAGATAGACAATAGATGGATTGTATCTTATATTTTTTATCTTCTTGTGTTGTCCAATACATATATTAATATTAAAAAATGTGTATCTCCAAAATTGAGGAGGCACTTTTGCACATATATGTGTAAGGGCACTGATTTAGTAATTATTATTATTGAGAATAACAATGGGAGCCCTCTAAATAATAAGTGAAGATACAAGTATATTGATAAAATCATATAATATTTGGACTATCAATAATAAAGTATGTTGGAGAATATATGAGTTTGAGCTACAACAACAAAGCCTAACTCTTGAATGCTTACAATATCATTTGTTCAACCAACAATTTGTCATGTTTTGCGAAAAAGATTGTTTGAATGATGTTAACTATGAACACCGCCAACATACAATGTTAACCAAACAGTTTGAAGCATATAAAAAATATGTAGAAGCAAGGAGTTTGGCCTTGTTTATTTTCTTACTATTTTTGTCTGTGAAAGAGATAAAAAGAGATTGTCTGTGAAAGAGATTAAAAAGGATTGAGTAATAAGAAAATAAGATAAGTGCATTAGCCAATTACCGTATATCCATCCTAGTGCACAAAAAAAATACTACTTTCGGATATTGTTGTACAAAGTTAATGGATGTTAAAGTTCTGAAGATATACAAATTTTTAATGGGATTGTATATGCTACTTTTAAGCAAACATATGTAGCACATGGTTTGTTAGAAGACGATAATGAATGAAATGAAGTATTATTCAAAGCATCAAATTGGGCTACGTCAGTGAAGCTACGTCAGTGAAGCAAAGCAATATGTTCTGCACTATGCTTATGTTTGCAAAAACAATTGAATTTGTTAATTTATGGAAACAGCATTAGAGAGCCATGGTTGGTGATTTTCTATACGAAGTTAGAAGAGCTATGGACTTAAATTCAATAAATGATTTTAGTAGTTCAAATTATTCTTTAGAACTCAAAAGAGCGGCACCCATAATAGGGGTTTTTTATTTTTTTATTCTAATTAATTTTTCAATTTAACAAATTAACCCATTTATATGGAAGTAATAAAAGTAACCAATATCGCCGTTCAAAACGGCGAGATGACGTATGTTGATGTCATCTCGCCATTTTGAATGACGATATTAGTTCTTTAAAAATAAATAAATAAAATATCTCGCATTTCTCTCCGTATTACAGGAGAAATACGGATGACGTCATATCGTCGTTCGAAACGACAAAATGACGTAATAATATGTTATAATAAATTATAATAATTGTAAATTATTATATTTTTATTTGAAATAAGAAAATTTATTTAAATAAAAGAATTTTATTTCAATAAATTGAGTTTTAAATTATAATCTTGTATAATATTTTTAAAATTTTATATATTTTGACATTTACGTTGTAATAATAATTTACTATAATTTAAAATGGAAAAAATTATTTAAAACAACGAGACGACGTTATAATACCGTGTAATAATTTTAAATTATTATATTTTTGTTTAAAATAAGGAATAAATTATTTAAAACAGCGAGATGACGTTATAATAAATTATAATAATTTTAAATTATTATATTTTTGTTTAAAATAAGGAAGTTTATTTAACTAAAAGAATTTTGTTTCAATAAATTGAGTTTTAAGTCATAATCTTGTATAATACTTTTTTAGTGTTTTATGTTTAGACATTTACATTGTAATAATAATTTATTGGAATTTGAAATTATTATGATTTTATTTAAAATGATATTTACATAAGAATATTAGAGGAATGAAAAATATGAAGGGTTTTTTTAAGTAGTTATTCTAATTAATTTTCCAATTTAACAAATAGAACCCACTTATGAATCTTTTATCAATTTAACCAATTTATCAAATAAGAATATTAGATGAATGAAAAAATATTTACTTAAAATACATTAAATTCTTAAATATTTAATAAATAAAATTTGGAAAACATTAGATGAAAAATATTTACTTAAATATATAATTATTTTAGAAGTTTGAAAGATGAATTATTTGTATCATGTTATGGATGTGACGCTTACATTTACTATATTTGTATATATTATATTATGGATGTGACGCTTATATTTAATTGCATCATGCATATGAACTATTTGTTTTGAAAATATGGCATTTGAGGGTGATATTCAAATTGTGCTATATTGGGGGATTCTATTGTGCAAAATTCGAATGGTATAAGTTACAACATTGGGCCTCGTTATTTGCAAAACATACATCGCAGTACGAATTTTGTTGAATTAGAGACGATGGTGTATGATTTGATTGGAGCGGATCGAAATCATTATGTCATTCATTTGAAAATAAAATTTGTGTTAAGAGGTGCATTTGGGAGACATTATGTAGTCTTACTAAGGATTAAGAATGACATAAATTTGCAATTCTTGTTTAATCTGATCAATCAAATCATATATTTAGATATGTACATCAAAATAAAATAGAGAAATTGTGACAATCAGTATAGTGTGCCACGTGTGGAGAGGGAAACAGGTCAAACTTCCCACTGATCATTCTTTAAGAATTTTTCATCTAATGTTTTCCAAATTTTATATATTAAATATTTAAGAATCTAATGTATTTTAAGTAAATATTTTTTTATTTATCTAATATTCTTATTTGATAAATTGGTTAAATTGATAAAAGATTTATAAGTGGGTTCCATTTGTTAAATTGGAAAATTAATTAGAATAACTACATTAAAAAAACCCTTCATATTTTTCATTCGTCTAATATTCTTATGTAAATAAATTTTTCATTTTAAATAAAATCATAATAATTTCAAATTCCAATAAATTATTATTACAACGTAAATGTCTAAATACAAAACACTCAAAAAGTATTATACAAGACTATGACTTAAAACTCAATTTATTGAAACAAAATTCTTTTAGTTAAATTTATTCTTATTTTAAACAAAAATATAATAATTTAAAATTATTACACGGTATTAAAACGTCGTCTCGTTGTTTTAAATAATATTTTCCATTTTAAATAATTTAAAATTTGTTTTTATCTATACAACTAACTTTAATTTGTTGTATATGTTTTTGGAATGGTTGTGTGTGCTATTCATTGTTTCTCCAAGCAAAATGGCTTCCCAATTGCAGAAATACTAGTCTTTGATACAACGTGAGATGACACTTAGTTTTTCACTTTATTATTTTTAAAATTAATGTTATAATGATTTGATTGGTTTATATCTCACTTAGTTTTTCACTTTATTATTTTTAAAATTAATATTATTATGATTTGATTGATTTATATTGTATTTTTTGGTCAATAGCATGACAATTGTTAGGATGATATTAGTGATCACTTGGCTCATTACGAGAGTGAAATATTATTGAAGACTTTTGATCACAGCAATATTTTGTTGGTATGTGGAGTATTAATAAAGAATTATAATGATAAACCTTTCATGTTTAACACATGTCAACTATATTAGATTATATTTTGAGTTTATGTAGGCCCTTGCATTTACACACATCAATTCACCAAGTTATATTATTAATTGTACAACAAAATTTACTGATTGATTGCTTACTTGGTGAGACGGACTAAAATTTCTACATCATTCAATTTTAATTAATGTTTTTTATTATGTACTAAGGTTTTTATCAATTTTATTAGGGATTTTGATGATCAAAGGCCCACAAAAGTTACTCTCTATGTATGTTCAAACAGATTCACAATATCAGCATTTCTTAAATTATATTCACAAATTTATTGCTAAATACTTTATATTGTTATTGAATGTAACATTTTCTATGTTTGCATATAATTTCTTTTTTCAAATTGTTGGACTTATTCGTGATATTGATACTGATACTATGTTGTACGCTATATATAATCAATGTCATAACAATTGTAAACATTATTTTGGACAAATAATATGTATGGAATGCAATAACATCATGAGTTAAACTGGTCGTTAATTATGATTATATGTTCAAATAACTTTACTACAAATTAGTCGAATTAATTTTCATTCATGCCAAGTGCAATATGATTGTAGATTTCCAATACACATCAAATTAAAGTATGGTATTGGATTTTTGAGTTGAAATTATTATATGGGCAAGCGAGTATATGTTTCGTAACGAAGCTTCCTGTTTTAAACATTTACAAAAACAACAAGTATCACCATTTTAAGTTCTATTACAAATAATTTATTCAATACTCATATGTATATGACCAAAATATGTATTGATAGGAAAATGGCAAAAAAATTGATGGGATAGCATATCAACACTTCTAAAGGCCATGCATCCGTAGTTATTATTCCTGTACCTCCAAGGCCAAATATTCGTTGTATAGTTAATTTTATTCTACCCCTTGATTGGTTTGAAAAGTGTTCACGTGTCAAGACAAAACGATCTACATGTTTAAATTGTAAATCATTTTCATTAAACATTTCAGAAAAGGTGATTTTTATTAATTTCAATAATCTAATCAAATATAATATTAGAAAAATTGTTTGCATTTACTACAATTTTAGTGTGATCATAATTTAGTAAATTACTTCGAAAACTTCTTTGACAAGCGTTTCTTTTAATTTTGCAGGATTCGTCTCAACTATTCTAAAACTTCTCAAAAATAAAATGTGGTGGATTTGTTTAATTTTTATTTTTCATATTTAATAAAAACATAGTTTATTTTTGAGATAATGACATTTCTTTGTTTTTAAACTACAACTCTTTGCATATGTTTAATAAAATTATGAACTTTTATTATATTAGTATTAGTTATGCATTTTCTTTTTTTATACAAAATTTTAAAATAAGTGATTAAATTAGTATTTTTTTACAAACATTTCAAAATAAATAGTACCTAAACATATGATTATTCATGCATGGAAAGAGTTTTGTGCTAGTGATATTATAATGAACTATATTGTCCAAACGACAAAATCTTCCTCTTCGTAATGTTTCTACAACATTTTACAATTAAATTCATCAATACACTGATATAGCAATTGTTTATTGATAATTTCATACTAATCCATAAGTGACTATTGTAAAAATAAATAAATTTAATATGCATAATTAAAGTGGATTTCAAACTCATAGTGTAAGAGTTGGTAAATTTCAATTTGTCAGTAAATCAAACTTTTTAATAGTACTATGCTCTACAGATTGGAACAATTGCTTCAAAAACATCTTTCTCAGAAAAGTTTATGTTTATTATTAAAAATATAATAATATAATAACTTGCCATAATTAATAAAATTCATAATTTATTAAAAAAAAATTATGCACGCATCATAATCCCCATAATTGCTAGTTGATTCATTAGTTGAATCTTAGAGAATTGATTGATAATGAAGAATTTAAAAAATCTCAGTTAGATTCATTGACCTTCATTTGAATAATAAAAACACTAGAATTTAAATATATTTTTGAGCTAAAGATATCATCAGATGTATTTGTTATTAAAAAAGTTTTTAATCGTACTTAGATTGAAAAAAATATAATTGTGACTTGTGATATCACTTATAACAAATACAAATGAATATTATTGAGATTTATTTTTATTATAAATAAAAATTTGCATTATTTCTTTTTTATAGCTGCTGTGATTTCTTTACATTGACCTCAATTATTTTCAGAGCACACTACTCTCTTTTGGGTTGCTGTTATTATTTGAATTTATATTGAAAGTTGAATTGACATCCTTGAAGTAATTCTGATTCGTATATTGGGTAATAATTGTAGATTTAAGAAAGTCGCCACTTATTCAAAGCTATGATAGCATCCAATCATTAACAAGACAAATCAATAAGTCTGCCAGACGACATGATTTGGTTATTGCTGTGAGTGTTTCTTACTTCTCTTATTATATCTCCCTTGTCTTGGTGCAAGATAATGGAATTGAGTCTATATATTCTTTAAACAAGAAAAGTATTCTTCCAATTGTCACTGCATTTGTATATTGTGAATTTTCGTGATTTAATTTAAAATGTTTTTGTACTATATGGAGAAGTCTTATGTGCTTGGAGAGATACCATCACCAAAGGGCATAATAGCTCTGGTGCACCGGCTCTGGGATCTCACCGATGACATCTTGGTAAATTCAGAACTTATTGTATAGTTATCTTATGTTGCATGCAATATGATATAGCATCGGAAGGTTGATGCTTGACTTTGGAAATATGTTTTATTTTATCTTTCTTTGATATCTTATTATATCTTCATGACTTTCCAACTTTACATGTATGCTTTTCTTTACTACAAGAACAAGTACAATACAGCATTGAAACTAGCATTTCTATAGTTTGTTGGACTGCAGCGGTATTTTGTCTATCTTGAAAGCATAAGTGTAAACTTTACATGATCGTCACAAGACCATAACTGGAGCCACCATTTTGGGCGCACATGAAGGGTTTTAGGTTTGAGAACAATGACGCTCTTAAATGGGCTGGAAATTATTATTGTTGGGATTGATTAGACAGCCAAAATTAAGAAATTTTTAAGATTTTAATGGATTTGTTGAGTAAAGAAGAAAATATTAGAAATAGCTTGAGCAAGTGGAATGGTGTTTTAACAGTGAAGAGCCTTAACAACAGAAAAGGAATGTTATTTACTGACATTCGTTATTACATTTCATTAGAAAATGCTTTCCTCAGATGAAACGTGATAGGCTAAAGAGGTTTGTCATTCCTTGTAAAGCATGTTTTGATTCCTTAAGATTCACAATATTAGGATTGAAATTATAAATTGCTTGCGTACCTTTAATGTAGCAGCAATCTGGTAACTTACAAAATACGCCTGAGAAGAAAATAAGATTATGTTGATGATCTATTGAATGATAAGCACTCAAAAATCTATCATGTGGCCAAATGCATAACTGATTGAGAGTGCTATTTTAACATTGTAAAGCATGATAGATCTGTATCCCAATGATAATTGATCTGGTAAAGAAAAACATGGAAAAAAGAATCCTGTATGGACTTCTGAGAGAACACGCAGAACTTCTGCAGTCCATTAAAACTAGCAGCGTTCCTGTGAGAGTTTAACATGATTATTCTGTGGGGAAAAAAAGTGAAGAAGTGAAGATTTTTCTTTTTCCTATTGTGACATCGGGTTCTGGTTGAACCTGGAACACCACAATGATCAAATGTCATATCTCAAATGCGATTGCACATCTTATGGATGGAGAAGAATGGTTGTGTTTTCAGGATTCCTCGTAGTGTTGTATACCACTAAACTAAATATGGATTCCTTTACATCCCCAAGAAGCCACAAATTGCAGAATGTGGCCAATAAGTCCTCCAAGAATTCGAAATAGCTTCGAATAAATTAAATATGTGCATTAAGATACGAAGGCTCACTCAAAACCGGTGCATTTATGGTTGTTCATGTAAGTAGTGGATCTGTTCTTTTATTTTTCCTGGAGCTCAAAAGAATACACTGCTCACATGTTTTATGCCATTGCATGAGGTATCAACGTTTTAGTTGCAGTCCCCGTGATGGACCTTGCCCATTGCAAAATTCCAACAAACACTGTCATTTTGTCCAACGTTTGGAGAGGACATCATCAGCCATCATACAAGGTTCCCTAGAATTTCCCTTTTTCTCTAGCATACATGCTTGCCCACACGTCTGGCGTGATTCTTTGTTTTGTACGTGTGACTTAAAGTGTGACTAACAAACGAATCCATCAGCAAACAAGATTTGACTTTGCTTTCGTTCAGTGAATTTTGGAGTGTGCCTAATTTCAAGGAAAATAGAAATTTGTCTGTTTTTCATATGCCCCGCTTAGATATTGGGTGCGGGCTGGAGTAGCTGAGACGGTCGAATGGTACGGCTACGGCAATCCAAATTTTAGAGGCCATTTTTCACAATCAATAAAACATTCCACTACTTGGTAAAACAAAATGTACAGCTCAATGTAAAGGATGAATCGCTGTTTGAAATTAGAAGCATGGTACAAGAAGAAGCTTTTCGTTCACCCTCTTGAAAGTGTAAATGTGAGAAGTGTCAGTCAGTTTGGGAAATAAATTATGAGTGTGGGCCATTGTGTGTGTGTGTGTGTGTGTGTGTGTGTAAGATAATGTAGGCTATTGGGCATCCATAATTTATAAAAACCAGTAGCTTTCAATGCTTTTGAATTGGAACACTAGCCTCCATTGTGGCACCTTGATGATTTCTTATGAACTATGCTTCAGTCATATAACTGAATCCTTTACTTTCCATGCCATTTAAAGCCTTTTGTTGCCATTGCTTCGATTAAGTGCTTTTCCTATATTTGTAAGTGCTAATAACTATGAATGATGAAAAGTAGCTCATTACAATACCATCCCCTACGCAAGTACACACCTCTTCATAAGTACGCACACTACACATGTTTTATTTAACTCACTTCCTGCCTCATGAAGTTTTGAGGCTTCTAAGCTTGTTTAAAGCCTCTTTATGTCTTTCTCGGAAGAATGAAAAGTATTCAAAGAAAATTTCTCTAGAGGAGGAAAATGCAAAATGTGCTTCACTGGGGGTTGCTACTATATAATGTCGTGTGCATTGTCATTTAACTTTGGGTTTAAAGTCTTCATTTATCTTATAATAGATGAACTTGGTCGGATTAAAGAATTCAAACTAATAATTTGTTGTTCTAAATGACCCACATGGACTTCCGTGGTCATTATATGTTGTCGATTCCATGACAATGGTCTCCACGTCAAATATGGGGACAAATTTAAATGTGGGAATTAAAGAATGATTGCTTATGCAAGCATGTGGTCCTTTGAGCTGATTCATTTCGTTCTTCCTTTAATTATATATTTATTAGTTAATTACATTCGTTCCACTGGCCCTAGTCTGAGCGCAACTTTATTTGTTTGATGAATGCAAGTGTTGTTCTGAATAAGCAACGCATCGTTGGGTTCAAATCATTTAACAGCTAAAATGGTGATGCGTATTCATTAAGATTATTGTTTTTGTACATAATATTGTACTTATGCCCATTATCGCTGCACAGTTCATTTTTCCTTCTCTCTCTATTGATATTTCTCTTAATTCTGCGGTTGTCTAGAAATCAGGCTTACAGATCTAGACACACACACACACATATTTGTATTCTGATGTTTATAATGAGCATATCCTATTCTTTAAACAAGGAACAGAATAACTACTCGTCTCTTTTCTTGTTCTCAAATTTTTTTTATATATTCTGGGGTCCTTAGCAGCTTCGTTGTTGCTGATATAATATTTTCTTTCTACTGCAAAAAACGTATGTATTCATTTTATTTTATTTTATTTTATATATTCTTTTTTTGAAACTGGGAGAAAATTTGTTGTGATTTGCTTTCATTATAAAATTTCTGCAGCGGCCCCAGGGTTCTTTTCTTGGCTTTGAAGATGAAGAGTTTTGTTGTGTTGCGTTCAGACGAGAAACAAGACCAAGGTTAGTATAGCAAAAGTGCGTTCTTTCTTTGTTCTTTCTTACTTTCTTTTTTTTTTTTTTTTTTTTTTTCTCTTTCCTTCAATAAGAGAAAAAGGAAAAAGAAAAATAACAAGGGACATTCGAATGAAAGGATGAAGCATGCATTCCGATGTCTATTCTGAATAATAGGCCCCATGGAACATGATTGCTGCCTCAAACAAATTAACTAATGCTTGCTTTACTATAGCATCTCCAGTGATATATCCTAAGTGACATATGAGAGAAACACATGCCATTAAAATGGTAAGACTTAAAAGTATTTTAATTCTCATACAGTCTTACGATTTTAATTCTCACACCCCCTCAAAAAGAGAAAAGAAAAGAAAAAAAAATCCGTAAATGGAAATGCTAACGAATGGCACTCGACATGATTCATCACAACACAGTACTAAAATTAAGGAGCTATTGAACTAAATTTTGAATTATTTAAGGTGAATGTACTGACACTAAGATTATTGTATGCGATCTTATAATTTACAATTTGAGGGAATCAAATGGACACACTGTTTTAAAAACCAAGCTGGACCAGCTATTCGGACCAGATGAACTGCCGTCCAATTCCAAAAATGGGCCGAAGGATGTCTAAAGACTAGACTTGGAAAAAACGCTTTTATTTGGAAAACTAGTAAAAATCGCTATTCAATCGGTGACTTGGTCAAGCCGCTTATGGGTTAACTGAACTAGACAAGTCATTGCACCTATAAAAATACGCCATTCAATCCGCTATTCCAATGCTTCAATTTCTTCTACGAACCGCAAATCGATTTCTCATCACCTCAACCTCCTTTTAACCTCCTCCTGCAAATTGTAAGATAACAAAAAATGTATGCACTTCAAATGCTATCTGTACTTGGTGTTATTTTATTATCACGTTTCTTATTATTTGTTTCTAAGTTGCAACATTCTTCGACCCAGTTCTTAAAGGGGGAAATAGCAACAGCTCTTCAAAGATAATTTTGACATTAGTGCAAATAAATGATATAAATGGACATGTAATTCTCAGCTGTTGTTCCTGATCCACACATCACCTTCTTCATGTACTTATTTCAGTAACAACGAGGTTGCTGTAATGTGATTTTCTTTATACTGTTGTATTCTTAAGTAGGAAAGATACATTTGCCAGGCCACAATGGAAAACTTCTACGTTTATTTTGTGGGCTATCTCACCATTTTGCTGCTAATTTGAAGTTGCCAAGTTCTTTTATGACATTTATATTCTTATAAATGCTTCGAATTATAGATATCTCCAGCATGTGCTTAATACTGCACTTGGCCTAGGGCCTAGATTTAAAATTCCTACTTACCATGATCTTTGACTTCCTTTCTTAAGGGATGCTAAAAAAGAAATTTAGTTGTGGGTTGGCAATATTCGAAGTTTTTGGACACAATCTAAATGTATAATAATGGGATATGGTCAGATTGATATTAATGGCCTGATATTGATTAATTTTCTTATGCATTGTTCTTGAGGAATAGTTTTTTGGAAACCTATAGATGCTTCAGAATTTGTGAAAAATGCAGGAAGACTTTTTAACTTCATTTTATTAAGTCATTGAATAGGCTGGTCCAAGTAACGTAGCTCACATAATTATTGATAATGGATCAAATTATATTACAGTAGGGAGAATGATACAAAATCATTATAAGTCTTATCAATTGGTCTCCTTACGTAACATATTGTTTAAATTTGATTTTGAAAAATATGGCAAAAATGAACCATGTTGCTGAAATTGTCAAAAAGGCATATCAAGTAACCAAGTTTGTCTACGATCATATTTATTGCTTGGCTTGGTTGAGAAAAAGAAAAGTTTGGATATAAATAATTTGCCTAAGTGAGACAAGATTTGGTATTACCTTTACTGCTCTTCGCAATATTTATCATCATATGTATGATTTAAAAGTTTTGGTCATTTGTAAAAAAGTTTGTGACTCTAAACTAGCAAGGGAGAAAAAAACAAAGGATATTGCAATTGTTTTGAATAACAAGTTTTGGAATGATTATTTAATCATTGTAAAGATCATGGAACCATTGATGCGACTATTGAAAATTCTTGATGGATATTTAAAAAAAAAAACTCTTCTATTGAATATGTTTATGAGGGGATGCACATGACACGCAAGAGCATTAAGATCTTATTTAAAAATAAAAAAAGATTGTATAAGTTGCATACAAGCATCATCAAAGGTTGATGGGATGTGCAATTGAGGAAGAACATATATGCTGAAACTTATTAGCTTAATATTGCTTTCCAATATGATCAAGTATCATTTTACCATAAAATTAGAAATCATGCATGATGTTCTTGAAATTATCTCCTCTAAAGGAATAAGTAGCTAGTTAAAGTTGCTACACGATTGTTTCGTGATCGATTAGAGAGTTTTAGATAGGAACTTGGTCTTAAGACATGTAAGAATACTCCCTAGTAACTTATTTTGACTTTTTCTCTATGTAAGGGTGTATTCTTTAGTCTTTATGTTAGCATTAAATAAATGCTTTCTTTCTTTGTAAATTAATGGTGGAAGCTATTTGGTGCCAGTGCATCCAATTTTCAAAAATTAGTAATTTACATTCTTGGTCACACTAGTGCTTTAATTGAACATGAAAGAAATTTGAGTATTTTTAAACGTATTCATACTAAAAAGAGGTACAGGTTAGAGCATCAAAAATTAAATGACTTAGTTTACGTACATTATAACCTAAAGTAAAAGGACATGTAAGAATAATTTAATTTTAAACTTTCATATTTTTTATGTATGTATTATAATTGCCAAATTAATATACTTGTTTTTGTGAAAAAAACTTAGGTGGATTATGAAGGTTGAATATTTTTATCTAATTAATTATAAAAGTATTGACAAAATTGATGCTTGAATTTCGAAAGATGAAGATGAGGTGTCCCTAAACCACGAGAAAATTAAAAATATGTTCTATAATTATGAACTTTTAGATCCTCTTTAGTATAGAAAGACAATGATGACGTACTCGAGAAAGTATATATATAAGTAATAAAATAAAATTTTTATGAGCACATAATATATAATACTCACACACACATAATATAAGCTAATATACGTTATGCTCATTTTTTATATAATGCATTTAAGTATTTTTTGTGCTTTTATTATTTTTAATGTATTTTTAGCATATTAAATAAATTTCATAACATAATTATGATATTGAATCCGAAACTCGTAGACCGTAATTTTTTAGTTGAACGCGTAATTCTTAAGCCCGTCAATTTCTCAATTTAACGTGCGGTTTGATTTTTAAAACAATGAATTAAGTGGCCCTTGAATATCTCGTGCGTCCCTTCTTACAAAGAAAGGACAGAATGAATGAATGAGTGCATGAGCGGCAGTTTGGTTCCTGTGTTTGCTGTCATTATTCCAAGCCTGTGGGAACCAATATAAAAGGGACAGTGCCCCCACTGTTCCCTTCGACACATGGGTCCTTCGTCCTTCAAATCCCACTGAATAATAATAAAGTCTTCGGACAACCACAACAGCCAAGAGCCCAAGACCCCACATCGGTAGTAACAACAACAGCAAGAAAATATTTACAGGTATTTTTTATTAGAATAAAATATGTTAGCGGTAAGAATGGTCGATTATTATTGGACAAGATTAGCTGCCCCAGGCTGAGGATATTTACACAAGACTATTGTTCAGTGTGAATCATTGATCAAATCTTCTTCTTTTGTGGCAGCAGAGTCGTTGAGTGGTAATTCTTTGCCAGCAAGATGCCACTTGGATTTGACTAATGATTCTTCTGACAAATTGGAGATTGCAGAGAGCTAATGAGATTCTTTTTTTTTTCTTCCTTCTTTTTTTTTTTTTTTTTTTTTTTTTTTGGGGTTTGAACTTTGAACGAAGATATGAAGGTTTTGATTTTTGATTTTTATTTTTTGCTTTGGAAATTTAGTCTCTTCAAATCATTTTTCCTGTTCCATACAATTTTTTTCATTTCTCTCCTTCCTCTATCAATGTATGCTTGTTTTTTTTTTTTTTTCCTGACATATATTTTCTTATTCCTTCGTTTAATATCGTTATATTATGTTTTCAGTGTTTTATCTAATTTTAATTTTTGAATAGTTTTATTTTAGTTATAGATAATATGATAATTTAACAAAATTTAACAAAAATTTTTGTTATTTGGTATGTAGTTACAATTTTATATTTATATAAAACAAGTAACAGCGACACACGTGATGTGCGTGCAAATTTTTTATAAATTTTATTATTTTATTTGTTGTAAAAAATTGTAATAAAAATATTATTAATATAAAAATAAGAGTATATGAAAAAGTAAAAGAAAAAAGGAGGAAAGAAAGAAAGAGGGAATTCAAAGTTATTAAAAAATAAGAGAAAAATAGTGTTATATTAAAAGAATACAAAAAGGAGAAAAAATAAAAGATATTTAAAAAGTCGTATTAGAATAATTTAATATTATACCATTCAAAATTATGTCTAATGCTTAATATATAGTGTAGAATATGAACAGGTAAAAGAACTAAAAAGAATAAATCAAAGTTAAGAAGGGGATGATACAAGCAAAAAAGCAAAAATAATATGCAAAGTACTAAGACTATTTAAATAATTTTATATTGTGTAATCAAATTTTCTTACACTTAATATTTAGTACAGATATTATACCACAAACATATAAAATTCCTGTCACATGGCTTTTTATTTATTTATTTATTTTGTTTCATTTTGGTTTAAACCGTTCATGTAACTCTCAGTTTGGGGACCTCTTATTTGTGTCGATTTGAAATCTCGTGACTTGAGGTTGTTAGAAGACAAAAGAAGGTGGTGGGAACATTTTCTGTGAAAGAAGGAAATCTCTATTGTTTTTTTAATGGAAAGGATGCTTTCAATTCAACCAAGCCTCAACATTTTAAATAAAACTTGTCATTGAAAGTCTTTTTTATTGATAATCACATCCCTCTTACATTACTTGTGTAGAGTTGTTCTTGCTGTATGATTATTATTATTATTATTATTACGGAGAGGACGAGGACGAACAAAATAACAGTCTTGTTCCAAGAAAACTAAAATAATAACAAAAATTGTAAAACTATTTATCATTCATATAATAATGAAGCAACCATAAAAATTTTCAATGTAAAGATAATAAGTTAAATTAAATTATTATCTTAATTTTACAATTTGTTACGTCAAATGGAATTTATATCATATATACACATATTTTATAAAGCAGCCACGTGTCATTGCTCCTTAATATCAAGTTACAATAACATAATAATAATTTATAAATTACTTACAATAATTAACTAACATTAAAATTATCTACCTGATAAATTATCAGGTGCTTCTACCTGATAAAAAGTAGAATGTCTAAACATATCTACATAATATGAAATCAAGAAGTATTGTATAAAATTTATAATTAATTTATATAAATAAACACTTATCAATATAATTTAAACGTATTATTATAATTTAATTACCTAACCTGTAATTTTAAGCAACTACATAAAACTAAATATCAGTTTAACAGTTTCATTTTTTACCTATTTTTCTTTTTTTTTTTCCTCCCATTTTGATGTATTTTTCACAAACTCTAATTCTTTTTACAGTTCTATCCAAATATTTTTCCTTTATTACATTTTACCCCACCACCAGATCTCACCCACCCCCCTCTTCTTCTTCTTTCCTATTCTTTCTCCCCTTCTCTCATTTCTTTCCTTTTTTTTTTTTCTCTCTTCTTCTTTCTTCGTCCTCTCTTCAACTAGGATCTAACAATTTTTAACTCGGTGTGGACGATTTGGCCTTGCACAAGGAATGCACTGAGACTCTGTTTGGTTTGGTTTTGGCAATGAAATGGTGAAAATAGTGATAAGGCCGTACGTGTTTGATGAAATGGTTTGGAGTAGTGATAAAATGGCCGGTATCGGAATTATAAAGATTTTTTTTTTAAATTAGAGGGCGAAATTATCAATAATTTTTTTAATTATCTTACAATTCCTCCTCATCAAAAATTATTTTTTAGATGGCGGAATTTGATTGACAGAAAAGCCTATTTTACTAAACATTGAGAAACATTTTGCAATTTTTTTTTTCAATTTTGAATATTCCGTTAAAAGACCCCAAATGCAAAGTGGTATCTACTAACATTTCAAGATTGTTGGTCCTACTCAAATTTATGATTTTACAGCGTGAAATGAGAATGACGGACCAATGACCTGTGGGACCATTTTGAAAAGAATTTCACTCCAATAGTTTAACGTTTGTGATGACCTTTCATCCAAAATTGTTATAAAAAAAAAGGATAATTAGCAGAAATTAGAAAATTATGCAAGAAAAGAACATTAATTAGCACACCAAAATTTAAGATTTAGACTCGGCCAGACGAAGAAAAAAGGCGACTAATTAACATAACTTATTTCCTATTTACTGTTTTGTAGTAATGCTTTTTCTTTCTTTTTATTTTCTTCACCCTACAAAAGCTGCAAATACTCATCGTAGACTTTGTCCAGCATGTTAACGTCGCTGGATATTGAATCCGAGTGGTGGAGCTGCGGCAGAGCATACCCGCCGCCAAGAAAATCCTCCTCTTCTTCTCCCACGCCGCCCCCGTACATTCCGTAAGTCGCGTTCTCCAGCTCATCAAACATCGGCGGCCACGCCACCGGCATGCGAGACTCCTCCTCGGCGACCGGGACTTTCTCGGCGCTGTCGCTGCTCGGGGTCCCGCTGCCCAAGCTGTCGTAGCTGGTGGTCCTGGAGAACACTGACGAGACTCTCATGGGCTTCGGCAGATACACTTTAGTCTTGGGAGGATTATCCGTCGTCTGTGGGTTCGCCGGTTGGTTTGCGGTCAACTTGCCGCCGTCTGATCCTTTGTTGTCGTTCTCTGCCTTGCCGATCTTCTTCCGCTTCTTTTCCTTCTTGCCGTCAGGCTTGGGCAAATCTTTGTGGGGCTTGGGGTGGATTCCGGCGCTGTTGAGTTTCTTGAGGAGGTGCGTGTTCCAGTAGTTCTTGATCTCATTGTCAGTTCGACCCGGCAATCTGCCGGCAATCAGGGACCAGCGATTGCCCAGAAGGCCGTGCATCCGTACGATCAAATCCTCTTCATCCTCGCTGATGTTGCCTCTCTTAATCCCAGGCCTGAGATAATTCATCCACCTCAGCCTGCTGCTCTTCCCACATCTCAGTAGTCCTGTATATATATATGTATGTGTGTGTGTGTGGTAAATAATCAATTCCGTAGACACAATCCACGTTATGGCAAAAAAGGAAAAAGAAATATAGACGGACCAGCTTTCCACGGGAGAGATCTCCATTGGCCTTCACCGTGTTGTCGGATGTAATTGGTGAGCAAGGCGTCTTCTTCGGCAGACCAAGGCCCCCTCCTCAATCCCACCTTAGAGCAGCAAGGGGACCTTCCCATCTTTGATAATGAGTTGGGATGGGAGCCAAGGGTTTATATGTATCTCGTTGTTTTTCAACACCAAGACAGCACGCACTGGCAGTGCTAGAGAGGGGATTTAGCACACCAGCCGCGACTTCGACTTGATCGGATCTCCACCGTTCACTGGTCTACTCTCGCCCTGTCTCTGTAATTATTATCTGGTCGCCGTACTGACAGACGATTTGTCATGAAATTAGTATGCGACGTCCGAGAAAAATGCATGACAATAAAATACTATGTTGTCCCACACGGTGCAATTATTTGTATTTATTGTCCTGTTCCGCAAGTTGATCGGACGGTTCTTGCGAGTTATTTTCTTGGGAGTCTCCCTCTTAGTCAATTGGGTGGCCAAAACACGAACTATTACTACGGAGCAAAATTGCGTATTATTGCTATGCTTTAAGTAGTTCCAATAGATCAATGCCGTTTTGCCTAAACTTATTTTTTTTTAGCTTATACGACTACGTATATTATAAAATATTTTCAAAATTTATAAGTTTATAAATTTTATTTTAAAAATAAGTTAATAAAATGTTTGATAAGATCATCTTATAAGATTTTGTTAAAATTTATAATTATAATTAATTATAATTTTTTGTATATTAATGATAAAAACAATTTATATATTACTAATATAATGAAATTGATGATATTTATATTATTTTTAATATATATAATGAAGTAACTTATAAGATGTTTGAAAATAAATTGAAAAAAATTAACTTATTTGTAAGGAGTTTATAAGCTTCAACATCTTATTTTGGAAACTTATAAATTTTTTCATCTTAAAATTTATCAAACACTAAACTTATAAGCTCCAAAACATCTTATAAGATGTTTAGAGGAGTTTACGTACATATATATTGTTGTTTATATGGTGCAATATACGGTTACATAGACATGTATATGAAGAAATCATTATGCCAGCAATTGAGTCAGCACTAGCTCTTGGAAATCTGTTTTAGTAAACTTCCAATGTAGCAGTAGAGTAGTGACATTTCTATTGTCAACTACATGAGTTAGGTAACTTAAGATAATTGATAATTGCCCTCTACATAATAAAAATAAGGACTTCAGCTCCATATGGTTATCTTGAATTCTTAAGAAAGCAATGCATTACTTCTTGGTGTGCAACATCAAATTCCCTCTATTTTGGTTGTGATATTCAACAGCTTTATTTGAATTTTCTTTACCTCATCTGTTGTGTTTTAGGAAAATTCCCAATTAATTTGTTCATGGTACCAAAGCCTTAAGATCTGGGAGACATCTGTGAAACAATAAGTGCATCAGTTGGAGGAGATGCAGGAAGCTCACATGGGAACCTGCAAGATTAGGGAAACAAGAACAATGCTGATCCCTTATTCCTACCAAGCTCAAATCATCCTACCATGGTTCTTGTCACCACACTAGCATTAGGACCTAATTTCCTCTCGTAGAGCATATCTATGAGGATAGCATTGGGAGCAAAAGTGAAGTTAGGCTTCATTGATAGGAGATACGAGATATCATCTGAAGATTCATCAAACTTAGATAAGTGGAAGAGAGTTGACTATATGGTAACCTCCTGGATACTCAACTTGATTTCAAAGGGGATTGTAGATGCCTTTTTGTATGCTGCATTAGCAATGGAACTGTGGTTGGAATTGGAGGAGAGGTTTAGTGAATGCAACGACCCATTGCTTCATCAACTACAGTGAGAAATCAACACTATTAGTTAAGGAAATATGTCAATTGCACAATTTTATAACAGAATAAAGAAACTCTGGTATGAACTTGGATGTTTGATGCCTTTACTTGTCTGTAGTTGTAGAGCTTCTAAGGCTATGATAAGCATTCATTCCTCTAATAGGTTGATCCAATTCTTGATGGGTTTAAATGAAAGTTTTGATCACATCAAAAATTAGATTCTGGTAATGGATCCACTACCAAGTGTGAATAAGGCTTACTCAATGATATTAAGGGTTGAAAAGCAAAGGGAGGTCCATTCAGAGATAATAGATGCTGCTAACAGTAGTGCCTTGATGGCCAAAACTCAAGGTATGAGGCCAACTAAGCATAGAGAAACCAATAGCAAGAAGAAAGGGGTTGGAAAGAAAGGGAACTTAATATGTAAACACCATAGTTTCATAGGACATTCCAAGGAAACATTTTTTGAACTCCTTGGAGTAGTAAATTGATACAAAGAGTTAAAGGAGCAAAAGGTGAAACAACAAAACTAGACACATGCTAAAATGGAGGACTCACCATTTGACAAAATTAATGGAGGAATGAATTGGTCATCAAATTTGATAGATATTATCCAGCAAGAACTCTCAAAACTGATGAAGGGGGTAGAGATCAATGCCTTAGAAGCTAATGGAGCTAGTGTTGCACCTATGGTAGATTTTGCAGGTATCATAATAAACCAAGCACTGCACACACTTGACACATTGAGAGAGGGTTCTTGGATTATAAATATGGGAGATACTAATTACATGTTTGTAGTGTTGGATTTTTATGGGATTTGCCTATAAAAATCAAAATTTAGAACATAAATATCATACAATCGCAGCGGAAGCAATAGGAACAAATTCCACCCGTTTTAGTTGCAAAACACATAAGATATCATGAAAATAAGAACAAGTATAAAGTTTATACCTTTTGGAATATTTTCAAATAGTTTCGGATATGATCCAAGAGTTATAGCCCTAAAATCCTAACATCTAGTTTGTCTATACAACTAGGATAATTAAGAACTCCTTCTATATTTCATTAAACATCTTTTGTGAAGCTCTAATGCAAACTCTTTGGGTAAGAAGGATTCTTTGACAAGGAAGAACTCTAAAGAGGGTGGCTAGAGGCTACTCTTTTTTGCTTGATGGGGCAACATGAATTTTAGGGTTCAAAAGTGCGTCTTGAACTCTTCAAGCACTCTTTTAAATAGTTATGACACAAGGGTTTGAGGTATGTGTCTTTTAATTATTAATCTCTATTAATAATTAAAGTCCAATTATGCCCAATTAATTTAATTTAATTAATCATTAATTAAATTAAATCTCCATTGTACTTCTAATTAATGATCTCATCATTAACAAATATCACAACAATTTATTTAGTCCAATCCAATTATAACTGAATAAATAATTCCATGAGTCTTCTCAAGCTTTGTATGCAACCCATCAATTTAACATTCACAACATATCATAATTTTATGTATGTGACTCTTTAGGTTCATCATTAATTGACAACGAGCATAGTTCAAAAGACATGGATGATGTTTAGCCTACAACCCACATCTTAGCCCAATAAAAATGAAGTGAATCTGATTCCAATAAATCTTTTTAATTATGACTACCATACTATGTAGACCTTTTATTTTACTTTGTCCTAACCGAGCAAGAGTAATGAATTTAGTCAAACTCACAAATTTAGTCATATGACTAGTCAACATTTCCTCATAAGACAAATATTCCTATTAAAAACTCCTTTTTGATTATACATTACCTTGGCCAAGAGTTTCACTCTCATAGAGCACCAACTACTATAATAAATATCTTACTCACTTGCAAAGAAACAAATTTCTTATTAAATGACACATGCCTTCATACACATCTGAGCAACGGCACATTGAGCTCAGGACCTATATCATACCAAGATAGATATTGTTCCTTAATGCCCTAATGACACGTTAACCATCATGTACACAAGATAACTTGGCCCTTTACTGGGACCTCGAATTCCGTAATCCTTTCAAAAGATTCATACTTGTACTTCATCAAGTATATATAAACATACCATGAATAATCATTGTAAAAGTAGAGAAATCATCCCCTGCTATTTCATTAGATAGCTTACAAATGTTGGTGTATACTAATTTCAACACTTTAGTGGCCCTTTCAACACATCCGTCAAATAAACTTCTAGCCATCTTACCTAAGATGCAAGGTTGCAAGTAAGATATAACTCCTCCCCTAATAGGCCAATAAACCATCTTTCTCTAATTTACTAATTCTTGTATCCCCTGCATAGCCAAGTCTAAGGTGCCTCAAGTGCCTGAGATTTAAACCATCTCTTAGATGTTTGTTTGAAATGGTATTTATCATTAGTCTGTCATCCAAATTCAAGTATAGGTCATTCACTAATGAGATAGTGCCAACTAATTTATTGTGATAATAAATTTAGCACCTATTGTCCCTAAAGAAAATTAGTAACCTTTATTTCACCAGAAGAAAAATAGAGACAATATTCTTTAGCCTATTTGATAGTAGGACGTAATCTCTTAGGCCCAAAATGTAACCAGATGACAATTTGACCAAAGCAGTATCAGTTGCAATGGACTTACCCTACTACTGACCTTAATTAGCACTTTTTCACTTTTCAAATGATCTACTCTTGACTAAATCTTGATTTAAAATGCAAATGTGAGAAGACACACCTAAATCCAAGATCCAAGATTTAAAGAATGCACTGACAAAATAAGATGCTTTATAAACAAAGAGTTCAAAGCCTCTAACACCATCCCATGGCCATTGAGGCATCTAATGCAATTCCTCCTCCAATGCCCTTCTATGTTGCATTGGAAACTCTTTCTTCTACCAACAAAAGTATTAGATTTCATGTCCTTCCCACTTACCTTGGGAATTGTGGGTTTCCTTCCCTTAGTTTTGCTCTTTTTAGTCTCATTAACCAAGATGCTAGACTCCTCAAGGACAATCCCTTTTCCTTGCAATGTGATGGTAGTATCCAAGATATCGTTAACTCTCTTAAGAATTAGAACTCTTCTGAAATTTTGAAATTAGTAGACTATCTTGGCTTCAGTTAACATTAAGGTCTCAATCATCATTAATAGTAAGAAGGCATACATTATTCGAGATAATAAAAAACTACAAAAAATAGAAAAGATTTGTTAGTTTGGTTGCGATATGTGTTACCATCATGATTATGGACTTTAAATAAAAAAACGGCCACCCACCAGATTTTTAGAATCTTATGTTTCCTCAGGTAGAAGATAGAAATTCTATTTGTAAAATTTCCTTACTAGGTAATTGGAATCTTCATTGAACATAACATACATCATGTAATCAGTTCTTGGCATACTAAGCCCAATGAGTGGTAACTCTTGTCAACGCATCTCATGAGTAGCCCGATCTTTCCTTTAGCCCATAGCCTAACAACACCTTATGTAATTAGTTCTTAGCACCGTGGGTCTATTTAAGTCACACCTACAAACTGAAAACTCACTAGATTTGAACTCCGTTTATGGCTAATCATTCTTAAGGTATAGTATTCTTTGAATGTCACATTCAATGCACCCAAAGTTGTAAATGCATTGTCGCAATATGACTCAACTAGTGTGATGATATCACATACTAAGGTTACACTTAGAGCTCTGAGTTCGATGAAGGGCTACAACAAACACTTTTCCATTACTACTTAATATTGGTTTGAGTAAGTTTCTAGGTCTATACAGATTACATTTCACTTTTTACATTATCCGTTTTCATGTCTCATACATCCATAAAAATAATATACAAAAATAAAAGTGGAGGATTATGGACTTCTAAATCCAATTTAATCTAATATTAGATTGTGCACAAATACGTGAAATCCGATACTATTATATATAAATTTCTTAAATGTCCTTGTCTTGGTTTTCATGGCTTCATGGGGCCCCCGACATCCTAGAACCTCAAATGACACTAATTCTTAGTCTCCACATGAACACCAACTGTTGATGTCTTCCATATTTTTACAAATACATGTGGCATACCACTAAGAATTCTATTCTAAATTAAAATAAAAACTGAGCTTATACCTTTACAACCCATGAAAAATTAATTATGGAACCCATAAAACCCAAAATGAAAGTAAGTGGATTCATCCACAAGTATTTTAAATTCATAATCCAAGCACAACTCCTATCTAAACAATTATAAATCACATGTATAATTAAATAATTCCAATTAAGACAATTTTCATGATCTATGTATCTCATGCATTAGTTTTCATTCTTTGAAAAGCAATTTTTTAAAAATAAAATTGAAAAATGAATTTTTGCACATTTAATGCTTGCGGCTATGAGAGCCATTCCTACAGTTGCGAGCTTCTATTTGTGACCACAAGATCTACTCGCAACAAAAACCCTAAAGCTTTGTCGTAGGGCCTTTTTCGATCATGAGACGCCGTCTCGCGATCGTGAGGCAGCCCTCACAATTGCGAAATAGGGCCACAAGGTTCATGCAACCCTATGGTGGTGGTGCAACCGTTTGACTTAGCATCACAGCCATAGGAACTCTTCTTGTGACTGTGACAAACCGTTGCGAAATGCTACAAACTTTGTGTAGCTTTGGTTTTTCATTTCAAATTCATTTCTTTTCCAATTCTTTTGATTCCAATCAATTCTACAACATTTTTGAAAGGTTTCTTATGCGTTATATACATATTTAAAGGAATTTAATAGTGAAAGTAACATAGAATATAGAAGAATCATTAAATTTTATGGTTTTGCAAGAAAAATGATGGCTCTAATATTACAATTTGACTTTAGTGAGATTTGCTCATAAAAGTCAAAATTATAGAACATAAAACATCATACAATCACAAGAAAAGCAATAGGAACAAATCCCATCTATTTTTATTGTAAAACATGCAAGATATCATGAAAGCAAGAACAAGTATAAAGTTTGTACCTTTTGGAATGTTTTCTAATAGTTTTGGATGTAATCCTTGAGTTATGGTATTCAAATCCCAACCTTTAGTTTTTCCACACAGTTAAGATAATTGCGAGCTCCTTCTACACTTTACAAAACACATTTTGTGAAACTTTAATGCAAGTTGTTTGGACAACAAGGAATTTTTGACCAAGAAGATCTCAAAAGAGGGAGCTAAGCAGCTACTCTTTCTTGCTTGATGGGACTACACAAATTTTAGGGTTCAAAAAGTGTATATTGGATTCTTCAAGCACCCCTTTAAATAGTTATGACACGAACACAAAGGTTTGATGTATGGGCTTAATGAACCCTTTAATTAAAAAAGCTTATGAACTTGTATTTATGAATCTAATTAATAAATTAATCCATATATCATTTAATTAATTATCTCCATTAATAAATAAAGCCCATTTGAGTTCAAATTAATTTAATTTAATTAATCTTAATTTATTCAATTTTAATTAGACTGAACTAAATAAATTGTCATGATATTTGTTAATGATAAGATCATTAATTAGAAGTATAATGGATATTTAATTTAATTAAATATCCATTATACTTCTAATTAATGATCTTATATTTAAATTAAATATCTATTATACTTCTAATTAATGATCTTATCATTAACAAATATCATGACAATTTATTTAGTTCAATCTAATTAAAATTGAATAAATTATACCACGAGTCTTGTCAAGCCTTCCCATCAATTTAACACTCGTAGCACTTCCTAACCTTATGTGTATGACTCTCTAGGTTCATCCTTAACTAGTAACGAGCATAACTCGAAATACATGGGTAACATCTAACCTGTGATTCATATCGTAGCCCAATTAAGATGAAGTGAATCGGATCACAATGAACATTCCAATCATGACTACGATACCGTGTATACCTTTTTTTTTTTTTTTTTTTTTGTCCTTGTCAAGCAAGAGTTATGGATTTTGTCCTATTCACAAATTCGATCATATGGCTAGTTGACATTTTCTCATAAGACAAATGTTACTATAGGATACTCCTTTCTAATTATACACTACTTTGGTGAAAGGCTTCACATTCACAAAACACTTACTTCATAGGACAAACTCCTTGTTTATTTGAGAGAAAAATTCCTCATTAAATGTATATATGTCTCCATGCACATTTGGACAATGGCACTTAGACTCATGACCTTATTCCATACTAAGATAAATATTGACCTTTAATACCTTAATGACATGTTGACCATCATGCATGTAAGACAACCATGTCGTCTTAAGTTTAAAGTCCACGCGTATTTAACACGATTATAAGGTAAGACGTTGACAGTTGAGATTGAACTCTATGCGTCTGCTTCGTTCTGTAAGTCAATGTTCAAATGCTCATTCTCCAATGGTGCACCCACACACATGTATTTCTAGTATCTCATACCATACAGAATGACGCTCACCATGTAAATACAAGGTGTGCATTATACCAACTCTTTAATACCCTTTAGAGTATTTGTGAATCACAAACAGGTTTTAGTGATTGAGTGCTAAAATAGTCTGGTATCTATATTTATAAATCCTTATAAATGAAACTTCTTAACTCAAACACATGGGCAAATGCAATACTTTATGCCAATTAAGATTTACATGTACGAAAACTTTCCATAAGATTAATATAGAAATCAATATTTTATTAATAATTGAATAAAAGTAGATATACAACCAAATATTCTCTAATATCCCGTGCTTTCTGTTGGCGTTAAAAAGCATATCACTAACATGTAAATGCATCCCTTATGCTTAACAAAAGACCACTAAACAAGGTAACACAAGTTTTTCTGCCTAATAGATCAATGCAGAGGGTACACTCCATTGGAGATGTATCCCTAAGTAAAAGCCTTACCTTAACAACCTGTCTTTACACTCCCACCTTTAAACTTAACCTTCTCTCAGTTAGCAAACTTACGCAACACTCTTTGATCAAGTTTATTTTCTTACCAAATTTTTGTCTTATACCACACCTTAAGGATGAGAGTCTCTTAGCAAATGGAAAGATGATCAAAGGACTATATGTGTTAGACCAAGAGTCATTTACCACTGAAATTTTAAGAGCATGCTTAAAGCCTATTATCATAAGAGCTTACACACCCACCGAAGCGTGTACTTCACACTAAATGAATGACAATGATTAGTATAGGAATAAATGTTTTGATAATTTAGTCATCTGATGGCACAAAAGATTAGGTCATGTGTCTAATGAAGTCCTAAAACATTTTCCCTTTGTATAAAACACTACCATTTTGAGGAATACAATTTTTGATGTTTGCCATTATTCCAAACAACAAGAATGCCTTTTCCCACTAATAATAGCCGCATCTCACATATCTCTGAATTAGTGCACACAGACATATGGGGACCATATAAAGTAGGTTTTATTTCAAGTGCACACTATTTCTTAACTTTAGTAGATGACATTAGTAAGGGAACTTGAACTTCTCTGATGAAAGACAAGTTTCAAACTGTGTACCTTTTAAAGAACTTTTTTCAAATGGTTAATACACAATTTCACACTAATGCTTCAAACATAAAGTCTAACAATGGATCAGGATTTATAGGCCAACAATGTAGACTTCTTTTTTCAGAACTTGGTATCTTACATCGAAAAAGTTATGTTTACACAGCACAACAAGATGGCTTTATTGAAAAAAAAACATGGACACTTGCTCCAAGTAGCTAGAGCCTTGATGTTCCAAGCATCCTTAGCAAAGTATTTTTGGAGAGATTGTATTTTAATAGCCACACACTTGATTAACAAAATGCCCACTAAAATTCTTAATTGGAAGTCACCCTATGAAGTATTGTTTAGCAAACCACCAAGTTATAGAGATTTCAAGGTGTTTGGGTGTCTATGTTTTGCTGTCAACACTAACCTAAGAAAAGACAAATTTGAGTCTATAGCTCACAAATGTGTTTTCATTGGTTACACTCCAAGATAGAAGGGGTACAAGCTTTATGATCTACACTCACTCAAAACATTAATCTTTAGAGATGTGATCTTCTATGAAGATCAATTCCTATTTCACAAATCTGAGCACAAACAAACCATTGATTCCAGTACCCCATTCCCTTTAATTACAAATCTGCAAAAGGATACAGAAAGCACCATAGAGCTATTACACCTCACTCAAGGCTATGCCCTTAACACTGACCACCACAATCCTTCCTTTATTGATCTAACAATACTAGAAACTTCACATGAAAATCATATATTTGATTAGCCCCTTTATCCCAGATGCAACATGAGGACCAAACACGAGCCACACTGGATGAATGACTTTGTGTCTCACATTCTTATTGAAGATAATCTTTCTCATGGAGAGCTAAAATCCATACACCACTGATTATATACCAAATACCTAACCCTACATACAATCCCCACCTTTTCATTTGCATACATGTCAATTCTGGCCATTGTGTCTAGAATACAAAAGCCTACCCCTTATAGTCAACCCAAGGAGCGCAAGGAATAGGTTGATGCAATGAAGAGTGAAATAGAGGCCCTGGGAAGCAAAGGTACCTGGGAGCTAGCCACCTTACCAAAGGACAAGAAAGCAATTGTTGGCAAATGAGTATACAAAGTAAAGCTAAAGCCTAATGGTACATTGGACGAATACAAAGCAAGACTAGTTGCCAAAAAGATACAACCAAATTAAGGGGGTGGATTACTTTGAAAGCTTTTCTCTAGTTTCTAAAGTTGTGACAATTAGGATTTTCTTTGCCGTAGCTGCCTCACATTCTTAGCCCTTACACTAGCTTGACATTAACAATGCACTTTTGCAGGGATACCTTGAAGAAGACATATATATGGTACCTTCACCAGGTTATGAAAACGCTTGCTCAACATATACAGGTATGCAAGTTTAAACAATTTTTATATGGATTGAAGCAAGCCTCTGGGTAGTAGAATCATAAGTTGATCAAGTAATTACAATCTTATAGAATGGCTCAATCACTTCATAACAACTGCTTGTTCACTAAAAAAGATCAATACGACTCTTAGATTTCTTGGTGTATGTGGATGAAGTGCTTATCACTAGAACATCAGAGGAGGTAATCGAGGACGTTAAGAGATCTCTACACATCATAGCAAATCTGGCATTATACGAATGCATAAAGCACTTGAATATAGATTGTCACATAGTTAGGGATAAATGTAGAGAAAGGCTCATTCTTTTGCAGCACATCTCCAACAACTTTTAACTTGTAGACATCTTTAATAAACCCTTACTTTAACCATTGTTCAACAAATTTGCTTGCAAGTTGGGCTTTGTTAATTTCCACCAAGCTCCATCTTAGGGGGATGAAAAAAATCAATGTGCTGGCAATTGAGTTGGCATCAGCTCAACAACATCTTAGCAGCACTAGCTCTAGGAAATCTATTTAGTAAACTTCCAATGTAGGTAACTTAGATAACTCATAATTGATCTCAATGTACTATAAATAAGGACTTCGACTCTATATGGTTATCTTGAATTTACAAGAAAGCACTGCATTACTTCTTGGTGGTGAACCATCAAATTCCCTCTATTTTGGTTGTAATCTTTAACTACCTTGAATTTTTTTTACCTCTTCTGATATGTTTTAGAAGAATTCCCAATTAATTTGTCCAGTATACATACCATTAGGAAGTTTATACAAATTCTATTTTTTTATAGACATAACAATTATTACTATTAATTTTTTTCTTGTTTTAACATACAAATAATTGTGAGGAAAAAAATCATGTTAGATGCAACAAAAATACATTAATCAGTTTGTTTGTTCCGACTCATTAGCTCATTTTTCATGGTTCTCAAGCATCAACATCGAGAGGCTTGCAATATGTTATTATCTATTTCTTTATCAATTATCTCTAATTTTTAACTTCTATTTATTGATTGATTTATTCATTATTTTTGTTTTTCATCTCAATCTCTCAAGTTTTATAAGCACATAATTTTTATATATTTTGCGACGCGTTTCCAGACACAATATCCTCAGATAAATTTTTGTACGCATTTATTCTCTCTGTTTTTTTTTTCTGCATTTCTACTTATTTTTCTTATGAATATTTCTATAATTGTAAAAGAAAATAGATCTTACAAATTACATCTTTCTGTAATATAAAATTTCACAAAATAAAATCTAACTGTGTCATCATACATTGTGTACGTGGGATGCGTCCAGCCGCACAATGAATATTCGGTTACGTACTTTATACGACGGCGAAAAAAATCATTTTTTGAAAAAATATGGATACGTTGTGGACTCTGACGTGACAACAATTATTGTCCCATCCTCTAGGTGCATTTTGCACGTGACTGCACAATCATTGGCTTCTCCGATTCAAACAAACCATTCTCCTCCGTCATTTTTTTCTGACTGTTAAGTAAGGGTAATACTTATACAAGCCAGGAGCATACTCCCAGCCAAGAAGAATAAAACACGTGTCTACCTTTTAGTGTTCTTTTAATCCCTTCAATGTCGGTGTTGACCAGAGCACAAACCAAGTTTTAATTCGTGTTTTTCCTCTATTTTTCTGTTTTTATTTTTCACTTTTCTTTTTATGGCATCAAATCAAATGACCAAGTATTCGTTCGTGTTTTATTTTCTAAACTCAAAACATGATTTGTGACTTTAAATTCTTGAAGGTGAAAATAAGAAAAAAAAATATTTCACTAGACAAACTAAATTTTAAAATCCAAAACCAACTTAATTTTGAAAATTAAATTCATATAATAAAAATGAACAAATCTAGTATAATAAGCAAATTTTAAGTTGGTCGCCTTCTTAGTTTTTAGTTATCTTTATTTTCTATTTTAACTTGGGTTCATGAGTTGTGATTAAGAAAAATACTATGATTAAAAGGAAAAATCATGGCTATGTTTGTTTTCATTTTATAAATTGTTCATCGTCACTTAAAAATTTTACAAAACAAATATCTCACTATACAAATTTAATGCAATTTCAATTTTAAAATTTTTCATCTCTTATCTTTTATAATTAATTAATAATTTTTCAATCATTATACATATTTAGAATCAGATTAACACCAATTTTTATAAATTTTCGATTCAATTTTATTTTTTTTACAACCCTTTAAAAATATATATTATCACATCATTCAATTATTATTATATATTAAATATATCTAAATATAATTTTACTATTTACGTAAATTTAATAAATTAAACATAATTTTTATTACTATTAAAATTATTCAAATTTTCTCCTGACATCCTAGCCCGCAGACAAACATGCGCTTTCAAACTTGAATTGAATTATGGCCAAATGTTGAGTTGAGTAAAAAATTTAAAAAATAGTAAAAGTTGTGCGGTTATAATGAGGGGACACGTGTTACACTCTTGTTAACCGGGTCTATACTCCTGGTTTGGCCAAGAGTTAACCCCTTAAGTAGTCATTCGAATGGATACATTTGTTTTGCAATTAAAGCTCCTTCAAAAACACGTTAAATTATTATTATTTTTTTTATTTTTACGTACTTTTTAAAATAAAAATTTATAAAAATATATAATATAATTACAAAATAAACAAAACTATTTAGATAAAAAGATGTTTTGGTAAGATACTTGACTTGGAAAATCTGAAAGCTTACTAAAATGTTTTTAGTGAGAATTTTGCAAGTTATATTTTAATGAAGATAAAGTGGTTTTCCGAGATTTAAGAAATTAGTTCGTAAGCTGGCTCTTAAATTTTTTTTACCTCTTTCTATAAAATTTTAACCTACCACTATAAATTTTGTAATTAAAATTACTCAATACGTCTAAATCCTGCACAAATAAATAAACTGTTCCATCCTTACTACAAAAGAGTCATGGGTTTCTATTTTCATTAATCATAAAATGTCATTCCTTTATTATAAATTATTATAATGTTTTATTTTAAATATTTTTTATGCCCTCTGTTTAAATTTACTGCAAACGACAGCTGTGTTTATTTTTAAATTTTAACTTATGCTTTTAGATATTTTTATTTTAAAAATTGTATAAAAATAAAAAAAATTAAAATATATATTATTTGAATTTAGGATCAAAATTTCAAAACAAAAGTTGACTTCTACTGTTCCTGTCATGTATTAATCGCACTGTGCGTGCAAGAACGAAGACAAAAGTCAACTGAAGTGGTCATTCAAAATTTCACCTTTTTTTTTGTCGAATATTTAATTTTTTATTTAAATTAGAAAGCTTTCTGTTGTTTATATTAATTTCATTTTTATAGGATCTAACAAAATTTCTATTAACTAAAGGATAAACGACTAACGAATATATTTTTACTTTCTTAAAACATAAATGAAAAAAACTTTTTCACCACAGATGGAGTAACTTTTTGTGGCCAATGCTAGCTATGTGTCTTCATTTTTCCACTCAAGAAACATATGTTATATTCATTTTATTTTTTAAATTTTATTTTTATCTTACTCTTACTTTTATACAATTTTTTAAAAATATATATCTAAAAATACATATCAAAAAATCAAAAACAAACATAACCACTGGTTTTACGTGCTAAAATACCGGGAACTAAAAAAGTAAATACTATCATTAAATATAATTCCTCAGGAACCCTAAACTCTAAATGCAAGAAGCCATATCATTAGGCCAATTACCATTGTCTTTTTTTATTATTATTAATTTTAAATCAAACCTATTTTATTCCTACATAAAATCTTTCAACAAATTTTTGTAAAACCTCACGGTCCTGTGTTAAAATATCTTTATGAGCATCAAATAGTAATTATAGCCCAATTATATCTAATCTGTCTATTCTTGAAGATTTTGGGAACTCACCAACAATTTACCAATATGATTAATGCTAAAGCAATTTTGGCAACATTCATTGAATTATGGGAGCCCACACCTTGTTGGTAGTTTAATACTTGTTCGGAAGCCATTTAAAGCAACAATTTTACATGACCTTAATTGTTATCATTTTGTCTTCGTTGTAAAGTAGGCTAGTTTTGGACTTCAAACTAGAAAGCACCTATAGCTTATATTAGGTGATAAAAATAGGGGGACACCACTAAAGTCCTAAATCCCAAGGAATCTTATTAAGTACTTTTGTGCCCTGAGCAGAATTATGAACATTTACTGATTTGAACTTTACATTTTGCCCCCTCATAGATGTTGAAATGAATCTGGGCAACCCATTTCACGTTAATAGGCCATGCCAATTTAGTTTTTAGGTCGGAAATTGTTACAACCTTTTTTTTTTTTTTTTTGTCCTATTCATTTTTTGGTCCGAAATTATTGCACCCGTTTTTCTGTCATAATTTATATGTGGAGCATGAAAATTTTGGTCCAAGTTTAATTTTGATCAAAGAACTACAAAGTAATCAAGTTGGTCCTAAAAGTTTCAACAATGACCATATACACGTGTACACTATAAAATTATGTATTGGTCGTATGCATGACAAAGATACACTTACTGTATTGTTTATACTATTATTAAGTTTTTGACATTTTGCGTTAATTGACACAATATGAAATGGTCTAAATATTATTTCTTTTATATATTTTTTTTATTTTCACTTTAGTGATTTAAATTTTTATATTTTATTATTTCACCTTCTTCTCTCAATTTATATTTATAATATATTTTATTTTTCATAAACTTTTATGTTTATTCTTACATTAAAATTACGTAATGTTTATCCACAAAAATACTATTAATTAATTTATATATATATATATATATATATTTGTGCGTGCACTTGAAAGATGACTTCAATGCTTATTATACAATTAAACGTGTTGTTGGATCTACTTGCGTATGCTTGTGTTTGTATATATTATTGAGGTTTATGACTATTTATAAATCAAAGAACTGTTTATTTTAACAAATAAGTGAAAATCAAAATTGTGACTAATTAAAATGCATGGAAGTTGTTGGAAGGAGGTAGGTACACCAACTCATCACCTGCAACATCACCTAAGCGACAACACAGGTGACATCATTGCCTGCTCTATCGTCTAAGCGGAAACTTAGGGGACAACTTATTTTTTATTGGTGTCTTCTTGTCGCTCAAGCGATGGGAAGGCGATGGAATAGGAATAATTGCCTCCAAACTTGACCAATCAAGTATAGAGCTTTCAATTATAAATAGAGGAGGTTTTGGGAGCCTTTGGCATCAATCCAAACTCAGGAATTCAGAGAGTGAGTGTGTGCAAAAGTTTCTAAGGAGAGAGTTTCTTGTGAGAGTTATTTTGGAAATTTAAAGTTCCTCCAATGTCTTGTAATTGTCCTTTTTTTTTGTATTATATACACTCAAATATAAATTTTTACATTTTTTTATTAAATTTCTTTCTTCCTTTGAGTTCAAAATTCCTAATAAGTGGTATCAGAGCTACGGTTCTGATACTTTGATTTGAGGAGTAATGGAGGAATTGACTGACACTATGATCAATTTGAATCTTAACAACTATGCTATTTAAAAACCCTGAATGGAGGATTACTTGATCATACGAGACTTGTAGGATTTAGTGCTTGGAGACTGTGCAAAACCTGAAAGTAAGTCCAACGCTGAGTAGGAAAGGATGCACAGAAAAACGGTAGGCCAAATTCATACTTGGATTTATGAAAGTGTTTTAACAGTGTTTCTAAAGAAATTAGGATTGATGTTTTGTGAAAGAAACTTGAAATAATATATAAAAGGAAACATGGTTTAAATAAAACTTTATTATTAAAGAAAATTAATTTTCTTTGTTATAAGGAGGGCATGAGAGCATTTAAATGAATTTCAAGGGTTAATTAATCATTATACAATTTTAAAATTAAATTTGAATGATGAGGTTCAAATTCTTTTGTTATTTAGTTCATTCTCCGATAGTTGAAAAACTTTATTTGTCACTATTTTTAACTTTGCTCCAAATGGAGTATTGACCTTGGATGTGGTGAAAGAAATCTTACTTAACGAAAAAATAAAGAGGAAAAGGCTTCGACAAGAAGTTGAAAGTCAAGCCAAGCACTAGTTTCTAAAAATTATGGAAGATGTAGATGAAGCCAAAGTTGAAGACCAAATTCCAGAAGAGGACGCTCAAGAGGTAAGTTCGTTAATAGAAAAGAAGTTAAATGTTTTTATTGTAAAAGAAAAAGACACATCAAAGGGAATTATTGAATATGGAAATAGGACTTTGCCAAAGGAAAAGAAGAACAAAAGAATAAGAAAAATATGCCCAAAGAAACTATTGCCATAGCATCAAATGGAGAAGTAATAATAGTAAGTAACAAAAATACTTTAAATTTAACTTTTCAAGATTTTTCGTGAGTAGTTGACTCGCGGGCTTCATATTATGTTACTCCACATAAAGAGTTCTTTTCTTTTTATTATCCTGTGGAAAATAGATTTGTAAAAATGGGTGATAATGGCATTTGTAAAATACATGGAATGGTGATATTTTGATAATCATTGTCTTAGGGTGCAAAATTAAGATTAAAAGATGTAAGGCATGTACTGGTACCAAACTTGAGGTTTAATTTAATTTCAACATGAAAGCTAAACGATGAAGGGTTCTTTAGTCATTTTGCCGGTGGAATATTATAGCTAATGAAGGTCAATTTGATTATTGCTAAAGGGAGGAAGGTAAATATTCTTTATATTACAGATGCTAAAACTAATGGTGATGCTTGTGCTGTGCTGGAATCATTTATGGAGTTGTGGCGCAAAAGATTGGGGCATATGAATGAAAAAGGCATGTCAATTTTGGTTAAAAATAATTATTTGTCAAAATTTGAAAATTTTTTATGCTTTGTAAGAATAACTTTCAAAAATTATCCCCCTTCTAGAAAAGAAAGACCCCTTGAGTTTATACACATTGATGTTTGTTAAATGAATAAAAAAACTCTTGGTAGTGCTTTGTATTTTGTGACTTTTATTGATCTTTTTTCTAAAAAAGTTTGATCCTATGCATTAAAATCAAAGGACCAAGTTTTTGAGTATTTCAAAAATTTTCATAAAAAAGTTGAACGAGAAATAGACCTCAAATTGAAATGTGTTTAAGCTAATAGTGGTGGAGAACACCAAGGGCCGCTCCAAGAATACTGTAGCAATCATCGGATCCAATTGAAAAAGACCATTCCAAAGACCCCACAAAAGAATGAACTGAACTATTATCAAAAGAATTCAACCTATGTTATCAGATACAAAGTTGCCAAATCCCTCTTTTTTTTGGGGGGGGGGGGGGGGGGGGAGGGGGTTATGAGGACAGTAGTTGATTTGATCAACCTTTTACATTCAGTTCTTTTGAATGGAGATGTTTCAGAAAAGGTATGGTCCAACAATTTTATTAATTTACAACATTTAAAAGTCTTTAACTGTCGAGCTTTTGTTCATATCCCAAAAAATGAAAGAAATAAACTTGATTCTAAGTCAAGAGATTAAATCATTTTGGAATATAGTCATGAAGAATTTGGACATGATTGTGGGATCCCAATAAGAAAAAATTAATAAAAAGTTGGGATGTTACTTTTCTAGAAAATCAGACTATTAAGATATGAAGAAAGAAAATAAGAACAGAAAAAATGAAGAAAATTCTAGTGAGCAATCCTTCTTTCCAAGAAGTTCAATAAGAAGTTGAAGTCTCACAAGAAATCATGGAAGAAAGACATGAAGTTGAAGCTGCTCCAATTCCACATTAGCCTACGAGGAGATCTGAAAGAGAAAAGAGGACTTCAGCTACGTATAATCCAGCAACTCCACATCAGCCTATTAGGAGATCCAAAAGAGAAAAGAAGACTTCAACTACGTATAATTCAATTGAATACTTAATGCTAACAAAAAATGGTTAACCAGAGTCTTTTGAAAAAGCGATAAATCATACAGATAGTAAGGAATGATGGAAGGTGATGAAAGTAGAAATGAAATCTATTTATGAAAATCAAACTTACGACTTGGTAAGTTTACCTCTAGAAAAAAAAGGCACTTAAAAACAAATAGGTATTCAAACTAAAGTCATTTGAAGGAAGTTTTCAACCAAGGTATAAGGTGAGGTTAGTTGTTAAAGACTTTGAACAAAAATTTAGTATTGACTTTGATGAATCTTCTCTGTTGTTGTAAAAATGAATTCCAGTCGATTTGTTTGGGATTGGCTACAAGTTTAAGTTTGCTAATAGAATGGCTTGATGTGAAAACAATATTTTTAAATAGAGATCTTGAAGAAAAAATTTTCATAGAGTAACCAAAAGGCTTTAAAGTCAAAGGTAAGGAAAATTTAGTCTATCGACTTAAAAAAACTTTTATAGATTAAAGTAAGCTCCAAGGCAGTGGTATAAGAAATTTGACTCCGTTATAGCCAAACATAATTTTAGAAAAACAAATGATAATCATTTTGTATGCATTTAGAATTTTGGTGATGATTTTATAATTTTACTGCTGTATGTTCATAATCTATTAATTATTGGCCATGATCTGTACAAAATTAATAAATTGAATGAGAAGTTGAATAAGTCCTTTGAAATGAAGGACTTGGACTAGCAAAGAAAATGTTGGGCATGTATATTCTATGAGATAGGTTAAGTGGCAAGATTTGACTATTTCAAGAAAGCTACATCAAAAGGAGGATTGAAAAATTTGGGATGGAAAATACAAAGTCAGTGACAACTTAGCAGGGTTAATTGTTCAAGTTGAGTTAAAAACAATGCCCAAGCAGTAAAGATGAAAAGAAGTATATGAATAAAATTCTACATACTTCAATTGTCAGGAGTTTGATGTATGTAATAGTTTGTATTTAGTTAAACCTTAGACAAATAAGCTGTTACATATCAAATCTTAAAAGGAATATTGGAAGGTTGTCAAGGGGATTTTGAGATATTTGAAAAGAATAGTTGAGCTTAGACTTTGGTATACTTGAGGAAGGAAAAAGCCTGTTCTGGAAGTATATTATGATATAGACATGGCATGTGATATTAATTTAAGAAAATCTACTTCTGGTTATCTAATAACTTTTGCAGGTGTTTCTATGTCTTGGCAAAGTAAACTCTAGAAGTGTGTTGCTCTTTCAAGCACAGAGACAGAGTACATTGCACCAATCGAAGTGTACCATGAATTAATTTAGTTGAAGGAGTTCCTTTAAGAGTTAAGATAGAGTCAAGAGGAGTATGTCATCATCTGTGACAGTCAGAGTACGATCCACTTAAGTAAGAATTCGATATTTCATTCTCAATCCAAGCACATTGATGTTTGTTATTACTAGATTCGACAACCTCAGAAGAAAAAGAAGTAAATTTGTAAAAGATTCATACCAACAATAATGGAGCTAACATGTTAACAAATGTGTTACCTAGAAAGAAGACCACCACATGCAAAAAAGTTGTTAGATTACAAGAAAGTCTATAAATAGGAACAAAAGAAAAGGAATGTTGAGGTTTGTGGCTATTTATAGATATGACGGTGCTACTAATGTTGCAATGTTGTCACAACGCATGGCACAATGATCAAAACTTTGGACCAAAAGAGTTCTAAGGCTTTAAGAAGAAGGTTGGGATTACGCTAGCCTAAAGTTCAGTTTAAGAAGCCTAATACCAAAAGGGAATAAACGAAAATTTTGGAGGAATATTTCCTAAATTCTTATGCAATCGCCATATATAATTACATGAATTCTCAGAAATTTTAGTTCTTTTTGCCCTAAGGACTCTAAAACCCTCCATATCTCTATTTATTTGCTTTTATCCTTCTTCACTTTCTCTTATTTGCATCATGTTCCTTGCTTGAAGGATTTTATAACAAAGAAGAAACTTAGATAATGTTAGGTTTCTCATAGGAGAATTGGAGAAATACTAACACCACCACCAACTTTGTCTGAGTGTACTCTAACTTTGTTAGATGCTATTCCTAACAGAACCCCAAAACCACCGAAATCTCTACCTAGTAACACTATAACACCAAAGGTAGAGACACATGGGTCCAAGCAACAAAGGAGAGTTTCGATGAATAAAAGCTCTCAAATTCCTTAAGACAATATCCAATTTGAGGAGGAGATGACTCTGGCCAATGGAGAACTTAATTATTTTTTGGGTTTTACAAATTAAGAAATGCAATGACAATGTCTTTGTATCCTATATCAACTATGCTAAGGGATTAGTGAAAAGATTTGAATTGGAAAATTTTCGTGGTGTTGGAACACCAATGCTTGTCAACACCAAAATTATCGATGGATGATGTTAAAGTTCTAATTAATCCCAACCTGCACAAGAGTATTACAAGTAGCCTACTTTATTTTGAAAGTAGGTTAAATATTTGCTATAGGATGAAATTTTGTGCTTGATTCTATTCAACTCCAACGAAGAGTCATTTTAAGTACAACAGACAGCTAGGATCATGAAATACCAAACCAGTTTGACAGCAATGATGGCAAAGTTCCACCACGACCAGTCCATGAACCTTCGTCTAGAATTAAAAAAATCACCTAACAGATGCAATCATTGGAGGCATTGGTGACTAATAGAGGATTTGAGGTGTTGAATGTGTATATTATTGAGACCTTACAGGTCAAACTTGATTTATCTTCAAATAAGTCAAAAGTGATTATGCTGGACTGTGTGTGTGTTATTATCCTTTGTCTCTATCATCAAAGTTGAAAATTGTAATGGCAAGAAAGGCTAATTATGGTCTAGCCAAGTCGTAGGATTACTAGGAGAAATGCAACACCATCTTAACCATCCTTAGAGTGCACTTGAACTCCACTAGAAATTTTTCAGAAAGGTAGCCTAATTCCACTAGGTCAAAACTTAAAGATATTTCAATACCATAATTGAGACCTAAGACACAGATTGCTTAAATTCCAGGTATTGAAAAAGAGACTCATGAGTAAATCGAGGAAGCCTAAATTTTGGAGACTGAAGTTACTGACACTTTGCAAGATGCCCAAGAGGAAGAATAAGTTGATTTTTTTGGAAAAAAAAAAAAAGGAAAACTAAGGTAACCTTTGAAACTTTTCTTCCTACTAAAGTTGATGATTCGACTGCAAGAGATTAGGATTAGGACACAACTCCAATAGCATAACTTGTTAAGGAACAGGAACTTTTGCATTAGGTAGAAAAAAACATGAAAAAAGAGGTAACAAGAATGTGTCCGAAAACATAAAACCTTTGTAAGTTTACTTTGATGATTATACTATCCTTTTATTAGGGGATGGAAATAATCTGCATAGCAATAGATAATAGATATATAAAATAGAATATAGAATAAATAAAGTATATATCCATGTTATGTTGGGAATCCAATTTTCGACCTCAAAATAACTTCTCAAACTTTATAGTACCAAACATATTATTCAATAATATTTTTATTCAAATTCATTTTTTTTTCTTTTATATATATAACTAACTAATTCTTTTTTAATTTTATATTTATTCATAATCAAATCAATACATATACACACACATATATATCTCACATATATACTTATATTTATTTTTATTTATACCTTATATCATAATCATTATTCTTATAAATTATCACATTATTTTAACATTTTGATATATTATATATGTATATATATATTTAATTTATTTTATTAAAATGTTATTTTCAAAGGTCGTTTGAATTCAACTCATCCAAACATCGAGATCATCAAAAACCCCCACTCCCAAAACTAAAAAGAAAAAATAAAAAGAAAACATGTCAGTGGCATCCTCGCGAAACTTCGCCGTTTTTCCGGAGGACGGCATCTCCACTTTCCTTGTCTGTTTCCGGTGACATTTTAATACAACGTACAAATTCCCGTTTCGTCGCTCAAATTCGATTCTTAAACCGCGGGTTTCTCAATCCTCCAAAGATTCAGGTGCAGCCTACGATTACAGTCTCATTCTTAGAAGAAATGGGGGATGAATAAAAATTATTTTCCACCAGTGTGTTCAGAGAACGCTACAGTGAGTTTTCACTCGACGCAGACCAGAAAGCCGATTCCGTCAATCTGCCTTCTTCCTTAACAGGTAAAAAAACACAATCCCTCTTTCACGCACGAGCACGAGACAAATGAACAGTTGTGTGCTACTCGCAATGAGCTTCTTAGTTTGATGAAATCTTCAGATATGGTTGGAGGCTTATTTTGGTGGCGGGAAGGGATGGTCTTGCGTAGAAATAAGGGGTAATGAAAAAAAAAAAGGTTATTTTAAATGGAAAATATATTTGAAAATCTGTAATTTAATGAAATAAAAACACCAAAACATAGGTATCCATACGACATCGTTCCCGTGGGGTTTCTGATTGAGAACTACTGCACCAGAACCTCACTCAATTAACCGAATTCCGCCCTCGAATCTTGAATTTTAACGAAAATTTCCTGGCACATACTTCCTCTGGAGCTCTCTTTCGCGTCATACACCGATTAATTCTATAAATTCTCATCAATCTCGTACTTTTCAGATGTCGGACACTATATCAATCTCGGAGGCGTCGGCCAAGTCGTTGAACTTCAACTCCAACTGCCGCATAATCTGCCGCGTGTAAGTATTGCTGCTTAATTTTCGAATTAGTTTATTTTATTAGCCTGCCTTGTTGATTTTAGTATGCTAGTGATTTTTTTTCGGACTGTATAAATTCTCTACAACTGCTGTCATAAATTACTTTCTATTAGAGTTTGGGTTTCTTATTCAATAGGATACAGACACTCGTTGAATTTGTAACAAAGATGACATTGTAGGGGGAAAAGGGAAATTTGAATATGGTCTAAATGACTTTTTGTATATGAGGGATTTGAATGGTCTTGGTAAATCAGTTTTTATGATCCAGCTTGGATTAATCAGCTTTCCAAAAGTTTGGATATTGGTGTTGCAGCATTTCATAAATGGACATTAGCAGTGGCAGTGCCAAGATTTGGCGTTAGAAATGAAGAATTTTGTTGCCTCGATTTTCTCAATGCACCAATTACACACCCTGGCAGTTAGAACAAATATGTATATCTATTGAATTGCTATTAATGAAAAATATCCACCACTCTAATTACAGGCATTGCATACCTCCATTTGTTCCTTGTGAACTGATAAAGTGTGTATATCAATGGTGAACATGGCACTAGTTAACAAAATTACATCAGTGGTCTAATTGTGCGTATCTAACCTTGTATGTCATATTGATCTAAAGCCAAACACACATCTTAGGGCAATCAAAATCTCCAGACTATGTACACTGTATTGCCATGGCCATGCTTGTTAAGGCTAGCTGTTGACACTGGCCAAGTGGAAATGTTTTTCAAGCATGTATAAGTTCCAGTTTCTTTATGTATTATTAGTGGAAATCTGAATCTTCTGGTGCAAGTGATTTTGTCCCGTCTTCATAATCTTGAAATGGTAGAACATGGCTAGTCCAAGAAGGAAAGCAACAGTGCCATATGACCTTTCTCTGTTTTCCTCATGGATCATGTGACTTGAAACCTTATTTGACGGACAGCATGAAAGTTATTGTTCAGTTGTTTTCCTTTTATCACATGCGAACAGCTTGAGTATATTTTCTGGGTTATCAAAATGTTGATAATGCTTTTTTCTAGGTTCTGATAAACTCAAATAGCCTAGTGGCGGTTATTTTAATTAGTTTTACTTTATTTGTCCATTTTGCAGATGTGAAAAGCAGTTTTCCCAATATACATGCCCTAGATGCAATGTCCGGTATTGTTCCTTGCATTGTTACAAGGTAACTTTGTTTTAAATTGAGTTCATACTATGAAATGATTGTAAATAAAACTTGATTTGGATTCTGTAGCACAGGCACTAATCCATCACTACATTCTTGTAATCAATCTTATATTATTTGGTTTTGTCCAGGGAGCTTCAAAACTGTGCTAAAATGTGTATGCAAATGAAAACTGATAGTATTTAAAGTGTTTTTGTTTTTCAATCCCTGCTTACTTTTTTGCATTAATGATACGCATGATTGCATGTGCTAATGTTGACAGTCTCATAGCCTTCGCTGTACCGAGTCTTTTATGAGGGAGAATGTCATGGAAGAACTGCAACAACTACAACCTGATGAAGGAAGTAAGTCCAAGATGCTGGAGATACTCAAGCGGTTTCATGAAGAAGAGGAGACAGATGACTTGGACGAAGATGGTATGCAAAACATTATTCTGAAAGTGATTCTGCACAGAGGAATTATTCACAAAATCTTCTGTTTCATTAGATCAAAGAGCACATTTGCAACTTAAAAAGTTGTTCTGTATAAGGGGTAATGATAGCCGATCTTTGGGAAAAAGGAAAAATCTTCACCCTTGCTCAACTTATGGTTTGTTATATTCATTGTGGCTTTTGTGTATGCATTTAATCCGAGAATTGTTTGGATGCCGGCTTGCTTTTTCCTTATTAAACTATTATACTTCAATAATTGGCTGTTTAAGTGGTTTGTTAGTGAATGTGAATTGATTAAAATCTAGAGGATCCATGAATTCCTTGTGGAACAGTTGAAGTTGTCCAATCCCTTTGATCAATTTAGACGTCCAAACTCTTTAAATTGTCCAGGAAAACTTAGTTTTAGCTTTACTATTGCTTATGGTTTATAAGCCACGCTTCTGTTTTTCTAATTACTATTTTCTAACTCATAATGTTTCAGGGTCAGATTCGTCATTGTCAGAGGAGGCTATCCAAAAGATTCTCTCTGGTATGCTGTGTATGACACTCAGCTTCTTGATGTAACACCAAACCTTCTTCTGAACTATATTTTTATTTTTTGATCTAACAAAAGTTCTGTTGCTTTTTTGTGAAAGGTGGTCAGATAAGCTTTGATGATTTATCTATTGAGGAAAAGAAGCGTTTTCAGAGAGCTGTTGCCTCTGGAGAGCTCGGCAAATTGATTGAACCTTGGAATCCATGGTGGTTGAGGCCTTTTGCCCAACATATATCACTTAGCTTGGATGGAACCCGACTACTCCGGCCAATTGTGAAAGAAGAGTTGGGGGCATCTTCAGAATATGATGCAGACACAGAGCAATGGCATGACATACCACCAGGACCTGAGACTCCCCTGCCCCCAGTTAGTAAACTCACTGCATCCAGTCCATCTCCGCTATTAACATTGCACCTTGTTGATATCATATACAGCTATTGCTTCACCCTTCGCCTTTACAATGGGGATTGGAAAGCTGATCCCTTGGAATCTGCAGCAATGGTTCTGTCTGTATCTTCTGTTTTGGGTCAAGGGGGACAGCCTGAGACCACATTGGAAGTATTATTACACTGCTTGGAGCAAACATGCTCTCCTGCATACAGGCATATGGGTGGTTTGCAATTTGGGTTCAGAGTTATGGATGATGTAATTCATCTATTGTATCTTGGAGGTGCTGCTTTAGTTTGCTTACTATGTGATATGCAGAGGCAAATTCAGACTGCTGAGAAAGAGCTGAAGTCGGAGAAACTGTGCAAGTTGAAAAGAGCAGAACTGAAGGACAAGCTTAAGTCAGCCGGGCGGAAGATTTATTTCATCATTTGTTGGGTTCATGAGCAGCCATCCGAAGCATGGTCTTCCTTGGCAGCCATTTTGAGCACAGAGAAGTCTTCTGCTATGGAATATACAGACAGTAACACAAACACTATGAGATTGGAGGAGAAAACAGAAACAGGAGGTAAGCCTTTGATTAAGGAGGTCCATTACGGTTCTTTGGCTAATTAATCTCTAACTTCACATATATCTTTGGTAGTTCCCTTTAGTCGGTGTCTACATATTACTTCAAGGGCCACCAGTGCAAGGACTGTTCTCTCTTTGTTCTGGACTTGCACATGTTTTGCATAGCTTTTTATGGATTGAGATGCTTTGTGCTAATACATAATATTTATTCTGAAATTGTTCCATTGGCATTTTTGTTGGTAATGGAATGGAATTAACAACCAACGACGGCTGATCTTTCACCTCACATTAATTCACTGCTAGTTTTCTTGAACACAGTTTTGAAGGGAAAAAAAATCCCAAGTGTGAAGAGATCTGAAAGAAAAGGTAGGTTTTGGAGTTAATGTCCGTACCCTTTTTTTTCAAAGGACAACGCTTGTTATGGAGGCTTGAATCTAATTATTAGGTTCCACATTTTTTAGTGTGAATCCTCATCTAATTCAACACATGCTGTATTCAAGTAAATTTTAGCCAAGAATTGATGCAATTGTTGTTCACAAATGGAGGACGTGAGCAGTGAAGTTGAGCGAGCTGGTTCCGTCTTTTGAAGGGAAAGAAGAGCTACAGACAAGGGGGAACCTGCTCGAACAACCTAGGCCACTTATTTGTACTGATAAAAGATAGGCGCGTTGCGTGTGAGTTTAAAATGTTTGTCTATATTTATGTATTTATACTGTATTATTAAGTAAATTAGCATTATTAGTTGTCTTATCATTTTTCCTTTTCTTATCATCCAACTTACAATTTATATTTATATATTCCCTCAAAATTTTATCATTTTCTAAATTCTTTTTTATCTTTGATAATTTTTTATTTTGTATATTTTTGCACAATGCAAAAACCACAAAATCTTCATTTTTTTTATTTTTTAATTTTCTTTTGATTTTACTATTTTTGATTCTCCTCAAAATTTTCTTTTTTTTTTTTCACATTCTCTTGATATTTCTTTATTTTATTATTTTAAATATATTTTACACTTTTAATATTAAATAATATTGTTTTTATTAAATCAAATATAATAATTTTATAATTTATAAATAAATCGTCCATGCGTAAATTTTATTAGTATTATTACAGTTTTTAAAAGTGTTGATTGCACATCTTAAAATTGCAAATGTCAACCTAACAGATTAAACATATAACACTTACGCCGTTGTAAAGTGTAGACATAAAAGTCCAAAAATTAGCACCTATCAAATTTTTAAACATTATATTATGTTAAAATAAAATATATTCTTTCTAATTCAGTTGCATTTAATATTTAACCTTGTATATAATCTTTATGCGGATACGATGCAAGTGCATATTAATCTCTTAAATATATTTAATCTAATGTATTAAAAATAATTTAATGAATAAATTATTAATGAAAGTGTTTTCATTTAAAGATGATATGCTTTTTTACCAAAAATAAGCTAGAGAAATAATTAATCTATGAGTTATAGTTAAATTTTGAAACAAGAGGTCCTTTTACCCAATTATCTTTGTAGCTCGATTCTATATTTTTATTTTAGTCTCCTAAGTCGTTTTGTACTTTACTTTTTTTAGTCTATTTAAGGTTCTCTCTCTCTCTGTTATAATTACTTCATTGTTCACGTTTACAAATATAAAAATACTGGTAAAAGTGTAGGGAGGATGTTCCCAAAGGTAGGTCATTGGTGGCTTTAGAGAGGATGTCATTTCCCAAACTGCATGAGAGGGAAGTTATTTTCTTAGGAACTTAAGTTGGCTCAACCTTGCTACATTCCGCCTTACTATCACTCAGACCAACCAAACCAACTTATCTCGCCAAGTGATATGCTGAACGGACCCTGAATCAGCCTTTGCCTGTGCAATGCCAAATCATTGAGTCCTCCGATGGGTACTTACTTAAGGGGATCTTTAAGATGAGCTCCACATCCTCGTGCCTGAATAACTCCCAGATCGTGGCCACTTTCCAAACTTGCAACTCATTATCTATTAAATCCTCCACCCACATCCTACGAAAACCATCCAGGCAAGGGGTAACCAGCTTAAAAGTCAAAGGGCGAGGCAGCCAACCATGAGCCATGCACAAATGTTCCCTCCAGTGCCCACTCTCCACCTTAAGCCTGCCTTAAGTAGCTTTCAAGTTGCTAAAATAGTTCGCAATACCAACGGCGGTCTAGCACTTTATGCAGCCGTAAAGAGATCCCCTTTAGGATGGTATTGGGCTTTTATAATCATGCGCATCAAATTGTTTGGATTTTTAATTAATCTCCATTCCTTTTTCGCTATTATTGCCAAATTGAAAAGCCGATTTCTAGTCCAACTTCTACGCAAGGAATCCAAACTTTTCTAATGGATAGGCGACTTCTTGGAGTGCTACCACCCAAATTTTGCCACCAAAGACTGCATTTGGAATTAAGGAGCATGACATGACATATGTTGGTATAGCTTGGAGTGTGGCTTTAACGAGGATACTTTTTCCGGCATATCATAACTCCTTTCCTTAATGCTCTCGAATAGCTCACTTTTAGTTCTCCCCACAATAGCTGGCAGCCCAAAATAGGTGAAGAAGGCACTCGAATTTTGATCCCAAGGAGATTTGCCCAACAAGCCTGCCACTCTCTTTCAAGTTTCAACGTTTGAACGAAACACTAGGGAGGACTTTTGGAGATTGACTAGCTGTGCGGACGCCTCTGAATAGACTTGTAGCACCTCCTACAGAGTGTTGAAATTATTTTCGTCTGCTTGGCAGAAGATGAAAGTATCATCAACAAATAATAAATGAGAGATGCTCGGTTCATCACGTGCCACTCTAATCCCTTGCAGCTAGCCTTGGCTTTTGTACAAGTTCAACAATGAAGAAAGCACCTTGGCACATAATATAAACAAGTATAGTGAAAGTGGGTCTCCTCGGAAAATTCCGCGTTGAGGCGCTCTTGAAAAACTCCATTCAAGGTTGTCATAAGCTTTGCACATATCCAATTTCACAAAGCCCTGATTGCCTCTTTGCATGCACTTGATGAAGTGATTGACTTTGAAAGCAACAATAACATTGTCTGAAATTAATCACCCTGGAATAAATGCTGCCAGGTTGAGAGATATGATCTCATTAAGAAAACCTTTCAGTCGGATAGCAACCATGTTTGAGGCTAACTTGTAAATCACATTGCATAAGCTTACAGGCGGAAATTGAGACAATTCCTCAGTCTTACACACCTTCGGGATAAGCACAATTTTAGTTGAGTGCATGAGTGGGTCATCGGCTTCAATATTCAGAAAATCCACAACTTATTTCTAAAACCCTCGTCCCCACAATATGCCAATAATTTTGAAAGAAGCACGGAGGCATCCTGTTTGGTCCTGGTGACTTCAAGCCCTCCATTTGATGCAACTCCTCCACTATCTCATCCCTAATAAAAGGTTTGATTAAGGCCTGGTTCATCTCTGCTGACACGTGGCATGGCAGATTACCGATCGCTCAGTTAATTTGTTGTGGGCGGGTAAAGATGACCTGAAAAGTGCTGACATAAGTCACACTTAGTTACTGCATTTGAGAAATTGACGCAAGTGTCCGGTTGGAACAAAGGATGTTGTCAAGTTTTGCATGTAAGTTGAATTTTATGAGCTCTAATAAGTTAAGAAAAATCTTGAACATGAGTTTTAAGGAGCTTTTGAAAATTTTAGGAAGTGTCGAAACTCAAAATAGAGCTTAGGAATCATTTTGGTGTAAAATAATGATGAAAATAACTTTGAAATGGCATTAAGATCACTCTCAAAGAAGTCCCGATTGATCTTGAGGTGTTCAGATCAATCCCAAGTTGAAGCAGTTCAACTTAGATGTGATTTCGAATATTTTATAATTACAATTGCGCAGGGTTGTGCTCGATTGCAAGTACATGTGATCATAAATTCAACATGCAGCAGTTACGATTGGATTGATTCTGGATCACCCCAAATCAAGCTGAAGGGTGCATGCTTGATCCCACAATGTCCAAATCAAGCCTGACTATGGCTTTGAGCCTAAGAATTGTATTTTAATTATGATTTTCTTCTAATTTTATTCCTAATCTTCCTAAAATACTTATAGATGGCTTTAGAACGCTGTTAAGGGTTACTAACACTATGTAAAGGACCATTGGTTATTTTTTAGAGAACCTTTTTGATATCTTTGATGAATAAAATTTTTTCTTTGGTGTTTTCTTGATTAAGTGTGCCTTGATTCTTGTGAATTAAAAATTTCAAATCGAGTTATTTTAAGCATTTTTTCAATTAATATTTGTAGCGTATCAACTAATAAGGTGTATTAGTTATGGTTGACTTATCGCTAGAGTTCACCCAAGATCGTTGTGTTGTGTCGTCTTTACGATTTGCGCAAACAAAATTTCACTAGGTTCTGGCATAATTGCTATCTTTTTATTTTTTCACTTCCGTACATGTGTTAGTTAGCATCAGAGCTAATTATTTCAAATTCTTATTAAGGCACCGATCCATGCACCAATTTTTCCTATTTTTTTCCCTTTTTGTTGTTTCCTATTCTTCGCGTTCTTCATATCCTGTTCGTGTCTTTCTATAGTAAAAAAAAAAAAATTTATTGCTTATTTGGCTTGCTTGTTTTGTGGGAGTTTGATTTTTGAAAAGAAAAACAAAAAGTAACATGTGGCAAAAAGTTGTGCAACAAAAAAAAAAAATTGCATAAAATTGAAAAAACAAAGAGAAATAAAAAATTTGTGATATTTGATTACAATTAGACCCCAAATTGATTCTTAAGTGTGGGAGAACGTTGGGGAATCAAAATAGATTGATTTGGTAGTAAATTGTGGGAGTTGATTGATCAAATTGTGAAATTTTAGATGTTGAATTGATCGGACTACTAGTCCAAATTGATTGCGCGTGGTCTGCGTATCATCCCAAGTTAATTGCTATCTTCGCGGTCGATCGTGCCTATTTTCCAAATATATCACAAAGTTGTTTTTTACTCCAAATCAATCCCTCTTGTTCCAAGATTGATCACACTATGTTCTTTTATGTTGGATCGATCTTTTTAAGTCCAAATTGATCTATTAACTTGGTTTCAATCCTACATTGATCCAATTGCATCCGAATTGATCCCATACCTTCAAAGTTTTATCCTTACACACACTTATGCACTATTAGGGGATATGTTATTTAAATTTTTAGGAATTACTTGGAATTCCAAAAAGAGCACACAAGATTTGAGTTGGTAAGTGCATTGTTGAATGTACTAATTATGTGATACACGAGTAAGAGGTGAGAAACGAGTGACATACATCTTGTGAGGTGAGAGAACACTTACACACACGATGCACATTTTCTTGCTCTTTTTATTATTTGTATTTTTAAGATGTCAGGAGATAATATATTTTATATGAGACAGTTCTCAGAGACATTAGTGATTATAAACTAATGGTTGGATAGTCTGGAGGATTCATACACCACTGCACCTAATAGTCTATTATCCTATAAGAGTCAAAGTAAAGAGGAGATGAGACATATAATGGATGGTGCTACACATCGTGAGAGGTAACAAAGGTATGTAGGTTATGATTAATTCAATGGTAGTCATAGAGTTGATCACTTCTCTAGGAGGAGTACTTGAAGACATCACGAGAAGAACACTAAGTTATTAGGGAGAACTGAATTCAATATTCCACAATTTGTGGGATTAGCTAATCCTAATGCATACTTGACATAGGAAAGGGAGGTAGGAGAGGCGTTTGACTCTCAACCATGCATAAAGGCTCATAAGGTACATTTAGCCACTCGATCTTTCATAGAATATACTAAATATTAGTGGTATGAATTTGTACATAGTAAGAGAAGATAAAGAGGAAATAGAATCACCACATGAAAGGAATTTAAGAGGGTGATAAGAAATGATATATTCTCTATTCCGTGCAACGTGAGTTGCGTGATAGAATAGATAATTTGACTCATGATAGATTAAGTATAAAGAAATATTAAGATCTGTTGAATTATGCTATGAAGAGAACTAATGTAGATGAAAGTGTTGAGAAAACAATGAATAAGTTCCTTAAGAAATCAGATCACGACAATGCAGAGATTGTGGAGTGTCAAAACTATGAGGGCATTGAGGACATGGTAGAGAAAGTTTCTGAATTAAGTGTAAGCTCAGAAAAAGGAGTGCCAAAAAGCTTACACAAAAAGTCCATTCCATAGATGTTTTTTCCAAAAAGCTTATACATTATGGCCTTCACAAAGATGCTACTGAGAGGCCTACACGATCCTATGAAGCCATCGTAGAGGGGTCTATGCCACATGATGCTCGTAAGGCCGAAGATAAGGCAGTCTTTAAAAGGACTACCATTGACACTACATCCATACCAATAAAGGAGGTAAATTACACACATGTCTATTCAAATAATTATAGTGTTGGAGATGCTATAGTTCATGAGAGGGATGTGTTGAATTTGCCTATGGTAGAGACATGCCTTAGTGATAAAGAGGGAATTATTGATGAAGTTGTTGAAGAAGAAGAAATTTGTAGAATTGAGGATAAGTTGGATTTAGAAGATAAGGTCATTAGTGAAGATGTCAAAGAATTTGTAGTGATAGAGCATGAAGGTGTAGCATTGGATGAGGCAACCTTTACAACATCTAACGGGGAGAAGGATTGCAATCTTGTCGATGAAACTCTTGCACATTGTATTTCTCTAGGTCATGTATTTGATAATCTATTATATGATGAAAATCAATATGAGCTAGAGTTGGAGAATGAACATGAGGTAGGATAGAATGAGAAGACAGAAAAGAAAAAGGAGAGAAAAAAGGAAGAAAAAGAGTGTGAGAGAAAATAGGATGAGTTGACAATAACAAAAGAGGAGGAGAGTGCTTTAGAATTTCTAAACAGATTTGAGGGTTTGTGGTAAGAGGATTATCTACACTGACCCTTTATATCGTTCTCCATCTTTTGTTGATGATTTCTTGCAAGAACACAAGGGTATTGGACATGAGTTAACCATGGAGTTCTTAGCTAAAGTTGACAAAGATTCACAAGCAAAGGTGTTACTGAATCCATGTGAATTGAAATCATGGAAAGAGGTTAGCATTCTTAGTTCTAGTAAGTCATTGGGGTACTATTACATGAGGTGCTTAATGTTGCATTGTTTGCTAATCTTAATCTTAAAGATGATTTTCACTTGATGAGTTTCACCTTCAATGGTGAGCTTATGGGAATTAATGGAATTGAGAATCTTGCATTTATAATTCTTGGTGGTTTGCATGAAATTGGGTTAACATTGGAAGCTTACATTTCATCATACGTGTTTGTGACTTTGGAGGAAGACAATTGAAATTCCTTAATTTTTGATGAAAATTTGTAGATTATGTTGAGATATTTAGAATTACATATAAGGCATGGTATATACACAATAAATACTTTAGGACCATACATTGAGCTTCCACAAGTAGAATTTAGGAGTGCATGTTATGACTATGCTGCAGTAATGACACTTGATGAATTTGAGCATAATGAATTTCATTCGTTTGGTGATGTATTGCACATTCATGATCTGCATGATGTTAAATGGTTACTGTGCTTGTATTATTGGTTACAGATGATAAAGGTGTTGAAATTTTGGCATGGTTATTTTAGACCAAAAGTGTTTATGATTCTTGTGTTTAACCTTGGGTTAAGGTGTGAATGTATTGAACTCTTCATGCGTGCCATGTTCCAGCATAAAGCTTATCATTGAATTCTATGTCATTGCACATACACAAAGACAAAGTAGCATAGGTTTTATGCATGTTATGCATAGGTGCATGAATTGTGATGTATATGGCATGATCAGAAATGCTAGAGAACTATGTTATCACTTTCATGTATATGTGATTGGAGATAGCATGATGATGTATGTTATTCTAATTGAATATTCATTATGTGATGTGCATTGTCTTGAATTAATTTCATGTGACCATCATGTTAACAACCTTGTTGGAATACACTAGTACTAACTTGTTGTAACACGTCAATGTTACCAAAGAAAGGATAATTTTGCAAGAAGATTGCCTTAGGAAAGTTCAGATCACTTCTAAAAGGAGGAAACCTAAGGGGATTCTATGAATTGTTTATGAGTATGGACGCAAACACGTGTCAACAAGTTGTATAATTTTAGTGGGGAGGTTGATTTTCTTTGAAATCTATTAAAAGAACCTTCCACATAATAATATTTGATCCAGGGATTGAGCTAAAATTTGGAGAAAATTTTTCTAAGCTTGCAAATTGTAGTGGTCCACATGTGTCTACACGTTTACAACACAACTAAATTGCAAGACAAAAGTGTAAGGTGAGTATAATATTAGTATTATACTATATTATTTCTTATTTGAAATTTTGTTTTGTAGGTAATATAAATCCTCGAGTCCAAGGGGTTTGGATCAATCCCGAGTTGAAGATGGTTGAGGAAAAGGGCCGTTGCCATCAAGAGAAACTCGTGAACTTTTGCTAACGTGAACCCCAATTATCGATGCCTCCACTGAACTTCTTTTCCTGCCGGTTTCATTGGGACTGGTTTTCTTTCTTGGGCGACCTCGTGGTCTCTTGTTTTCCTTAATCACAGGTCCAAGATTAAGCATAAGAGGTAAATCTGTCTGACTTTCGGTTTGGGTATCTTTCTTCGAAGGGCTTTGAATGTTTTCGAGGTTATTTGACCTGCGATTAGGCGTGCGAGCATTCTTATCCAAATCAGTTGGAACTGTCGGACGAGATTGTGGTGCTGTAGCCACCTCACTTCTGCCGCATTGCACGTTAGTCAAGCTTACCTCGATCCCCTCTGGCTCAAAAGAGGAACTCACCTTCGTGGGCTAGTTGAGACTGAAGACTCATCCCTGAACTTGCTTCCGAAAAAACAACTCTATTTGAAGGATGCTCGGCCATGCGATTAGTCGCTTCGCGTAACCATGGTCCATGTGGCGATTCCTGGCTCGAGTTCTCAACATTATCATCATACCAAAGCTTGCGCACTTGCTGGGTGTGTCCAATTTTTCCATATAAGTAGCAGAAGTTCGGCAATCTACCTTACGTTAGCCTGACTACATGTTCCTCCCCGCCGATGCTCTTATTTTTAGTGCACAACATTGTTCATTCAAGTTAACCTGAAGCTGAACAAATATTCCGACCATGGGCCTCCTTCTAGCACTCGTTGTTTGTCACGAATTTGGTTGAACTGTACCACAAATCTGTCCTCAGTAATTCTTTGGAACTACAAACCCTTAACCGGATTGAACATCCGATATAATGAATTCCTCAGGGTATCGAAATTGATTCCTCGATGGGAAAAAAACACTTTCCTGACTATCGACGGGTGGCATGGATGTTCGTTTGTCGACCAATCCTCATGTGAGATAACACCCCCATTTTCTTCTTCCTCTGTCAACACACTAATGCACGATGAAAAAGAGACGATTCATCTTCCATGACGAGACAAACTCAAATTAGAGAACTCTCATTTGAGGGAACGTTGTTATTGAAGAAAGGACCTAAGATGTAACACGAGAATCTGGCTGTGTAAAATTCATCTCAAAATTACGTAAGTAATTTTCAATAAATGCATGTTTGATTATTCGCCGCATGAATCACCATCTTTCGGGTAGCTGTAAATGCGTGCTTGATTCTATCACATGGGTTTCCACCTCGTTTTCAAGGCCGATTCAACCGATTTAACGAAGAACCAGTCATTTGCTCAGTCAAAATGTTAGTTGAACCAGATATGTGCATATAATCGGCGGTCAAAATATACATAGGAAAAAAAAAATGCAAAGGTGCATAAGATTCAAACTAGAGAAGAACGAAGAAGAACTCGAGCTAGCGAAGAACGAAGAACTCTTCTACTCTTCCTTGCACCATCTCTTCAAACCAGACAAGAACAAAGAAGAACTCAAAGAACTCTTCCACTCTTCCTTGCGCCATCTCTTTGAAACAGAGAAGGACGAAGAAGAACTCGAAACAGAGCAGAACGAAGAACTCTTCACTCTTGCTTGCGCATCTCTTTTGGGTTAAGTTTGGTTGCAAATTAGAAAAAGGAAACAGTGTAAAAATTAAACTTTTAGGAACGTACTGTAACTGCAAAGTTTCTGTCACATTTGGCTAGAAAGGGTACGATTGGTTGCAAAGGAGGGAAAAAAACACAATATAAAACTATGGTAATTTAAAATTCTTTGTTTAATTTTTAAATGCTTTAATTCATAATTTTTTTTATACATTTTTGTTGTTACTTTTTAATTTTCAATCAATTTAAAAATTTTATAACAAAACATATTACTGTATATGTTAAGAGGCACTCAAGTATACATACACACACATATATAATAATATTTATAATTTAGGTTAACTAATTTTTTAAAATTGGTTCAATCAGTCGACTAGTAACTTAATGAATAAGTAGGTTATTTAGTTTGACCACTAATTCAATTTGAAAACATTGTCCAAATCACAATTTTAATTTGAATAAACTTATTGCATAGATTCTCTTGTCATAAATTTTCTATATATAAATAAAGTTATTATAAATTCTCAATTAATGGCTTTGAGATTGAAGTCACTAGATTCTACTATGATTCCCTCTATTTAGAATCCTTTTAAAGGTTGCATTTAAAATCTAAATGATCAACAAAGGTTACGCCTTTAAAATATACTCATAACATTTGTCCCTAAATTTAAAATACAACAAAATTCTTCGTAAAAAAGTATGATTTTAAGAAATGAAAATATCATAGTAAAATATCCACTTATTTATTTCACAAACTGTATTTTATCAATACTATCTTCTTAAGAGTAGGGGTAGAATCGAGTCAAGTCGAGTTCGAGTAGCAATCTACTCAAGCTCGACTCGAGTTAATTTTTGACGACCTCGACTCGAGTTGTCAATCCCAAGCTCGAGCTCGCTAGGCTTGGAACTCGAGCTTATCGAGTTGTCGATCTTAAGCTCGAGCTTGGACTCGAATTGAGTGCACTACAAAGTATAAATTATTTTTAGTAAAAATAAAAAAAAAAGAATCGAGTTCGGATATCTCCATAAAATACTCAAGCTCGACTTGATTACTATATTGAGTCGAGTCGAGCTTTGATCGAATTTCTCGACCGAATCGAGTCGAGCTACGTGGTTGACTAACACCCCTGCTTAAAAGCACCTTCAAGTGATTTTGGTATTTTACGAAACAATTATATATATATATATATATCTTATTTTTATAAATTAATTTATAAATTTTAGAAACCCTAATATTCACATTCATTATATTTTTAGTTTTAAAATTCATATATTTTTTTCTTAAAAAGGCTAAATAAGATTTTCAATATGTTTTCTATTTAAATTCATGTTTATGCAACATATTTGTCTCTTAATAATCCTGTTTAGCCCCTTTTATAGAAATTTTTGGATTTTGGAACTAAACATATAAGGAATGTGAATTTAGATTTTTCAAATTTTATTGATTTATAAAAATAATAATCTTGTATAATAATTATATAAACTAGTAAAATTGGCACATTTTATGCATGTGCAAAATTATTTATAAATTATAAAAGTATTATATTTTTATAATAAAAATAATATTATTTAAATTAAAAATATCAATAATATTTGAAATAATAATATGAAGAAAATCAAAAGAAATTAAAAATCTTTGAAAATGTTCGATTGTCCAACATAAAGTAATAAAATGAAGTAAGCATCATTAAAAATTGTATTATAAATAGTATAGATCAAATGATTTCCACAAGTTGGAAATTAATAAATGCTTTTCAACTCTATTTATATTTTCTCAATTTTTATTAATAGAGAAAGTAGAAATAAATTATAAAATATGATATCCAATACGAGCATGAAGTAATTTAAGTATCTTTTATTCATTTCCCTTCGTCCAATTTTATTTGTCCCTCTCGTCAAAACCTCACACAAATGTGAAACATATTGTAGAAATATGAAATTATGCAAAAAGAGAAAATTTAATCAATATCAAAATAAATTATTTTATTGTTATCCTTTTTTTTGGGACTGGCGTGGCATAGTGATTTGAGACGATGATTTGCTATTTGCAATTCTTCATAAATGCTATTCTGGACATTAAGTTGATAAATATATTGATTAATACTCAAATTTTATTCTAAATATCACATTAATATGTATTCAACGAAGAACCTTTTATCTTTTATTTTTTAAAAAAGGAATCAAATTAAAGTTTATTTTTATGTCTCATAATTTATAAGATAAAATTTTGAGATTTAATTATAAAAATACTTTATGTACCTATAACAAATATTATGATAAACACATACCACTTATAGTAATGTTATAAATCAAATAATTTATATGATCGAAAGGCATAAAATTTAACTTTGTAATGTCATCACAATAAATACTGCTTCTATTCAAGTTCATTTACTTTTAATTTTTATTCAAGAAATTTATAAATTTTTTAGTAAAATTGTATCATTTTGAATTTATATTTTAATGCTTGTAAAATTAATTTTAATTAATTATTTTGGATACAATCTGAGTAACACAAAAACAACTAAAATAGTATTATAACTCAAAAGATCATTTTTTTTTCAATACAAAAGTATTAGGTGATCATCTGAAAAGTTTTCATTCAATAAGACTTAGTTTGCTGTTTATAGAGTACTCTTAGAATGTTTACGTTAAGTCATTTTTTTACTGTATAAAATTCATCTAAAGTAAAAAAGTATGCCTTAGTATTTTACTAACAGAAGAAAAACAAAAAATATGGCGTTTATTTCTTAGAAATTCAAAGACTCAGTTTTTGTAAAATTCTTGTAATTTTGAAATGTCTAATTAATTTTTTTATCTCCATTTATTGATTTTTGTTTTATTATAGATGTAGTTTTTAAGTTTGAATGATTATAATATATTTTTCTTATATATAATCCCTTATATGTCATATGATATATCATTAGAAAGGTCTAAAAGTATGCTTCTATATGAAATTAATTTTATTTATAATTTTAAAATATTTTAAAAGTTATACTAAATAGAAGAAAATGGAGAATTTTGAATGTGAAAAAGTTAATATTACATTTTAATTAAAAAACATTATGTCTATTCTAATTCCAGTAAGATCCTATATTTTCATAACTTTGTACTGTTAAGTAGGGTTATATTAAGTCAAAAATTGCAAGAAACCTATTTTGAAACTCATACTTTTATAGACAGATAGAAGATAGATAAATATGACAACGAATTAGGCTTTTCTAGCATTTGGATCCACATACAATGAGTGAAAAAAAATACAAAAATATTTTCCAATAAAAATGTTCATTAAATTATAATACCATATTTTTCTGTATTTAAACTAGAATCAAATAACAAATATTTTTTTTCCTCAGATTTTTCTTTCTATTTAAGCAAATTGAACTTAAAATAAATGATGTCAAATCCATAAAAAAAATAATATATTTTAATAAAATAAAGCAATATATGTGATAAACCATGCATTGCTTAGAAATGGTCCAACCACAACCTAAAAGGTCCACACGGATTGCAGAGCCTCAGGGGACTTGAGAAGAATTCCAGATGAGGGAGATTGAGAATTTTCAGCACCCTTGGTTTTGCTAGTTTGGCAACATCCATCCATGATCCATGTTTGCTTGTAAGATAGTTTATGTTGGTAGGAATTAAATTGCAAGGGATTTGTTAACTTGGATTGTGTTAAATGCTTGCTTGAATCTTTGTGTTATCAATTGTCTTTTTATTTTATTTTATTTTATTTTATTTATTTATTATTATGGCATACATGTTATTTTCAAGATTTTGTGTCTTGTAAGCAATGTTTTTAAAAATTGAAATAATTGTCAAGACCGAAAAATGTACTAGTAAAGAGGTTATTAGTTTAACCAGTCGTTCAACTATGATTAAAACAACGATGTGATATTGATATTTTAAATATTAATTAAAAAGCTAAAAATACATAAAATAATAAATATTGTAAAAACTAATTGAATTGTAACTATAAGTACTTTTTATAACAATGATGGCTAAATAAATTTCACTACTCTAATAGAATACTACAAAATAAAATCAATTGATACTAATCTAACAAATAAAATTGTAAGAATATATATTAAAATTATATCTTATCGAAGTATGTAATCAAAGTATAGTAGAATTTTAATAAAATCCTATATATGTCCAAGTCAAAGAGTATGACATCCCGAAAAGCAACTCGTCTAATATATAAAATTTTTTGTATAAAGGAGGACAAATAAAAATAAGCTACAATAAAAAATTAAAAAAGAAATAAGAAGAGGAAATATTAGGATTTAAAAATTTATTTATTTATCAATTTAAATTGTTTGATTTTATAGATCATTATTGACTTACTTGATTTAGTAGTTTAATTACGATTTTATTCGATTTTATTTTATTTTTAATTTTGAAGTCCTATTCACTTCGCTTTTATTTTTATTGGTCGACAAAATGACAAGTTTAAGTGTTTAGTTCAGTGGGGAACATCTTGAAATGTGGGTCTATGTTGTAATTTCCGGCAATTTGAAATTTCGTTTGGGGCTGATGGTCTACTTACACGTTGGAGGGCAAACTGGTAAATTTATTAGTTGCATCATGTCTTTCATATTTCAACACGTGACGCTTTTAGAGTCAACTATGGTCTCTGTGCACCCTTGACAAGTTTCAAGATATTATGTTTTGAATTATTTTAATTTTTAAAATAAATTTCTTTAAATAGTGAAAAACAGTTACATAAAAATTAATTAAGGTTTTTAGTTATGTTTGACTAATTCAAAAATTTTAATTAAATTTAAAATTAATTAACTAGAGATAATTAATAAAAACTCTTATTAAATTTTTTGAACAACTAGAGTTAATTAATTCAAAAACCTTACTAAATACTTATTGAGTTCAAAAATTTTAGTTGAGTTTCAAATTTAATTAACTGCAGTTACTTAAGCCAAAACCTTAATTAATTCTTATTTAACTATTCTTTTTTCTATACAAAATTATTGCAAATCATTATTTTGAAAAGCATATTTAAAAAAATCCAAAAAACACCTTAATTTCAAATTTTTAATTAATTAGAGTTAATTAATCAGAATATTCTAATTAATTATTTTTATTTGAGTTAATGCCCGCTTTTCTATTTTAAAAACAAGACACAAGATCTTGACAAATCTGATTCTGATAATGATCGGCTGCATTTTTGCCATCTGTCATGTCTCTCAACGATGGTTACCCTAAATTTAAGCCCAACTTTTTCCAAACTAGTAAAAATCATATGGGTCATATGTAGAAAAAATAATTCATATTAAAAATCATATTCCATTTTATTATTTAATATATGTGTTGTAAATTAATATTACTTTTAAAAAATATATATATTTTTTCATAATTTGAATACCAAAATTGCAAGGTTGTCTAACACACACACACACATATGTATGTATGTAAATTAATATCCTTGGTTTTTACACAACCAACTCCTATTCTTTGGCCAACTAGCCACCCAACATGGTATGGTGATGATAACAATGATGAAGATTGGAGGCAAAAAACTCCAACCAAACTTTAAAGGCAAAATGATTCAACAAAAGCCCAAATCCTATTTTATTATCAAGAGGCTTCCAAAATTTTGGAAAAGGATCTTTCGACACCTCATGTTCTATATTTTATCACCTAAGTAATTCAAAATTTCTTCCATTGGAAACCATAAAAAAGAATGGATGTACACACACTTTGATGGTCAACAATCCCACAACAATATGTTAATAAATCAACCCCCTCCCCTCTCCCATTCAAAAATTACAAAAGAGAAATTGTCTTAAATTGATACTTTGGGAATATTCTAACACAAAATGTAGTTTCCAAAAAGAATAGAGAAAAATGTTGATGCCCAAAAACCCATGTTTATTGACCTAATAATGGTTCTCAAGAAGTACATTGATAGGCTACACCAAGACTTTGATTCATAATTCTATGCCTTTCTAAAATTCAATGCAAAACCCCATTACCTCTTGCTTTCTTCCCAACATATACCATCGATTTAGTTGTCCTAGCCACTACTTCACAACTAGTATTTACTAGGGATATAGAAGCTTTTAAATAAATATTTGGTGACCTTATTTTTTATTTTACCCTTGAAGAACTTGCTTAAAAGCCCAACCAAAAACATTTGCAATTTTGAAAACTATCTTGTTATAAAACTAGTTCTTTAAAACACCTAGACAAATGATGACCAAAATCCAAGAACATCATATTTCTTTCATTTTGAAGAAATACAAGGAATATAACCCAATTTCTCCTTCTCTAAATTTTCCTCATTCCATAATTGTTAAACGACCTTCTAAGCCGTGATACAAACTAAATTTAGAAAATTTTCTAAGGATCTCCTTATTATCTTCATAAACTAACTACAGGAGACTAAATCCAAACAAGAAGATGTAGACGTAATATCCAAAAAGGATCAAAATTTTCCTTAAGAGATGTATACCAATCATTCATACATATAATCCAAGCAAAGTTTTTCTTCAATAATATACCTTAGAAAAAATGAAGAGATTAAATCTAGAAATGATCTCTTGGTGTATTGTAAAATTATAAAGGCCAAATGCCACTGTATCATTTGTCATTCAAGCTTTTATGGTAGAGATGGCAAGAACCTTAAAGAAATGGTGGTACCATCTTAGTTCTTATAAACAAATCTAGATTAATAGCCAAGTACCATTCCATTATTCATGGTATTTATCTATGTGGAACCTATTTGAAATCTTAATCAACATGTGAACATAGCTCAAGTAGATTTTTTTAAATGAAATGTTGCTCATTCAAAAGAAGTGATTAGGAAAAGCATTATCAATAGGTCCCAAAGAAATTTTATGTTATTGAAGGAATAGACAACCTCGTGCTAAAGCAATTTTATTTCAACCCTATCCCTAAATCCTTGGTTAAATAAACACTCAAAGCATTAAAAAAGGGAAGAACTCTAGAAAGTGTTTCCCTTGGAATACTTTACCAACAAGTATTTAGTTCGCCTGACAAGTTACACAACAATAGGATATTTCTTAAGGAATTTGAATAGAATGAAAGAAAAATTGGGAAAGCTTGCATGCTTAATTTATTGATTAAATGTTACAGGAAGGATGCATAGTGTACATGCTCTACTAAGGAAAGGTACCACTTTAGAAGGCTTCATTAAACTAATAAACATAATGAAAATTCTCTCTCAAGAGGAAGAAGAATTTTTTTGGAGAAAGGAGACTTCAACAAAAGAAAATAGATGTTTTATATGTGGGGGAAAAGGGACATTTTGCAAAAAACTTTGTCCTAAAAAGGCGAGACAAAATCATTTATCATAAAATTGAAGCCACCCGAAACAATCTTATCGAAGAAGAAGTTAATCTTCTCAGAAATTGAGAAAGCCACTCATGATGTTAGAAATTTACAATCCAAAGGAAACAATCTCTGAAGAAGAATTCTCTAGTTTAGATGACAAAGAAGGAGGTTGTTAAGTTGCTTCCTAATCTTAGTGATTAGTCATATTTTACAAGTTTCGATGATCCTAGTCTAGATACTAATGGGAAAGATGATAAGCTTATCATACTTGAAGGGTTATTTAATATAGGAGCTTGTTGTTCAATATTGCGAACAAATGTCTTGCCTCCGAATTTTTGGTTTCCTCATAAAAGGATATTTCAAGCTATAAATAATGAATGCTTTATTACTAAGGTTTCTTGTAAACTCATTTAAATTAAAATCTTCCTTGAATTAATTATTTCTCTTTAGTTTATTAGATCTTCTCTTCCAAAGAAGGATATCTTTGTTGAATTTGAAATCATCAAACAATTTCGGGAAAATAAGCTTATTCCTCTTACTAATGCACTTAAATACAAACCCTTCTTTGTTCCTCACTTGCAAACATCTTCCATGCACATGACTAAGCTATCTCTTTTTATACAGGAAACTTGGTAAGAAGCTAGTGTGTTGAATATCATACAGACTTCCTTACTACATGCTCATATTCCTTTTGGAACTCACAGGTTTTTATGTTACTCCCCTTCAAAAAGAATGAAAATGGTAATCCTACTAGAGTTAATTATTCAGGGATGAATCCAAAGCATTATAACTTGGCAATATGAAAACTCTCCCAGTTACAATAAAAATGCCTGATTGAACTAACAATTTCGAAGTGGGCAGGCCAAGTCTTTCATATTAATCATAGAGTAGAACAAATCAGAGGAAAACTGAAGATATACAGTTAATAATTATAAAACCTTAAAAGATTTCTTAGCTAATAAAAAGTTCCCTCTTCCGAACAGGAAGACTTTTTATTTTTGATCTCACAAATGCTAAAGTCTTATTCAAATTTTGCTCAAAAGCATGATTTTAGTAGCTGGTATCCATTTAGAAGAAAGGTACAATATAAGATTTTTCATTCCTAATCATTATCATTAATAAATAGCAATGCCCTTTGGTTTAAAGATTACCCCAACCCTCTTCTAAAAGGTAATGGTAAAATTTTCAAACTAATCCTGTCAAATGAATTAGTTTATACTAATGATATATAATTTTGTAGAAAGGGTTATTCTACTCATGACTAGTTATTGCATCAATTCATTAATATTATAAAAAATTATGCGATCACAGTTTCTTGGAAAAAAAATGGTTTTCTCTATTGAGATTGATTTTTTTGCGAAATGCATATTAAGGATGAACTGTATTTTCTATAGCCACATGTGACCCAAGAACTTCTGAAGTTACTTGATAAGTTAAGCTCTACAAAAGAGATTCAGCAGTTTCTTGAAGTAGTTAATTATATGTCAAATTTTGTAAAAATCTCTCATCAATAGTCAAGAATCTTTAGAATATGCTTAAGAAAAATCCTCCCAACAATCTTATACTCAAACTATTACAGTGGAAAAGATCAAAGAAATTGCTAAGGATCTTCTCTCACTTCAAATTCCCTCTAACGTAACTAGGATCCTCCCAACAGATGCAAGTGTATCATTTTGGAGAGATGTTCATTTGGAAGAAATTAATGAGAAAAGGAATATGTATAGATTCAAAAGCAAGAAATGACGTAAAATTCTAGTAGTAAAAAGAGGCATTGCAAAATTCCAATTCCATTTAATTGTGAGATGGAAACGAAGGCCTTTCCTAAGATGTTCGCTTTTAAGTAAAAGTAAATCCCTAATTCTCAATTACTAAGATAAGCAAATTGGCTTTTGAAGTTCTCCTTTTCTGTTAAGTATATTAAAGAATCTTCCAATCTTCTTCTTGATATCCTCTCTAGACCCAAATTGCCCTACATCAATCCTTTACATATACATATCATCTGCATGTACCGCCCTCTTTCCCCTTCTAGCTTCTTATCATCTACATTTTTTGAAAATTATTCTTTAGAAATTTTGAGTCTCATCAGAGATAAAATTGTCTATTCTAAAGCAAGAGAGCTCATTTTGAAGTACTAGTCTCGAACCAGAAGGAGATGTGGTATACAAGTTTTTGGTGATTTAGGTATTCATCTCGATTTCCCATTTTCGCATTTTGTCCAATTTATCTATAACTTTCCCTTCATTTATTTCACAAAAGAACTATTGTGCATGCTATGGTATTTATTGGAATTACATATTATTGCTACTAATTTTTATGTCTCAAGCATGTAGGAAATATTATCCAAATTTTCAAGTGGCTAGGATCAAGACATGAAACAAATTGAATGTATGAAGGCCTTTTGGAGATGGTTCTATCCAATTTCTTAATGGGTTTAGATATTTGCAACTTTGGCATTAAAGCATGTCGTCATGAGAGTTTCTCATAGCAATGCCAATGTAATTCTCTTTCTTAGGTGACAAGGATTTTTTGCAAAAAAGATCAAGTTTGATTCCCTTACTATTGTAAAGGAGTATGTAATTTTCTCCTATAATCTTTTAGAAAGATGGAGACAATATCCTCTTGAATTTAGAGAACTCCAAAGGAGATTTGCAAAAATAAAATTCTGTGTTCTGACTCAAATTTGGTCTTCATTAGAAGAAGATGCTTCATAAGAATAATTTCTTGAATTTAGAGAACTCCAAAGGAGATTTGCACAAAATAAAATCCTATATTCTGACCTAAATTTGGTCCTCATTAGAAGAAGATGCTCCATAAGAATAATTTCCTCTCGAATACTTTAAATAATTCAAAGAAGACATGCATGAGTATTTCTTAAAAAGCTACAATTATGTTGATAGATTCCTTGGGCGGATCCATGAAGACATAATGAGGTGTTTGTAGAAAATTCTCCTTCTAATGATAACAAATGGAAAAATCTATCATATGACTCGATTCGAAGCAGAATACCAACAAGGCACTTGCACAAATAGCCCTAAGGAAACATCATTAAGGACTCTCAAAAAGGGACATGCAAATGTTAAAAAAATGAATTCTTACAAGAGATTGGGACAAGTATTAGGAGCTAGTGACCTAGCTAACAACCCTTGTGATTCACTTACAAGATTTCTAAGATTTTTATTAACTATTTCAAAATTGGTAAAAGAAAGTTAGACTACCTTTTGATCCCTATAACTTGAATGAACCTACCCTAGAAGCCAAACTTATACCCTATAAAATTGGTATAGTCAAATTAGCATCAATTTTTAGTTTGTTGTTCTGAAGAATCCTCATCTAGTGTTGTCTAGGTATTTCGTTTTGATTGTTTGTTTGAACTATGTTTGTCTTTATTCCCAGGGAGAGGTTTGAATCTAGGTTGAAGCAAAGAATGAAAGTAAATATATTTCTTATTATCCTTATTCCTCTTATGGCTTTCTAAACTCCATTTCTTGTAATTATTTTCTTAATTTAGTATTGCCAAACACATAGGCTATGTTTGGAAGTCAACTTTCAATTCTAAAACAACTCTCAAACTTTTTAACTATTAATATACTATTCAACAACCTTTTCATTTAAATTTAAATTTAAAATTTTTCTCTGTTTTATACGTAATTAACTAATTGTTTTTCAATTATTATATTTATTTATAATTAAATCAATACTTACGTATGTATCATTCGAATACTTACATTTATTTTTATTTATACTTTATAATATAATTATTATCTTTATAAATTATCACATCATCTAATCATTATTATTTATTTTATACATATATTTAAATAAATTATATTATTTATTCTATTAAAATATTTCTTTTAAATATACTACTATTTTAACATAACTTTTACTAAATATTATATCCAACAAAATCCTTCTCCCGGACATACCCGTAGATACTTAATTCGTTTTATAGTCGACTGACTCATTGACGGATCTCTGCATCAGAACTTGAATACTAAAATAGTGATCCATTTGATCATATATCATTGTAACTTTGAGATATACGGGACTGCCCTTCATGAATTTGAAGAGTTAAATGTACTGACCTAATTTGTGACTTAATTCGGCCTACACAGTGAAATCAAAATTTGTTTTCAAAGTTACAATATTTTAATAATTTTATAACTTAATTATAAAATAAAATTTGATCGGCTGACGTAGTCGCCTCAAAAGCATGGAAATGGCACTCTCGTGGGAATTCTGCCCGTTGTCTCCCTATAGAAATCACCGTCGGCCAACCCATTTAGTGGGGTCCACCTGGCCGTTTGCCGTGTAACACCATTTTTCTCGACATAGAACATAGAACGCCCGATATCCCGATATACCGTTTCGGTTGAACATAGAACAGCCGATATCCCGAATTCGGTTGTTAAACCCTTTTTGCTCAATCCCTGATTCCCTGAATTTTTCTTCTTGTTGATAAATAGATGGGGGATGTTGCGGATAAATTGGCGCATTTTCAAGCTATTACTGGGCTTGAAGACACAGATTTGTGCACCGAAATTCTCTCTGCTTATAATTGGGACCTGGAATCGGCCATCTTGTCGATCACCAGCGCCAACGACCACCGCCGCTCCTCCTCCGATGCTGCCGCCTCTACCTCCTTCACCACTCTCGCGAATCAGGAACACCAAGAGGTGGGCCCTGTAGTGCCCCCTAACGGAAATAATCAACCCCCTGGCCTAGCTTGGAAAGTTATTATTCTTCCATTCTCCATCATTTCAGGAGGCCTAGGGTTGATTTCCGGGGCTGTTGGATTCGGTATGTGGGTAGCAAGCGGCGTTCTGTCCTATTCTCTTAGCATGGTTGGGCTCAATAGTGCGGCCCGGGCTGGAACGACACCGTTGGTGTCGATGTCTCGGTCAGCCTCGGAGGCGATGGAATTTGTTTCTAATTTTGAGAGGGATTATGGGAGGAGGGGACCGAATTTTATGACCGAGGGTTTTATGGACGCATTGCAGAGGTCCCGGCGCGAATATAAACTCTTGTTTGTTTACTTGCACTCGTCAGAGCATCCCGATACTCTTGCTTTTTGTGAACGTACTTTGTGTAATGAAATGCTCGCTGCGTTCTTGAATGAAAATTTTGTGGCGTGGGGTGGAAGCGTGAGCGCGAGTGAAGGATTGAAGATGAGTAATAGTTTGAAGGCTTCCAGGTTTCCATTTTGCGCTGTCGTTATGGCGGCAACAAATCAGAGGATTGCATTGCTTCAACAGGTACAAGTTTTAGAATTCCGTAATTTCACTTGTTATGTAACATTCTTTCTCCTTTCTCGCTTGCTTTTTTTTCACTAATCTGAATAAAGTTTGTGGCTGAAACTGGTTAGTGTCAAAGACTGTTTTTGTAATGATAGTGTGTTGAAAAGAAAATTGAAGGAATGGTCCAATTTATAGTACAAGAGGAATACAAGATACCAAAAATATAAAATATCTTAGCATAAATCTAATTTTAAAAATTAGGAAACAAAAAATTTTAATCTGGTTAATATAGAAACAGAATATTAAAATATCAAATCAAATATTCTAAAATATTTTATAATATTTTTCAACATTTCTTTCAAGTTGGTGTTAAAATGTTCAATTTGGAACTAGCTAGTATTAACTAGTAGATAGTAGTAGAAAGTAGTAGTAGATAGTTATAATTAATCAGCAATAGAGAGCTAAAAAGACGAGCCAGTTGGTAGAAAACACCAAAGAAATCATGCCAATAAGGTTGGCTACACCTGGGATCACGGAAGATCATGATTAATAGAAGTCATACTTAGAACAATAGACAGTAGTAGTAATAGTAGAAGCCACAGTAGAACAGTAGAGAAAGAGGCAATAGTAGCTAATTGCCAAAATAGTAGCCAAATAACAGAAAGCAGTAGACTATGGGGAGAAGGACAATAGTAAATGGTTGTAGAAGTGCATAAAACCAAAAGTCCAAATAATGATTAGTTGGATAACAGAGAGTAGCTAGTAGCTAGTAGCTAGAAAGTTGTCGATAGAAAAGTTGATAGAAAATCATGTTTAAAAATGTGAAAAACAAAAATAGATGTCGAAAGGTAGTAACAGGCTTAACATGGGGAAATTATTTCAATTATTCTTAGCAGAATGCGAAGGATCGCATTATTGCTCTGATTGTATATTTCATTAATTAAGAATAGTCCTAATTTATAGTATGAGACAATTACAAAAATACTACAAATATAAAATATCCTAACATAAATCTAATTCTAAAAACTAGGAAACACAATATTTTAATCCTATTAATTTAGAAACAAAATATGTACATATCAAACCAAATATTCTAAAATATCTTATAATATTCTCCAACCGATAGAAAGAAAAAAAAGGTCAAGAAATCTGTTTCTGGATATTATAGTGAGAAATCGTAAATTTCTTTGATGGATAGGTAAGAAATTTTGAGTGATAAATTATAATAAATACTTGCAGCCAACGTGGTTGCAATTTTATAGATGGAAATTGTTCATATATTTTCATAAGTGCAATAGAATTGATGGGGATTAGTGAAGGTATATTTGTAATGTGTCTTTGTTATGATGATTGAAATTCTATCCTCTGAATTACCTCCATATTCTTAATGGGCCAGTCAAATCATCTTGTAGTGTTGTCCATATCTGTTCACTTAGGTAATGCAAGTGTGTGTGCAGTGTATGTGTGGTGTCTTGTAATGCTCCTTTTTCCCGCCTTTAAGGGAAACTGTCCAATTTTAGGTTTTGGCAACTTCAGCTTGTGTGTGCTCTTATTTTGGAATTTTCTGAGAATTGGAGTTACAAACATGCTTCCTTGTGTGCGTGTAAAAGTCTGGAATCTAATATTGTTCTGGATTGAGTGCGAGCCTGTGAACTGGAACTTGCTCTGATAGTTTCTATCAACTGTTATTGTTGTGAACTTTATGAGATGACATAAAGGCCTTATAAATCATCACCATGTACATAAAATTTGTGAAACCTTGAATGGAACCACTATATTAGAATTGAGTTTGAAGGAGCATCTGTATCATTAGAGTTCTGTTTTGGGGAAAAAAAATCCTTGATTCATACAAATCTCAGTTATCTACTTGGTTGTACGGCAATTTACATATGACGAAAGTATATGGTTATGCTTGCTCAATGAAAACATGGATCTTGGTCGAGTCAAAAAACTGTTAAACATATAGATGGCTTCTACTTTTTAGTTATCTTATTTTCGTATTCCCATTGCTGCGGAAATGAAAGTATATTTGCTTCTAAATTGTGGTCCAGTTGGTTCTTTTGATTGTGAGTGGAAAATAGGTAAAGAATGTGTCATTATTTTCAAGCAAATATCTTCTAATTTGACAAAGAGTTCATCTAGTTTTCAATGCACGGTCCTTTTTCCTATGGCAGGATATGGATTAAAAAAAGACAATTAAGATATTAGAGAATAAATGGAAGAAACGTATCAAAAAACAATTTAAATAAAATTTAGTGAAGTATTTAAGTTGAGATATAATACTTAGGAGGCATTTTCTTGAATAGCAAAGCTAAATTCTTGATCTTAAACAGTGTTGTAAAAGGCCCGCTGTGGTGCGCGCCATGGCACATGGCGCAAATGGCGTGCCCACAGCGCCATTACCAGAAAATGGCGCGCGGCTTCAGTCTAGCACGCCTGAGGCAGGCACCATAGCGCTAGTGCACCTCTGCACTAGACAAAAGCGGGTATTATAATACACACTTTATTTTAAAAAAAAAAACAATTTTTTTCTAACGACTCATATTTGGTTTCGAACATTGAACAACCTTAACATCGTTGTTTCTCCTTGCTCCGCTATTGCGTCTGGCTTTGTTCCATTGCATTTAGGTTTCGTCGTCACTAGCTTGCTACGTCTGGCTCTGTTCCGCCGTGTCTAGCTCTGGGTTTCACACTTCCGCTGCATCTGGCTTTGTTCCCACACTTCTGCTACGTCTGGGTTTCGTCGTTGTTGGTTTGCTGCATTTGGCTCTATTCTGCCGCATCTGGCTTTGTTCTGCCGCTGCGTCTGGTTTTGGGTTTTGCATTTCCGCTGCATTTGGCTTTATTCCTACACTTCCGTTGTGTTTGGGTTTTGCCGTTGCTGGCTTGCTGCGTTTGGCTCTGTTATGCCGCATCTGGCTTTGTTCCGCCACTACGCCTGGCTTTGTTCCGCCGCCATGTCTGGCTTTGGGTTTTGCACTTCTGTTGCATCTGGCTCTGTTCCCACACTTTTATTGCGTCTGGGTTTTATCGTCACTGGCTTGCTGCGTCTAGCTTTGTTCCGCTGTGTCTTGTTGTGTTCCGCCATTGTGTCTGGTTCTAGGTTTTGCAGATCCACTACGTCTGACTCTATTCCTCACTTCCACTGCCGATAGCTGACTAATTATAGGTTTGCAATCTAATTTGTCTATAGATAGATTTGTTTGAAGATGACATGATATTTAAGTTTTGCTCAGTTAATGGTTTTTAAGTTTTGAAAATTGGCTCTGTCCCGTTTCTATATTTGGAGGAACATTTGACCATGTGCTTGAGTATGACTTTGATAAAAAGAAGAGATTGAGTACAAGTTAGATGAATTTGAAGAAGATGAAGAGCATGGAGAAGAAGACTTCGGTTTTGATGATTCTGATTATTAAGATATTATTTTGCTTTATATTTATGGATTATGGATTGGAGTATGATTGTAGTTTCTAAGCCTTTTGACATTTTGACATTTGCCTCACTTAACATTTGATATTTGCAATAGGAGTTTTTTGCATATAGAACTTAATTATATTATATTTTATGAAATTTATTAATATTATAAATTATTTTATTATTTTTATAATATTGCGCCATATTTCAATACGGCACTTGCTGCGCCGTGCGCCGTGGCTCGAGTATGCCTTGGCGCCATAATGCGCCATACGCTATTAACAACACTGATCTTAAATGATCTTTAACAAAAGTTCTGTGAAGGAATTTGATTCAAACTGCCTTTCTAGGGAAATATCTCTGGGTCTGTTGTCATTGGATTTCGTGTGTGGACATTTGGTTTGTGCATATTTCTCAAGTTGACATTTTCAGCCCTTTCATTTTGAGTGGGTGGAGGGAATGGAAAAAATCCATTTTAGTATTCAAATTTTCTTGCAGGAGGAATATCCATGATATTTTTACACTTATGCAATCGTTTTTGTTATTATTCAGTGTTTTTTTGTTTGCTGTGCTTTATGCTACTAGCCCTTTGTGGGCCATCTCGTGCAGTTGGCCTCATTATTATCATTTTAATTTCTGCAGTAATTATTTGGTGAAAGCTAGAAACCGTTGATACTTAGATCCATGTTTGTCACTGATTAATCATCTTTAGGGTCAGTGTTAAATTAGAATTGGCAATGGACAGCCTCTCAGAAATAATTTCCTCTGTTGCATTTGGTTTTATACAACTGCAGATTGGAGCAATTGATCTGTGCTGCCATTTCATTTGTTTGCCATGCTTTACACTATTGGCCTTTATGGCCAACTTGTGCAGTTAGCCTCATTTTTATCATTTTAATATCTGCTGTAATTATTTGGTGAAAGCTAGAAACTATTGGTGCTTAGATCCATGTTTGTCACTCGTTAATCATCTGCAGGGGCAGACGTCAAATTAGAATTCACGATGGTCATGCTGTCAGAAATAATTTCTGCTGTTGCATTTGGTTTTATGCAACTGTGAATAGAGGAAAGTGTTCACTAAAAAGCTCCTTATTTTGTATACAGTATTACACTTGTTAAACATGCAGGCATGCTTTCCTTTGAAAAGTTTCTTGTTTACTGAAACTTAGTGATTGGTGAATAACTCTGAATGAAAATGCTATAGTTTTTTATTCTGTTATGCCTTCCCATAGCGTTGATGTATGTGTAATGTCATGCTTTGTGATGATATTGATACAGGCTATGTTTGTTTTCCGTTTTGAGTGTATATTTTAGGTGTATGTTTTTGAAAATTTTGTAAAAGTAAGAAAGAGAGAAAATTTAAAAAGTGTAATAATTATAATGTATGTATTTTGGGCCTAATAATCAAAACAAACATAGCCATAGCACGTAGAAAAGCTAAGTGGAGAGGAGAGACATACCAAAATATTTTGAACACCTTTAAAATTTCTTTCAATCTTGAACTCTAACTTCCGTCACACTTGTAGTAGCTTAATGTTCTCCTAGCCGTGAGCTGGAGAAAGGAAAGCTGTTAGGTCCTCACATTGGTGTATCTCTTAATATGTCATTACAATTGCTTGTCTTGTGTTGAAAGACTGTTATCATATCTGGTATTCCGGCTTGCTTATGCAGGTTGAGGGGCCAAAATCTCCTGAAGAATTGCTAACATTATTACAGAAAGTGCTAGAGGAAAGTGCTCCTGTTCTTGTTTCGGGCAGGGTTGAAGCTGAAGAAAGAAGGAACAATATCCATCTGAGAGAGGAACAGGATGCTGCTTATCGAGCAGCACTTGAGGCTGATGAAGTATGCTATTCTATAATGATGTCATTATTGTATTATATGTACGTAAATTTATTAATAAATTTTTTAGTATGCTATTATATATCTTTTATGGTTTTTTGTGTTCCCTACGGGTAATGCTGTCTTGTAGGAGTATCTGTTCATCCTTTTGTTTGTGTTTTGTACTAGGCTCTGGAGCGCCAGAGAAGAGAAGAGCAGGAACGACTAGAATGTGAAGCTGCTGAAGCTGAGAGGAAAAGAAAGGAGGAAGAAAAGGCTCGTGCACTAGCAGTGAGAGAAGCTGCTGAGAGAGAAGCTGCATTAGCTAATATGCGCGAGGAGAAAGCTTTGTCACTAGGTGCTGAACCTGAGAAAGGGCCTGATGTTACTCAAGTAAGATTCATGTTCTGCTGGTTCAATTAATTCTTGAATGGAGTGATGTGCCAATGTCTATGCTTAAGCTAATTGCTGCTGCATTCCTATACTCAATGCATACTTTTTAACGCTATACAGATTGAAATTTTGACAGTTCTGAAAGGAAAATCTGATTTAAAGAACTGATGAAATTTTAGTCATGTTCAGCCTCTTTGCTTCTCCAGTACATTGATGTGAGGAGAGGATTAAAAAACTTCCAGAGATGTACCTGCACTATTTGACTGCCACCGAAAAAGTTAAAAAAAAAAAAGAAAAAAAAAACTTCAGAAATCATATTTAACGGGTGAATGTTTCATCTTGAGAAATCCTTTGAGAACTCTGATTTCCATCGTTACCCCGAGTCCTCCTTCATATGCAAATAGTGGCTCTCATTGAGCAATGAAAAACGAAATGATGAAAGAAAAATCTGTCACAGCCAGCTACATGCAATGTCTGAAGCTGCTGCATCAATTGCTGCCTTCTCCTGCGGAAGTGGAAGCTGCATTTCCACTTGTGTGCATCAATAACCAAAGAATTTTCTATGTATGAATTGCTCCAATCCATTACCAGATTTAATTTGTCAAAATATGTAAAAATTGTTGCTTGAGACACTCCCTTCCCTTAAAGAAAAGCCCCCATCTCATGGGTCTAAACTGGGGCTTGAGGAAAAATGAGAAAGTACGATACCCTTGGAATGTGGGATCTTTTTGTGAAAGTAGTTAACCAACCATGGTGGAAAAAGTGGGGTAGGGGCTGGGTTGCATTGTGGTGAAGCATGGGGTGGATGGGGGAGCCATTGTGGGTTGGGACTCTAGGAGATAATAAATTAAGCAGAGAGTCAATTTTTTTGTCAAGGGTAGACATGAACGTGGGTTTGGTGTGGTGGGTTTGAGTGACACTTTTTTTCAACTATGTCTTCATTTCTTTTTGCTTCATTTGTAAACTATAAAATCCATGAATTTTGACTTTTTAATTTTATATTCCTTAATTCTGGTATTTTCCATTCTATAACCAAATGCTAGAAGCAAGTAGGTATGTTTCTAATGATAAAAAATGTGTTATGATTTTCAGGTATTGGTTCGTTTTCCATCTGGAGATCGCAAAGAGAGGAGGTTTCATTGCACGTCAACTATGCAATCACTGTTCGACTATGTTGATTCTTTAGGTTTCTTAGAAGTTAACAGCTACAGCCTTGTCTCCAACTTTCCTCGCACTGTCTATGGCCAAGATAAAGTCTCATTGTCCCTTAAAGAAGCAGGATTGCATCCGCAGACTAGCCTTTTTGTGGAGTTGAACTAGTGACCCTTGCCTAGGAAGATGAAGCTTTGTAACGGGACTGTTTAACTTTCTTTTTCTTCCGCAGATTTGGTGATGATACAGTTGGGGAAGTTATGCTTCTGCCTGCATTGGCATCATATAATAGTCGAGTCAGTAAATAAGCTAGTCCGGCCCATATATTCGTCGCAAAAGAGTTCATTGCATTTACCTTTCTCAATGTCTGTAAGTGCTGTGCTTTAATGATGAACTTTTTCAATCATGACTTGTTTTATCTGGGATTTGTGAACACAATTGGTCCAAAAAGATATCCAAGAAGCGCACAACGTGCTGCTGCTTATATATGTTGGCTATGTAAGTACAGAATTAATAGAAAAAATTTAACACGTCTGAAAGTGAGAGCGTGTACATCCATTAATGGGGTCATGCAGTACTTTGTTTCTGCATGGATGCCTTATTGGATAACAATAAAATGAACACATGGCGTCGTGGAAGAAATTGATCAATACTTTCTAGCTTGTAGCATACTGTCAGCAAAGAGCAGTCAAGTTCTGATCAGCTGACAATGGCACACAGAAAGGGGGAAAGAAGTTAAGAAGAACTGGGCCATGCAGTAAGGAACAAGCTTCACTGTAGTTTCCTATCAGAATTCCTACCAGCTTATAACAACCTGGCAAGTGCATCTCCCTTGTTAAGAAATCTACCAAATAATAATAATTAGCACAACGGATTTTGTCCAGAAAATAACAAATACAATTCCCTCCTATGGTATGGCGTGCTACCAGTAGAGGCATACACTGCAGCAAACGAAATATGGTAGCCACCAATTCTGAAGAAACGCAAAACCGAAAAAAGGAGAAGAGAAGACCAAAGGTTTTCTCCGACTGTAGATATTGTCGCCCATACTATTTCGCCTCTTATTCCTTTCAGTGATTCAACTGGACATGATTCATATATTCTTGTAGAATTCCTTTTAACACATTTTTTGAGTCATTAATTAATTGACATTTCCCATGAAAAAATTTATAGCTGCTATTTCCAACATAAAAATGATTAAAAAAATTTGCCTTAAGATTGAATTTGGGAATGTCTCGATCAATCTTGGCTAAGGAGGATCAATCTCGAACAGATATGGTGCTTTGCAATGTCAATGAGGCTTTAGCAATTGATCCATGTTAATCCAAGTTGGGAAAAGGCTGCAAAAATATTGAGCTTGGGTCAGTTAAGATCAACTCATGTTGATTTTGAATCTGTTAAGATTGATCTACGTCGAACTTGAGTTTGTTGAGATACGTTTGTATTGCCCTCAAAGGTGAGATCAATCAAAAGAATGGGTAGATCAGTCTTGATAGTGAATTTTTATCCAATAACTTATATAAATAGCTCATCTTGAAAAGGATTCTGTTACGATTATTTTAGTTGTTTAGATTTAGAATAGTTTTGATAGTTATTCACGATTATTTTTTAGTAGAATTCTTGATTAGGTTTGACAGTGATATAGAGTTTAGGATTTATTCTACTATTAGAAATCCAATTTCATAAGAGTTGGAGATTTAATTTATATATAAGACATTAAGGACCATTGTAATTAATTCTTTCCATATACCATTGGATTTTGAAAGTATCCTCTTACCCATTTTACTCAGGTTTGTGTGTTTAATAAAACTTTTTGTTTGCATGTTCTAGAATTTTGAACAAGATTTAATTTTGTTATCTTGCTTTATGGTTTTATTTGAAAAAGAGTTCTGATGTGCATTTTACAATTGTTACAATAAAGTGCAAAATACGATGTCAACTAATAGTATTCAGTGAGTACAGATATCATTCTCATAGGGATTGAGAAATGTCTAACTAACCATACTACATTAATTGACTAACAAACCAAAACAAGCATTCCTACTAAAATCTCCAAAAGGAGATAACAATGTACAAATATGTCTAGGGAAATTGGATTCACTCATCCTCACTATGTTTAATTTACAAGCCTTCATTGATACATTATTAACCAATTATTAATTAAGATTCTTATGCAATTCCAATTTTCCTTTCGTGAGTAATCAATGAAAATCTATATTAATTAACCTGAGACCATATCCCTATACATCCCTATTCAAAACATATGCATTAAAGTCTGTCTTTTTAGATTTATTGAGCATATGCTAGTATCCCTATTCAAGATAGTTTGATGCATGTATCTTAATTCAAATATATGGAATCAACTTTCTTAAGTCTAACTCTACTCATATCTAATCATTCAAGTCATATAGACATGATACGAAATTATTAAAAACACAAACACAAATAATTAAAAATTGCATTAATGGAATGGGTTAGAAAAATCAAATCATGGTTTAGATATGTTTCATCAATCCCTTAGATTAAAAAAATTAGTTTTTCATAACTTAGGACATATCAAAAAATAATTTATCGATTTAGAGGGTGTTTGATGAGCTTATAAGCTTTTTAAACCATCTTATAACATGTTTAAGAGCTTATAAGCTCTTCATGAGTGTTTGATAATTTTTTTTGTAAAATAGTTTAAAAGTTTTAAAAATAAAATATTTGAAAATTATAAGCTTTTTAAAAATAAGTTGGCTATTCCTATTTCATTTTCAAATATTTCATAAATTACTTTATTTTAAATATTAAAAATAATATAAATATCTTTAAATTATGTTTTATTAATAGTATTAATTAATTTTCATTATTATTGCATCAAAAAAAATAATCAACTACAATTATGAATTTTAATAAAATCTTATAAGATAATTTTACTAAATACTTTAATTATATTTAAAATAAGACCTATGAGCTTTAAAGCTCTAAAAACCTTTTATAAGTTATATAATCTTATAAACTATACAAATTAAACTTAGGCAAATACCTCCTTAATTATTACAACCACGAAAGTAAAGAGAAAAGAATAAAAACTCTTGTCCCTAAGCAATTTTTGTCTTTCATTCAATTCTTGAATGCTTCCCAAATGGTGAAAATTCTCTCCTAGTGCTTGTAGCTGCCTTCTGAAGTCTTTATTGTAAACCCCAAATGTCCCCCGTAGATTCTTGAAAGTTTGGCTTGTTTGGACTTTTTTCTATTTCTTCTAAATTTTCGCCATGTGACTGCTCACAACCTTTTGTGATTGATCTCAACACAACTACCCATCATCATGTGCCCTAGCATGAGTAGCCATGGCTTATTGTCCAAGTAATCTTTAATGTTGCGATCACTCATCTACTATAGGATTGACACTATAGAAAGCCATCTACTTGGCGATTGATGTTGAACAACTGATTAATAAAACAATATGTTCCAACCATGCTTTGAAATTGCTCCCAACATCTTAGGATAGCTCATGCTATCTTGATTTGTTAATTTAGCCTGGTTCCCACTTTTTGATGCATATTTTGGCTCCAAGCATCCTTCACTGCAACATAAATTGTATTTTACCCTATGTAAGTTCAAAATATACTAAATGAGTAATAATTTGTCTTAAAACTTAAATGCAATCACAATATAAATGCAATGCATCACTTTCCATCTTCATAGATGCTTTTGCAGTATTAGGCAGTGTGAGAGTGGGTTTATTCTATTCTTGGATAAAATTCTATCACAGTAAATCAACCTGTAAAGCTATTTGATTCCAAAGCAGCTATCAAATACATTAGTGAAAGGTTGGAGTGCACATATATGGACAATAATGCTAGATTTGAATGAAATTGTTGTTATCCTAAATTAACTAGATCGGAGAAAACATATGGATCAAAAATCAATAAAGTAATCTAGGCAACAAATTTACCCATGAATGAGCTTTAGTTAATATCAAAACTTAACATGCTCAACTCTTCTAAACAAGATGTTGAATTTTTGATATGGTTTTCAACTTTGTAATTAATGCGATTAGTTGTGATAATAAAATTTCAAGAAAAATTATTGATAAATTGAAATTACATATTAAAAGGCATATTAAGCCTTATACAAAAAGATGTGTCAAGTTAACTAGATGATCGATCTAATGTGGTGAGTAAAGACACTCGTCTTAAGATTTAGTGATCATGGCAAGCTTATCATACTAAAAAAGGCCTACTAAGAGTTTTGTTCATTTGTTATCTTTATTCAAATGAGAATGCATATGATAGCTACATGAAGAGAATTTCACTTTGAGCAACAAATAAAGACAACCACTACAATTCAAAGTTGTGGAAATTTCTAGCCTACTCAAGGTATGTGTGTTAACTTAAAAATGGAATTAGTCACCACGCCATGTTTATGAAGTGCAAAAGTTGCATCTAAAGGATCCCTTTGGACAATACTTTTGAAGGGTAAGGCATAGAGTTATATTGAGAGATGATCCTAGAAGAGAATTTGATATATCTTTTTTGTATTGAACTATGAGCTTGTGCTACTCATTGAGCATTGCAATACGACAATAACTATGCTATAATGAGGAGTGCTTTTGCATTTTGATCGATGTGGAAAGAAAATAGAATTTTGTACAAAATTTGAATTTTTTTAGCGTAAACATGCATGGATAAATCATGTCAAGGCAATGGACCAAAGGGTGTAAGTGATTTGAGAAGATTACCAAGTGCTATGTTACATGAATTTGCACTTAATGATCTTGTATGCATAGTGAAACAAAATTATATGTGGGATCTTGGAGATTGTGTGGTGCATTTCGAGATTTGTCAAATTTTTATTTTATTTATTTATTTTAGGATTTTTCATATATTCTGGGTCATATAAGCTTTAATGTTAGAGTTTAGAATAGTTTTACTATAAATATTTATTTTATTCAATTGTAAAATAGAGATTTTAAAATTATGAAGTTTTGAATTTTTCCAAAAATAAAATTCTCTCTCAGTTCTTTGAATTTGTTGAGCTTTTTCAAATTTAATAAATAATTTTAAATTGATTCATTCAACAACGATTCTTGTTGAATCGTGATATATCAATCGACTATGCTATACTAATTGTAACTATCCTATCACGCCATTTAACCAATTCGTTGAGTTTTATTTTAGTTCTGCCACGTTGGGTCAAATCACTTAATGCATAGTTCACATCTATCGAATCTAAGATTGGATTCAATATGTTTTTTTTCTTTCACTAGATGCCTCTGATCACTTAAATGCCATTGGACCTTGGTCTATAATTTAACTTGAGGATGTGTTTTTTCCCAAGAGAGGGGTGTAATATCAAAATGATAGAAAAATTGACTTGAAGTCGAATTTGGGCATAACATGATCGATCCTCACTAAGGAGGACTAATCTAGAAGAAATTTGGTACTTTGCAATGTCACTCTCTGGCTTGAGTAGTTGATTGATGTCAATTCAAGTGGAAAGAAAATTGCAAAAAATACTAATTCTATTTTATGGATTCACATTGACCTTATTTTTGTTGATCATAATATGTCAAGATCAATCCATGCTAATCCAGGAGTCTTGTCAGAATTCATCCATGTCCATCTAGACGACACAATTGATCTCAGAAATGGAGAGATCAATCTCAATGGCGAATTTGAACTGAGAGCTTATTTGAATAATCTATTATGAGTAGCATTCTTTTAGAATTATTATTAATTACATAGATAGATTTTAATGTTCAATTTAGATCGGACTCCTGTTTAAGAGTTAAAATTTATTCTACTATTTTAAATCTGATTCTTCGAGAAGAGCAAGAATGTTAGAGAATATATTATTTGATTTTGAAATTCTTCTTCTTTTGTATACGTAGGTTTGTGCATCTACACCCAAAATTCATGTTTATGTGTGTCTTGAAATTTTCAACACTATTCAATTCTTGCCGTGGATTTGTTGCTGCAACTATTCCATCTAGTCATGTGGCAGGCAAAGGTGCCCATTTTTCTTGCTAACATTTTAATTAAAAGGAAAAATGGCGACAAGTACGGCCACGGCCTTGCAATAATGTTTACCCCATCATCCAAAAGATAAAAGCAGCACCTACAAACCTACCCTCGTCGGGGTGGTTGGTTCACAGGCTATTTCAACCAACTAGTTTACACTCGTGGTCTTCTTGTCGGTACAATGAACCAATCTAGTCCTCAACCCCATTTTGTTGATGCATTGAATAAGGTTCCAAATGTCATTATCAACACACATGTGATCGTCATCCACGATGAATAAAAATGTGAACAACAAATGTCACCAGCTAAGAGCAAACCACTGCAATGAGTCTGTCTAGTGAAGACATGGGAGAAAGGCTCCCATGCGACCATATACCTGATGCCAACAAGAAGCAAAATGCACCAAATAACGCGCACTGATATCTCCTCCGCAATGGGTGTGATCAAAGAGGTGAATTCATCATTCATTCCTCTTATGTCTGTCAGCCATGAGAGACAAACTGAAGGCAATAATAGAGAAGGCACAAACAGATGCGAAACAGTACAAGTGCTAATTCTATGATTTGGTTTCTCAATTATGAAGATCTATTTCACGTCATTCTTTTAATTAAAAGAAGTAGATGATATGACACTAGCAAGAATATGAAACACGACACGACGATCTACAGATGCGTCTTTCAACCAGAACTACATCATGACTTCCACTCAAGCAACTAGCCAAAACACATTATGTAAGTCATTAGATCAGCAAATCTACACTCGCCCACTTCTCCAGTTGTGCATCAGTTCATATTTTTCATTGGCAAACTAAACACAAGGTTGCATAGAAGTAGGGCTACTACGATGCAAAATTTGAGCATTCAAGATGGTTCTCCAAATGTCTTATCGTACATGGTGCATACAATCAAAGAGTTGCATGCTGAAAATAGAAATGCATAGATTTGCATACATGTAAAGCACCAAAAAGTAGCCAAAGCATTCAAACTTAAGCTTTCGCGTGAGAGCCATCAGTGGTGGATTTTGTTTTACCCTGTCTAACAATTGCCAAATAATTCCCAGTTCCAAATCATTTCCTTATTTTTTCCCTTCCATGTTCTGTTTGTGCCTGAAGTCAAGAGATGCCACTTTTTAGACTTCACTTCATAAACCTTCATGCGAGACATCGCTGCAGCCAGTGAATAAGAAAGTAGTGTATCCTTCAGAAGCGACATTGGTTTTAAACCAGTACTTTGGACGGGATACATGTACAAAGCATACAAACCAAGCACGCATACGCTCTGTTGTACCATCCTTAAAATACCAAATGCAATAGATAAGGACAATTCTATCAAGTCCTCCTATTTAGGACACGAACAGATGATCTATCATATAACCTTAATTTACAGCCCAATAATTTTCAAAATCAAACGTATAAGCAGTCTTAAGAGGAAACAAGCAGCTAACACAGAAGGTGAATTTTGCGCACCATGACTTGTAAGCATAAAAAGCTTGCAAACTGACACCCCCAAAGAGCTAGCCAGAATCTACCATGAAACCAACAAATAATGTTAATACATTATTGCTTGTCAAGAGTTTGAATCCACAAATCTGTTCTCGTATTTCTGAAACATTCTACATGATTTACACAACAAACATATATGCACAGGAATGAACAATGAATTGCCTCTTTAACAGATGAGAATCATTTCAAAGGTAGGACTACCAGTTTTCCTTGACAATTTTAGACTTCTCCAGAATAAATTTTCCTTCTTTATACTTCTGCGTTTCTTCATAAGCCTTCTCATATTTCCATCCCAATACCTCATGGCAGTCATAGCAGTAGATATCAGCAACCGTATGAAGACCTGTCATCAGCTGCCTATCTTCTTTAGGTCCCACAGAAATGTTCATGGCATGGGAGAATAGAAATGCCCGACCATTTTTTCCCTGTCCTCAATACCATGATTAAATCAGACCGATATCTATAGAAGAGTTTCAACAGTTTAAGTTATCAAAATTGGCAGGCGGACCACATTTTTTATGCAACACAATTTCATTTCTGTACTTGTACATGTATGAAGTTTGATTTATCAATTATTTAAGAAATAGAAAAGGCAAATCTACGTGTTTTGGTGTCTTACACAAATGAGCCCTCACTTTACCAACTTGAGTTGTATAACATCTGAGAATAAATGATGATCAACTGATTTCATTCCAGCCAGCTAAGGAGAGTGTTAGTATGTGACTCAATGATGAAAATACTCCAGGCCACAAACAACAGAAAAATTAGTCTATATCCTTCTATAAATAATCAGCTCTAATTCTTTATACGAGCAACAAAGAACCAAGAAAATAAATCAACAACTAAGAATCGAACTAAAATCAAATGAATTCCATAAAAACAAATGAAGAATTGCCCAAACCTGAAATGCTTTGGAGATTATATCATCGTGAAGTGCAACATGATTTCTACAATGACAGCAACTGTACAACCTTGGACCAACCACCTCGGCCATTTGTTGATCAAAGTTCATATCAAACTTCAACAAGAGCTGGTGAAAGTCAAGACCATGTGAGAGCGAAATGGAACAAGGGACTTAAAGAAAGGACACAGCAACCCCTGCTTCCGTAAGATCAAAAAATCCACTAAAGGAAAGGGCAAATAGAAAACACATTTATTCCTGAGACCAATAAGTCAGCGTTTCATTATTTTCATAAACCTTCATAGTTTTTTCTTTCTTTAAACTATACATCTCCCCTCAACTGGGCTGCAAAAACAGAAGACATAGTCGAACCAAGATTTTTCATCCCGACAGCAGCCAACGATCCGCAGTGAAAAAGAAATTTAACAATAAGTAAAAGCGATTTTCAAGAAACAAAACGATAAACACAGAAAACCACTAAACCCAAAAGGCAAAAAGGTCGGAGATAAAGCCATTTCAAACAGGGACGCATCATCAAAGAGCGGCTGAAAATCACGAATCCTTTTGTACGCTCTTCCAGTAATTCAAGAACAATTAACAACCGTTGGCTCACCTGATCACCGCGGCGGTGTGCGGTTGGACAAGAGTGACGTGAATACGTGACTGTATATTGTATTATTATTATGAGAGAAAAAGAAAGGCTAGGCAAAGATGGGTCGGTCCGTCGGACCCTCGGTGGGTTTGATCTGCACTATTTCAATTGCAACTTCGTATCGCCAAATTGATTTTAGGACACACAGAAGCCGTCATCTTCTAAAAATTGTGTTGCTATTCCTAATACTTGTTAAACTATAATAAATTGACCTAATCCAGTAGTTTTGTTGACTGAATTTATATTCAATCCAGCATTGCATATAAATGAATAAAATTCTATTTTTTTTCTTTCTTTTACATTTCAATTAACAAATTCAATGGCTTGATAATTGCATGATTTGTTCTAAAAAATTTCGGGTCACGCCCACCTTTTCTAATATTTGCTATTATCTTGCAATTAAGTTCTCAAATATGATTGAAGATTCCCTCGAAGATTGACCCTATTAATACAAATCTGACTGGCTATTTTTCAAACGTACATTTAAATTAGGGCCCTTTAAGAATATTAGAAAAATCTTAATTGGATATTTTTACTATTTGGGCAGACTCAAGAAAGGTTTGAGTGGTCTTGAACAAGGGAAGAAAAGTATTTTATTTAAAAATAAATTAGTACCGTGTTCGTATTTGATGTAAATTCCATTGGCTACTTCATTAGGGTTTCCTAGAGGTTACCACTTGATTGCCACTATGTTTTCGTGTTGGGTTTTGTTAGAATTATGTTTGGACAAAGTTACGTTGGAAATGAATGGAATAAAAGTTTTGATTTATTTGAATATAGTATAAAACATATAATTTCGATTGAATGATTTAACGATATATAAAGATAATAATTAATTTTTATGAGTAAATATATAAATGTGATTGTATGTGTATATATAAATATTTATTTGATTGTAAATAAAAATAATAATTGAAAAATAATTAATTAGTTACATATTTAAAAGAGAAAAAAATTTAATTTAAATTTAGATGAAATTTTTGTTAAGTAATATGTTTTAACTTCACATTGACTTCCTTTGGAATGATCTATTCATTATAATTAGCAATTTTGCACACTTAATGTGTGTAATTATAATAATTTGAATATATTTATCACACATGTAGAGAGATAAATGGTATAAATTTTCCAATAAAATTAGATGGTATCTTTTTTTTATTTGATAATAATCTCTTAATAAATAGTATAAATGTGAACATAAATATAGGTATGAATGTGTTTTAATTAAAAAAAGTCACATTTAAATTTATTCATTTAACCTTTACCCAACTAATTCGTAATATGATAATAAAGTTAATAATGAGATTTCTCTTTGTGCCAATTAAAGTGTGATGTCTAGGATCAGAGTCTTTATATATAGTATAGATATTCAAATATTGCTATTAGCTTTTATATATACAAGATTCATGTCAACAAGAGCAAAACATTATTAAATAACAAACATTTAAGATATTATGTAAAAAATTACGAATATGTATAAATTGCATAAATATACATAGAATTATATATATATATATATATATATCGTACATTATTTGTATATGATATTGTTATATATATATTTTTTTATGAATATTGATTACGCGGGTGTGAGCATTACAGTAGTTTAGTATATATTGATTCAACATTTTTCGTTATTCGTTTCACATATCAGTCACAATAAAATGCGTTACTAATATCGTTTTTCAATTTGTTTTCCATTGGGGTAATATTTTAAATCCAAGTGACTTACGAGCAAGGAAATACAGAAAAAGAAAAAGCTTATTATTAATGGATAGATATTTATATATGACACGATAATATGCATTATTTTGTCCCTAATCTGTACTATATTGTTAAAAATTTAAAGCTAATTTAGTTGTACATTATAAATTTGCAATAATACTCTTAATCAGAAAATTTACATATTACTCTAAATTAAAGAAATATCAAACACACTAAAATTTAATTACCATATACTATGACTTTATTTATTTAGTATATCATTTTGAAGATATGACTTTTTGGTAAAAAATGTGAAATTACACAATCATATATATGTTTTAATTTTTTATTCTTCTATCCTTGTATTTCTCACTCTCTTTTTAACCTCATCTTTTTATATGGGTTAGCTCTCAAGTTCTCTCTCTTTCCAATTTTTTTGATTATTCTTTTTTCTGTTATAAACAATTTTATACATTAATCTAAATAATTGTATTTATATTATTTAAAGTACAATAACTTTATAATATATAAATAATTTGTAATTTTACTAATAAATATAATGTACATATATATCTTTGTTCTATTTTAATATTTTCTCTTCAATTTTTGTATTGACTAGTGAGTGGGGTGTAATAACTATAAATATTTCATTGCAAATTCCTTTTTTTCTAAGTTTTTAAATGTTTCAAGTGCTGAATTTCTTGAAAATTGTGTTTCATATACCAAATTAGCAATAGTTTGAAGTAAAATGCAAATGAAAAATGAGGTCAAATTTGTCTATAAGACTAATTGTCACCCTAGCAATTGATTCGAAAATGTTCAAAACTATATTTTGTGATACATTGAATTTCTTTATTAAACTTACCACAATCTTTTTCCATTGAGGTTTTGTTAGTAATGCACTCTCTAACACCAATAATTTTGCAAACATTAATGGTTATTAGTGAAAATAGAAATATTGCTTTTTTAATATTTGGCATGTAATATTTGATTTGGTGTAAAGTATTGTTTATTGTCGTATGATTGTATTAAGAAGTCTTGTTCATAAGAATTATGAATGCGTACACAAAACGTTTTAGTATGCAGTCATTTAAATCTGTTCGTGAGTCACGAAATCTTCAAATTGAGTATTAGAGTATCGATATTTGTAATGCACCACGTGTTTGTATGGGAAGTATCATGCCATTCGATGTGGCATATTAAGAACACATGTGTGGATACATTATTGGGGAATAATGTATTCAAAAATTGACTTGAGGAATAAAACATTCACATAGTGTTGACTATTTGCTATTAATGAATTGCTTCATGATCATGTCTGGTGTGAATAGACCTTAGACTTGAAACAACATAGACACCTTGTATATATCATGGTTAGGGTGTCGTTGGACCATTAAGAACCAAATCTAACTTAGTAGGATTATGAGTCTAAAGTTCCATTAGTCTTATGCATATGGAGGTATGTATCCGATTAGTAAAGGATTTCTTCTCTTGTAAGTAAGGCATTTGTTCTGTGCTGTCAATATCTTATGAGGCAAAAATCCTTATGCAAGGTAACGTACCATTAGAAAGGAGTTTTGATAGACATTAGTCTCACGAGGACTACTGAATTAGTTATAGGATCAAACTTGTGAGTTTGACTAAATATATATCTCTTATTCAATCAAAACAAAGTAAGAAAAAAGCCTATACCAAATAGTTTTCATGATCGATAGGATTCATATGATCTCATCACCTTATCTTAATTAGGATATGATTTAGACAACATGCTAAGTGTTCTCTATATCCTTCAAGTTATCCTTATTGCTAATTAAAGATGAATTTAGAGCGTTATATACATTGGATCAATGCAATGGTAAGATAGTAATTTTATGGCTAATTTGATTCAGAGTTAAGAAGTCTAAGAATCAAATTCAATAGGCCACAATGAGATTGGGCCTAGAAGAATTATTTATTTTCCATCTTGTTTGTTAATAATGACATTATTAATTAAAAGCTTAATGAGCTTTTAATTGAACTAAATGAGATTAATTATATTAAAAGACTAAGAAACAATTAGGTTTAATTATTACTTGAATTAATAATTAAAGATGGTTTAGACTTGACTTAATTTAAAGATCTATGCAGAAGTATTAAACTTACGAAAAAATTCCTTCCTACCATTTAGTTCAAAGATTGTGTCATGGAATAAATAAAGGTGCAAATTAGTGATCTTGATCTTTTCCCACCTTAGAAAGAAGAGAAATATTCTCTAGCCTTTCACCTATATTTCTCTTGAGCTTTCTCCATAATTCACAACAAGAGTTTTGTGAAGGGTATTAGTGATCTTACCCAAGGCTTGTTTGTGTGAACAATTTCGGGGTGGCAATTGAAAACTTGTGGCTTAAACATCACACATGTTGAATTTGATAACACATTAAAGATCATAGGTTGTGGCAAGAGTTTACACATGTCATACAATGAAATTACACATGAGCATTGTCATTACTTCCTTAAGAATTTTAGCCTTAGCCCTCATTAATGGCCTTCGGTTATCTTTGGATACCTAATATTAGTGCTAACGCTTGCTTTAAGAGTTTATTCAAGAAGACAATGTGGGTATAATGATTGTACTCAAGGAAGTTGAGTAGCACAGCAAAACCCTAGTCTAGTAGGCACCTATTCAAAAATTACCTTCTATGGCACATTGCAACAATCTAGTAGAGGCTTTCATGTACCTAAGAGATATGGTTATGTTCTAGAGAACAAACAAAAATTGTTTATTATAAGAAATAATAAAGATAGTGATGGATAAGGACTTCATCAAATGGTAAGAGGCTATGCAATCCAAAATACATTTGATGTATTCAAACCAAGTTTGGACTCTAGTAGCTCCACGAAAATAGTTCCCATCGAATGCAAATAGGTCAATAAGAGAAAGATTAGTGCAAATGGTGAGGTAATGACCTATTACGCTACGCTTATGACAAAAGGATATAGTCAAAAGTAAGAAACTGACATGAGACCTTCTCACTCATAGCCATGATCAAATCTATTGGAATCCTTCTTGTGATAGTTGCTTACTTTGATTATGAAATTTAGCAAATGGATGTCAAAATTTCTTTCCTCAACAGGCTTCTTGAGAAAAATATTTATATAGTGCAACATTGTGGTTTTGAAGCTCAAGGCAAAAGCTTATATAGAATGCAAGCTTAAGAAGTCCATCTATGGCCTTTAACAAGCATTGAAGAGTTGAAATCTTTGTTTTGAAGGTGTAATCAAATTATTTTACTTCATCAAAGATAAATATAGATGATGTGTCTATAAGAAGGTTAGTGGGAGCACTATCACATTTCTAGTACTATATGTAGATGACATATTACTTATTGAAAATAATGTAGGGGTGTTGACTTTAATGATGACATAGTTATCAAATACCTTCTCTATAAAGACTTGAAAGAAGCAACCTATATTTTAAACATTTTTATCTATAGACTTAGTGTGAATAGATTGATGAGTCTTTCTCAAATCTTGTACATACACAAGGTTCTAAAAAGGTTTAGGATTGAAGTCTCTAAGAGAGGATTCTATCCTTAAGGCATGACATCCATCTCTTTAAGTTTATGAGCCTACATATTGAGGATAAGAGAAGGAACATGAAGGTCATTCTCTAAGCTTTGGCAATTAGAAGCCTAATGTCTATGATGCTATGCATAAGGCTAGATATCACTTATGTCATAAGTGTTACAAGAAGGTTTTAGGTGAATTCTAACAAGGAGCATTGAAATGTCGTCAAGTATATCATTAAGTACTTGAAAAGGATTAAGGATATGGTCCTTGATTACAACGATGAGGAATTAAGAGTAGATGGCTACACCGACTTTAGCTTCTAGTCAGATATCAATAATAAAAATCTACTTCAACATATGTCTTTACTATCAAAGGAAGAGTAGTTAGTAGGAAGAGTTTCAAAAAGTATACCATTCCAGATTTCACCATTAAGACTAAGTATATTAACGCATGCGATGCAACAAATGAGGCCATTTGAATCAAAAAGTTCATTATAGTGCTTCATGTAGTTTCGAGTGTGGAATTGTTGTTGCCACTTTATTGTAACAACAACGTTATGATTGCACAAGGAAAGGAACCAAGGTCTTACCAAGGATCTAAACACATTGAGAGACATTATCACATTATCTAAGAAACAATTGGATAGGATGAAGTAGCCATGCAAAAAGTTACTTTAGTGAATAATGTTGCTAACCCACTCACCAAACCCTCGTCACAAGCACAGCTAGATCACAATGTTGAGAAGATTGGTATTAGATACCATGGCTATTAGCATTAGGACTATCGACATAGAGTGGAAGTAAGGGATATAGTGATAGGCCCTTTAACATCAAGAATTTTGTAATAGAAAGGGCATTGGTTGTAGACATATATGATTATATTGTTTTATCAATATCTAGTAGTTATGCATGCTTGCAATTCTTGAATTGGCATAAAATATTACATGTAGTTATATGATTGCATTAAGATTTCTTATTCATAAAAGTTATGAGTATGGACACATGGATTCTTATTACACAGACATTTAAACATGTTTGAAAGTCATGAGTTCACCAATTTGGACATTAGACATTTAGTATGACTTACACACCATATGTTCATATGTTGTGTGTCCTACTGTTTGGTATGAGACATTGAAAACATATGTATGTTGATATATCATTAGAAAATGATGTATTTGAACACTGACTTGAGGAACAAAGCAAAACATAAAGTTACCCTTTGATATCTCTTGATTTGTGATCGTGTTAAATGCAAGTGAGCTTTAGACCTGAGACGATATAGATGTCTTATGCATATCATGGTTAGCGCATTATTAGGAAATTATGGACTATATTTACTTTGGCAAGGTTATGAGTTGAAAGGGCCATTTGTGATGTCAATATGGAGGTATATGTATAATTAATGAGAGAATTGTCTCTGTATAAGTAAGCAAAGTGTTTGTCCTATGCAATCAAGATCATATTAGACAAAGATCCTTGACCAATATAATGTATAATCAGAATGAAGTTTCTAATGGATATTAATCTTATGAGACATATTAATTTGGTCATATGGTTGAGCCTTTAAGTTTGATTAAATCAGTTGCTTTTGCTTGATTAGAACCAAGTAAAACAAAATATTTATACTACATGATACTTAGATCGAAAATGTTTATGTGATTACTTCACTTTATCTTAGTTAGAATACAACATGGGTTATAGTCTATTGGTTACCCTTATTTTTGTTAGTTATGCAAGTTGCAATTAAAGATAAATATAAAGAGTTATACACATATAAATAAAGCAAGGGCAAGATGGTAATTTTGTCATGGGTAATTGTATCGGGACTTGGAAAGTCTAAGAATAAAATTCAATAGATCCCAATAAGATTGGCCTAAAAGAATTATTTATTCTACACCATGTTTGTTAATAATGAGATTATTAATAAGAAACATAATGAGTTATTAATTTAATTAATAGAATTAATTAAATTAATAATTAAAGATAATTTTGTCTTGAATTAATTTAAAAGTCCATACAAAAGCTTGAGAACTTGCAGCTGGATTGAATCCGTCATGAGACAAATGCCCTCTTCCCCTAACGAACACAACGCTTAGAGAAAGGGATAGAAAGTCTAGGTAACTCAACTGGTTAGAGAAAATCCTTGTGTCAATTGTCCAAATCCTCTTCTATAAGGGCATCCAAAGGACACATAGCCAGTAATAAAAAATAAAAACAAGAGGTTCCATGTATCCTAGTTTAAACTTGTAGAAAGATTCTTTCTCACTGTAAGTTAAAAGATTGTCTTGTAGTAAATAAGAGTGAAAAATAGTTCTAACCCTCACATTGGCTACTCACCTCAGGAAGAAAAAGAAGAAAAATAATATTCTCTAGCCTTTCCCTCATGTTTTCTCCATAATTCGCAAAAGGAGTTTAATGAAGGTTGGCGAAAATCTTGCCCCTTATTTATTCGTATGGATAATCTAGGGCTACAGCTGAAGATTTGTAGCTTAGAGTTTACACATGTGGAACTTGACAATAAATTATTTCATGTAAATTTATATACATCTTGTACGCATAAATGCATAAGTGATATAAAAAGCAAGTACATTGCCTTGGCATTTTCATTTTCATTGCGTTTTATGGAAGTTTTTGAAAATTTTAATTGTACTTATGCTTCTCTAATGCAACAAAACCCAACCCCGCAAGCTAATTTCTTCAAATTAACCTAGCACCACATTTATGTTCAAACCAAAATATACAAACCAACCAACAAACAAACCCTTGTGTAATATCATCTATTCTTTGCAATTAGAGGAACAAATATTTGTGATAGAAATATTATGGTAAAATTTATCTATATTACATTATTAAGAATGAGATCACTGGTGTAACTCTACCTTGATCTTAAGATATTAATTTATTTACATAGTTCTTTTTAATTTTTTCTTATTTTTATGTATATTCTCTCCTTGATTTGAATTTTTTTATTTTTCTTTTATTTTGCCTTTTCTTATAAATTTTTAAAGTAATTACAATGTTTAAAAAATTTAATTTTTATTAGTATATCTATCTAAAGCATAATAATGGTATATTTTACTAGGTATCCTTATTCTAGTTATTTCATTTGGTTTTTTTTGTTTATCCGGTCTATCAACATATTATTTTATATTACATATTTGTCTTTATTTTAATTTTATAATTTTTCTATCATGCTCTTTCTCCCTTTTGCTTTTCCTTTTCCTTTAAACTTATTATCTTTTTATTTATACTTTCCTTCAATTTGTTCTTTTTTCAAATTCTTTTGTTCATTCTTAGTTCATTATTTTGAATATTTTTATACTTTTAATCTAAATACTTTTTTATTATTTAAAATACAATAACTTAATAATTCATGAAAAATTAATTTGCAATCCCATAGGGTACGTGATTTTTACTAGAACTCATATTAGTTTTGTTTTTAACATTTCTTCCTCCCTAATTTATGTGAGAGTAGTTTATCATTAGTAAAGCAAAAGAGAGTAAATGCGGGAATCCCGTCCTCCCCCCTTTACGCGGTTACTACACATATGTCACATCCCTCCCATCTCATTCTTTGCACCCACTTAATTAGCCCTCGTTCTATTTTTCATAATGATTCTTTTTTTTTTGGTTTTTCTGTTGGTGCCTGCAAAGAAAAAGAATTAATTTTATTTTAAAATTCACAAATAAATCGAGGTAATAAGTACCAATATTCTAAATAAATTTTTAGCATAATAAAAATACTACAACAAACCAAGTACAACTATAGAAAAATTGAACAAAAATAAATAAAACAAACAATTGAAATGAGATGACAACTCTAAATTTTGGTTGTAACACAATCATAATCCTCTTCTTCATCTACCGATGTATCGCTATTGTATAATCCATATTTCGAGGTAGAGCTAAAGAACTATATATATCAAAACAAAGAAATAATCGCGTATCCAAGAAATAAAGACGTTAAAAAATTAGTGTTATTTTAAAATTAAAACTTTTTTTTGCCATTTACTTTATTCCACAAACAAGTACAAACACTATATGTGCGTGTGTGTGTGTGTCTATATATATATTTTGTATATTATGATGGACTTTATTTTTTCACATTTTACAATTTTTATTGTAATAAAAATACTATTTTTATGACAAAATATACATTATGTCACAATAAAATCCATACTTTTTTGACAATTAATTCTTTCTTCACAACTACGAGGTTATTTCTTTTTATTTGAATAGAATGGTCAAACTACTAATTTTTTGACTTATTTTTGAATTAGTCAATTATAAGATAATATAAATTCAAGCAATATTATACATAATCAATAGCAATATTATAATTTATTTTAATTAAAATAATATATATTTATATATTATTTGATTAATGGAGGAGGTGGGCACGTGATGGAACAGGGTTATATTCTCCCATTCCCTTGCCTTGTTTCAATACGGAGAAAATTATTTAAATAGTTCTCTTTAATTTTTTTTCCTCATTTGTGCATGTCTCTCCTTGATTTGACTTCCTTTTTTAATTTCTTTTGTTTTAAATTTATTTTTCTTTTTAATAATTTTTAATATAATTCTAATGTTTAAATAATTTAATTTTTATTGTTAAAATTATCAAGAGCATAACAGTTTTATGTTTACTATGTATCCATCGTCTGGTTATCTCATTTGGTGTCCTTTATTTATCCTCTGTCTATCAACTAATTATTTTCTTCTCATTTATTATGTTTTCTTCAAGTATTTTCTTTTTTACCTCTCTTTTATTTTATTTATTACTTTTAGATATGCTTCTAATTTTAGACAAATTTAGTAATTTTGCGGTCGGTATTGCCTTCGTTAATAATTAAGAAATTATTCAAATTTAACAATATTGATTAGTCTATTTAAAGAGAGATTGAAATAATTTGTCCATTACATCTCTTCTATTCTTCCATCTCTTTTGTCTCTAACACTGAAATAATTTGTCCAATAAATCTCTTCTGTTCCTCCATCTCTTTCGTCTCTAACACGTAAGTGTGCAAACTAATCGAATTAGAGTCAAGCCTGCTTAAAAATTTTTAAGTTTAAGCTTGACTTGTATTACACTAAATCAAGTTTGAGTTTGAACTCTCAAAAGAATTTCAATTGAGTTCAAACTCAAAAAATTTTGAGCCTAAATTGAATGTTTGAGCTCAAACTCGAACTTAATACTTTTATTTTTAAAATAAAAAATATATTTTTAGAAATTTACTATTTTAAATTTTACCAAAACTAGAACATATTATAGTATTAATTAACCTTTTAGTTTGTAAATATTAATAACTTTCAAATAATATTAAAACATAGTAATTATGTGAATACTTATTAATTAACATAATAATTTAGTCTAATTGCATGTATATTAATACATAAAATAAATGAATATTAAAAATCAATCAATATTTTTTGTCATTTTTATACTTAAATGATCAAAATATATTTATATCTAAATGCAATTATATTTGAAGCTAATATTAATTGTATATGTGATAACCTTAAAATTTAGAGTTTATTATGCCTAATTTAGATTATATTGTTGCAAGTTTTAAATGTTAATTGTGCTTCGTTTAGTTAGATTTTATAGTTTAGACACTACTAGAGATCTGGTTAATTGGAATGGCTGAAACGCCGTTCCAAACAATCGTGCCTATCTGACACAAATTTGGCACGAATTTGGAACATAAATGACATTATACGAAAAGTCTCCTAAAACCGTTCCAAATTGGAACAGTATAATAAACTGTTCTAAAACCATTCCAAACTGGAACTGTTTCCTATTGCCGTTCCAATTTTGGAATGGCATCCAAATGCCGTTCCAACATTTGGAACGGTTTCTTGATGCCGTTCCAAATGTTGGAACGGCATTTGGAAGCCGTTCCATTTTTTGGAACGGCATCAGGAAGCCGTTCCAAAAATTGATTTCTCAATTTGGAATGGCATTCATTGCCGTTCCGAATTTTTTTCAAATTTTAAATTTGGAACGGCATTTATAAGCCGTTCCAATTTGGAAATTCTGGAACGGTGTTTCACTGTTGTTCCAAATTTGACTCAGGACTTTGGAACGACTTTCTATTGCCGTTCCAAATTTCAAAATTTAAATTTGGAACGGAATTTATTGCCGTTCCAAATCCGTTCCACAATTACAGATATATAAAATACCCTTACGCTTCACCAGCTGCCATTTACGCAATTTTCCTATCTAAATCACCTTCAAGCCATTCTCAAACGGTAGGAGAGGCTTTTTTAAAGATTGTCTAAGGTAATGTTCTAATTTTAGAGGTATTTTTGCTAATAAACTGTCAATTTTTGACATATATGGTTAATGTTGTTATTTGTGTAGATTTTTTATACTTTTGGTATTTAGTTTATTGTGAATATCCCATTAGTTTGTGCATGGATATGAAATAATTGAGGTGAGACTATAATTGTGTTTTGTAATCATTTAATTGGATGATGAGAATCTTGTAGTGAAGATGAAATTTTTGTTATGTTATTAAGAAATATTAGGGCTATGAATCTGCAATGTTAAGAGACATTAGGCCAAAATGTATTTATTTGTGTTAAAAATATTTAATTTATACTTTTATTTGAATTTAAATTTATAGTGCACAATGTTGAGAGATATTAGGGCCTAAATGTACAACAAAAACCTCCCTGGACGTCGAGGATTGGTTAATGAGTTTGTCAATGGTGTGAATGATTTCGTAGAATGGGCAAGAAAACAAGAAAGTTATATGGATGGTTCTAAAATTAGGTGCCCTTGTTGTCGATGCAAGAACAGTAAGTTCTTGGAGCCTGAAGAAGTGACATTGCATTTTCTCAGAAAGGGTTTCGTGAAGAATTATTTCAATTGGACTAGTCATGGTGAGAACGAGTGCTTAAATCACCCCGATGTAACTGAGCCAACTGTCACATTGAGTGAATACAACCTAGGCGAAAGCAATTATCAAAGGATTTCATAGGAGCAAAGGATGTTGCACGATGCACAAATGCAACATGGTGCCTCACATATGTGGGAAGCAAGTGGTAGCGGTACAAATCAAATATATGATGGTGGTGACAAAGCTGATGGCACAGAGCATGTTGAAGCAGGTGATGTTCATGGGCTCACAAATAAATTCTTGGATGTATTACATGCGGCAGATGAGCCCTTGTACGACGGATGTGAAAATTCTTCTCAATTGTCGGCTGTGGCAAGAATGGTGGGTATAAAAGCAGACCATGGCATGTCAGAAAGTTGTTTTGATGATATATGTAGTTTGCTTGATGAGGTCCTATCTCGTGACCCCGGCTGGTTACATGTTATATTGGAAATCTGATAGTAACCTTCATTGTTGCAAATTTTGTCGGGGACCTAGATACAAGGCAAGGTCAGGCTCCCAAAACCATAGAAAAAAGATACCATTGGCTCGCCTACATTATTTGCCTTTGACTCCCCGTTTGCAGAGATTGTATGCATAAAATGTGACAACAGACCAGATGATTTGGCATGCAGCACATACAACTGATGAGGGAACTATGTGTCACCTTTCAGATGGGGCAGCATGGAAAAGTTTTAATAAGAAGCATCCTGAATTTGCTGCTAAGCCACGCAATGTAAGGCTCTGTTTATGTGTAGATGGATTTGCACCGCATGGTTCGTATGGCAAGACATATTCATCTTGGCCCGTTATTGTGACACCATATAATCTTTCGCCAGTTTTGTGTATGAAGAACCCATACATGTTTTTGTCTTTAGTGATTCCTGGTCCATCAAATCCTAAAAGACTTATTGACGTTTACCTACAACCTTTGATCGATGAACTACTCATGTTGTGGCATGAAGGCGTTCCAACATATGATGTATCACGGCATAGTACCTTCAATATGAGGGCTGTTTTATTGTGGACAATTCATGACTTGCTTACGTATTCTATGATTTCTGGGTGAAGTTGTGCTAGGTTGATAGCCTGTCCAGTATGTATGGAATACACCAAGGCAACTTATCTTCTCCATAGTAAAAAGCCGAGCTATTTTGATTGTCACCGCCGATTTCTTTGCCCTGATCACCCTTATAGGAGGAATAAGAAAAATTTTAGAAAAGGACGTCTAGAGTACCGCACCCCACCTCCTATTATGTCAAGTGAATTTATATGGGATCGAGTATGTGGCCTGCCTCGGGTCATTGATGACCCAATATCAACGGTGGTTGTTTATGGTATTGAATATAAATGGACAAAGAGAAGCATATTGTGGGATTTACCTTACTGGAAGGATAATATGTTACGGCACAATCTTGATGTCATGCATGTCGAGAAGAATGTGTTCGACAACGTGTTCAACACAGTTATGGATATTAAAGAAATGACAAAAGATACCTTGAATGGTCGTAAGGACATGAGTAATTTTTGTGATCGGGCCGAGATTGCAGTTCCACCAGAAGGTGGTGGGCCTAAGCCCAAGGCAGCATATACCCTTAGTCCAGATCAAAAACGTATGATATGTCAGTGGCTTATGCAATTAAGATTTCCCGATGGGTATGCTTCGAACATTAGTCGGTGCGTTGACATGATGGAACTGAAATTACATGGTATGAAGACCCACGATGCGCATGTGTTCATGGAGCGCCTACTTCCCATTGCATTTAGAGAGCTGTTGCTGGGGTTTGTGTGGAATGCATTGACTGAATTGAGTTTGTTTTTCCAACAAATTTGCTTACCTGTTCAAAACGTTACGCAACTACAACAGTTGGAGGAGAAGACCCCAATTTTACTTTGCAACCTTGAGAAAATTTTCCCACCATCATTTTTCGACTCAATGGAACACTTGGTTATTCATTTGCCATATAAGACGAGAATTGGTGGGCCAGTGCATTATAGATGGATGTATCCGTTCGAAAGGTTTGATTGCAAAACCTCTGTTGTTCAAATGTTATTGGTTTAATTTCTATTTGATAAAGATGAAGGTGATTTTACTATATTTCTTAACAGGTTCCTTTGAACCCTGAAGAAGAAAGTCAAGAACAAAGCACGTGTTGAAACTTCAATATGTGAAGCATATGTTGTGGAGGAAATAGCTACATTTGCATCATATTATTTTGACTCGACAGTTTCATCAAAAAGAAATAGACCGGTCTGTAATGACCCACGAGCTGTGCCCTCTACAGTTGCTGCTTTCTCCATATTCAATTATCCCAGTCGACCATCTCGCCGTAGGCCTCCACGTTATCTCACTAGTATGGAGAAGCACGCAACAGAAACATATGTTTTATTAAACTGTCCAGAGGTTGAACCAATCTACACGTACGCACCCTGTAGCACAAATATAATTGCATTTGAATGGTTTCGCACTGAACTAATATATGGTGGTGTTGGTAGACTGTTTGTTTCCCAGTATGACGAGGCTGATCTCCTCATGGACAAGATAGTAGCTGAGCAGTTCCTCTCATGGTTTAAAACATATGTGAGCATAATAACACTAATATTGAGTTTAATCATTATATAACATATATCATTGTTAGATTTGTTTCATGAAACAGATCCTACATCCAAGTAGCAGCATAAGTGATCCATTATTAAGAAGCTTAGCCTATGGGCCGAGAAATCGAGTCACATGCTATTCAGAATATATGGTAAATGGATTTAGGTTCCACACGATAGACCATGCCCAAGATAAATCAACAATAAACTATGGGGTTTGCGTACGATCCTGCTACAATGACACAGAGTACGATTTTTATGGAATATTGGAGGAAATATTGGAGTTTCAATACTGTAACTTGTCAAATATGTATGTTACACTCTTTAAGTGTCGATGGGTTGACCCTGTAATAGGACAAAAAATACATCCTCAGTATGGCATAATTGATGTTAACCTATCACGTATCTACAAAACAAATGAACCATTTGTGCTCGTTCAACAAGCTACTTAAGTATATTATGTAGGCTACCCGGGTTCGAAAAGGAACAAAGTTGATTGGATTGTTGCGTGCAAGACAAAGGCTAGAAGCACTGTGGAAGTGAAGTGGAGTGATGTCCCTTTTCAACCTGACAATGAATTCATGCGCGGTGCCTTGTCAACACAGTTAGACATTCCTCTTCTGCATGACCCTTCTTGTGATGGATTGCATGTAGATTCAGACGAGGATATAGAGGCCGATATTCATAGTAATACGTGCACTAATAGTTTTAAAGATACCTCGACATATACCTCACCTAGTGGTAGTGAATCTGATGATTTTAAAGAAGAATGTAATGTGTAATCTTTCCTATTGGGAATTCAAATTCTGTGGTTGTTGTATATGGAAGCATAATTTTGAATATAGATTTTTGGAGTGTTGACGGTTGTCACCATGAATTTGTTCCAAATTGTGAGTTAAATATCAAAATACATGCTAAATATTTATAAACAGAAGAACTAAAGAAAAAAGTTCATACATGAAAGTTCGTTATAAATACCATGTCATTCAACATATATAAATTGAACATAAAACCCTGCACTGATAACCACCCTCATCTCTCGACGCACTGTGGTCTACAGACATTGATGGGCCCAGATCCTCAAGAAAGTGTGGCTGTTGGGGTAAGGGATATGGGACGGGTCTGAATGCACGCGGCCATGCCGGCATAGGTCCTACTGCACTGTGAGTGGCCATCATGTGCTGGTAGTCGTATATGGCCTCGTCTCGTACTATGGCGTAGCCCCAATATTGATGAGTCTGATGGTAATAATGATCATGTCGAGCAATGAGCGAAGCTAGCTGGGCCTCGAGCCGTCTTATGCACTCATCCTGTTGCGTTCTATGCTCTCTCTCCTCCCTCATTAGCCCGACAACCGTATCCATACGATCTAATAAATTTATAAGTAATTATTCCATACCTCGGATATCATGGCGCTGTGGGGGAGGTTGCTGAATAACAGGGGGCTTGTCATATTCCCCTGCTGGCTCTATTGGTGAATCTGGTGGGAGATCAAAAATAATCTTATTCTGTGTCGCAAGTGTCTCCTCTGTGGAGTCAATAGCAACTCCAACATCCCTGCATAATTCAGTGATCAGATGGGGGTGCCACATTGCCTCTCTCGACATCTCTGAACACTTGAATATGCCATCGCTAATTTCCCATCCAATATTGAAGTATATACTGTTCGTGATGGCATATAACAGTATCGCTCACTCTTTGGTGATGCTTGTATGATGATTTATAGGTCGCACTCGAGCAGCCAAAAAATAGAACCATGTACGAGCCACATCACTTAACCCAGCACTCCGAAATGTACTTCGTACCGAAGGCTCATTCCACTGGACTCCACTTGGACATAACTCTCCAGCTATTTCTGCTAATGGATTGTGTAAGTTCAATAGCTGATTGAATCTTGCACTATGTTCCTTCTGCGGTGTTCCCAACACCCAGTTTATAGTGGCCGCATCATAATATACATTAACGCCTCGCACCCAAACTTGATCACTTTGATATTTCCCCATGTTGGAATAAAACTCCCTAACCATAGGTTTCACTGCGGGGTGCTCGGGCTCTTGAGTGAATTGCCACCAACCCAAAGCATTAATAGTTAGGTGGTATAATTGGTGGTGTCGCATCGCTCGAACTATCCCTTGCTCAGGCACGAAACTTTGATTTTTAATGACATTTTCATATTTTTCCTTCGCTTCGTCGGACAGAAAGATTCTCCTTTCAATCGAGCTAGATGATGGTGCATCTCGAGTTCTTTTCGGTGCCATTAACTTGCAAAACAACACAATAAATGATCATATCTTTAATTACCAATGTATAAAAACCTTATCACATATTATCAAACCCCACAACAAATCAACATTTCAGATACACTACACATGCCAACATACACATAATGTGTCATATTTGCACCCTAATTATCCACATTCAACAACGGCGTAGCATAAACGTGAAAACAATTACAAATTATCAACGTTGGCAATTCATCGAACACCTTATATGCAATGCAATTAGTAATGGTTTTGTTGCAATCAAATCACTCCAAATCCAGACATGAAGTAGCACATATGAAATGCGGTTTATAGTTTCCCAATCATCCATTTACGAATAGTACCATGTCATTCAGTGGCACAATTTTGCTAATTATCAATAGGGGTAATTCATCAAACACCTTATACGCAAAACTATTTCGAATGAAATTGTTGTAATCAAAACATTTCAAACCTAAACATATATATGTAAACATACAAACCTAAACATTTTGGGCAACAAATCTATCAACAAATTATATAAACGTGACATACTATTCAATTTCATACTAAACCTCAATCACGAGATTAAATAAACATATCATCTAAATAAATGACAGTATTGTAAACTTACTAATTACGACGTGAATGAAAGATACATTGTGGAAGAACACAACTATAATGACGAAGATTGAAGATTTTGGTGAGAAATGAGAAAGAGTGTAGGAGAATGGTGAGTTCTTTGCAATTTTCCCCCCACACCCCAATATATAAGCGGCGCCGTCGCGCTCGTCGTCGCGACGAGCGAGCATGATGGCGTGCCGTTTTAAGTTGCCATCGCGACGGAGAGCACTCTGGACTCGCCGTCGCCTCCCTCCGTCGCGACGGCCTCGGCGACGGCGACTCCAGAAGCTTTTGGAGTCACCGTCGCGATCTCCGTCGCGACGAGCGAGCGCGACACCGAGTCCAGAAGCCTCTGGACTCGCCGTTGCCCGATCGTCGCGACGGCACGAAAAAATTTGGGCCATCCTCTCTATCGTTGCGACGCCGGTGACTACGTTGGGACCTTTTCTCGGTTTGGAACGGTATTTTGTCCACATAACATTCCAAAACTGTTCCAAAATGTTTAATATATCCCCCGCCGGACCTCATTTCATTCAAATCAAAAACTTTCATCCGCCCAAAATTCTCTCTCGCTTGTGAAAAGGTGAAATTCGTCAAGTCATCCAAGCCAGGCATTCCAACATATCTGATTTGTGATAAGCGAAAATAGCTTATACTATACATTTTAAGGTAATATTCCTTCTTATTTTCGAAAATTTGGCCGACTTTTTTTTGCATTTTCTCAACAATGTAGTTGGTCGATGTTTGTGCTAAATTTCATTAAACTAGTGTGATTATTGTCTATGGTGAATGAAATGTTTGATTGTATAAGGATGTATTAGCAAAACTTTTGCTACATAAATTATGCATGATAAGTGTTCGACGAAATGTCTTAGTGAAATTCAATTTATTTTTAGGCCAAATAACATAGAAGAAATGTAGTGGACAATGATATGTATATGTTGTTTAAATTTATAGTTGACTTCAAGCACATTTGTTAACATGTTCTCATAGTGCCGCAGTAAGTTCTTGTTTGATGTTAACATGTTAAGCTGTGCCAAATAGCATTTCAACTTGAATGTTGGCTACTCATATCTATCATGTTTGACATAATTTAGATGGTTATATTTTGTATACAACTAATTCAGAGTAAAGGGGGTAATGTGGTAGCAAAGTATGATAATTTTTTTCTCAAGTCATAACTGTCCCACATTATTTGAAACTATTACTTATTCATTTAATTGTTCCCAGATGACATGTGGTGTTTATTCAAGGGGACATGGACATAATTCACAATCTATTAGTGGAATGCTCAATATAAATCGGAGTAATTCCGCTACACATAGGCCTATTTCAGAAGACTCTGAAACGCAGCCTCACCAACACAATCTCCACTACATAATAGTTTTCCTAGCACTCTCCCGTTTGAGGGTGGTTCATTCGCCTCTGGTGCCCAACAAGAAAACACTATTGCCAAAGTAGCTCCAAATGTACAACCATCAGAAACATCTTATTGGAGGACTGGAGGGCCTATACACATAACCCCGCGAACCTTCCAGTATGTATACATATTTCATTTTTTACTCATCAATGTATGTTATTGGAGTTTTGTCATAACATAGGTTATTTTCACAGTGCATATAAAGAAGTAACTGACTGTATAAGAGAGGTTATATTTGACCACTATAATGGTGCTTGGGTTCGATTCAAGGATGTTGAGCTCGACATCTGCAAGTTCTAGTTTTGCCTGTTTAAGGTTAGTAGACAAGTATTAGGGCGTTTTTGTATAATGCATAAATTGTAAAAATTATGTACATAATGTGTTACATGTTGGTGTACTTTTTCAAAATAAATGAACATAAATGTTTGGTCCCATGTGCTGTTCTATTGTTGGCGGTTTAATTAATATATACTTTGTGACATTGATGTATGGATGTATCATAAATGGCTATATGTGTTTTTTGAACAAATTCAATAGTATAAATGATTTAATATATCTTGGACCGTGTTTGTGTCTGCACATGTGCTTTCTTTGTCCTGCTAGCCCTTTGAGCTCATTGGATACCATATATGTTCATTCTTCTGATTTATTTCTCGCTAATTAATTATAAGAAATTTTCTTGTAATCCCCGAGTGAATCTCAGTATTGATTTAAATAAAAATGTAGAGACCAAGAAAACCAGCGAGTTTATGCATGGTGGTGGACTAAACTAGTGTTAAAAAGAGTTCGAGCACAAGTTTGTCATATACCAGCATGCGGTTTCTACATAGTAAACTTTAAATGTCCCTGTGGTGTATGCACATTAGTTGTTATATGCGTACATGACATACCCTTGACATGTGATCGTGTAAAAAATATATAATTCATTACAGGCAGAATTTGCATAGAACGATGCAGACACGACTGCAATTGAGAAGAACTTTAAAAAGAAAGCTTCTGAGCTCCTAAGGAAGCACTTACACCGCAAAAGGGTTTCAGATACAAAGCCACCATGGGTATCCCAAGAGAATTGGGTACAAATGAAGAATGAGTGGGCACAGGAGTCATATGTTGAAACGCGTGAAAAAAAATAAAAACAATCGACTAGCTGATACGGCATCAGCATCCACTATTTACCGAGGTGGTTCGATATCCATTACTGCCCACAGCCACCGAATGGTTAGTTGAATTATATTCAAAAAGTCAACGCACGTTATTTTCCTGTAATATGAAATTTTATATTATTTCATTATTTAAAATCATAAATTATGTTCTCGTAGGAGACAACTTTGGGCAGGCCGCCAAATCCATTAGAGTTGTACTCTAAGGTTTGGAAGACTGCATCTGAGGGTTGAGCAGGACCTCGTGCACAGATCCAAGCGGTAACTTTGCCTGTCTCTTCTTCATAGTATGCATTACTTATCTCCTAATTTATTCTCATTATTTATAAAAATAAATTAATATACAGGAGAACATTGTGAATGCACTAGAAGAAGTAAATGCCATGAATTCCGATGATCCAACCACTCCAGGGGGATCAACTTACAGTTCATCTAGTAGCAATGTTGTCGCAATGGCTCTTGGTGGCTTTAAGAAAGGCCGACTGCCGGGCATGGGATCAAAGGGTAAGAACTTTCGCAATTTTTGTAGGGGATCCACCTCGCAAACCTCCTCACCTGCTCCTGAGTTATGCAATGTGGAACAAAAACTACTTCAAACTGAAGAGAAACTACTTATGGCTGAGGAGAAATGGAAGAGTGCAGAGGAGAGGCTTAAGCGAAATGAGGCACAATTAAATCAATTATTGAATGGGTTAACACAAACTACCCTCAAGCTTTCACTCCCCCTTAGCCATCCCGGTCCCCAAATCAAGATGCAGATGACGATGATGACGAGAGGCTTGACTAGTATGCCATGTCACTTAGAGTTTTGAATCTTCTTTTGTATGTTATGTTATTGTTACAATACATCTGATATTTTTGGATTGAATAGTTTGAATTTTAATTAATAAAGATGGGGTAATATAATGGTTGTATGCTTTTATATTTTAGTTGACGCCAAAGCAGAGATGAAAAAATAGTTTTGACAATTATTGTATAAGAATTTTTTCCCAAAAATACAAAATACAATTTGAATTTGCGTCCAAAACGATCCTTCTCAATGCCAATACATTTGTAAAAAGTGCGTTCCAAAGCTGTTCCAAAATAGCTGTGCCAAAGTCGTTCCAGAATACCCGTGTCGAAGTCGTTCCAAAAGGACTGTGCCGAAGCCGCTCCAAATTAGTTGTGAGTAAGTCGTGCCAAATAAAACCGTGCCAAAGTGGTTCCAAAACGAACTGTGCCAAAGCTATTCCAAAACGAATCGTGCCAAAGCCGTTCCAAAATTCCGTTCCAAAACCGTCCCCAAACCGTTCCAATAAAAAATCCGTTCCAAATTAGCAAACCAAATCCAACCCATTGCAGATCCAAATACTGTGCCTTAGGTACGTATTTGGAATGGCTTATTGTAACCGTGCCAAAATTGGAACGGCTTCATATTGCCGTTCCAAAATTCTGGAACGGGTTTTGGCAGCCGTGCCAAAAAATTTGGAACGTGCTATTTTGAAACGGAAAAAATACCGTTTCAAAATTGTCCCAAATCAAATTTGGAACGGTTTTTACAGAAAAACTATGCCAAAAAGTCGTTCCAATTAGTCAAATTTCTTGTAGTGAGAAATTGTTTAGTTTAAATGTGATTTAGCACTGCACTTAAGAAATAAATATTATTATATATGTAGTGTAATGTTGTTGTAGTGCAACAACACTTGAAAAGCAATAGAACGTGACATTTTCATACAATATTCATGTTGTCTCAATGTTGTCTTGATGTTGTTACAATACAACCTTATCATGAAAAGTAATAGAGTGTTGTAGATTAATGCTATCCTTATGCCCTTCAAGGCAGCCCTAATGCCTTTCAATGCTATCCTGATGTAGTCATCATGCCATTGCATTAGATGCGCGAACAATCGTTGATGCAGCTAAATGGAAGTTTAAAAGAAAACTGAAGAAAACTATAAAGAGGGAGGACAGAAATGAACGAGAGGTGAAAGAGACCACAAGAGGGAAGAGAATACACAAAAAAAGGAAGAGAGAGAAGAAATTCAAGAAAAATAGAACAAAAACATGAAAAAATGCAAGAATCACTAACATCATCTAAGATTCAACTAGAATAAGCATTCATTTTCACATTTTATTGTATTTTGGTTGAGTTTTGGAATGTTTGAGTATTTTGTGAATTTGTATTTAACTAGGATGATGTTTGGTTGAATTTCGATTTCTATAGACTTACATTAATGCAAATAATCTATCATATTTCAATTTGATTATTGATTGTCTTTGTATTATATTGTGATTACTTCATGTTATTTCAAAAAATTTGGCCAATTCTTAGTTAATAAAAATTATGAGATTAATGAGAGTAAAATCTACAAGCTTAAAATTAATCGCAATATGAATTTTAAAAAATTAATGAGAGTGAAATTAGAGAATTTATGTGGACTAATTGCTAATTTAAAGTTGATTTATTGTAATTTATTGATCAATGCGTTTAATTAATGTTTAAGTAAAGCTTAGAGGGTGTATTGATTGATTTTGAATTATCAATTGTTATATTGCAATTAAATTGATGATTGATAAGAATTGAAGTAAGTAGAACATCTTTAATGCAAAGACCTAGATTCATTTGAAATTGAGGAATATTATCTATTTGATTGTACTTGGAAAAACCTCTTTTGTTGTCTTTGAATTCTTTCATCAATATTTATCACTTAAAATTGGTAAATGTAACTATAATTTAATAAGACGCATTAATAGACATATATAGGCCTTCTTGTGGAAATCGGCACTCTTACTCACTTTATATTACTTGATCACGATAATTATATACTTGCAATTTACGTTAGTCAATATGTGCATAAATATTTCAAAAAATTAAATAAAGCTTATATTAATTTATGTAATATTTCTAAAATTATCCCATTATTATTATATAATTAAGTATTTACTACGTATAATTCAGATATGTTATACATTACTTATTATATGTTAATTTGATAGTCGAAAAGATTATTTAAATATATAAAATAATAGATAAATAAGAATATTAAAATATTAAGAAAACTCATGAGCTTTCAACCAAAAAAATAAAAAAGAGCTCAAACCCAACTCAATAAAGATTTGGGTTGAGCTTTTGTAGAACTAACTCATTTAGTTCAAAAGTCGGCTCCATTCATGTTGTGCTCCTACTTCCACATGCACACACACGTATGACACTTCTAATGAATTAACACACGCCATAGTTGTATACAAAATATACAAAAGGGGGTTAGTAGTCAGAGAAATTACTTCACATAGAACTTAACCCTGTTTTAATAGTATTGACTCGAATAGTTGAAAAAAACCACGAAATGGCGCCACTCGACATCAACAACAGATTGCAAGCGTTAAAAATCCTCCAATATCCAATAATTCATTGTAGATCGAGAGTGAGTGAAATCATGCTAAAATGTTGGATATCCAATGAGTAGTAGGTAGTTGAAGAACCGTTGGAAACATTGATCAATGTCTTTGGTTGCTGTTTGTGTTTTGTGATGGAAGTCAAGTGGCACAGCCAGCACACGTTCCCATTTCAGAAAACAACTCAAATCACAATTTATATTACAACCATGTGATGCACAGCCTCTACCAAAACCCTTAAATAAATCCCATAAGTTCTCATTTATAATTGGAGTAACACAGCCAGTCTCATCTTCCGATTCCTTCCAATTTCTTCAAAGATTCACCAACAATCAACAACTGGAAAAGGAAAGGGCAATGGAAGAGGAATCCTCAGATCAAATCACATCCCCTCTTAGTAAGTTCATCTGCATAATAACGTCAAAGCCATCGCCCTACCCTAGTTGGATTCATCATTATTATTCCTAACGCAACAAATATATTGGTTGTTGCAGTACCAAAACCTGATGAGAAAACTGAAGATCACAGCCCTGAATCCAGCTGCTCCCTGTCCCAGTTTGATGAGGTCAACAGCCATCTCCCGCCTGGGGAAAACTTACCCTTCAAGCAGGTGGCCCTCACTGTTCCCACCACGGACGACCCTTCACTCCCTGTCCTCACCTTCAGAATGTTGTTCTTGGGCACCCTCTCCCGTGTCCTCCTCTCATTCCTCAATCAGTTCTTCTGGTATAGAACGGAGGCCCTTTCGATCACCGCCATCTCAGCCCAGAGTGCGGTGGTGCCATTAGGGCAGCTGATGGCCGCCAGGATTACGGACCACTTCTTCTTAAGAAGGACCAGATGGGAATTTACGCGGAATCCTGGGCCTTTCAATATGAAGGAGCATGTTCTTATCACCATATTTGCAAATTCAGGTGCTGGCACAGTCTACGCCATTCACGTTGTAACTGCCGTTACGGTCTTCTACAAGAAGCATATCAGTTTCTTGGTTTCCCTGATTGTTGTTGTCACAACGCAGGTATATATATCTTTGACTCAGGTTTCTTTCCTTGTGTCTGTTTTTTTCTATCCAAGTGTAATGTTGGCTCTGGTTGTGTGATTTGGGAGGGATTTGGATGGTAGGTACTGGGATTCGGATGGGCTGGAATATACAGAAGGTATCTGGTAGAGCCAGCAGCCATGTGGTGGCCTGCCAATTTGGTGCAAGTCTCATTGTTCAGGCAAACTTCCTTGGTTCCTTTTCTTTCTGAGTCATTACGAAACAAGTAAAAATGCTAAATTGTTCCATTAAGCTTCTTGAAATGGAAGTTCTTTGAAGAAGACAAGTGAATTCTTCTTCTTTCCTTTATACAATAAATGTTTGCTCATCAGTTTTTTGATTCAATGGTGTGCATAAAACACTCCTAATGATAATGCAAGTCAACTTACCGTCCTTCTGTGTTTTTTTCGGTCAGAGATACTTGCTGCAAGGATCTATAAGCAAGAATTATATGTACAGTAGGGGCATCAACACCCAAGGCAATGGATTGCTCTTAACTCTTTTGCCTCATTGTAGAGATTCAGCCCGTATTTCCCCTTTGATATCAGTACAAGGCATTAGTGTATCGCTGCCAGATTAATTATGAATAAGACATAATCCTGCAAGTGGGGTTTCATTTGCATCATGGATACCAATCAATGACCCTATTTGAGTATTCTGTCAAACTTTTTGATGTTACAGTAGGACATATCGGATATGTACCATTAAATTCACATTTGGACAGTCATTCACCAAATGTACACTAGTGTGTACTAGATTTGGGAAGCTGAATTAAATTTTCTTTGTGAATTGGCTCTTGCAAGAGGCTTGTGTAGACTCAATGTTATCTGCTTATTTAACAAAAAATTTTCTATATGTAGAATATATTTTTAGTAACGCATGTGCCGACAACCATTTCATCCGGAAAGACAGTCGACAGAACCACTTGTATAAGTGATGTAACATTGAAAATATATGAAGTTGTCTAGTAATTTTTCTCCCGTTTTTAATCTAACATACATTGAATGAATTGGTAGGGCTCTTCATGAGAAAGACGAACGACCCAAGGGCAGGGTGACTCGAACCCAGTTCTTCATCATTGCCTTCATCTATAGCTTTGCTTACTACAGTTTCCCTGGCTACTTCTTTCAAATGTTAACCTCTCTTTCACGGATATGCTGGACCTATCCCAGATCAGTTGTAGCCCAACAACTAGGTTCTGGCCTTAGAGCACTTGGTATAGGAGCCATTGGTCTTGATTGGTCCACTATTTCATCCTCATCTTGGAAGCCCATTAGCCTGTCCCTGGTTTGCCACTGCCAATGTAGCAGCTGGTTTTTTCTTTGTTATGTATGTTGTCACTCCACTCAGCTACTGGTTCAACATCTACAAGGCCAAAACCTTCCCTACATTCTCCGATGACCTTTTCACTAGCTCGGGTCAGATATACAACATTTCTAGAATCATTGACTCCAATTTCCACCTTGACAACGCGGCTTACGAAAGCGAAGGGCCTCTCTATCTCAGCACGTTTTTTGCTATGACTTATGGTGTTGGATTTGCAGCACTTAGTGCCACGGTGATGCACGTGCTTATCTTCCACAGAAGGTAACTGACATATCCGTCGATTGAAAGGATTTAATTTTTATCAATGATGAGATATGATCATTTTGATGAATATGTAGAGAAATATGGGAGCAAAGCATATCAAGTTTTGGTGAAAAGAAAATGGACAGACACACAAAGCTCATGAGCAAGTATGCACAAGCGCCTGAGTGGTGGTTCCTCGTGGCAAACGTTGCACTTACTATCTTTGCCTGTGAATACCACAAGGAGCAACTTCAGCTGCCATGGTAGGGTGTTATATTAGCTTGCGTAATCGCCATTTTCTTTACTCTCCCTGTTAGAATAATTACTGCAATTACTAATCAGGTAAGTTTTCTGTAATGGCACCCTTTCCCACTATATGAGTACATTTGTTTATCCGTACGCGTAAAAAAATTTGAGCTCTCAAACGACAGACACCGGGCTTGAACATCATCACCGAGTATATAATCGGATACATATACCCTGGATACCCTGTTGCTAACATGTCCTTCAAGGTTTATGGATACATAAGTATGACACAGGCTATCACATTCCTCCAAGACTTCAAGCTTGGACATTACATGAAAATCCCTCCAAACACCATGTTCATGGCGCAGGTCAGATAAATGCTCGTTTTACCTACTTTACTTCTGATCTCATCATTATTAATGCACACGCTTACTAAGACTAGCCTAGTTTTTTGCCTCCAGGTGTTGGGAACCCTAATAGCTGGTTTGTATACTTGGGAACGGCGAGGTGGTTGATGGAAACAATCCCTGGTATCTGTGACACATCCTTCGACAGTGTTTGGACTTGTCCAGGTGATCATGTGTTCTATGATGCATCTGTCATATGGGGATTGATCGGCCCACGAAAGATTTTCAGCGACCAAGGCACATACGGAATGATCAACTGGTTTTTCCTCGGTGGAGCCATAGCTCCTGTGTTAGCATGGCTGGCCACAATGGCTTTCCCGAATCAGGAATGGATCAGACTCATCAACATGCCTGTCCTGATTGGGGCTTGCGGGTTGACGCCTCCAGCAACCGCTGTCAATTACACCACGTGGATCCTTGTGGGCTTTCTATCTGGATATGTAGCGTACCGTTACAGGCGGGACTTGTGGCAGCGCTACAATTATGTGCTCTCCGGAGCATCGGACGCCGGCTTAGCCTTCGTGGGGGTGCTCTTCTACATGTGCTTGGGCCTGGAGGACATTAGCATTGAGTGGTGGGGAAATGATCTGGATGGATGTGCATATGCTTCTTGCCCTACGGAAAAAGGGACAATGTTCGATGGTTGTCCTGTTGTATCTTGACATGAAGAACTCAAGAAATGAAGAGAATAACTTCTGGCTCTTGGGAAAAGTTGTTCTTCCCTGGCAATAAATGATGCTATACACTCTGTTGACTTGAGCAAATCACGACATTCTAATTCGTTTATGGTGGCCGCACATAACTGTGACCTTTGCGTTTATATAGTTTTTTCAACCCAGAGAAGGGAAATGCAGTCCATAGATGTCATGTGTTGGCCGCAGTTAATTGGTTGGTTTCTTGTGGGACAAGTATCTCTTTGTTCATGTTAAATCATTATGATAGGCTTATGAAAATAGTTAAATTTGAAGTATTTTTCTAATAGAAACTTAAATGATTCACACTTAATGTACATCGATAATCTATAATTTTTAAACCTTTCTAATAACGAAATCTTATATAAATATAAATATTATATATATATATATATTAATATGTTCCAAATAAATAAAAATCATTACAAACTTCTTACATTCCAATGCTCTTCTTTAGTATCATGTCCAACAAAATATTACTTTATGGAATTTTTAAATTGTGATACAATCTTTGACAATTACTTTTTAATTTTTCTTTTTATAATTTAGTCAAACATTTTCTCTATTGAATTTATAGTGGAAAATAACTTTTATATAGATAATTGATTAGAAAAAAAAATGTTATATATAGTCTTTATTTTAGTTATCAATAACTCAGAGTTAAAATTCAATTTAGCTAAATTGTATTTTGAATGAACATAAGACTAATTAAACAAATTGCACAAGTATCCGAATCCAATTAATTAAAACGTAAAATAATTTATTTTACATTAGAAAACATTTTTGGAACATATTTAAGAAATGTACTATTTATTAGAATGTCAATAATTTTAATTGTTAATTTTATCTTAAAAATGCTATAGTACTATGGAAAATATTATAATACATATAAAAATATTTTGAAAGTGCATAAGGGTACTAACTGCAGTGGTCAATTAATTTCGTTATAATAAATTATCCTCAAAATTAACAGGATGATATTTTGTTACAAACTTTAAAAACTTTCAATGAAATTAATTATTTTTTATTTTGAAGGTATGTTTTCATTTTTTTTACTGCTAAACAATTTACATTTGTGAGTTATTTTGATTTTATCAATACTCATATAAATATTTTCTTATCATATTTGGTGAAAAATTAACTGAAGTATAGATAGTTAACAAAAATTAGGATTAGAATTTGGTTTATGGAGCCAAGTAAATTGGATGGAGAATATGTTACTTTAAATTATGTAAAATTTATTTAACATTTTCTACAGCAATTTGTTCATTTAATTATCTAAAAATATTAGAATTTTAAAATCATACTCCCATTTTATAAATAAATAAATAAAAGAACAAAGATCATAATTCCAATCACAATACTTTTTTTTTCTTACCAGTCATCCCTCACCTTATTGCTATTAATATTTGTCAACTTTTTTGTTCCACCAATTTTTCTTTCTTCTGTATTTTCTTTCCCAACTATCTCTTATAGGGATGACAATAGAAGTGGATGACTGTGGGTAGCCGCCCCACAAGAGGAGGAATAAGGCGGGTGGTAGGGTAGGGCAAGGGTGGGGGAACGTTTTTGACCCCCGCTTTTAAATGGAGTAGGGGGGGGGGGGGCCGGGGAACCATCGCCGCCCCACTACCCGTAATAATTAAATGATATATATAATTATATTTGTTCTATACTTATAAATATATTATTTAATTAAATTAAATCATAAACTAACAAAAATATATATTATTTTAACTATAATAAATTGCAAATTAAAGTTAGTTATGTTGAATGATAAATATAATTTTAAGTTTGGTTAATTTGAAACTTAGTTATTAGTACATTGATAGCTCTACTTAAAATTAAAAGCAAAACTTTTATAAAAAAAATTAATTTTGAATAAATGTACATTTTAATTATAATGAAATAGGAAAAATTCAAATTATTTATAATAAACAAAAGCATAAAATTTTTTATTTTAATCAATACAAAGATTGAAACTCATTTTTTACTACAATAAACTAGTTAATTAATTATTAAAAGTATAAAATAATATTTTTGTATTATAATATTATTTATAAATAACTTTAAATTTAAAAAAGTCCTTCATCCAACAGGGCACCAATGGGAAATCGGGGTAAGGGTAGGAGGACCAAAGACTAAGGATAGGGTGGGAGCAAGAGGACGTATTTGACAACAAGGCGAGAGGTGGGGGAGGCACCCCCCCCCCCTCATTGCCATCCTTAATTCCTTCCACCCAAATAAATTTTTCCGCCTCCTCTGTTCAAAACCCACCATTCATTTTATATTTATTTATTTTTACTATAGCAATCCACAACACCATACATGGCTTCAAATGCAACTCTTTTTTTAATCGGTTGCTAGGTACATAAATCACCAATATAGAATGGTTTATTCCTCCGAACCTTATTGTTGGGTTTTCTTTTGATTGTGTTGTTTTGTTTATTGTTCTATCTTCAATGTTCATTAAAATTGTCATTGGTGTTTATGCAAAGCATATCTCTTGATCTATAACCTAAAAAAAATCGAAGAAATAAAATAAGAGAAGAAACTCAAATAGAAAGAAATCCATTGATCTCAAGACCAAGGGAAAATAATTAAATACAACCAAAAACACAAGGTTAAAAAAAACCTCATCTTAGATAAACTGAGAAGGTAAAGGATGATGCAATTTTGGAGGACACTCTTACCTTCATCGTTTTTATGGATAGAGAATTTTCAATTCTTGTGCTACTTCCTGAACTTGATGTTCTTAAATTTATCTCTAATGGTTTATTTAAACTAGATGGAAAGAAAACGAAGGTAAAAAACTCGATGACAATGTCAGCAATATCAGTGACAATAATTGTCCAACAAAATGTTAGAAACATTTTGTAACAAACTCTCACACACCAATAAGTAATAAAATTAAATGCCAATATGACAATACAATTCGGGCATACACTTCTACAAGTGCTGGCACGTTTCTAGGAAAAATCTACTACTAAATCAAAGTAGTGGAGACTAAATGATCAACTCTCTCACTCACAAACCCAATATCCCAACTAGGTATCTAAATAATTGAATGTATCAAAACATTGGTCACTGTTTTGTGCTTAACCTAAAGTTGTACTCTTTAGGCCTTACTTTCTCCTCTTGGCACATTTGTATCTTTCTAGAATTGATTCACAAGTTCAAACCTCAAGTCAGCACAGAAACCATACTGGTCAACAATGAAGGTCACATAGCTCTAATATAGTGAAACTTTTTATAAGTGCGTGCTCTCTCTTTCTTGACTTGAAATCTAATATTTATAATTAAGATAACTTGGATGCCTCATTCTAGAGGTATCATTTGGATTAGCTTCTACATCTTCCAAAGTCGATTCCCAATCCAAAATGGACTCAAACTCTTTGATACTTCCTTTGGACTCAACTTCTATTGCATGTGGTATCGTTGCAGTCTAAGATGAACTTAAGCTCTTTGATACTTATCCATAAGCATCCATGATTGATCCAACATTCTCTAAGTTTTTCAAAGTTTCTTAAAACTCTTTTTGTCTTCCAAATGTTTGAGAATATTTATGTCATACAAGTCCAACACAACTTCCACCTTTTACAAGAATTTGAGCATTACTAAAAATACTTAATGCAGAGTTCTAATCTAATAGGATTCTGATACAACCAAGTTGTTGCAACAAATGAGTCAACAATAATTTTATCATTAACAATCTCTGGTTTTGGTATTTTATAGTATAACACGTCAAGTTCCCAAAGATTAATACCAAGAGACATCAAATCATTACTTCATTCGACATTTATCTAGGATTACAACAACACAGTCAAATCTTATTAGTTCATCTGTCATATGCCAAATGAATCAATAAGTTAAGCAAATATGATGACCATTCATCATTGTCCTCAATCATTATTGTAAGTCATGTTTCAGATAAGATCAACAATATCAGCAATAGAAATACAAGTCAAGCAAAAAGACTCATAACAAAGCAAAGTAGTAACACTCCCCCTAAACCACAAACCTTTAACCAAATTATTACAATGCCCATTGGGGACTTCTCTCTCCTTTTGTGCCATTGTTTGCTAAAGTGCAAAATTTAGGCATCAGCATCCAAAGCCAGTGAAGGTGTAGGCTCAATGGGAGCTTTAGGAAAACTACAACTCTTGTATGTTCATAAGTAGACTCACCAGGTTCTATCTTAGGGGCATCATGCCACATGGGGTTAGCAACAACATTTTTATCTAAACAGAAGTAGTTGTATGAGTATTTAAGTTCAGTTCATTTCACACTGACAGGGTCCAATTTTGCATCTAATGTTGCAACCTTATCGTCAATAGTCTAGTAACTTAACTTGCAAATGGTTTAATAGTTTTCAATGAGGAATAATGGTCTGCAAAATACCTTTAATAACTAATTTATATGTCAATTGCATCAATTAATTGCTATCAAGAATTAAAGGAACCCTAGGGGTAGGAAAAGTACAAGTTTTGGTGAGAAATTTGCAAGTTAATGCAAGCAATAGATGCTTTAGCATGAGAAATTCACATTCAAGTGTCTTGAGTATCATTTGGAAAATGGCCTACAGAGAGATGTGATTATTACAGTATCTAGGTTATGTACAGAAATTTAATAATTCATGATACATAAAATTCATGATCTACCTAAAATTTTCACAAGAGGAATAATGTTAATTTAAAAATTATGATACATAAATAAAAAGAATATATATAAAAGTATAAGTTTAAATCATTACTATTTATCTTTTAAGTTTAGGTTATATTGAATATAAACCATGTCATTTAACATTTGATGCTCCAACCTATTCCTCTTTTTTGTATAGATACGTTCAAAAACACTCTAATTTCTTTCACATTCATATGAAGTACTTGTTTGGCTAAGAATTCGAACTGATAATTTTTGAAGATTAGGTGCACTTGTACCAAATAACGTCCACTATTCATTTGTGAAAAAAGAAAACATTTATATTGAAAAATAATAAATAAAGGATTATCTACTTTCATAAAGAAAAAGTCAAGTAAATTACCAAGTTAAGTATTCTTACTAGTCTTAAGAGCAAGTTCTTGTCCAAAACTCTCAAGTCAATCTTGAAACAATCTAGTCTCATGTAACAATTTTAACTTACTACTTATTCTTTTAGAGGAGATAACTTCAAGAACACCATCTATGACCTTTAGCTTGTGGCAAAATGATACTTGATCATATTGAAAAACAAGATTAAGCCAATAAGTAGTAGCATTGTATGTTTTTCCTTAATTACAAATCCCAATGCCTTTTGATAATGTTTGTGTATGGCTTATACAATTTCTTTTTGTTCTTGAATAAAGCCTTGATACCCTTGCATACCTTATACATACCTTCATAAATATATCCTATGAAAGGTTTCTTATCTCCACCAACAATTTTCAAAAAGCATATCAATGATTCCATAATTTTCACAATGATCAAGCAATCATTCCAAAACTTATTATCCAAAATAATTGCAACAACATCTTTTGTTCTCTCTTGTTATCCTAGAGTCAACAAACTTTTTACAAGTGACCAAAACCTTTAAATCATGCATATGATGATAAACATTATGAAGAGCAACAAACATAATACCAAATCTTGTCTCACTTAGATGAATTATTTCTGTCTAATCTTTGCTTTTTCTCAACCAAGACAACCAAAAAATATGGTTGTAAATAAACTTGGTCACTTGAGATGCCTTACTCACAATTTCAGAAATATGATTCATTTTTGCTATATGTTTCAAAATCAAATTCAAACAATGTGTTACACAAGGAGACCAACTAACTGATTTATAATGATCTTGCATTATTCTCCCTACCGCAACATAGTTGGCTCATTATCAATAACTATGTAAACTACATTACTTGGACTTGCGCATTCAATCGCTTCTTGAAACAAGTTAAAAAATGCTTTTGCACTTTTCACAACATCAAAAGCATCTACAGATTTCCAAAAAACAGTTCCACAAGGACAATATACAAGAAAAATTAATTAATGTTCGACCATTATTATTAGTCCAACCATCACCCATTACTGTTCATCCAGATTGTGCCCAAAACTTCGGATACTATCAACTCATAATTGAATTTCTTTTTTTGCATTCTTTAAGAGAGGAAGTCAAATATCATGATAAGAAGAAACCTTAAATCTTGACCCCATAGCAATTGCAGCATCAAACCTCCACTGAAAATATCTAGAATTAGCAACATTAATAGGAATACAAGTATCATAAAAGAATCTGGTCACTTCCATGTGAACTCTTTCATCTACTTGCTTGCCTACAAAGACACTTTTTATAGTGGGTTGAGATTCAGGAATAGACCTTGAAGCAAAATAATCACCTATTTTGCTTGAAAATTTGAGTTTGATACTTTGATTGACACATGCCTTATTTTTTCTCATACTAAATTATACAGTTTTACTTCTCCACTCTTGCTTTTGTACTTCTTTGATCTCATCATGGTCATCAACTACATCATTCCTTTCTACAACATCAGGACCATATGAATTTTCAACAATATATCTTTCTTAACTTTTCTTTTTTTTTTTCGACTGTGTCCTTAAGTAATTATTCCATTTGGTATCTAACATCTGCAGAAACTTTAGAACATTAATGAAAAACTATGTGAAATATAAACAGCTTTCACGAAACAATATATCTCAACTTTTAGAATATATGGACAGCATTCAAGAAATAATTCATTCACCATTGAGGAAATATTGTTGCATAATACTTTCAGATATATGTCTCTTTATTACTAAAGTTTAAAGAGACTGAAGACATATTGCATCCCTAATGATACACCAATATATTCACAATAGATATCTTAATAAAAACCCTGCTAGAACATCCTTTTAGCATAAATAGAACCAAAAAAAAAAATCTGCACAATTATGGAACACAAAATTGGAAACACATAAAAGCAAATAGATAGTTCAACATGATGCCAGTATACTAGAAACACAATATGCAATACTGAAAAGTGGAAACTAGAAACACAATATCGGAATCTATAAAAACAATACACTGGAATCTGGAAACACAAGACTGGCCATGCAACACGCAATACTTGAAACACATAAAAAAACCAACCAACGTTAGATTGAATCATTGAAATTCGTCTTCACATTAATTTCTTGGCACTCATAGTTATTTACTAAACCCACAAATTCACTATCTATTGACTAATGCCAAACATAATAATATATGAAATAAGTTTCCAGAAGAGGAAAACCGAAGTTGCTGTCGGCTATCAGGTCATTGGAGGTCGAAAGAATTGGGGGTGGGGAAGCTAATTTTAGCACGCCGGGAAGAATGGAGTTACTAGTTACGAACTAAGGCGCCGTCGGGTCGCTACATCTTCACTCTTCAACAAAATTGGAGATTAATGGAGATACAGGTGACGGATAGAGGTGCAAATTGTGTGCGCCGTCAAGTCGTGTTAACTGGGGGAGGCGGAGTCGCAGAGAGATCAAGCGCAATTACGTTTGCATGAGGTGGAGCAACTGAGGGCCACACGAATTGGGACTTCACCAATTGACTGCTTGAGAGTCTTTGGACTTTGATAGTTTGATTAACACTAGAAGTTGCCAACTGACAGGTTTATCCAACCCGCAAGCAATTCGACCGATTCACCAATTGAACCGCAATTTTTTCCAGTTCTGATGAAAGAGAGCAGTTTTGCAAGCCTTCCAGTTTTTAGGGTCTTTCTGAACCAATTTTCGAACCGGGCGGCAATCGAACTGGCCAGACCGCCTAATCCAGGTTGGGTTTCAAAACAATGATCTTGTGTGTATAGGTCTAAGGGTTGGTAAGCAAGACAGGAGTTGATGGAGAGGAAATGAGAGTGAGAGGGATCATTGGATAGCGGTGGCATCCAACATGTGCCGAAGGTGTTGTCCTTCACTTTTTTATTATTACAGTGGATTGGTTTGTACGGGGAAAAAGTGCCATGTGAGGAGAAAGAGTGCCAAAAGGTGTTGTCTGGTGACTCAATCATGGTTTTTAGTTTAATTGAGTTTGAAGTCAAATTTAAATAAATTTTCTCCAAAAATTAATCTTACTCTCTTAATTTAAATTCTAATTTAATTTTGATTTTTATATAATTGAGATAAGCAAAATTTGAGTTGGCATTGATTTCGAATGGGTACAGATTCAAGAGAAGTTGAAAAGAATGGAGAATTATTTTACAAGAATGATTTCATAGTAGTAGGTAAATTTCTTAACTAATAGGATTAATTACTTCTGCTTTTCCTCCAAATTAATCTAATTACTGATTGTATCCCTTTTCTTTTAAATTACAAATATTTGCCTTATGATAAATACAAAAGCAATCACACACTTGTAGACGTGAAAGTCAAAGCATTAGCACCCCCATCAAATTTTTAAATATTGTAATTTGCACAAAGTAATTTCTTTCAGTTATGTTAGTATTTTATATATAATATTAAATATAATCTTAACGTAGGTATAATATAAATGGGAATGCATGTTATAAAGAGCAATTAAATGTATTAGTGAATTCAAATATATGATTAAAATAGTAGATTTAAAGTAGATACTTTAGATTTGAAAAATATCTAAGTACCATAAGCCTGAAGGGGCTGGTTTTGTAATATTACAGAAAGAATGATATGATTGATGATGACACTAACTTGGGGGGAATTTTTCGTATTTATTTCTAACTAATAATTACATATCTATTACTATCTCACTAATAACAATGAAACCACCAATTTACAATGACTAGTCATTCTTTGTTTCTGCCTTCGTTTGCCATGGTTAATCAAAACTTAACGTAATTTTGGTTGTAGTTTGTCTAATAATAAAATGCCATTTGCTGTAAAAAATTAAGTGCAATTTTCATGTAAGTCCGTTCTACATATTTATATTCATACACGTTGTTACAAATGTTCGTCTCCTAGACTTTCAACTTTAGTTGTCACAAAATATATTCTCGATCTTAACCTTCTTAGCACATTACACAACGATCATGTGTAGGCTAAATAAGCAAAATTTTCACTCTCTTCCTTGCCTCATGTCAGCCGAAACCACTTGTCTGCCTCGTTAAGCCCACTCCTTCAATTCTGCATTTCTAACTCTATTTCTTGTGATTTCTTAGACTTTCTTTATTCATTTTTTTTTTCTCCGTCCATTTTCTCATTGTCCTACAACTTTTCATTTTTCTCTCCCTATGTCGTATGATAACTCATTCACAAATCGGGATTAAAGTTGGGCACTAGAGTTCCCCACCTCCTTTGGAATATTTGATTACAATAAAGAAGAGTATTTTTATCCATCTCAACATGTGGTTTGAGTGCAATTGGGTCTTCCAAAAAATCCAAAAACCCCCTTAGGCCTAAAGTGGAAGAGATCAAAAACAATATATTTATCACCATCTAACAAATTTAATTTATTATATTTATCTTCTTTAAGAGCTCTTTTTTTCTTATATTTTATTTCGTGACATAAAATTTATATTTCATAATTTATTAATTCACTTATACAATTATACACTCGCATAGACTGCACCTTTAATCACTAGTACTTCACTGTCCATAAATAAGCAAAAAGAGAAAACATTGAAATTTTAGAACGGACGTCATAGATCCCATTTCCCTTGCAAACATCGGAATGCCTTGAATTCAAAATATTCAACGTAGTGTTCTGTTGATTACTAATGGAGTCCAATCTCATAACAAAACCAACTCTAATCTCCTTAATCCCACTTTATTTAAGGCAAATATTGATTACAGCCCTTTCGCACTTTTCTCGTCAGATCATGTTAAAGAAAATCTGTCGCCTCGGGTAGACGAACCTAACAAACTAATGTGCTAACTAAACAATGCCACGGATGACTGATGGTAACACCCACTCCAAAAATTATGATGTAACATATGCATTTACTTTCCTGAAAGGAACACCACACCGATGGGCTGCCAAAACATATAAATACGGGTGTGCTGGTGGGGGTGGGGGTAGGGGGCTAAGGGGCATCGCCAGCTTTATATGGCAGCTCATAGTGATACAATTTACTTATATTCACAAATTATTGTCACACTCGGGCTAAAACGTACAACATAATCTACAGAATACAGTAAATGCTCCTGTGGTTTCTCTCTCTTAAGTGACGGGTTCGTCCTACCAACTTACATATTGGACTTTGGATTGGACGGAAAAAAGCCATCTGCACTAGGAGCTAATTTGCATTTGCACCAACCATATGACTGGATGATATACCTTCTTTGGCATATTATTTTTCTTATTCGTTGTCGGACAAGGGTGGGATCGTTTAAACCAGAACAGCTGGTGGAAAAGCACGACTCCAGAATGATATCCTTCACTTGTTCTACAATGTCAACCCGTTCAAGTGAAAAAAGAAGATTGGATGCGTAAAATATACTAGGGTGAATGAGATTGAAAAGCATAAGATTATATGTCAACATAGACCCTTACCCAAATTTATGTAGGTGATATAATTTCACCAAAACCTCTGCAAATCATGAATCTCCGTATCTTCTATCTCCATCCTCTTCATGAGGGGACACAGCATTTAGCTGCTGTTGCAACTGCCAGCAACAGAAAATGCAACAAAAGCCATGAGGGCTGCAGGCCATAATGGAGAGAAGTATCATGGTTTGGTTTACATGATACTTGAATATTGACTAGATTTTTAACAATCTACAGTCCCGCGCTAAGTCACAAAGTGAAATTAATAATATGATCCCAACCATGATAAATGCCAACAAAAACTCACTTGCATATACTTTAGTTTTTCTGCAGTTAATTCATCAGTCAAGCTATTCATCCTGCATACAATGAGAAAGAGGCTTGAGCTTCTTGAAAATTATAAACCATGAAAAAACTGGGCTATATATTTACTTCAATTCTGTTTAAGCCAGGTTTCCAGAAAAGCACCTTGCTTGAAGTTCAGAGATCATCATAAGCAGCATTCTTTCCCTTTCAGAAACAATTAATTCAACCTGTGCACAAGTTAAGTATCAATAACATGCAGCAGTTAAGATTAACATTAATTGCAGTTTTGATATTTTAAGACAAAGACAGGCAGAACAAGCATTTTCTGCATTTTGAAAGTGCAGATGCAAACAAGCCAAGAAAAGTCCATGGAAAACTTGTGAACTGAAGATTGAGCAGTGACACAATATAAATGCCAGAGCTGGGCCACGATTATAATCCAGCATCACATGATAGAGAATGAAAATTAGAATCTCCAGCGATGGATGCATCATGTTAAAAAAACATGACTACTAGATACAAATAAAGATATAGTAGAAATTTAACAGTAGATAGGTATAAAATGAGAATATTCAGCTTTGCTGAAGCTCCTGAAAGGGTAAAACGAGCTCAACTCTTGGCTCTATAGCAACCTTAATTTATTGGTTGCTTTTGTCCTTGTCTTCACTGATGGATATTGAGAACTATAGCCGAGGCAGATAATGAAAGCATTAAACAGTGGCATGTATATGATGGCAATTGACTAGTCATGGAGTCAAAAAAATAAAAAACAAAAAACAAAAACACAGTAACTCTGCAGCCCAAAAATTAGTGGCACATCAACTCTCCAACATGAATTAGGTGAATTCCTCTATTACAATTTCCATCCCCATTGCACAACTATATATTTCAACAAGGGTATGGCAGAATCAACCCTCCATTTTAAACATAAAATGATAATCTTCATGAAAATGCCAGCATGGATTCGTACCTCTTTCTAGCAATCCTCTACATATGTTTCGCATTGTCCAGATTAATATGGATAGTTAGACTTGCTGGTGGACAATTTGATAGTCTCAATGACATCAATGTAAGCAATATGGATCACAGTTCAAAAATAGTTAAAGTGCCTAATGCAATAATTTCATGAACTCAACATCATGCCCAGCAACAAAAGTTTGGATTAAACGTTGCAGAATTGAAGTTAGGGCTTTCCTTCCTCACTGTTCTTTTGAGGTAAAGATCACAAAGGCACCAAAATTAATTTGTTTGAGGGAATCTCAAGTGTGCCTACACTGCCATTATTTTCTGAACCATGAGGTAAAGGAGAAGGCTTCCCATTTTGAGCTGAAAAAAGACGGTAATATGCAGTTAAACAACTCCAAAATCCCTTTAGTTATATTCATTATATATATATACACACAGACCATCAGATTTTCAACGCACCATTTTCTACTTCGACTGTTTGCAAGCTGCTCAACAAATTCATGATAATATCCTGCAGGAAGAACAGGATAAAAGAGTGATCTTTAAATTTTCTTAAGCAATGCATAACTATCAAAAGTTGCACACTATGCGCGTGCAAATCATTTATAAATTATAAAGTTATTGTATTCTAAATAATAGATAAAAAATTATTTAACTAAAAAGTAGAAAAAAGTATTTAAAATAATGAAATAAAGAATGAGTAAAAGAATTTGAGAGAAAACATAAATAAAATTAATAAGTTAAAAGAAAAAGGGAGAAGGAAAGGAAGAAAGAAAAGGATAGAAAAATAAATAAAAATAAAAATACAGGTAGTTGTGTAATTTTGATGTGCAACCAAAAAGTCTTATTAACTTAAAGTATAGTACAGATAAGACATCTCAGCCACACGTCCTCTACAAGATGAAAATGAAGTCTAGAATATATGTTACTTGTTGAATTGATGTTTGCTGGAAGAGATTCTGGAGGTGAGGCATGAGAACTGAGGCTGGAATGCTGCTGTTGCTGATTTCCTTGGGTGACTGGCTGTGGGGCTAAAAAACAAGAACAATTACATGACTAGAGTGGAAGCAACTGAGGATTCAAATTCACCAGGAAGAACAGGAGACGAAAAAATGAAGGGAATTTAACATTCCAAGCTTCTTCACTGGTTTTGATGTCAATTGATGCAAAGATGAATGTACAAACCAATTGCCTAGAATCAAGTATCCAGCTTCCAACGCTAGAAGACTTCCTTAGTGGTGACCCCTGAGGACCAAATTAACAACACGTGAATCTAGAATTAAACATTCATCTTCTTCTTCAAAAAGACAAGACCATCCATCATACCTGAGAGCTTCGTCGAGAAACAGTAGATAATGGAATATCCTAGTAATAACATTTAAGTTAGCAATAGTCACTAAAACGGATAAAGTACCATAATAACACAGGAGTACCTTAGCAAGATCTACATTTTCTGAAGTCACAGAGAATCGCCCTTTTATTTGTACTAAATTTGTTTTTGATTTGTCCTCTGAAGAATCTTTAAACCCTAGAAAATAAAAGTAATATGTGTAATGCGGTACCAAGAAATTTCCCCAGGCAAATGTGTCCTTACTGATTGCATGACAACTTGGTTAATAATAGTTTACCTCCTGAAGATTTTATTGGCGCAGACAAACTGTTTGCTGAAGCTCGATTGGGTAGGTTAAGAGGACCGCTATAACTCGGAACTCTTCGTACTGGCTGTGCCTTCTCAGCCACACGGTGATCTTCAATCTCACGCCTGTTTATCACATGTTTTATTAGACAATTAATTTAACGAGGTAAAATAAATTTCCTGCTAATGTGATAAGTACATATCACAGCCTTTTTATCTAACAGGAAAAGAATATCAACTTAGTTCACACTTTTCAAAATCATGAAGAAATGCTGTCAGGAGTTAAATAAGTAACTGCAACCAATTTCCAAATTTAAACTTCTTCCCTTAAGCTCTTTACAGCGCCAAAAATAACATAAGGACAAGAAAATAGAAATTCACTCTCTAAGAATCTAGATTACAGAGCCCTGTAAAGTTTTCCAAATCTCTAGATTAAAGCATACAGTTCACCAAGGTTGAAAATGGAAAAATGATTGATGCCCAACCCTTACGAATGCATGTTTTCATTTTCCAAACATTAGGACCTTGCTTCTCAGGTTAAATTGTTGAACACAAGGAAAATGGTATAATATTATTTTTTGGAGCACAAAACGAAAAATTTGCCATTGCAAGTGGTGCAATGTGTGACTGAAGAAAGATAGTGTCACCATACTATGGGTTTGATTTGGAATAAATAGTATAAGTTTAGTCATTACAGGTGTAAGAACGAAATAATCATGAAGTCTACATATTTAAACCGTCAAGAATGACATGAAAACAGACTACACTTGGTCTCACCAACTTTCCACTGTCACAAGCTATCAACTTCACAGCTACAAAGATATTAAGCATGAATTTCAAAACAGAATCAATGAGGCACCAAGGTCTTACTAATAGCATCAATGTTAAAGAAACAAGAGCAAGGGACAGGCCTTTGAAAGTTTTGCAGCCATGTAATTTCAGTAATGACAATTAACTGCTTCAAACTGGACTAAGAACTATAAACAGAGTTTAAATCATATGTTATTGTGTCTGACTAAATCAAATGTAAATTGTTTCTGGAGCAGAACAAGAATAAAAGGGACGGATGAAACAATCAATTAATTATAATAACCTTTCTAAGCAGCGAGCTCTTTCTGACATTGAATGACTTAGCACCATACTGGACATGAGTGGTCCACTTTGAGTTTCTCGTGGTCTGCCCATCTGATTTCCAGCCTTGGCATGTGTGACATCTTTCTCTACCATTGGTCGTGTGAGCTCATATTTTGATCCACTCTTTCTGACTCCAGTTTTTCCATTGTCAGACTCCATTGAATCACTTTCAGATACATTTCCCTTCTTTAAAAGACTCTCAACTTCAGGCACCTCAATACCATTTGTATTTTCTCTAATGAAAATAGGAGAAAAACCACAAAACTTTGCTCAGAAATGTGATTAGTTGAGAACACAAAATGATGCATATGCATCCTATATAGAGAGAGTGTTACCGAACAAAAAACTCAAAGCAGCTGCAAGGACTGACATGCAGCATATCAGAGCCAAAACACAAACAGGGCTTCAGAAAAATTTTATAAATTATGTAGAAAATACGAAATAAAGGTGGAATAAGCTTATATAATCACCTGCCAATGTTATTGCTTGTAGCTACAGGTTTCACCACAGAACTAGATGCCACCTAAAGACAAAAATAGATGGGATGAGTATAAACATTAATAGACAAGGAGCTCAGTAATAATTAAGTGGTCAAACCCAAAAAGAAATTCGTAATGACCTTTTGGTTATAAAATTTTAGGCTGTCTTCTTCTTCCTTGATTTCCTCTATATCATCCTCGTCTTGCAGCTGCCAAGAGTAAAATAGATCATATGCACCATTTAAAACATTCAATGACTGCTGAAAATTTAAGAAGCTTCCATAGGCACATACCAGAGATGCTTGGAGTTTTAAATCCTCAACATCAAAGTTCCATGCACTTACTCCTCGCTGGTACTCACTCTGAAAGAGATGAGTAAAACTTATAAATCAAGACAGTACAGACAAACGCCCACAGAGACATAAAGGGACACGCACACACACACACATATATATAAAGAGGGGGGAAGGCAGTAGTTTTCTGATTGTTTAACTAAAAGTTTCATGAAACTGCTCCAGTGAACAGCAGATTCTGTACTCTCACTCATCAAATGATTACTTGGTTTCATTAATTCAAAACAAACAGAGGAGCCCACAATTAATAACCTGTTCAACCCAAAGGTTAGGAAGAATACCAAACACTGTGACAAATTAAAACTTGACGGTAGGTTGATCACAACATACACAAAGGGAATCTTTATTATCCTTGCTCATGTTAATAACAGAATAACAATGACATACACAAGCCATATAACTTGACTTGGGTAATGTTAAGATATTGGTTGTCGTTTAAGATTTAAAAAATAGCAGTTTGTGGAGAAACTACAAAGCAAGAATGTGTACCGAAGACAGAGATCCATAAATCAATCAAAGAAGAAATATCATGAACACAAGCAAAACATTCAAGAAATCAAGGAATGTGTTAAAATGTGTCGATGATAAAGAAACTCATTCACAAAGAAAGTAATCAGAACTTGCGTATTGTAACAAATGCAAAAAGTGAAAAGCTTTAGGCCCCTTTAGCAGCAGGAAAAGGATACAGAATTATTGATACATCATAGCATATTTCCCAGAACCTTGAAAAGGAAAGGTAACAGAAAAAAATAAATAAATAAAAAGCACTTCTAGTGATATTTCAGACCTGAGATATAGCTTCCTGTTCCGATGAAGGCATTTTTTTCAAAGCAAGTTGCGCAGCATCTTTTAGCTGCATCCAATTACAACAATTTAAAAGTAAGTTTAAGAAAGGGAGAGCCTAGAAACTTGCTAATTATAATCACCCTGGCATACCTGCAGATTTTTCACACGCTTTGACAGTGGTGGTAGACTAGCAAACAATTTTTTCACAGAAAGCTCAGGAGGCTTTGCATTCTTGAAAAAGGAATGTTTTAGCAACTTCTCTACAGTTGGTCTCTTTGTTTGATCTTTCACCAAGCACATTGCAACCATTTCTTTGAAAGACTTATCAAAACCAAAGATTTCTTAGTTATAGACAGGTAAAATAATTTATAAGCATATTTAGTAAAATATCTGGCAATTAAAATATAGTGAATACCTTGGAGAACCTTTTATCACGGTCATAATCAAGTCCAGGTGGGGCATTTTGTATGGTCATCAGCAGGACCTATTGGAAGGTGGAGAGCAAATATTTAGAAGGATTCACAGCAATAGTCTCCATGAATCACAGCAAAGATCTGATATGTAAACCTTCATTGGAGGATATTTTGAAAATGGCGCATGTCCATGAGCCAACTCCAGTGCAGTGATTCCAAAGGACCATATATCAGCCCTATAAATTTGAAATTAAGTGTTACACAAACCCTTATGACTAGTGATTATAAATATTGGGAAAGGGGTCAGCGTGAAACAGCAATGATCCGACGAGAAATTACTGGACAAATCACACAGATAATATTTTCTTGAGTGGAATAGTGATCCACATTGAGTTTTATCAGTCTGACAAACATGCAGCGCAAATATCATAAACCAGAATCCCAGAGAGAAAAAGTATAATCTTGCCAGTACTGAAAATAATTAGCCTTACTCAATTTAGCTTATTCTGACTTCCAAGGATAAATTTCTGGCAAATACCCCGATAAATTTCATCTATACCTTAGAACTGAGCTTAGTTTGTAGGACAAGTCATGCTTGTAAATATCAAGAAAACACTCAAATTGATAAGGATAATGAACTTCATGGTTTGCACATGAATACAAAAACCAATGTGACACTTAAAGTCTATGAAAGCATAAAGAACTTCTTAATAAACCACCAAGACAGTAGGAGAAATGGAGCAAAACCCACTTGAAATCATATCCAGTTCCAGGTTGCAACACCTCTGGTGCCATCCTGGAAAATAAGACAAAAATTAACATATAATGGGAGTTGATATCACCACAAATGCTGCATAAGAATGAATACATATAGCTACACAAACGGATACATACACACACGTGCACACACACATATATACACACACTTATACACATACAGAGAGAGAGAGAGAGAGAGAGAGCACGATGAAAACAGCAAACAATAGTGAAATAGAAACATATAATGTACCAGCATGGAGTTCCTACGAAAGTATTCCTTGAACGCTGCCGATCGCCTCTGTCGAACAAGCAAGCCGAAACGCCAAAGTCGGCAAGCTTCACCTCACCATTACCATCCATCAATATATTTCCTGCCTGAAAAACAGAAATCAATCAAAATTTATTGTAAGTCATTCGATGCAAGCAATCCAAAGAAGAAGCCAAATCTTGATATATGTTCGAATAATTCATGAATGCAGAATGGACTAACTTTCACATCACGATGGATATGGCCATTTTGATGAAGGTATTCCAAAGCCTTTAAAGTTTCTTTTAAGATAGATCCAATGGCTGACTCTTCAAATCCTTCTGGATATGCTATCTTCATCAGATGTAGGCAAGAACCCTCAGCCATGAAAGGCATTACCACCCAAAGGTTGCGGTCCACAACAAATGAACAAAATGCTCTTATGATATTAGGATGATCAATCAAGCTCATTGTCTGAGCTTCCCTGCGTATATCGTCCTGCAAAATGTTACAGTTATTCACTAAAAGCCAGGCCAGTCACATCCACTTATATCAAAGGAAAAGAAGAAATATTCCTTGAAAATGACATTTCTTACAACACAACCTTGGCATGGAGCATAAGAACTCTTCATTTTTTTTTAAGAAACTCTTCATTTTTTTTTAAGGTCAAGTGCTCAATGATCATATTGCATGACACAAAGCAGCATTCAACTACGATAAAACCAGTTGGCAGCATTAACTCTGAAGGGATAGAGAAAACCTCTATTAACCCAAACTAGTTTCCCATAATTTTCTTTCCGGAAAACAATTAACTGAAAGAAACAACTTTGATACTCTGCAAAAAATTAGTAAACAAAAGGTGATAGGTCTGGATCCAACAAAATCTTGCAAAACTTGTGACACAAAACAACTTCTTGATTACTAATCAGAGGTGACTGGATGGTGTTGTTTATGAGCTAAAGGATCAATGATTTGATACAGCAATAGGATCCTTACTAACTTGTGCCTACTTGCCTTGATTCTTATCATGTCAGCCCCAAAATTCAGTGGCTAGAATATCAGTTGGACTTTATGGCCTGAAAGTATTCTTGTATGCTTAAGAAGTTGGTCCATTTCAAAAGAACTACATGCAAGATATATTGTAACTTTGAGGTTTCTCGACAAGTTCAACATTCCAGAGATATCTGCTATCTTGCAGGCATTTGGATACCCTATTTACAGACAGAGATACAAGAACTTTCAAAACAAGATAGGGTATATTCCAACTAGAATAAGCAAACAATAACACGTGTATTTGCACAGTTATGAATGTCAATGTACATGTATGTATGTATTTGTGAAACCAAATAAATCTACTTGGTGAATGTTACCAGGAATTAGCCCAAGTTAAATAGCGAAATCAGGCTAATATGCTTTTTATCAGCAATATGAAACCACAAAAAAAGAAAAAGTAAAGAAGGGGGGAGGAATGAAATTGCGAAGTCAGATTCCTAGTTTCATTTTCTTTTCAGTCTCCCTTTTGAATCAGTTCAGATCTTTCGCCCTGACCATTACATGTTTCCATCCCCAACTCAATTTCATCATAAATATGCCACCAAGCATACGCCAAGTGGCAGAGACTGCACCCAATCCTATACTTTTTCTGTTTTAATTTCAAGGAAACATGCCTTTTATCAGCAAGATTAAACCATAAAAACATAGGAGTAAAAAACAGCACGAAAAAGAATGAAAGCCCTAAAGTGAGATTCTTAGCACCCCAAATTTTTTGATTTAACCTTAACAGTCATCATAGCTCAAGTTTTTCTTCCCTTTTCTTTTTCAGCCTTCCCACACTCTTTCTTCATTCCCTTACTTCATCATCTAAATTCTTGCTTCCCTGCAGTCTGCCACTGTCTACCACTCCGCTGTGTCTTATCCACTTCACTTCTTCACCCAGATCCAAGTCACAATTTATGGTGATCATGTCCTCTACCAAAGCCTTTCAATTGCAGCAAGCCTTCTACCATGACCACTCCATGTTTTCTATCCCCAACTCAATTTCATGATATATACTTATGCCACTGGGTGAGTCCCAAGAGGCAGATGCAGCATCCAATCCTTTACTTTTTCTGTTTGAATGTCAATAGTCTTGGACAAGCCTACACACGTATTTGCCATGTCCAAAGCACTGTAACACCTACCAGGATTCCACATGATCTGATTTTTGGGATATCAGGTCTATAAGCCAAACTGGTGCATGGGTAATTGCTTTTAGATTAAATTTATGGTATTTTTAAGTACGTTAGGCATACCAAAAGTAAAATGGTAAATTGAAATGAGTAAAATTCAGGAAAAACAACATAATCTAAACTTTATATTTCACTGGCGAATGAAGACAGCCAGTGAAGCATTATCATTATAACCGTAACAATTAAATTATTTCTGAAAATGTGGCGTTGTTCAGTGATTTCCAGCAAGGCGGAAATGCCAACATTATAGTTAATGTTCTATCTCTCACCAAATTATTTGTGTTACCTCCCAGACACAGAAAACAAGGTGGCAAATTTCCTTCTACAGTTCTGAAAGTTCATTAGAAGAAGACAGAACAAGTGGAATCAACTGGTTATCCGCAGATCTAAGATGCACAGAGCTGTGATATGCCAGCTGCTACTGAAGGTATCCAACTGAACATCTTCAAAACTATGGTCATCAACATCAATAAAGATAAGCTTCTAGAATCGATTACACCACTGTTTTTAATTTGGCCAAAAACTCTATTTCAAAAGTGATGATCATTCACCAATTCAGCACTGAACAAAGAAGGGTCCAGGTTGCAAGAAGATTTTCTTGGAAAAACCTTTCTCAATAGCATTCGTCTTGAACCCTGTATGGTACCTCCAAATTAAAGTATAAATAAATATATAACCTAAAGTTTAGTGTACCTTAAGCTAAACACCCAATTGCTAACTGCCAGCGTCTTTTGCATTAGAATTCAATATGAAATCAGAACTACTAGCAACAACTAAGCCAAAAGCATAGCATCACAAACTGTGAGCAGTATGAATACTTAATGAGGCTTCCAACCTCATATAGACAAAGTAATGGCAAATCCAAAATAACGTACCATCATAGAGAAAAGAAACAAAGCAATTCAACTTTCCCCAAATCTCGGCAACTGAAACCAATTTAACTCTTCAAATATTAAAGTTTCACCGCCTAAATAGTCCACAACCACGGAATCAAGTTCACGAGATCTCAAATTGTCCAAATTAGCTCACACATTAAAAGTCAAATCAACATCAAAAACACTCAGCAACTAGATCAAGAATCACCTCACGCTTAAAAAACAGATATTAAACTCGACACTCATGCGGAATCAAGCGAACTGCAAAGATCACAAAAGAAATGGACGCAATGCAATAATTGAACAAACCAGATTGCTGTTGCATCGATCGAGATCCAAACACTTGACAGCCACCACTTCATTGGAAGGAATATAGGTCGCTCTGTAAACAGTTGCGCTCGCACCGAATCCCACCTCTTCTAGGAGGTTATAATCGTTCGGATTCGCCGAGTAACTCCTCCCCATTTTCTTCACACAGCCGTGGACACAACCATCAACCAGAAAGACCCACCACTTCGATTTCTCCAAAACAATCGAATCCAGACAATTTTTTTTTTCTTGCTGCTTTTCCCCTTTCTTCCCTTCTTATTACCTTTTACAACAGAAAACAAAAATTATGGGAATTCTGTGCGGACAGCGAGTCTCCACAGATATGGACTGTGTGGAAGGCTGGTGGAGGCCTCCTACTTTTCTATCTGTTACAATGCTCTGAATCACAGCGATATTTTTAGGATTTTGGCTTCTTGTAGGATTCCCCATTTTTCTACTCTTTTGTATTTATTTATTTTTATTTATTTGCTGGAGTTATTATTATATGCAAGAGAAAAAAATTAATAAAAAATAATGAATTATCGATCCGTTGACTTACCGTCTTTGGGAAGAAGAGGAGATGATTCTCTGCGATAGCCGTGTACCGAATTGGTACTGAATTTTCTAGCATCCATAGCGTTGTAAGTGCAATGCCTTCAAAATAGGAGTATCGAATTCAACTATTTAAAAAAAAATAATTATTTTAAATTATATATAACATTATTTATACACATATAATAGCATTAAAATAACATTGTAAAATTAATTTATCTCTATCAATTAATATATCAAATAATAAATTTTAAATGTAATAAAGAATTAATAATACAATAAAAATATAAAAGAAATTAAACTAAATTCAAAGAAAAACATAAATATTGAAAAATGAGGTTTGGAAAATAAAAACAATACAATTAACTGAAAATTTTTAATTTTAAAATACAATATTTAAATTTTCAATGACATAATTAGAAAAATATATAGATAAAAATTATAAAATAAGTACAAGTAAAAAATTGTTATTGAAAATTTTATATAATAATAAATTATTTTGGAGATAAAAAAGAAATTATAAGAAGATATAAAAAAATTATTTATTTTTTTTGAAAGGTTAATTTCTATTTTTTAAAATTTTTATCAATAAAAATAATAATAATTGATTTTTTAATCAAGTTTGAATGGTTCAAGCTAGTTTAAATGACAACTGATTTTTTGACTGTGTCCGAATCGAAAAATTTGCCAATGTGAGCCCATTTTAAAAATATTGTACATGAAATGCGACGATTAACTTTGTTTTAGAAAATATTAAAATTAATGTATTAATAAAGAAATAACACGACGGTTGAAAGGAAAATTAATATATTGTAAAAGAGAAAAATTGTAAGAGATAAAAATAATGCAAAAGTATTATTTAAATAGTATGTTTGGAATTATAAATTTTGACAAGAAGAAAATTGATGAAAAATATGCATCCAAATATAGTTATATGTTTTTTTTTCACACCCACCAATTCAATAGCCTCATAAATTTGAACTCTTAACATCTTCAAGAGATTCAAACCATTACTCTAATAAAATAAAATGACAACTGTACTCTCATAAATTCTGCAACAATATTTTTTTTTTTTTTTTTCCGTTGGCAAATAGATTGATCATATTTAATAAAAGCGAAATTCCTCTTTTACCTGGCTGGAATACTTTTCACGACACTTTTGGAAAACTAAAGGTAAACGAAAATTGCAACTATGGTTTTTTCTCTAGATTATATTTTTGATTGATGTTGCATTTGTAAAAAAAACCATAGAGAAGAAATTGTTGGGAGTGTGGTAGACCCAATTACAAACTTTAATTGAATCTTGTTGGACCAAAAAGATAAGTCCAACCAAATTGGAACTATTACTCATGTATAATATCTGTTGAGCCTACAGATGAGTTCAACGAAATTGGAGGAAACTATCAACAGACCTGCATGTGCGCATGTATACAAGTAAGTTTGACATCATATATTAAACTAAACCTTAAAGATATACGTTATTTGTTAAATATCTACTTATATACAAGTTACTTTTTATCAGTGATTCAAACTCTAGCTCTCGTTTTCTTTTTGTGGAGGGAATTTATAAACTTGAAAAAAAAGGAAAGAAAAAGAAAGGAAGCTAACAAAAGAAAGAAGCGAAGCGAGCAGCAGGAGAAGAAAGGGATCAGGAGAGGGAGAAATTGCAGTTGAAAAGGGCCTCGATAATTCTTTGTTGAGTTTGAAATAAAATTCTTTAAAAAAAGAATAGGTGCATGTAAGCCAAGTCAAGAAAGGAACTTCCTTACTTTCTTTCACGATAGTATTAATAACTAGTAGTTTGAAGCTTTAAGAAAGTGGTTTTTTTCGACACTCGGTTCCTTAGTCTTAGTCAAGTTCAGTTTACTTTTTAAATTTGGAACTCTTAGTTGAGCGGATGGCGAGAACTAATGTGGAATTCTACTTTCTCTAACAAATATTTATTTTTTCAACAATCTCCCCTTAAATATGAGTTTTTTGCATTTACTTTGCTTCAATCAGAAACTTCTTGAGTATTTCACGATCATATCCATCAATTCCTGTGGGTCCTCCTTCCGTAAGATATGGGTTTCTTATGTGATTATTGAGTACACTTGCATACACATCGCTTCCGTGGACTTTTATAAAATATAAACCTTTTATGTGATCATCGAGTACCGTTTTCTTACTTATCTCAAGTTGAACCATCAGTTTTGATATCACTTGTAGGAAGTGTGTGGCGAATGTAAATACAACCTCTGATTAAACTTTGTTAGACTAAGATGAGAAGTCCAACTAAATTGAGAGTATCATCTATGGACGTTTGTTGAGCCTGAAGTGGAGTCCAACGAAATTAAAGAGAACTGTCTATGAATCTATACGCGCGCATACAAATCACTTTTCTCTTCTTTTATCAACGTAGGATTTCACTTTCTCTAATTTATATTTACTTTCTCAATAGAAATAATGTTTGAATTATTAATATATATATATATATATATATATTTAATTTTCTCTATCTCTGTCCTAAGTGCTCTAAACTTTGATAAGAGAAATAATCAAAGTTTTATGCTTTAATAGAAAGCCCTAGTATTGTTTTACTAGCTCAGGTGCATAATTAAATGAAAGAAATTTTATTTTGAGATGCAAATATGAAAAAATACAATTTGTCTATCAAATAAATAAATTAAATGGAATAGAATTGAGTCTATTTTCTACTATTATATTAAAAATTAGTTATTTTTAAGTTGAGTTGCTTAATTTGTTTGACGTATAATGAAAACGAACATTGCTAACTGCTAGCTACTACATATTTAAATTGCTTCTTTAAATTTCAAATCATTCCACTTTTTCTCTTTTCTTTAAGTAATTCTTTCAAATCATTCTACATAAAATCTGCCTTCCATCACTAGTGTGTGCATTGAAGTAGGATGCAAAGAAACAAATGTAAAAATGTGTTTTTTCAAGTTTATTATATTGATATATAGTTTTGGTGTAATTTTCATGACAATTGATTATATATCAAAAGAATTTAATTAATTATTTAAATAGAAAAAGATATAATTAGGTTTTATGTATCCTTGTTATATTGTTACAAAAGTTTGACTGCACAAAATAAAATTATAAAACTACCTTTATCTTAAAATTTTACTTTTTTTTCTGTATTTTCATTCCTTTTTTATTCTAATTTATTATCTTTATTTATGTTTGTCTCAAGTTTTTTTAATTTTTTTGAATAATTTTGATTTTCCTTCGTTTTCTTATTTTAAATATATTTTATTCATTTAATCTAACTCTAAACTATACATTGAGTAGATAAAGAAATTAGATCACACATTTCGTATTTATTTAAATACTCTTAGTTCTTTTCATATCATCTTTTCAATATTCTCTCAATTTTTAGTTATTTTATTCACTTGTTAATTTTAATTTATTCTATTTTTCTTTTCCTTTACAAATTACTATATTTTTTCTACGTCAAAGTTACAGATATTTATTTCATTTACTTACTAATTTTAATTTATACTATTTTTTATTTTCAAATTAATTTTTTTATATATTGAAGTTAAAATATACGATTTTAGTTGCATAATGTCAAACTGCCATATATGTCCTTATTTAACTACATTTATTTCTACCCTTTTTTATTCCCTTTAATATACTTCTATATTTGTTCTTTTATATTTTTATATCTTTTAATTCACTCTATTCTTTTTTATTTTTAAATTTTTTCATATACTTTTAATCTTAAATAATTTTATTAATTTATTATAATAAATAAAATATTATGATTTATAAAAAAAATTACACACACATAAAGTGTGTCACTATTGCCCATACATATATGTTTTTTCTTTGCAAAGAAAAATGTGAAAAGAATGTCTGTAAAGATTTGCTTTATGAAGCCTACATCATAGGTTTATTGTTCCATTGTAGTTTCCATGACATTTACATACAGAAGTATTTAATAATAACCGGAAAAAAATGATGGAAACAATCACGTTAACATCTTGACAATTAAATTGAGAAAATTTTCATCAATAAGTTCTCTAACAAAAAGAAAATAGAAGCCAAAAGTCAAATGAGAAACAAAGAAAATGGTGCGATAAAGGAAAATAAAACACGAATGCAAACTAAACGAGTTAAGGACATTAATAATTATAATCTATAATATGAAAATGACAAATAGTATATAATATTATCTATGATTATAAAAATGATCTTATTATTGTTATTATTATTTTGGTGACCAGAGGCTAAAATTGGGTTTTTTATTTTTTATTTTAATTAATTTTTTCATTTAACGAATTAACTCACCTATAAATATTTTATCAATTTAACCAATCTCGCCGTTTTAAACAGTGAGATACGATTAGAAAAAAAAAAAAAAATGAGAGAGAGATGACCTCAGCACCTAAAATTTATTTCATAGACTAAACGTGGTCTTCTTCTATGCAGACGAAGCAAGCGAAAACTTTAGATGCGCACACGAAGCGGCACTCTTCATTCTTCATTTTCCCATTCCTCATTTTCTCCTTCTCTTTCCTCTTTCTTCTCCAGTGCTTTTCCAATAAATTTTTGGCCAATTTTACAGTGCAATTTCAGGTTTTTCGACCAATTAAATTAGATCGAAAATCAACATTGTTCTTCTAGTGAATTTTTGGGTTTTTTTCCAGTGTTTTTTTTGGCCAATTTCAGTGAATTTTTAGCCCAATTTCAGTGCATTTTTTAGGTAATTGTATTATTTTTAGGTAATTTTTAGTGCACTTTTCAACCCATTTTCTGCTCTAAAAAAGTTTGAATTTTTCTGTGTTATTGCATTTTCCATTGTAATTTAAATCTATAATTTAAGGAATCTTAATATTTAAGCTACTTTATTGTTTATATTAATCTGTCGTTTTGTATGTACATGTTTATTTCATATTACTGATATGTTGTTTTGTATGAACATGTTTATTTTATGTTAAATAGATATAAAGTATCAATTACTTTCCAATCTATCAATTTTAAATGAGAGAGATGAATTAGAGATGCAAATCACCGTATAACAATTAAAATGTTAATTAGAATAAGTTTAGAACTGGAAGTGACATAAAGAGTGGTGAATTATTTTGCTAACTTAGGCAAGAATACGTTACTTGTTTGAGTGATGGGGAATGATTTGGAGAGGACATTAAATTAACTTTGACTATATAGAGTTCTTTCTGCTTGCATTAGGTTGTCTAGATTTTGTTCAATTTCTGTAGTTATATTATCATATTCCTTTTTTGGACTAAGGAATACTTCTCATATTGTTATCTTTTGTCTATTTTTTGTCTTATATATAAACATTCATAATTAACTCGATGTTATGGTACTCATTATGTAAAATACTGCTTGACTCAAAAAAATTCTTCAATTAGTGGTATTGTTGCAAAATTACTTGTGTGACTTGAAGATATGACATTTAAGGATGATATTCATATTGTATTATATTGGGGGGGGGGGTTCTATTGTGCAAAACTTGAATGATATAAGTTATAACATTGAGCCATATTATTTATAAAACATACGTCACAATACAAGTTCTATTAAGTTGGAGACGATGGTGTATGATTTGACTGGAGTGGATCGAAATCATTATATCATCCATTTGAAAACAAAATTTATATTATGAGATGCATTTGGGGGACATGATATGTTCTTACTAGTGATTGAGAATGACATAAATTTACAATTCTTATTTAATCCGATCAATCAAGTCATATATTTAGATCTGCACATCGAAATATAATGGAGATATTGTGACAATCAGTATAGTGCGACACATGTGGAGAGAGAAATAGGTCAAACCTCCCACTAATTATTCTTTGGAACTCAAGAGATCAGTAGTGTTGCCTCGGTCACCAAAGCATTGACTAATATGGGTATTCAAAAAGGTGACATGTTACCTGACCTTAATACACAGGCATGTGATTTTGGATCGGAATATAGAGGTAGGTCTTATATTTCATCACAGTCTGCAATAAATATTAGCGTAGGAGTAGAGGCTTGCATGGATGATAATGGCGAGATACTTTGTGATGTCCATGAACAACATGTATACTAATTAGTAACATCAATGATAGAGATCGTGGAGATTAGAGAGATGATGAGGATGAAGAAGATGAGGATGTAGCCGATATCAATACAATGCAACAGGTATTAACAGCATCAACAATGCCTTTGTGTTCATCAGCCTCTCCAGTACCTGGACATGTAACAGAACCATCGATGGTGTTATTGTATCCATTTGTACCCTTCTTCTCACAGCCCAGAAATAACGACTGACAGAATTGAAAATCTCAATATTAGATGGAGCACGTCCTATGACGAGCACAAAGGAGAGCTTCATTTGAACATGGTATTTAAGGGCAAGGGTCATATCCAAGCTACTATGAAGGATTACTCTGTAACACATGCAAAGTGCAAGTATTGTGTGGTGAAGAGCAGGCCCAATACGTGGAAGGTTAAATATAGATATACTAAAGTCGATGAATCTTGTGACTGGCACATTAAGGCGTCTTTAAAGTAGAAAATGGGGTTGTGAAAGATAATTAGATACGGCGAAGCCCACACTTGTCTCTTAGGAACCTACGTATAGATCACACAAATTGGATTAAAATATGGTAGCTGCAATTTTTGTAGGCTTGGTTTGTCAAAACCGTACTATTGAGATAAAAAATATTGTGCAACTTACTAAAGATCGATATGGTTATAAAATTAATTATGTAAAGGTATGGTATAGCTTGAAATGAGCCATTGAGAATGTGTACGACACGTGGGAAGACTCGGTGATGAAGTTGCCTGCATACATGAGAGCACTATAGAAATGGAACTTGGCCATTGTTGTCAAGTGGAGACACATTGACACCGGAATGCTAAACAGGATGATGCTATGTTATTTATTTTGGGCTTTTAAACCTTGCATTGACGAATACTAGCATTGCAAGCTAGTGATCAGTGTGAATGGCACGCACCTATACACGAAGTATCGTTATAAACACTCATTGCAGTTACTATTGATAGCAATCAGCAAGTGTTCTCTTGCTTATGTCTTGATAGATGAAGAAAACACACAGTCATGGGGTTGGTTTTTGCAGATGCTAGCGATATATTATATGTGGCTAAGCATATAATTGTTTTGTATCCGACAGATATCCTGGTCTTCTTTTTGCTATCAAGGACATCGATACTTTCAAGGCTTCGAGAGGACAACACTGATTTTGTCTTCGATACGTCTATGCAAACATTTTAAAAGCTTTCAAGTCTTGACACCTGCGTGATCAATGTTGGAGAGCAAGTGCTGAAAACCAGGAGAACAAGTTTTTTCAAACCCTAGACCATATAAAGCAGATTAATTTAGAGGCCTATAACTACTTGTAGGAAATTGATAAAGAGAAGTGGGCTTTATCCTTTAATGGAGGTTAAAGACGTGGTGTACTAACAACTAACATATCAGAAAGCATTAATGGGGTAATGAAGGGAATACAGAGGTTGTCGATATGTTCAATTGTGAAGATGACATTTGATTAAGCCGTCATTAAATTTAAGGAGAGATTAATGGTTGGTGAAGTTAAGATGGTGAGGGGATGAGTGGCCTACTTGGCCTACAAAGACGTATGCAAGGGTAAAGCATAAATTCGTCCATCATTTAACGCTGCTATATGATCGAAATGCACAGTTGGGATGAGTGATCACAGCATAGGATAGGGGAAGAGGTGGAGGGAATGCACATGTTGTGGAGCTATGTAGTAGGGATTGCACATGCAAGATGTGGTTGTTGCGCGGAGTTTCATGCTCACACGCAATAGCTATCAGTAGAAAATGTAGTGTTAATTCTAAGAGCCTAGTGATGCCATTCGTTTTTATTGGCAGCTATGTACACACATATGAGGGGGGATTCGATCCTATTTGAGCTAAGGATTATTGGGATGATCCACCATTCGAGTTGGTCCATAACCCTCACTGGCATATGATTAAGCATGTTGGTAGGGACCCATTGCATCGAATACCAAATGAAATGAGTTGACCAAAATATCGGGCTCAACAGCAATCGCAGCGAGAGGCCTAACGTTGATTTTAAGATTTAGACATGCCTTCATCCTCTAGATGCACTCGTTAGTTACACATATGTGTGTAAATTTTATGTTTTTCAGCAGCTTGTGTGTGCAATACATAGTGAATTATTAGCATGTCATGTTTTCTTTCGACTATGGATTTTTTGAGTATTTCAACATACGATTACTTATTTTGAAGTATAATTTCCTTAATAAAAAATGTTTTAGTTTAGTCACAGTAGCCTGAAATTCATCAATTCGCGTCATGTCATCTCATTTGCTTGTACAGGAGTAACATCTGCATTTTCACAATTATGAATTAAGCATTATTACCTAAAAAGTTAATCAGTTCTAAACATAAAATATAACGATATTTTATTAGAAATTGAATATGCCACAAGACCAGAGTCTAAGCACCAGTCCCGGACCCATATAAGTTCTGTATCATTTTTTATAATAATTGCAAGATATAATGCACGCAACACTGATAATTGCAACGGTCAATTGGCAACATAGCTAAGCGCAAAAGTTGGTAGATGGGGAAAGTGTAAAATCAATAATTAGCAAGTGCAATAAGCTGATCGACCACACCAAGATCTGCAAGCATGCTTGTATAGTTGTGAGTGGATTTAGATTGTTACTGTTTACTTAAATATTTATTCTTATTAAAATCGATTCTTCTTCAAATGTAAACAGTACTAGTAGTTTATGTGATTACATATTTTGTATGTGTGTAAATATTATTTTTCATGTTTATATATATATTGTTGTTAATTCGATGTCTGATCAATGTACAATTCATCGTACAGAACTTTTTCACGATGGTTATGAGAGCTAATCTGGGCCTACTTGATTCAAGTTCGCTATACCTGCAGCATAACCATAGGTCAGAAGCTGTGTGGTTAGGAGACATAGACACTACGCTTTGACCACGGCACCAGACTAGGGCACTTGCTAAGATTTGTGATTTTGATGATCAAGTTGTACTTTTGCTGCATCCACTAAGTTTTCATGGAGTATACAGGTGTGGACACGTAGCACTTGTCTAGCACCTAATCACAGTGATGGTTGAGAAGTGGCGTCGTGAGACTCACACCTTTTATCTTGTGATTGGGAAAGCTATCATTACGTTGGAAGATGTGGCATTGATATGACAACTCATAATGGAGGGTGCCCCAATTACAGGGGTTGACAAGCGTTAGGCCATTAGTGTTTAGTAAGAGTACTAGTTAGAGTATTTAGGTTTTGTACCCTCCACAGATATATTCAATGGTGCTACCATACCTTTTTTAGTCTTACTTCGGGAAGTTCGACACCTGACCCTCATTGCCAATAGTACATAGGATAATGTGGCTCAATACACTCACATTTACACATTGCTGTTATTAGATAGTAGGATTTTTCTTGATTCATCTGGAGATCGAGTGAAGCTACTATACATTCGCATGTTAGAGGACGTGAGTAAGCCTTAGCCATATAGTTGGGGGAGTGCAGCACTGGCATACTTATATCGAGAGTTTTACTTGGCGTGCATGCGAGGTAGGTAGACGATAGCTAGCTTTTACAGATATGGACTTAGATTAGGATCTTGGGGCTAGGCCTATGGACTCGTGATCATGGTCTTTACATTGGCCTATTAACTATGCTTGGTGATGTGCAGTTACCAGCTGCACCATTTGAAACACGGTATGTCTCATTAAATTGCTTGCCTTGTTATGCTATTGTGCAACTGTTATATTTAGTTTTTTTAATTATTTTTTATGCATACAGTTGCACCTGGGCAAGGAGGAGTAACAAGTTAAATGCATATCACTCTATCTGCATGATACGTGATATATAAGACAGAGAGGTAGAGTCTCAGGTACGAGTAACTTTTGTCACATTAAATATACATACCATCAAATCCATGCATATTGTATCTTGTATACTATCAATTCCATATACATTACATGTTTCATTTCAATTTCAGTGGTGGCCTTGCCTCGATGAGGCGTACGAGATGCTACTCGACCATCGTAGGCGACGATTGTGGATGTTCTGTGATCTACTCATATGCTACAAAATTATTGAGATGCATTGCATTGATTGGGTATTGAGGCAATTTGAAATACCACAAGGCATTCCTGCTAATCCACCACGAGCCTAGGATACACTGCATAGCGAGCACCAACGCAGGTGTCCAAGGACTAACTGGGCTCATCACCACGCTACATATATTCAAGAGTGTGCTAGTGACGATTATATTAGAAGGTGCCCTATTTTTCCAGATATACTGGTGTCACTAGACTATTTCAAGTAGTACCATTGAGTCACACATTGATTCATCACTCCTAGCATGTATTTGTACACACTGGATATCAGCCTGGCTACGTCACTTATTTCCCGCATGTGGTACGCTTATATATCTATGTATATACATATGTGTGTGTGTGTGTTATTCAATAATTTGTAAATAGTTGATTACAGACACGGTAGATGCAAAAACTACATTTTAGTGGATACCATCAACAGATTGTTGATAGTGTCGAGCAAGTATCACAGCAGTGACTCCAGTGAGATTTTCCACCGTACTACCCGACCGATGACGTTGCCTCTACACATCCCAGTCCAGGACGTAGCACACCCTATCGCCATGATGCAGCAAGTCCTTGCACATCATATTAGCATGAGGTACTAGGTTCTAGCACTATAGATCCGAAGGATGTATATGTACCTTAGTCACCGCATCAAAACACCTACTCTTCATATATGTCATAGGCCGATTTTACATACATGGTACTTTCGGAGTCTCTTTACAACCCCTTCCATGTGTACACTCCATAAGAGCAGCCTTGGCAATGCTGTGGATCCCTAGTGTTATTCTAGCAGGACTCTGTAAGTATGGAAGTACAATAGTCCCATATTTTGCATCATCCTCAAGGAAATCTAGTACTAAAGAGAGGACATCATGCTAGACGGCCCACACACTGTGGTATTGATAGTTATCTAGGGGATAAGGATGATGTATAATATTTTTGTTGACATTTATTAATTTTATTATAATTACATCATACAATGTCATTTAAAAGTTATAACACATATCTTTTAACCTATTATATAACAATGTTTATAATAAAAATATCACTTATTTTTATAGCAAAACATTACTTTTCATTTAAAAGTTAAAACTCTATATCACTTATTGCAAAGTAAATGTTAAAACATAAAATAAAAAAAAACCCAAGAAGCATTATACAAAACTATAATTTAAAATTCAATTTATTGAAAAAAAAGGTTTTTTTTTGTAAATAAATTTTTTTATTTTAAATAAAATCATAATGATTTCAAAAATGTCAAAACATAAAAAAATAAAAAACTATTATTCATGTCTTAAAACTCAATTTATTAAAAAACTTCTTTTATTTAAATAAATTTTCTTATTTTAAACAAAAATATAATAATTTACAATTATTATAATTTATTATTACGTCATCTCGAGTTTTAAATATTTTTTTCATTTTAAATAAAATAATAATTTTAAATTACAATAAATTGTTATTACAATGTAAATGTCAAAATATAAAAAATCTAAAAAATATTATACAAGACTATAATTTAAAACTCAATTTATTGAAAAAAATTATTTTATTTAAATAATTTTTCTGATTTTAAATAAAAATATAATAATTTACAATTGTTATAATTTATTATTACGTCATCTCGCCGTTTTAAATAATTTTTTCATTTTAAATAAAATTATAATAATTTTAAATTCAATAAATTAGTATTATAATGTAAATGACAAAATATAAAAAATCTAAACAATATTATATAAGACTATAATTTAAAATTCAATTTATTGAAAAAAACTACTTTTATTTAAATAAATTTTCTTATTTTAAATAAAAATATAATAATTTACAATTATTATAATTTATTATTACGTCATTTCGCCGTTTTAAACGAGCGAGATGACCTCATCCGTATTCATTCGATAATGCGGAAAGAAATATAGGATATTTTATTTTTTTTAAAAAAGAAAATTTATCTCACAATTTAAAATAGCGAGATTACGTGGGATGATGTCGTCTCGTCGTTTGAAATGATAAAATTGGTTAAATTAATAAATGTTTATAAATGAATTAATTTAATTATTAAATGAAAAAATTAATTAGAATAAAAAAAATAAAAAATCCAATTAAAATTAGGGAGGACCAATTACAGGTCAACCAAAAATAAAGGATGGCAATATATTTTCATGCATTGTGGACGACAACGGTAGACCATCTCATCTTCAGGCTTAAAGGAATGGGTGGTGAGGGGCATGCCACGTGAACGACAATGATAAGGACATTGGGCCCCGATGCCACGTGCTACTGATTAATGACGACGAATATTCGAACGATTTTTTGTATATATTTATTAATTCATACGTCTTCCATGACAACCAAATACTTTTTTCTTAGTCTAATTATAATGAATGGGCTGGGCGACGTTTTGGTCACAGGGAATTACGATTTTCCAAGTTTCGAATTTCTTCCATGACGTATGTTTAATTAACCAATTTACAGCCTAATGCTCCATTAAGCACAAAAATACTACGGTGCACCAATAAATTGCAGTTCATATTATTTTGTTTTTGGACATCATAGTATAAAATATCACGGATTTAGCTTGTTTAAGGCCTAGGGATAGAGAGAGAAGTGACAAACTTTTAGTAAGGTAGAGATTATTTGTGAATCTTATTAAGAAAATAATAATAACTAATAATTGAAACCACACTTAATGCATATGTCTAATTGCATAAACAAATTAATTACACCATTTAAATATAAATTTTGTATAACTGATAAAATAAGAAAATTTAAAAAAGAGATAAATACAATTAAATTTGAGAGATGAGATAAAAAAGTACAAAAAAGTTTTTATTCAAAAATTAATAAAAATAAAGTATAAAGAAAAAATACAAAAAAATACTTGTTTTCGTTATTTCACTCAAAAAGTATTTATTATAATCATTATACTTTTTAAATTGTATCTCTTTTTCTCCGTTATTTTTATATAATTTTAAAAAATATATATATCTAAAAATAAAAATAAAATAAAAACAAACATAAACAAGGACATTTGTATTAGTTTAACACAGTGTAGTTTTATCCTTAGCATACATTACACACAGATAGATAAGGTTTTAGGGTGGTTTGGTCCATCAAGATGCCTTTTCAACCTTTTTCTCTCTTGATAAGGTTTTAAGGTGGTTTGGTCCATGAAGATGCCTTTTCAACCTTTTTTTCTCTTGACAATTGAAGGACTTGCCTTCTTATTCTAATTTTGGGCTATGGGGATATTTATACAAAAGGATTGTGTCTCGTTTGGATGTAAATTTTAAATATAAAAAAATTGATATGAAAGCGTAGAAACAGTATAAAACTAAGAAAGAGAAATATATAAAAAGTGTTATTTTAATATTATAGTCATTTCTCAAAAAATTCATAAAGGTATGCTTAGTTAGTGATTTTGTTTGAAAATAAAAATGAATAAAATTTTAGTTTATTTAATTTTTTATATTTATATATATAATATATAACAATGACGTAATTATGTGATAATATATAAGGATAATAATTAAATTTTAAAATGTAAATATGTGTGTGTGTGTGAGTGAGTGTGTATATATATGCATTGATTTGATTATAAATATATATATGTGTGTGTGTGTGTGTGTGTGTGTGTGTGTGAGGAGGGAATAATTTGAATTTAAAATTTAAATTAAAATTTTAATAAATAGAATGCTTGAATTGTGTAATTTTAATGGGTTGAAAAGTATGAAAATATGTTGCTTGTTACTGGTACGCCATGAAAATATGTTGCTTGTTACTGGTACGCCTCCCTACCTAGTGAATGACTTGATTTGATGTTTCAATTCTAGTGGTTTAGGGTATCTTGTTCTAGTTATGCGCTCAATTTATCAAAATCAGCACTTGTAGTAATGTTTCCCATTGGTTTTTGAGGATCTTTGATGAGGTCAATGTTGGCAAACAGTTTAAAGGCACAATAAGGGCTCTGGCATGATGCGTCTCTCCTAATTCCACAATTTGTTTAGATTTTTGTTCATAGTGATACTGCTCCATGTGTGATCTATCAAATGGGATTTTTTTTGCAATCATCACCCATTGCCATAAAAAACCAATGTCTGGTTTGAATACTTTGCATAGGATGTATAGGCATTATAGAGTGTTGCATTTACATGTCACGCATATAGCTTTATACCTGCCTCTTTTCTAATCCTGAGAGTCTATTAAATCTTTTTTGTTTAAAAGATCATCATGCTCTAACAAAGTGTTGTGAAGTTTTAGAACTCTTTCCAAGTTATTGATATTTTTGTATTCTAACATATAATGGGCAATTCTTCATCTTTCCACAAAAATGTGCCTCAAGATGACTTGAAGCCTCGGAACGAATAAAACCCGTAATAACACCCTTAGCCATGGTCCCTCTTAATATTGCTATTGAAGCTAAATCTTTAGATGTGGTTTATTGTCCGCACCACTCGAGATTCTAGAATCTGCAAGAACAAGTGGCAAATTTAGAGAAAATGTTGGCCATGCACCATCAAGTCTAAATTTTTTAAACTTTAATGTTGAAACAAATACACAACATAAAGAGCAACAACTTGCTCAAGAGATACATGTTGAAGGTGGGACTAAACCACATGGTTGCAGGTGGTGACCTTAGTGAAATGGAGGATGTGGTCGACGTTGAAATACAAATTCGACGTGAAGATGTGGAAACTGGAGATGAAGATGATGCTGCAACACTAATGCAATATGATAAGCGAGAACTTGATGGTGATGCACCTTGTCCATTTGTTTTTCCATACAATCCCTAAGGGAAGAAATATTACCAAAGAAAAGCAAAGTTACCCCCAAACAAAGTAACTAAAAGTCACCTAGACTTGGGCCAAACATTGATGTTAAAAGGCCTACAACCCAGTATTATATTGTGAGTCATTTTGCAGTTGAAACAAATAACCTATGTGCGAGGTGAAGTATTTGAGTCCACGTTTAGTTGATAAATGAGAGATTGGAATCAATGTATGAAGATGACTTTATGCCTAACCATGCTAAAATTGCAAGGACATTGACAAGGAAATTGATTCTTCACCATCCAACCCTTCATTAAAGGCTTCAGCATTTCTTGGGAAGCAAAATGTGTCAATTAATCTTACTGAGTTGATAACAAAGATAGATAAAATTTCTTTCAATTTGAGAATTATAAAGGTTGGAAAAGTTCACGTTTTCTCTCATGTTGCAACATTAAAGCAACAAACTCTAGAAACTGCTGAAACCTAACTTAGGAAAATCTTTCACTACTTGGAATACCCTGATCGAGATAGTGATGGTCATGCTTAGCAGTTGTAGGATTAAAGAATTGCTTTGAAATTGACGATGGCTTAAAACTTGTGAATGGGAACATGAGGCTGTTGGATTTGTATTGAAACTAATACAATATGAACCTTTATGAAAGCTTGTGAAGTTTTAAAATGGAGGCCACTCGAATAAACTTTTTTAAAGATAAACTAGTGCAAGAAAATAAAAGAAATCTGATGCAGAAAGCTTATATTCCACACAAATTCGAGCCATGTTGAATCTAGTTCCACCTTAATAAGTGTGCTACATCTAGTTTTGATTTCAAAAATATTGATAAATTAGCATATTTTTGTTGATCTATGAGAGTTGAAAAGTATAATTAGATCCATTCCATTAAAGGATCTTGAGAGCTAGAAAGGTGGATGATCTTTCTCCTATTGCAACATAGAATGAACATATGCCTACCTTTGCTAAAAACAAACTCGCTTGAATTGCTACCTATTTTTAAGGGATAGGTCAAAGGCATTAATGCATGTAGATTGAAATGAAGAACTGTCATGGAGTTGGAAGTTGTGAATCTCAACTTTGATCAATGCTTTACCTCCAAATGATAAGCAACACAGTGAACCAAAACTTGTGATTGGCCAAGTTGCATTTAATGAATTTGATATCAGAATGATGTTGCAACATCTCCAAATGCAGTTGATGAAGCTAGGCCCTCACACTCCTAATGTTACTTACTATTTCTCCTCTTTCTTACTTATATTTAGTTATTATATATCACAGAGAGTGAGTGTGTGAATTGATGAGAAGTAAAGGTGTGAGTATGTGTTTATGGAAGAGTCCATGGTATAGTTTTGTCTTGAATTCTCTTGTCTTGCTCTCATAAGGGGAGTAAGGAGTAAATGGTTGCCGCGGGGGGGGGGGTGGGGAGTATAGTGAAGCCTCTAATTGTATGATTAAGGAGGATTTGTTGGGTCTAGTTATTTTGAAGTTCTACTTGACCATGTTCATTGATGTTACAACATTAACTTTTTTGGTTTGTGTTAGTTATGCTCTATTTAAGTGTTTATCAAACATTTAAGACACATGTTCTTGAACTTATGGATTGAGCAATGATTGGGTTAAATGCATTAGTTTTTCATTTTAAAAATTAAAAGGAGTTATGCTACATAATACCAAAAAGCAAGATAGTTGACATTATAGTATGTTGATACTTATATGGTATAGATATGACAATCTAAGTTAGCACAATATTTGCCAAAATTTAAAGATAGTAGTGTGATAATTCTTTCCTAACTATTTTGTGATCTTAAAGATATGGAGAAGTTGTGCAAGTATTTTGAAGATATTGCCATCCTCTAAATAAGGGTGGTCTAACCATATCCAATGGGAATGTCATCCAAATTGACTTAAATCTATCATAGAAGATTGGGAAAGATTATTGTGCTTGCAAGGATAAGGTAAGGTTTCACCAAATATTTGGAAGATATGACAATCTTAGCAAACGAGGAAAGATTGACCTTATTGGAGAATTTCGTCAAAAATAGGTCAAATCATATAAGTGAAGAATGAAAAGATTATTCTTCCATAATTCAAAGATTTGGAGATATAAAGAATCCCATGCTAAATAGAAAGTTAACTTGGTATTAAAACATGGATCAGATAGATTATGGAAACTTTTAAATTGATCGAAGCAAGAGGATTTTAGCAAATCAGAAAAATCTCAAATTTCATGAAAAGCAATTAAAGGAGAATCTACTTATGCTAAGAATTTGAGAAATTTTAGAATTTGGCTAAGTCTTGAGGAGGGTTTACTAACCAACTTGGCAAGCTTAAGTGCAATATTTATGTTGTTAGTAATATGCCTTCTAACGCCAACTTGTCAACGAATGATACTTGAGGGATATTGGTTGTAAATGTTATTATTATTATCTAATAAAATATTAATGATTGTTTTATCAATATTCTGATAATATTTTCATACATGTAAATCTTGGATGACGTAGAGTGTTATATGTACCCAAGTGATTGAGTCAAGGGCCTTATTCATAAAGGGTTATGAATGTGGATACAAGGTTATCATAATTCATAATCATTAAAACTAATTCATGAGTCATAGATACTCTAAAGGGTATTAAAGAGTTGGTACAATTTTCACATCTTATATTTATACAGTGAGTATCATGACATTCACTATGAGATACTAAGAATATGTGTATGTGGATGCATCATTAGAAAATTATTATTTGGACACTGACTTGCCAAATGAAGGAGACATATAGAGTTTACCTTTTGCTATTAATATTTTACTTTGTGATCATGTTAAGTGCGTATAGACCTTAGACCTAAGGCGACATAGTTGTCTAGTACGATAGCAGTCAATGTGTTACTAGGGCATTAAAATTAATATCTATCCTAGTATGAGATAGGTTCATAAGCCTAAAGTATCGTTGTCTGGGTGTGTATAGAAGCATGTGTGCATTTAATAAGGAATTTGGCTTTTTGTAAGTGAGCAATATGTTTGTCTTATGTAATCAATGTTTTTTGAGATAGAAATCCTTGGCCTAGGTAATGTGTGATCAGAAAGGAGTTTTCGATAAAAATATTAGTCTCATAAAGAAACGTCAATTGGTCATATGACTGAGTTTATAAGTTTGACTAAATCTATAGCTCTCGATTGATTGGGACAAATAAGACAAAAGGCTTTTATTGTATAATATATATGATCGGAAGGTTTTATTGTGATCTATTCACTTCACTTTAAATGGGTTATAAGCTAAGCGTTACTCATATAATTTGAATTGTGCTCATTGCTAGTTAAAGATGAACTTGGAGAGTCATGCATATAAGAATAAGACTATGGCTTAAGACATTTATAAAGTAATGATTACAAGGCTTGTGAAATCTTGTGGATGATACTTGAGAAGTCTCATAGTAAATTTAATTTTTTAGCACTTGGATTGGACCAAATTGAAATGATTTATTCCTTATTATGTTTGTTAGTGATGAGATGATTAATTAGAAATATGATGAGCCTTTAGTTTAATTAGTGAAATTAATTAAATTAAAGAGATAAGGCACAAAAAGATTATTTTGTTCCTATTATATTTTTTAATAATGGAGATTATTAATCCAAAATATAATATGCCTTTAATTTAATTAATAAGATTAATTAAATTTAAGAAAATAAGTCAAATGGGTTTTTATTTTTAATTAAAGGTGGATGAATTTGAATTAATTTTATATTTATATGAAAGCCCGTAGAGGTCATTTCACAAGCTCTAGGCATCATAGTATAAATAAGATTGTATCTTTAGAATGAATCATTGGAAGAGTTCCAAACACTATTCATGTGCGAATAGTAGCCATTGGGTACAATTTATCAGGCACTATTCAGTTTCACTCCTTGCACAGGATAGAAAATTAGTTGCTAGCCCCACTCTCAGATTTTCTCTTAGGAAATTTTTCAAGTACAAAAGTTGTGGGATTTCATAAAAGAATTTGAGAAGTTTATTTGGGAAACCATAACCAATGACTTATTTGTGTAAACAAGCTAGATGTCGAGATTTTATTGTAGCTTGTAGATCATATATAGAAACTATAGGAATTAGATTTTAGTTAATCATCAAAACGATTATCCTAATATTTATGTTTATATGTTTTATGTGACGAAAAACAGATTGGATTGGAATTTATTTATTCTGTTGTGTTTTTTTTTTTTTATGATTTTGTAATTAACATTTGAAAAATTTTATATCTCATACCCAATGAAATCCAACATAGGGGTTACTAAAAGTATTAGGTTTATTGAGTGAAGCTTCTATAATTGAGTTTGATCATGGGTGTTTGATCTTTATTCGAGTAAAGAGGTCTTATAGAATATCATTTAGTTGTGAATTTAGGATGCAAGAAAGTTGAACTATATGTGTGAGGTCCTAGTTGAGTTATAAGAGTTTTTTTAAACTCATTTAATTCTAATGAACTTATTGCTATTAGGCAAGGCCATATAAATGTAGGTGTGGTTAGATTGAATTGTGTAATCAATTTCTAGTGTTCATATCGTGCAATTACTTCATTCATTGAGTGATTACGTTCTTGGTTAGATTGAGTGAACATCTCAACATCCTACACCTAAATATTGATTAGTTATTCAACTGCATGCGTGGTTGTTGATTTTTTGTTCCAACACAAACTGAATATTAAGTGCTTATTGTACTTGTCCAAACCAATGACACATATGAGGATAACGGTGTCATATATAATTGGTTAGTTCATCAATTTTTTTTTTGTTTTTTTTTTCAGTTCGCATTTATTTTAATTTGAAAAATAATGATGCCACCTCTTCAAGGAAATTGATTAATTTCAATATATGTTAGCTAAATCAAAAAGGTTAAAATGACAAATGATAAAGTGATAGTTATGCACACGGACACCAATAAGGTTCAATTTAGCCCAATATTTGGATATGACTTCTATGATAATTTATTGTGGTAAAATACCCATCAAAGTATAGTTTTGTGTAAAAATGCAAATTTATATCACCTTACATCTTGACTATGATTAAAAAGAAAAGACAAACACATTCCAAAGATGTTATTGTGGGCTCTAAATTTCATAAAATCACGTAGACACACTTTATAAGTACATTCAAAACATGGATCAAGAGGCCTCACACAGACGTTCTAACATGCATGTTGACCATCTTCAAATCCACACATACCTGAATATCAACACAAGAGATCACTTTGATAATACAAATGTCATGGGGTTAAATGTGTCTTTAACAAACCAGTTAGTAAGGAAGAATGTTGATTTATAACTTTGTTTAGAAACATTTTTACAATTGATATGGGACATGAGTCATACATGCATGTGTTCAAGCTATTAACAGTCAAATGAGTATTTAGTATATAAGTATGTATAGTTAATACTTCTGATTCGTAGAACAGTTTCCTTTGGAAGCATGAGACCGGCAGGCAATCAGAATCTAGTCTTCACAAGCATTGTGCCATAGCTCGTAGCGGGTACTACATAGAAAAATCAGAGTATAAACCTAATCAAGAAAATTAAAACACGTGTACAATTTCATTATTGCAATATTTGTATCTTTTACATTTTTTAAATTGCCATAGTTCATGACCCCAAGTTAAAATAAAAAAATGAAGACGAAAAACAGAAGTATTGTTATCCGCTTCTTTCCTTTGTAAAAGACCTATTATGTTTTTCTTGTATTATTTTCTTAACTTAAAGAGTTTAGCTAGAAAAAATAAATTTTTAGAAGCAAAAATATAAAAAATTTATTATAATAAGCAAAATTTAAGTTGGTTGCCTTCTTAGCTTGTATTTAATTTGTTGTACAATTCATCAAATAAAATAGTTTTTACATATCATTTATTTTTGCAACATTGGATTAGAGAATGAAGTAGAAAACAACACTGATATTGTAACAATTATGAGGAGTACACATGTTTTATACTTTGACCGGGTCCATACTCTTGATTTGTGTAAGTATTAATCGCTTGTAGCATTGACAGGCTTTTTAATCACTTGTCCCCTCAAATGAATTGCAACTTTGAAACTAGTCATTTCTTTTATGTTCTTGATCTAAGAAAAGGCTTAATTAAAATCTACACGTTAATTCAGTTGAATTATCATATACATAACCTACACTCAGAGATACAGTTAGATTTATCGCTCACTCCAATAAATATGAACATAAACAACCACATCCAATATCCCCCGGCTTTACATTCCGTGGACCGGTGGATTCTTATGTCATATTCGACCTCTACATTGAAGAGAGATCAGATGGTTCCTAAAACATATGTTCGGTCTTAGTACAGTAAATACTTGTGTGATTAACTCTTCATTGGACAATACACAATCACACTCTATAAAATCATATTTCATTGGATGAGAAATTAATAGGCAGGGTTCGAAAGTGAATGAGGAGCATTACACACGACCTATCTAGTTCTTTGGACTTCTGAATCTGCCCTAGAAATATGGTCACCAAGAGTAGGCTATGAAGATGAATTTGGGTTTTTTTCAAATGGTGGGCTCCCATAAATTAGTACTAGGTGTAAGCAAGTAAAATTCTAGACCAATTGAGGGCCGCCATGTGGCATATTTGTTGCAATAAAATGTCAATTATTAATTATTTATATTTTAAGAATTAAATTAAATACAGTTCATAAAATTAAATAATAAAACAAATTGATATTTTATTACAAATATGGCCAACGAATCAAATTGTAACATGTGTCAAGATTGATTAATTCAATCGTGCCACTTGTCAAATCTTGTAAATTTGGAAGAAGAGTATTGTTGATTTGACAATTAATTTGTAATCATTTAATTAAAGTAAATGATATCGAATCAAATATGTTCAATCAATTAGGCACTGCCACATCACCAAATATTTATGGCAGCAAAACCTCATCCACCCTTATAAATAGAGGTGGCTTCAACATATTAGGGGATCATCGAAGAAGAGAAGAAGGAGACTTCAAGTGAAGAAGAATTCAAGGAGTTTAAATCTTTTCCACAAGTTTCAAGAAATTCTGAGGAGTTCGTCTTCAAGTTCAAAGTGTTCTCCATAGAAATTCCTCAAATCCTTACGTTTAATTCACATTTGGGTTGTTAAATCCATGAATTAATATTATTTGAAATTTCAGCCAGCATCAGAGAGGATTAAAGTTCAAAAGCCCCTCCAATCCCAACCGGGTTCTTTAAATAATATTCAAGGCGTTCTTATCACATTCGAAGCAGTCTTCAACAAAGTCCCCTAAATTACAGCATTTGATTTGAAATCATAGTGCTAAACCAAGAAATTAACATTTTCTGGAGGCCCGACGAGTTTTAAAGAAGATTAGATTTAGAAGTGCTTCAACGAATCTCAAGAACGTTCAAGTTTTCTCAAGATGAAAGAAGAACTAGATGATCAAATTAGAGATCGTATTCACAAAATTCATTTGATTCAATTACAATTACACTTGTACAAATTTCTTGTTAATAGAAATTTGATTACAAGAATTTCGTCCTACACTAAATTTTGAAGTTAAATGGGAACAAGAACATTCATGCACCAATTACATGCATGGACTCTAGAGCTATCTCTTTTATCTTCAAACCCCATTGGCTTGGTTAGTTTCAGCTTCTATATGAATGGTTAATCGACAAATAATAATGATTGGCATTTATATTTGATATATACTTAACTGGAATTACTATATAAGGATCTTTTATACGTAATTCTCGACATGTATACATATGTGAGTGTGTGTGTGTGTATGTATTGTACAAAGCATATTTGCATGTAAAGCCTCTTGGATTGGAGTTTAACCTATTTATAAATTCCCCATTATGGCTAGTAGGCAAGTAAAATTTGTGCTCAACTAGATGCCCACATGTGGTCATTTTGGACATATTAAATATGAATAAAAGTTATTTATATTTTGGAAATTTAATTAAATATAATTTTTAAGATTAAACAATAAAATAAATTGATATTTTAATACAAAATATGGTCGACTAATCAAAAGGTGACAAGTGTTAGGACTGACCAATCAAATTGCATCACATGTCAAGGCATTCTTATTTGGCAAGTCACAAATTATTATTTTACAAATATGGAAAGGAAGAAATTGTGATAATCAATACTGCAAATCAAGACTTTATTGCTAATCAAACCTCACCACATCATCAAACACTTATGGCAGCAAGACTTTCCCCACCTTGTAACTACGGGTGGCCTTCAATAGCTTTCAACACATAACAACACACTTCAAGTGAATAGGCATTCAAAAAGTTCAAATCCTCTTCAAGGTGTTCTTTATGAAATTCTTTTAAATCATAACATTTGATCCACATTTGGGTAATTAAGCCCCTAAATTATTGTTATTTGAAATTTCTAACGGCTTTTGAGAAGATCAAAGCCCTAAAAGTCCTCCAATCCTAGTCGTGTTCTTCAAGAAGTTCAAGGCAATCTTGCCACAGTCAAAGTGTTCTTCACTGAAGTTCATTAAATTTTAGTGTTGGATCTAAGACCATAGTGTTAAACTAAAATTTAACATTTCTTTGGAACCTAGTGAACATTAAAGAAGATCAAATCCAAAAACGCTTTAAGAAATTGCAAGAACATTCAAGTTTTTTAAGTTGAAAAAAGAATCAAAAGAATAAGTTAGAAATTGTACCCACAAAAGTCTAATTAATTTGATTTCAAATAGTACTTTTACAAATTTCTTGTTTATATAAATTCAATTGTAAGAATTTTATCCACAAGTTTTCTGGCACGTCTAGTGGGACCAACTCTACCTCTCATCTTTTCTTTTATCAAGTTCAAGGAATTCCAAATGAGTGGTGAAAAAGTAAAGTCATCTATGGTTTTTGCTTCAAGTTCCTCAAGGGCTACTCCTAAATGAGTTGGTGTTATCACTACGGGTGTGGTAAAAAAGTTGACATACTCTAAGTCAACCCCCATCCTTGAAGTTGTTGATAACTTGCTTTACACTGGGGAAGGAAATAAGGATCATAAGGATGACTTAATGCCCTCTAGTCCTCGCCTGGATGCCTTGTCTACTTCCAACACTACTTTGGTCATGATTACTGATGTCTCGAGTCCAGAAGACCAAATTATTACACTAACCAAGGTCATTGAGGGTTTGGCTAAGCATGTACGCTAATAAGACTCTCCAATCTCAAAGTTGATAGAAATAGCTGACAATGTTAAGGCTAGCCATGTGGGGGAAAAGTTTAATGAAGTCCAGACGAAGTTGAGACATCAATAAGGCAGCAATCGAGCAAAGACAAAAAGACTACTGTTGAGGAGCTCTAAGTCTTCGCTGATGGTTTCATCTCCATTATTCAACTTAAGGGTTTCATTGAAGGAACCATCAAAAGCAAAATTGAAGGGACCACCGAATCATTCCTAACTTATGCAAAGCCTTAGACAAGTAGAATTGATAACCTAAAGATGCTAGCGGGCAGTCAACCTCTCAAGTTCCAACAATTTTATGGTATGTGGAATCCAAAGCAACAAATTGCCCATTTCATTGAAACTTGCAACGATGCCGAAACCTATGGAAACCTTTTTGTTGAACTATTTGTTCAGTTATTAAAAAGAAATGCCTTCTACTGATACACTAACTTAGAGCCTAGTTCTATTGATAACCAGAGTAATTGGAACAAGAGTTTTTCAACTGTTTCCACTGCACTAGGTAAATAGTTAGCATGATTGAATTCATTAATACTCATTAATAGAAGATTGAGCCCACCATCAAGTATATCAACTGATGGGGGATCAAAGGTTTAAATTGCAAGAATAGGCTATCAAAAGCCTTAGGCATAGAAATCTGCATTCAGGGGATGCATTGGGGTTGAAATATATTTTTTAAGAGATCTAACGAAATATTTTCGAAGAATTGGCCAATCGGGCACATGACATGAAGTTGAGCATAGTCGTTAGTAACGTTTATGGTCCGCGTGTGCAAGACCTCTAAAAGTCCAAGAAAAAGTAGAAAGTGGGCCAACCTTTCACTAGCAAACTTTTCACTAAGACCCCAAGTAAAGAGTTTATAGCAGTTAAGGCAAAGCCTGCTAAATTAAAAGGAAGAAAAAAGCTAACTGAGAAGAAAGAGGCTCCATAAAGGCTAAAAAACCAACCCTGAAGGAGATGCAGATCAAAATCTATCCTTTTTTTGACTCCAATGTTTTGGAAATTTTCAATGACCTACTCAAAGCAAACTTGATTGGGTTGCTTGAGATGAAGTGACTTGTAAAGGTTGGAAAGGTCAATGACCCTAAGTATTGCAAATATCACTGCTAGTTTAGGCATCAAATTCATAATTGTTTTGTGTTTAAAGATAAAGTTATGGAGTTGATCTAACAAGAAAAAATCACACTTGAGGATAATAGTGCAAATGCTAATCCTATTACCCTCAACAATCAAGTTAAAGGAGATAGTCAAATAGAAGGTTCTCATGATGAAGCCAACAACTTCCAAAAGAAATACCACACGTCTATTAAAGATTGTATGACTACAATCACTTTCACAGATGAAGACTTGATGTTGGGCTCCTAACTGCACAATAGGCTTTTGTTTGTTTTTGGTTACATCTATAAAAAAGGATCCATAGAATTTTGATTGATGGGGGCTCTATAGTGAACATTCTTCCCTTCCACAAGGTCGAAGAATTGAAAATCCCTATAGATGAACTTTCAAATAGTAGGCTGATGATCTATTGATTTAACTTAGGGGGCCAAAGGGCCTTGGACATTATCAGGATGAAATTGTTGATAGATAACATAGAATTTCAAACCTTATTCCATGTGATAGATGTTAGAACATCTTACAATGTACTATTTAGCTGTATATGGCTTCATGAAAATGAAGTGGTTTCTTCTACATGGCATCTTTGCTTTTGGTATTGTCATAATGGCATGGTAAAGAAAGTGCTTGGTGATAGAAAGCATTTTAATGAGGTTGAGTCACACTTTGCAGATGCCAAATACTATTTAAATTGATCAAGTGCCTTAAAAGAAACTCTTTTTTGATTAAAGGTAAAGTTGTTGGAGTATCAACTTAAGGAGAGCAAGCCAGGTGATTCCTTCTCTTTTAAAAGTGGCTTGGGGAAAAAGGCTATAGAGAATGGTACCTTCCAAAGTTTGGTGCTTTCCCTTACTCAGTTGAATCAAAAGAGTCCAACTTCTCAACCATTTGAGGAAGTCAAGAAGGAGCAAGCTGAGGCACGTGAGTTGAGGACATCCAAATGTTTTAGTCTTAATGCATACAAACTTTTCACCAAAGTAGGGCATAATCCATAGAAGTAATCACCATTAGGAAAGCTGCCTCAGTAATCTATAAGAAAAAACCTACAAGTGGGTCTTAGATTTACAAAGCAAGGTTTGCTTTGTATCGCCGTTAATAGGGTGACAACAATTCACATCATTGAGAAGAATCACTTCTCAACAAATCAAAAGAAACCAATATGAGTGTCTATCTTTCATAGACTTGGCCTATCTACAAGCCAGAGGTATTACCCAAGTCAAAAAAGGACTTTCAAAACCTTGAATTGTAAGTAAAGTAAAGGGAAATAGGCAATGGATCAAAAGCTCTAAAGTTGGATCCTATCCAGGATGAAGCGCCATATAGACTTAGTCATCATATGTGATAAAATCTTGAAGGTAAAGATGCAAACCATTATTTATACAAATGTTAAGGTGAATGATAAAGAAGATGATAGGGAAAGTGTTGGATCATCCTATCAAATCACTCTGAGCGAGGGAGAGCCAATTGAGGAAAATGTTGAAGTTGCTCCTCCTTAACTTGAAGAAGGAGTTAAGGCCACAATTGATAAACTTAAAGAAGTTAATTTAGGAATGAAGATGATCCATGACCACCTTATGTTAGTGCTTTGCTAATTGAAGAAGTGAGACATATGTTGACTTGCTGAATGAATTTCGAGATGTATTTGTTTGGGTATATAAAGAGATGCCTGGAATGGATCTAAAAGTAGTTGTACACTGGTTGGTAGTAAAGAAAGGAGATTGACCAATCACGTAGGTGCACAACGCCGATTTAGACCCAAATTGCTTCCTTTTATTATGGTAGAAGTTAGCAAGCTCATTGAGGTCGGTTTCCTTCGGGAGTTAAACATCTCACCTAGATTTCAAGAATAGTCCTAGTGAGAAAAAAGAGTAGGCAAATTCGAGTATGTATTAACTTTAGAGACTCAAAAGAGGCATGCCCTAAAGATAACTTTTCTTTGCTAATAACTGAGTTGATGATCGATGCTACTACTAGACATGAAGCACTTTCGTTCATGGATGGGTTGTCTATATATAATCAAATATGTATGGTACCTAAGGATGAGGAATTGACTGCCTTTCACACTCCCAAGGGCATATTTTGTTAAAAAGTAATGCATTTTGGCTTGAAAAATGCTAGGGCCACATGCCAATGGGTCATATAGAAAATCTTTGATGATATGCTCTACAAGACCATCGAGTGCTATGTGGACGACTTGGTGGTTAAGTCAAGAAAGAAAATAGACCACCTAAATGATTTGAGAAAGGTCTTTGAACATTAGTAGAGGTACTATCTAAAGATAAACTCACAAAATTATGCATTTGGGGTTGCTTCTCAAAAGTTCTTGGGATTAATTATTCGCCATTTGAGGATAGAGAGATTGATCAAGCAAAGATTGATGTGATCTTAAAAATGCCCAAGCTTTGAAGTGTTCATAAACTTTATAGTCTCCAAGGGAACCTGGCATATATTAGGAAATCCATCTCAAAATTAGCTGGATGGTGTCAACCATTCAGTTTGCTCATAAAGAAAGGTGTCCCCTTTGAATGAGATGAATCTTGCTAAAAGGATTTTGAAAGTATAAAGTTATACTTAATGAAGCCTCTAGTGTTGGTTGGACCAGTGCTCACATGCCTGTTGACTTTGTACATTGCTACTCAAGAATGCTCAATGGGACTTTGTTAGCTTAGGAAATGAAAATAAGAAAGAAATGCCCTGTACTATTTAAGCAAAAATTGAAGCATTATTTTTAGGCACACACATAATTTGCCTGGTGTCAAAAGTAAACCCATTAAAGTATGTTTTGATAAGACCAACTCTCTTAGACAGGATTACAAGATGGTATCTCCAGTTAGAAGAATTTGATATTGTTTGTAACCCTTAAAAAGCTGTAAAAGACAAGTATTGGCTAACTTCTTGGCCAATAACCCTATTCTCACTGAATGGAACCTTGCAAATGACTTACTAGATTAGCACGTTCTCTTGATTGAAGTTATTCCACTATGAAAAATGTACTTCGATGGAGCTGCATATAGAAATGGAGTAGGTGCTGGGGTGATATTCATCACATTAGATGGAGAAGTTCTATCACAATCATTGACCTTAACTCAAAAATTGCATCAACAATGTCGCAAAGTATCAAGCTCTAATTCTTAGGTTGGAAATGGTGGTTGACATTAAGCTGTTGTACCTCAATGTTAATGGTAACTTAAAACTTGTGATCAACCAACTACTTAGAACTTAAGAAGTTAAGAGACCTAAGTTGATCCATATTTAAATTATGCCAAATGGCTCATAGGATGGCTTGGAGATGTGTCAATCGAGCATGTACCAAGAAATGACAATCGATAAGCTGATGCCTTAGTTAAGCTCGCTTCCACACTAGCCATGCTAGAGAAGGAGTCTCATATACTCATTTGCCAAAGTTGTGTAGTTCTCCCAACCTTCGAAGATGAAGATGGCCAAGAAGAGGAAAGCAATTCAGTTGAGGTGGAAGTGAAAGACTGGTAGCAACCCTTCATAGATTATCTTAAGTATGGAAAGTTGCCAAATGACCTACGTTGCTAAGTTGATGTTTGACGGCATGTAGCTTGCTTCCTCTATTTCAAAGTAACACTTTATTGTTGATCATATGATGAAGTCCTCTTCCACTGCTTAAATAGTAATGAAATAGCCTATGGCATGGAAGAAGTTTATTTTAGAATTTGTAGTGCTCATTAGTCTAGACCGAAGGTCTACTTCAGCATAGAAAGGATATGGTGTTATTGGTTGACTATGATTAAAGATGCATGGAGTTTGCTAAAAAATGCCAAGCATGTTAATTTCATGCCAATTTCCTCTATCAACTACTCGAGTTGTTGCATCCTATTGTTGCATCGTGGTGTTTTGATGCTTGGGACATGGACGTAGTTAGACCATTGATAAAATCCTTTGTTGGACATCTTTACATCTTAACTGCCATTAACTAATTCTTAAGTGGGACAAAGCGGTTCCCCTTAAAAAGGTTAGGAAGGAGAATGTTGTTGATTTCATTTATGTCAACATCATTTACTGTTATGGAATTCCTTGACATGTAATCATCAATGATGGAAAACTATTCTCTAATAGTCTGATTGATAGGTTGTGCTAAAAGTTTCGCTTCAAGTAGAGAAAATTATTGATGTATTATGCTCCAACAAATGGCCTTGCTAAAGCTTTCAACAAGACACTTTATAATTTGTTGAAGAAGGTAGTCTCTAAAAGCAAAAGAGACTAGCATGAAAGGATTGCAGAAGCTTTGTGGGCATATTGAAGCACTTATAGAGCTCCTATACAAGTAACTTCATACGCTTTGGTAAATGGTGTCGAGGTTGTCGTCTCAATTGAGCAACAAATCCCATCCTTAAAGACAGCTATGGAGGAGGGACTGACAAAGAAAGATAAGGCCCGACTGCGCCTTTAAGAATTGGAAGCCCTTATGAGAAAAACTAGAAGCACAACAAAAGTTGGAGTGCTATCAGGCTTGCTTGTCAAAGGCCTTTAATTGAAAGTTACGCTTCTGGTCCTTTCAAGTTAGTGATATGGTGCTTGCTGTAAAAGGCCTATCATCATCACTTATTACATTAGAAACAAGTTTGTACCAAATGAAATGGAATTTAGATGCTCAAAGAAGCGTACACTAGCGGCCCATATAAGTTGATTGCAAAAGATGGGCTATAAATAGGCCTTGTTAATGGGAAATTTTTGAAGAGATATTATTCCTAAGAAAAAAATGGAAAAAAGAAAATGAAAAAAAGAAAAGAAAAAAAAGCAAAAGAAAAAGAGTAAAAAGGCAAAAAAAAAAAAATCAAAGTCAAATGCTTCTTGATACATGAGCTTAAACAGTATGTCACTCCTAACTCGCTAGAGTTTAAATTATGAATGGTTAAATCCTTTTCATAATACAAATTGTTTTGAACTACATTATGATTTGATCTCTTTACGGGGTATGTAGGCAACTTGAAAAACTTTCAAGCATAGTCATAAAATAGTGAAAAAAATGAATTTTCAATGAATTGTTAAAGATAGAAAGGGTAGTTCATCAAAAGCAAATGGAGGAAAAAGGCATCTTATTAATAAAGTGGATTGGTACAATGTTTCAAAGAAGAGTAATGGAGGCCTTTACACAACTAATCAAAAGGCTTCAAATCCTTCAACTCTTTTTTAGGAGCCTCTGCAAGTGTCTTCAAATACTTTAGGGATTCAACAATCTGACTTTCTAATAAGGAAGTGTTGATTATAGCAGCAACCTTCCCTTTAACCTCTTTAGCCTAAAAAATGCTGTTTTGAAGAGATTGGGTCCATAGTTCTAATGATTTGGATAGTTTCTTTTGATTTCCCTCAAGGCAACAAGTTGTTGTTCAATACTCTTCAAGTCTGCCTCTATTTGCTAAACTTGTTTTGCTTCCTTGCTTTTCCTATGCAAAGCTTCATGCAAGCAATCTTTTATCTTATCAAGTTGCTGAGCAAGAATCTCCTTTGTCGGTGTTTCAGATGCATGGGATCATATATCATTATAGGCTGTGGCTTTAGCAAAAAATTCTCCCAACAAGCCCTCCAAGTGGGAAATGTCAAATTGGTTAACACCCTTTATAGATTGAAATATCAGTGAGACATTATCCTTGATGGACAAGAAGAATTTAGCCAGGGTCTTTTTTATCCTTTCATAGAGGCTGGTCCATAGCTTTTGAAGTTATTCCTTTTGATAACTATAGGGAAATTTTCTAGCTTCAAAGACAAAAGTTGCTGTAGGAGGTAATAATTCTTTGGCTGCTTCGAGAGTTAAGGAATCCATGTTACTAGAAAGAATTAGAATCGGCTAATTGGGTTCACAAGTTGACCCTTGTGAACCTTTGTTGTCATCACTCCCAAATCCACACTTCATCAACTGAAAGAGGAAAAGATATGAACTTAACAAGAGTAAAAGAATAAGGAAAATGTAGAAGGTCAATCTCAAAGAGTATCTTTTTAGCGTAGTCTTCTATAGATTGCCCATGGCTTGAACCTCCATCTACTGGATGCAAGGAACCATAATTTCTTTTAGTTCTCTTCCAATGATAGTCCACATTGCTACTATTGCTACTTTGCAAAATGTAAATGGTGTTTTTTTTTTTCTTAGACACATTAGTTAGATTAATTGTAGTAACGGGTGCAGGAAGGGAATCCTGGATATTATAGGTAGATGGGCTAACCCCTTCACCTTCAGATGAAGCCTTGCTATAGAATAAGTCAAGGGGATGAGTAACATTTTCCTCAAAGAAATCACCATAAGCAAGGGGTGACCATTTTTTATAAGTTGCCGAAGAAAATTTCCTTGAGTTGGTTAGGCTGTGAGAAAAGCATGCTTTGGGCATGGACCTTGATAAAAGGCATTAGCACAAATATTAAAAGCCGTCTTCCAAAGAGTAAACAAATGGCCCAGGTACCTCTGGAAAATAACTAAATTAGCGGCTAACTCGATGAGAACTATAAAGTTTAACATCAAAATGATCACCCTATCCCACAATTAGATACTTGAATGAATAGCCATAAAATGATCTCTCTTGAGTTCTCCTAGATCATCATTGTCCACATAAACATTACCAGTACCCCTAGTAATCATATTACAGGTGCAACAAGCTAATTTGCTTGTGTACATGCACTTTTGAGCCTCGTTCAAATCATAACACTTGGCAAATCTCTTGCTAGAATATACCACTATCTTAAGGTCCAGAACACCCTTGAAGACCTGGAAGTGACTCCTAAAATAATGAGATATTCACCCATAAGCATAGAAGATAGTAAATGATGTAGGCTCACAAGATGGACGGCAAGAATTAACAATCTTGTTGAGACCTCGATAAATGGATGCCAAAATTAAGACTGTGAGGCTCACATTTTACCTAGTAGCCATAATACTGGCCATTTTAAATGTATTGAGATGAATCTAATATCTTCAATAGGGAGAATAAAAAGTACAAAGCTAACACAACAGGAATACTACTAGATACACCTCCTTCGTGGCACCCTGATTGATATTCAGGCTTGCAAATAAGGCCTCCTTTGATGTAGGCCATGGTTCATGAGATTCAATGTTCCTAGATGGGTTAGAAATGGATTTGGGATAGATAATCCTCTTTTCCTTGTGGGTAGGAGGTGCACAATACTTTATAGGCTTCTTACACCAAATCTTTACCCATTGGGTAATGGAAACTTGTAGGGATTAGCCTACATGAACCTTACCGCAAGCTTATAAAAAGCATGAAGTAGGTATTTGCATAAGCGAGGCAAAAATTTGGCACCTGTCTTATCAGCATCAGTGAGTTCTTAAGTACTTGGGATGATCTTGTCATAAAATTTTTTCTTGATAAGAAGTCCAACCATTGTGTGTAACTCATATAGTAAAATTGACAACTCATCAAGTGAAGTCAAAAGTGTATTTGTGAGTGAGCACTAGGCCTTATAAAATGCCTGCATAATGTCCTTGTTCCAATCATAGGTGAAAAGTACAACATATGTAGCATTAAAGATTTTGGAAGTATCTTACTTAGGTTCACACTTGCTGAGGACATCTTTAGTCCACTCCTATATGATTTATTGAAATTTTCCAGATAGGTTGAAGTGACTCCCCCATTTAGCCTTCATGTTGATAATACAATCGCCAAGTGTGAACAATGGAAAAGCCTCATTAAAAGGTTGATGATGGCTTGGCTGTAAAATCTATGCCTTGGAGGACTTGTTATTTGAAATAGGCTGGGACCATTTATGCGGTGAGGGATAGTCAACTTTGGCTAGGGACTTATAAGGTGATCAATTAGTGGGATATGCACAGACAAAGGTACCTTGCTCCATATGGTGGCTATTGTCATCGAGGATGATCAAATACTTCTTACCAGATGATGAAGTGTGACTCTTAAAATATATCATGGTTTGAGCTGCCACATAAAAGAAATCAAGTAGGTTTACTTTAGTTGGAGGGAAAAAAAAAGTTAGAATTATACTTAAAATTAGGTATTAGTTTCATCAAATATGCTTGGAAATAAAAGTGTTGTTGAGTGAGCTCAAAAAAGGCCCAAGTTCAAATACTCAAGTTCTAAAAGCTTAAGTCCAAAGGCCCAAGCCCAATATTTTGTTTTGGGGTTTTGAAAATAAAAAATTAAAGAATGACCTAAGTTCAAAAGCCTAACTTAAACAAAGTTGCATTTGGGTTTTGAAAATAAAATATAAGGAAAGGCCCAGTCTAAATTCTTTTTTGGTTTTCTTTAAAAATAAGAGTGTAAAAGGGACAAGCCCATGCAGAACTCCTACAAAGAAAAAGGGCAAAAACACTAGGCCGCTAGATCGGGTCTTAGGCCTGCTATCACTTGTTCTTTCCTTTAAAATTATCTGCAATCAAACAAGCCCTGATTATTCTTCTCCACTTTTAATCGAAATTGCATGGCCAAACTTAATCTACTTTAAGCTCTTTTTCTCACACCCAAACACAGTCTTACTTACCAATTCCCACTTGTACCCAAATCTCTCTCCATAACTCGTCGCCCTATGAACTCTGCTCTTTTGCCCAAAGCTCTATTGCTACCTCACCTCCGACACACACTCTCTCACATCGTCTCTTTTAGCTTACCTCCACCACAGCTAAAAGGCCACTGTGGCAAGAGCTAGGTCTTTAAGCGTGGAGTAAGGTGGAAATAGTGAAAGTTATAGTACTCAGATAATTGTGTAATGACATGGAAGTAGGGAATTTTCATTTATCAATGTGCAAGAATTTTCCCTATTTACCACAACCCTAATTTTCCACCAAAGATGGAAGAATTTTCATTTGAAAATAGAAGCTTCTGTATTAATGAAGCAAAAATGGTTATAGTTACACTCTTCAATCAGATCAATCTCCTTTCATATATGTATAGATCGGTATGAAACAAAATTGAGTTGTAATAACTACGAAAGAAATATGTAGTGGCTAGATGTAATTGGAGTAACTTCTGATTAAAAAATCTATCCACTAATAAAACAAAATAACTATCAACTATGATTACCAACCAGCTAACTTATTTGGTAATTGAATTAACTAACAATAACTTAGTTAAGACTTGAATGTTTTAACAACCCTTATTAAGATGGAGAATAGTGATTAACTCTTCCAATTTTGTGTAAGTGAGCTTCTAGTATGTGTGAAGGAAGTGCCTTAGTGAAGATGCCTACTAATTGAAGACGTGCATTGATATGCTTGGGGCAAACCAACCCCTACTATATTTGATCACAAACTAGGTGACAATCCATTTCAAAGTATTTTGTGCATTTATGGAATACTGGATTAGTAGTAATGTGTATTGTTGCTTGATTATCAAATTATAGCTCAATTGGTTGTGGGTGTTGTGTATTCAAGTGTTGAAGGATGTACCTTATCCAAGTAATTTTTGAACATGCGTTAGCAATGGCACAGCGTTCAGCTTCTACTGATGAATACAAGAGACTACTAATTGTTTCTTTGTCTTTTAGGATATTGATGAGTCACCAAGAAATATACAAAATCCAAAGATTAACCTTTGCATATTTGAGCATGCTCTCCAATCTGAATAGCAAAAAGCTCAAAGTTTAAAATCCATAACTAATGGTACAAATATCCCTCTTCCTGAAAACAATTTATGTTTCGAAGAACCTCTTGTGCTGCTCTTAAATACGTAATTGTAGGTTGCTGCATAAATTAACTAAGACATTATACACTATAGGAGATGTTTGGTTTGGTGATGGTCAAGTAAATTAATTTTCCTACTGGCTCATGTGTGCAATTGGATATCTCTACTAGGTTTGGAACCTAATGGTTCTAAATCAGCTAAAATGTCTGTATCATATTTTCTTTGGTTAATGTATATTCCATCAAAGTTTCAGTCCACTTCTATCCCTGAAAATACGTCAATGTGCATAGATCTTTGATCCTCAATTTTTCATTCAAGAACTTCTTTAGGCTACCATTAACTTTAAAAGAATTGTTGGAAATAATTATATCATCTACATGTACTAACAACACCATGAACAAGTTGTGTTCCTATAGGACAAACAAACTATAATTTGCCTTGCTTTGCTTAAAACCAAACTCAATTAAGGCTCACAAAATGTTGAATACCATAGTCTAGATGCTTGTTTTGATCTATATAAACTTTTGTTTAATATGCATATTTGGTGTGGCTTTCCCTTGGTGTATCTCTATCGCCATTCCATATAGATTTCCTTCATTAGTTGTCCATAAAAAATGCATTAATTACATAAAATTGATGTAATTCCCATCCTTTCACTATTGCAAGAAAAGTAAGCAATGCACTATAGCTGGCTCAGCTATTGGTATAAAAAGGTCACTTGATAGTCCACCCCTTTGGTGTGTAGCCCTTATCCAGTAATCATGCCTTATTTCTGTTAATGCTTCAATTTAAGTTGTATTTAGTCTTGTATACATATTTTATTCAAGAGCTGTTTTACATGGAGATAATTTTGTTAGTGTCCATATTTGATTCTTCTCTAGAGCCTTTAGCTCATTTTCCATTACCATGTACCACTGGGACATTTGTGTAGCTTTTTTGTAACTTTAAGACTCTATCTGAGATGATATGGCAACCACAAATGTCTAATGATGAGGTTCAAATTTGTGATAGATAATGACATTTGATAAAGGGTGTTTAGTGCTTAGTGGTTGTGATGGCTTTTGTATTATGACTAGAACTGGCGAGAATCAAGTGACTGGATACTAGTGATAATCTTGAAGATATTTAGGTGCATTCTTGGTCCTATGTGGTTTACGAATTGGAGCACAAGATGTCGATCTAATATTTGTAGGATTAGGACTTTCAGTTATAAAATTAGTTGATTCAATTGAGTTGGAGTTTGAATGGTTTTGACAATCATCTGGCACTAGTGTTTCTAATTCTGTGGTAGTGATTTCTGGCTCATTATTAGGAATAATAGGATTTAGTGGAAAATGATCAGGAACTTGTGGCAATTGAGGGCCTTCAACGGGGTAGGATGGAAAATAGATTTTATTCTTTCAAGAGGTTTTTATTTCTGTTCTTGAAATGGGAATAATAACTCATGAAAGTTTCTATCACTTGATATGAATATTCATCCATGATCAGAATGACGTAGTTTATAACCTTTAGAACATGGTTGGTATGCATGAATAGAATAAAATATGAATAGAATAATATAGGAATGGAATAAATAAAAAAATGAAATAGAAATTATATAAATTATCCTATGGTTAGTACATACAAGGAATGAGAAAGGAATAGAATTGTTATTTACAATTTCATTCCATAATTGGAAAATAGAAATGATCATATGAATATTATGAACTTATTTATAATAAAAAAATTATCTTTAAATGATAATTTTTCATACAATTGTGCATTGAAAATTAAATTGATACTTATATTTTTCAACATTTAAATTGGTTGGAAAAAAAAATTCACCAATTTAAAAAGACTTTCACACAAAAAATCATTTGTTTATTTCATCAATTGAAAACATAAATAACAACCAAATAACTAATCAATTCAAAAGATTAATCATTTGTTCTCATGGCATAGAGTTACATTTTTTTGACAAAAGTAGAAGTAGAATGAAGAATAAATACGAAAAAAGTCACGTTGTCCAAAACGAAGATAGAAAAAAAGAAGACCATGAAAGAGACATGATGACTATGATAGATATAGTTTGTGTATTGCATAGAATCTTTATGAAAGATTGTGCACTTTATTGTATAAATACTATTTTACATTATTTATAATATAAAAGATAAAGAATGAAATTTAAAAAAAGGAAAAAAGTAGAATAAAGAAAAATTGAAAGAGGATATTGACATAATAAATTAAAATTTAAGAACACCAAAAATCTATGCAAATAAATAAAATAATAATAATAATTTTGAAATATAAATTTTATACCATTCATATAATTCATAAGATGTTAAAAAAGATAGAAATTTGAGAACAAGAAAATATAGAAAAATATAAATTAAGAGAAGTAAATGAAGTAAATAAAAATTAAGGAAGTATAATAAAAAAATAATATATAAATAATAAAGATTGTTTTAATAATTATGTATTCTACAACTATAATGTATTGTACATGTAGAACTTTGTCAAATAAAAGGATAAATTTATTCCTAATAGGTTAATAATACATAAACTATAATGCTAAATGCGAATAGACTCATTTACTATTGGGAATCAACATTCCTTTGGGAATGACTATTCTCGTGTAAAAATTATATTAACTTATGATTTGAAAAAGGATGGCGGATGCCCATTCTATTCCCAATTCATTTCTATATACTAGCCACACCCTTGTTGCAAAAAGGTATCCCAAGAACACACATTTTCTACTCCTTTGATCCAATATCTTCATTTTGTGACTTAATATGGATGCATAAATTAGACCTCCATATACTATCATGTGATAGTAGGTTGGTTTGGAATTAAATAAGAGCTCATAAGGTGTTTTGATACATTCATTCTAGTATTCGAATACATTCATTCTAGTATTCGAGTGAGTATTCCATATTGGTGTTTTAGAGATTTCGCTACATTAAGAAGGTGTTGGTATTTTTTTTTTTCTATCACTCCATTTTTTTGGGTGTCTCATCATAGGTTCTTTGGTAAACAATGCTGTTGCTGTGTAAGAGTTTAGCTAGAGAAAATTCAGCACCATTATTAATCCTAAGAATCTCCACCATGGTGCTTAATTGGTTCTCAAGCAGGTTGTAGAAGGATTATAGGCACTAAGATGTTTCTTATTTGGTTTTCGGTAAATAAACCCAAGTGGCGCTTGTATAATCATCTAGTATAAGAAAGAATGACATCCATCATGTGCATGATTTCAAAAGATTTCCCTACTCTATGGAAATTGGTAGGAAAAGGATTTCTACAATGTTTGGCAAGAGGACATATGGAACATGCGTTTTATTGAAATTTTCACATTTTGACTTTACCATGGGATTATCAATAAAATTAATTCTATTGCTTGACACATGACCTAATTGAAAATGCAAAAATTGGAATGTAAGTTATTACTAGTTAAATTAGATAGAACCTGATTGAGTTTCTTATGATCATTGGCTAAAGACTTTGTCCAATCATTTGGATGCACCTTTGCCTTCAGGAATACGTATCGGCCACTTCTATTCTCACTCTTTCCAATTGTGATTCATCTCGAAAGGTCTTAAATATAACAATGATTTGACATGAAAATAAGACAACAATTCAAACTCTCCATAGGTCTTTTGGCTGAGATTGAGTTGTAAAAAAAAGGATGGACCACAAAATACATTATGCGGTGTGATTACTTCAATAATCTTCTTAGTGTTAAGTGTGTGGCAAAAACTTATGTTCTATTTGGAAGGTTTATTGGACAAGGTATCTTAGCTAGGATTGAGGTAAAAAGTGATTTGTTACAAAACATGTGTGGCAAAAGACAAGGTATCTTAGCTAGAATTGAGGTAAAAGGTGATTTGTTACAAAACATGTGATACGTCGCTTCAGTTTCTAATATTAACATCCAGGGTGTTGCCTCGAGGTTTCTAGATTGATTTCTAATAAAATTTAAGGAAATAATATTACAAAACATACGGAATTAGCTTGCCATATTAACAAATGGGGAGAACTAGTTTTGCTAATGAGTTGTAGTTGAGTTTGGTCCTGTTTTCACTTCCTTTAGATTAAGGAATGACATGAGCTTGTGAATTTATTCTCTTGTTAAAGCCAATATTTCTCCATTGTCACAGCCTTAAGTCCCCAAAGATGCTTGCCCTGCAGTAGAATTCTTCTAATGGAATTTATGCACTGGAGGATACCCTTTCAACTTGTAACATTTCTCTGTGCTATTGTCCACTCATATGATAGTGATTGTAGATTGATGGTTCAGCATTTCCAGCCTTGAAACACTTGCCTAATATATGCCTTAAATCTTATAATGAGTGCAAAATTGCTTATCCCTGTTTAGTCCTGATTTTGATCCACTGGGTCCATTTTGAGCTACAAAGCCATTAGTTCAAGACCATGAGCTTTAGTGGCCATTTGATGCTGTTTTTTTTACTATTGTATTTTTGAGAACATCTTATTTTTCCATAGGAATTGGGTCCATTATCATGATTTGATTCATGGTGTCTAAGTAAGTATAGCTCAATCCCATCCAAAATTGAATAATACAATACCACTGATATTGATATCATCCAAAAAAAAAGGCTGTCTGAGTGGGCACAAACCTTACAGTCTCAAATAAAGTTACTGTTTATTATAGTTATACATAGTCTGATAGAAGCTTGGCTGCAAAATTTTCATGTTGCCTTAATTCCAAGTTAGTTTAGATGTGGTATAATTATTCATCGAGAAATAATATCTATTATTCTGTTATTCTTCCAATATCTATATCACTGGTGTGAGATACCACAACTTGAGCCATTGACTAAAGGTTTTCATCAGTTACACAATTGGAATTGCTGCTGGTTTTATTCAAAATTCCTTCTTGGAATATGTGAACTTGCAAGTTGTCGTAATGATAAGTAAACCTCTCACTTTTTGAACTCACAACACATCGATTCAATCTGAACACAGTAGGTGCAATATTGAAACGGCGCGCAAGGGCATCGGCAATGGTGGTCTTCGAGCAAGAAGCCCCTCAGAAACCTGTTTCATTGATGGCCGAGAACTTGGGTCGGGACTCACGCATGTCAGTGCTAATTTCACCACGTCAACCACATCTCGAGCTACTCTCAGATCATCATCCGGAGATGGTAGCCTCTCATCCAGCAAGTGTTGGAGCATTGAACTTGCGAGAGGAAATTGCCTGGACATCATGGAGGAAACTAAATCCCGTGGATGACTTCCAAACATGATTTCCAGGGCCACCACACCAAAGCTGTAAACGTCACATTTTTCATTGACAACCATGGTGTAGGCCAACTCTGCAAAACCAAACATATATCAAGTACAAATTTGCTTGCTTGGGTTTGTGGAAAAAGAAACGCACGAGTTCTTGATGTCATACCTGGTGCAATATAACCATAAGTGCCTACAGTTAGAGTCTGATTAGATGAACCAGGATCCAACAGTCTAGCGGTGCCAAAATCGGACACACAAGCTTCAAGCCTTGCATTCAATAGTATGTTCTTACTGGAAATATCCCTGTGCAGAATTGGTGGGCTACAATCGTGATGCATATAAGAAAGTGCATGGGCAATGCCCTTCACCGCATCTACTCTCTTCACCCAATTTAGCTCCACCGCCCGAGCTGCGTCCTTCAAGACACAAAACAGGTTACCCCTTTCCATGTAATCGTAGATGAGAAACATGCATCGATTGTGTAGACAAAACCCGAAAAGCTTGACTATATGTCTGTGTCGTATTTCTGACAGAACCTTGGCCTCATTTCTGAAGCAATTCTCATAAGTTGGATTCCCTCTTTCAAATTTGACAAGTTTTTTTACCGCAACCACGCTCCCACTCGGCAATTCTGCTCTGTAAACATTAGCATGGCCTCCAATTCCGATGCAGTAACTTCTGTCGAAGCTGGCGGTCGCTTTAATGATGTCTTCATATGCAATCTTCCCATCAAAATTCCATATCTTGAACATATCTCCACACTTAGCATCAGGCATCACGGAACTTGTTTTCCTTCTCTTAATGCAATGAATAAATAGACATCCAATGCCAAGTGTGCTGGCAAAGGATATTGCGGCAACTGGAAGAATATGTTCTAGGAAGAATGTTGCTTTCCTGTGAGGCGGACGTGATCTGAAGTTGCCAACGCCTTTGTTCTCAGGAATCTTAAGTGGAATTCGGCCCGAGAGATTGTTGTTGGAGAGATCAATGCTTTGCAAATTCGAAAGAGAGAACGGAACTCTGCCAGTAAGAGAGTTGTGAGAAAAATTGATTGAGAGCAAATGTGCACTAGGAACGCGTCCAAGCTCTGAAGGTACCTCGCCAGAAATAGAATTTCCACTGATGTCCATCCGTCTGATTGAAGTAAGTTTCACAATTTGAAGAGGAATGCTTCCACTCAAACGGTTTCTTGCCAAATCCAAATAAACCAGATTTGTTAGATTCCCGATCTCTGCTGGAATTGGACCAACCAGCTTATTATGGCTCAAGTTCAAAGATTCCAGTCTTGTCAGTCGCCCCAAGGTTATGGGCAAAAGGCCTTTCATGTCAAAGTTGTGGCTCAAGTCAAGAGTGAGTAAACTCGTAAGTTCTCCAATTCCAGGTGGGATGCTGCCCGAAATCCCGTTATAAGAAATATCAAGTGCCTCTAATTTGGTGAGATTTGCCAACGAAAGTGGCAATTCATGTGAGACATAACAATTCCACGACAAATTGAGATATGTTAGTTCGAACAGAGCACCTATCTGTAGTGTTATGGAGCCATTCATTCTATTATGAGAAATGTCGAGCATCTCTAGTTTGGTGAGATTTGCCAGTGAAATGGGCAATTCACCTTCGAGATCATTCCATGCTAAATTGAGATAAGTTAGCTTCGACAGAGCACCTGCCTGCGGTGGAATGGAACCATTAATGTTGTTATGGGAAATGTCAAGTTCCTGCAATTTGGTGAGATTTGCCAGTGAAAGAGGCAACTCTCCATACAGATCATTCCATGACAAATTCAGATACCTAAGTTCTGATAAATCACCTATCTGTGGTGGGATGCTTCTATAGATTTGACACTGGCTTAGATGAAATCTAATTAGCTGAGGAAAAGCAAGCAAGTCTAACTCACCGAAGCAACCTTCACACCCTTGCAGCTTTATCACTGCAACATGTCCAGCACTGTTGCAAGTTATGCCCTTCCACTTGCAGAGATCATGCGCATACTTTCCTGTGTAATTATAAGCATTCCAGCACCCACTCGAAACCAATGCCTTGACTTCTCTATCCTCGGAAGATGACGAATCTGAAGCCATGGCTGCAATGAAAAGTATGCTGCTAATAATAATAGCAAAGCAAAGAGCCACAGAGGACGTATCCATAAGAACTATAAGCACAAAAATATTGTCTTCTATGTGTATGTATGATTGTTTAGTGGTTACAATATAATTTTGCTCAAGTCTATAAAAGCTTTGCTCCATCCACGGAGTTGAACGATGACTTTATTTCAAGCAGCAATGTGTTTGGACTTGGAAGTCCGCCCCTCGCCGTAAGCTACGCGGGTCCTAATTTTTCCAATGCCACATATGTTTCTTTTCTCCTTAAGCATTTATTTCATTTATTTATATTTATTTTTGTCATTGCGAAAAATCTAGCCGTATGATTGGTATACATAAATAAAAATTGGTGGGAATAAAACGAATTTTGGAATGAAATAAAAACATGAATGGAATGGGATCTGATATACATAGGAAATATTAGTAGGAATAAAAAGATGAAATTGTTATTTTATATCTATATTTGTAATTAAAACTAGCGGTTTGCAGTGCGTGCATAATATATAAATAAATTTATAATATTTCTAAGTATAAAATTTGTATGTCAATTTCAAAATAAGAGAAAAGGAAAGAAATTTTAAATAAAAGATAACTCAGAATAAAGTAAATTGAGGGAAATAAAGTAAAAAAAAATATATGAAAAAATAAGGGTGCTGTGGTAATTCAACAATGTGCAACCAAAATTAAAATTTTAGCCTTAATTACAGATAAATAATATGAATAAAAACAAATATTTTTAATGAAAAACTTTATTTCAAAATATCAAATGAATTATTATATTATCTGTAGGTTATATATTTTTAGGTATTTAATAAATATTTAGTAGTAATATAACAATATCATCTAATAATATTTATACACGCGCGCACACACACACACACTAGATACTTGGGCAGCATATACAAGTAACATTACTGAATCTTAAGATAATTAATATTTAACTTGTTTATTTTAAAATGAATATTCACATAACTTTTATTTTTAACTATATATTTATATTAACGATATTATTTAAAATTAATTTAACATATTTATATGACACATATACATATACCAGAATAGGTTAAGTTACATATTATTATTTAGACAGGTGTGTGTGTGTGTGTGAATAAATATTTCACTTATTTAAGATACATCTTAAAGATATTGAAAAAAAAATATGTCATATATATTGGGAATATACAAGCATGTATTTAATTTTATTTTTTTATATATGTAATATGTTTGTGTGTGTGCGTTCATATTTTTGCATATAATATTTTTAATAATTAATTTATTTATAATAATATAAAATATTTATTGATACATATCTTATAAACTTAAAAAGTAATGAAATTATTTCAACAGTGTAAAAATAATTCGTTTCTGATTTATTATGAATAAGTAAACTCATGAGGAGGAGTGGAATAAATATTCCTTATTTTCAGAATTAGCAATTTTTGAAAGAAAGGTGATTTCTTCTAATTAATTACACTAATTATAGAAATAAAATAAATATAAGAATGATGATCATATTCTTTATTTATTTTTGCATGCTAATCGTACTTTTAATTACATACACCTTCTCTAAAACGAAGTAATATATAATTTTTCATACTTTAAAATTCAAATTTCAAGTGAGGGTGATTCCCAATAAAAATCTGCATATGGTAGTTGTATTCACAAGAGCCCCACATTTTACACGCAACGACTGAACATCAAACGCGTTGACTCTGACCTAGAAGGTCAATTCACGTGTTTTGAAAATATGGGTACTGCTGACGAGTGATGAGGAATGACGCCGCACGCTGTGAAAATATTCATCATAATAAAATTAAAATTAGTTTATAATTAAAATATATAAAAATAAAAAAATGAATATAAAAATATGAGAGAAATAATATTTTAAAAGATAATGGAGAAAGAAATATAAATATAAAAATATTAAAACAAAAGCGACAGTAATTTAACATTTTACAACCAAAATCAAGTCCTTAACACAAAAATAGGTACACATTAGACGCACATTTCAAGTGTTTCATTCATTTGTATTTTTTTTTTTTTGTATATATTTTCTATAATATAGCTATTCTTTATTACTATAGAAGTAAGATTTTTTTGTCGCACAGAAAAAATAATTACATAATTACCTTATTTTAAATTTTTTAATTTTTGTGCCTTATTGTTTCTTTGCTTTGTCTAACTTATTGTCTTTATTAATATTTTCACTCAAATTTAATTTCTTTTTCAATTATTTCATTTTTTATGGCTTATTTTAAATATTTTTAAACCTTTTAATGAATATCTATCTATCTATTATAATACATTATTATAGAAATTAAGCTTTTTCTGCACAATAGAAAAGGTAAACGCCTATTTTAATTTTAAATTCTTTTACTTTTTTCTATCTTTCACTCTCTTTTATTAACTTATATATTTTTACTTATTTATGCTTTCTATTAAATTTTCTCTTTTTCAAATTTTTTGGACCTTTCTTTATTTTACCATTTGAAATATCTTTAGAAAGTGTAATTTACACAATCACCACTGTTTTAAATTTTTATTTTTTTTTATGTTGCTCTTAATCTCTTTTTTAACTTATTATTTATATTTGTATTTTCTCTTGAATTTTTATCTTTTTAAAGTCTTTTGATTCTTTTTAATTTTTTATTTTAAATATTATTGATATCTTTAAATTTAACTAATTTTTATTTTTATTATTTAAAATACAATAACTTTATAATTTGTAAACAAATAACTTTTAATAGTATTAATTTTATTGCATAATGTATAATTACTAAATTACCCTTGATTCTTTATCTTTTATGCTTTCACTCTCTTCCCTCAATTTTTACTTATTTCATTCACTTTCTTAAATTTTAGTTTATTCATTTTTTTTATTTTGTTCTTTCTTTTATTAATTTATGAATTTCAGGAATAATATAAAATCTTTATTTAAAAGTATTTTTATTTATATATACAAGCCTTGATATCCTTCGGTTTCAATTTGTAACATCACTTTCAATTTTTTTTTTCTTCGAATTTTAATTTCTTTTTTTTTTAAATTTTTTTTATCTCTTATTTTATAGATGATATAGACTGCCATCGGCACTTATTATTACATCCAATAGGGACAAGACTTTTGTGGTAACCTTTAAAGAACCTTAAATACATAATTACAAAAAATAGGTGTATTTCTTGAATATAGAAGTATGATCAATTAATACAGACTCCCATTTTTCTGCATTTGATGACCAATTTTTGCTCTCACGCTCCATCTTAGAACATAAAAGAAGGAACAGCATTTCCTTCATTTGATGAATATTGAGGAATTAAAAAATTATTTTAAAATTAAACAAGCCTCTTTATGATTTATTGCATTATTTGACATACGCATAAGCATAGAAGTTTAATGTGCATAAAATTTATTTACTTTCGTCTCTGCCTTTATTTTGTTTCAATTGCATGAAATATTACATTTGAAAAAAAAATCTTTAAAATTTATGTTTTTAACACCATGCTAGTGTTTTGATAACCTCAAAATTGTACTTTAAATTTTAAATTCACATTTTGAGCATTCACTAGCCATTGTTATATGTCAACTTAACCAAGTGTGCTAAAATCTACTTTTTCATTTCCCGATAATAAAATTGGATAGCCACTTACGTGTAAACCGGATTTTTGTTAGGACCAACCAACCCCGACTTTCTTTGCTTTTGGAGTGTGCTTTTGTTGTTTTTTATTTAATTATGTAAAAATAATTATAAGAAAAAATTAAATTTAAAAAATATAATGATTAGAATATGTACGGCACAAAAAAATGTAAACAAGCAAAGGCATAAAATCTTACGTAGAATGATGTTTTGGTTGGCTAGACATCCAATTATGTGCATATTGAAATACAATAATGTAGTTATGTTGTTACTAACCTCTAATAAATCCTAAATCAAAAGTTGACATGAATGGCCACTATATTAGCTATTGGTGCACACTCTATGTATGGATATATATTAAATTTAAAATAAAATTTATTACATACATACATGTGAGATAAAAATGAAAAAGTTTAGAAAAGAAAGGACAGAGCCTTAGACAGAAGAAAAAGAGAAAGGGAGGGAGAGCAAGGCACTAAGAAGATAAGCTATTGAAGAAAATATTTGAAGATCCACCATCGTCACTTCATTGGATACAAAATTAAGCATTTCTACCCTTAAATTTTATGAGTTTCCTAGTTTAGAAATGAGTAGTTTTTGTATAATGATAGAGTGCTCTTTGATATTGTTGAACTAAATTATAATCTAGGGACTTGTGTTGTTAATATGGTCAATATTCATTTCAATTTGTGATCAAGTGTCATTGAATTACTATTTATGATTATTTTGGTTTGAATGCTTAAGAATTTGACCAAGTCTTATGATTATGACGATTATAGAATAGCATTAGAAGCAAATTCATATAATCCCTAAAATAATCATAAACATAATATTTCTAAGATTAGCGGAAGTAAAACTAGTATATTATGCACTTTAATATGGTAAATTCAATTAAATGGATGATTGACATATGTTGAATATAAATAGATCACGTTATAATGTAATAATCTAAACAATTAAAATTAATTGAATCTTCAAAAGCTTGTGTATTTTGTTATTTAAACTTGCATATTAACTTTATTTTTATAAACTTCTCAAAATCATTATTGTAACATGATTGACTTAACTAATATATACGTAGACAAATCAATAAGTACAAATTAACCTACCTATGGATTCAACATTCATATTCTCACTATATTTGTTGATTACGATAGTTGTGCACTTGCAACATTATATCGATCAAGTTTTGGGTGCTATTGCTGAGGAAGTGATGAGTGCTATTGAATAGTTTATATATACGCTAGAGTAGATCATTTTCTCTTAGTTATATTTTTCTTTAAATTACTTGCTTTGTTTTTTAATTTTTCTTTGTCTTACTTCACTTCACTCAGATTGTGTTCTTTGTTGCAATATACCTTGTTTTTACACTTATCTATTTCAACACTATTGTTAAATGGTATTGTAGGCATATTAAAATTTTGTGTCTAATTAAATAATGCCACATGAAAAATATTGCATTAAAATATTAATTAAATCATTATTTATCTATTTGGGAATTTAAATAAATATAATTTTTAAAAATAAATACATAAATGAATAAAAATTAATATTTTAATTGACCGATCAAATGGTAACAAATGGCGCAATCCTATTAGAAGTTTGGGAGATGAAAACTTTACAAGATTAAACCTACATATTAAGTTACTGGATAGGGTACAAGTTGTGACAATCAATAAGATTGTGTCACATCAACAAAATGATGCAGCTATTCTATCTCTTCTCTAACTATAAATAGGGGACAAATTCTATGAAAAAAGTAGGATAGAAATCAGAAAGTGAAGTAGCCGAAAACTTGAAGCTCTCCAAATTCTCTCTAAAATTTTCAAGAACATTCAAGACTTTCTTTGTCAAATTTAAGAAGTTCATTGCATTCTTCACCAAATTCAAGGCATTCTTTGTCAAAGGCTCCAAATTCAATGTTTGATCTAAGACCGTGGTGTTAATCCCAAAAATCAGCAGTATTAAGGACCTAACAACCCTCAAGGAAGATCAAACACAAGTCCTTTCCTTAAAGATTATTCAAGTTTCAAGCCAAGGGTTCTTGCAGGAAAAATCAAAGGATTAAAGTTAGAGAGTATAACCCACAAAATTCAGTTTGATCCAAATTATTCGATCTCGTACAAGCTTTCTTATTATCCAAGAATTTTATCTTACAAATTTCTGGCATGCCTGGTGTGATTATCTCTATCCTCATCTCTTTCGTTCAAACAAGTTTCAAACTTCAAGCAAGTTATCATGACCAACAACAAAGAAAAGTCTTCCAAAGCTATTACCATTGACACTGCTACGAAAAGCTCTAGTGCTGTCACCTAGAGTGTGGCAAGGAGGTTAGCATACTCCGAATCAACTCTCACTGAAGTTGTCAACAACCCACTTTTTTCAAGTGAACGCAACAAGGATGGCTCTCCACCTTCAAGCACTCGCTTCAACGTCTCATCAACCTCCAACATGATGCCAGTCATGACCACTAAAGTTTCAAGTTTAGAAGATCAAATTGTCACACTAACCAAAATCATTGAAGGGTTGGCTAAATATGTTCAAGAACAAAACTCACAAATCTCGAGGATGACGGACAAAATGGACAACACTAAAGCTAGCCAAGCTATGGAAAAGGCGCTTGAAGTCCATGACAAGGTAGAGTCATCAGCTAAACAGTCAACTGACAACCGAAAGAAGTCTGCAGTCAGAGAGCTACAAATTTTGTCTGACGGCTTAATCCCTGTTGAACAACTAAAAAACTTCATAGAAGGCACCATAAAAAAAAAGCCTAATGGAGGTGTCAAGTCAACATTGACATACTCCAAGCCTTACTCTACAAAGATAGACAGCCTAACAATACTAGCAGACTACCAACCACCTAAATTCCAACGATTTGATAGCAAAGGAAACCCAAAATAGCATGTTGCCCACTTTATCAAAACATGTAATGGTATTGGCACTTATAGTGATCAACTTATTAGGTAATTTGTTCAATCATTGAAAAGAAATACCTTTGACTAGTACATAGATCTAGAGCCTAGGTCCATTAACAGTTATAAGCAACTAGAATACAAATTCCTCAATCACTTCACAGCACAAGGCAGACTATCAGCATTGTTGAGCTAGCAAACACCCGTTAATGGAAAGATGAGCCGATCATTGACTATATCAATAGGTGGAGGAATCTATGTCTAAATTACAAACATACTCTTTGAAGCCTCAGGCATAAAAATGTGCATACAAAGAATGCCCTGAGGGCTGCAGAACATCCTTCAAGGGATCTAGCTCAGTACTTTTAAAGAATTGACCACACGAGTTCATGACATGGAACTAAGCATCACCACAAGTGGAGCCAGTGGACCTCTTGTTTTCGAGTTTCGTAAGTCAAAATATAGGCAAGAAATAAACAAAGGGGGCAAACCTCCCACCAAAAATCCAAACAAGGAATCAATGGCAACATGCACCAAACTTGTCCCAATCAAGGGAAAGAAAAAAGTGGCCGAAAAGAAAGCAACTCCCCAAAGGCTAGAAAGACCAACACTAAAGGAAATGCAAGACAAATCATACTCTTTCTTAGACTCAGACGTCCTAGGGATTTTCAATAACTTGTTAAAGGCAAACCTCATTGAATTACTAGAAATGAAGCGGCCTACAAAAGTTGGGAAGACTAATGATCCTAAATCTTGTAGATGCCACTGCTTGGTTGGGCCCCTATCCACGATTGCTTCATATTCAAGGAAAGGGTCATAGAACTCACTCGCTACGGAAAAATCACATTAGAGGATGACAGTGCAAATGTCAACACTGTCACTCTCGATAATCAAACAAATAAAGTGAATGAAACTAATAACTCCCTTAACAAACTGGTTACTTTCACTAGAAAAGCCAAGAATCTATTGAAGATTGTATAATTGCAATGGTCTTCACTGATGAAGACTTAATGTTGGGTTCACAAGCCCACAACAAGCCACTATTCGTTACTAGCTATGCCCATGAGCAAATGATCAATAGAATTTTAGTAGATCGATGGAGGCTCGACAATCAACATTTTACCTTTGCGAATATTAAGAGAACTAGAGATCCCAATTGTTGAGCTCTTAAATAGTTATCTTGTGATCTAAGGATTCAATTGGGGGGGAGGGGGGCCAAATGGTCCTAAGCACCTTAAGAATGAAACTGCTCATAGACGACATGGAATCAAATGCCTTGTTCCTCGTTATCGATGCCAAGACATCATATAACTTGCTCCTTGGCCAATCATGGCTTCACAAAAATGGGGTAGTCACTTCTACTTGACATCAATGTTTTAAGTACTGCCGCAATTGAGGCTCGACAATCAACATTTTACCCTTGCAAACATTAAGAGAACTAGAGATCCCAATTGTTGAGCTCTTAAATAGTTATCTTGTGATCTAAGGATTCAATCGGGGGGGAGGGTGGCCAAATGGTCCTAAGCACCTTAAGAATGAAACTGCTCATAGATGACATGAAATCAAATGCCTTGTTCCACGTTATCAATGCCAAGACATCATATAACTTGCTCCTTGGCCAGTCATGGCTTCACAAAAACGGGTTAGTCACTTCTACTTGACATCAATGTTTTAAGTACTGCCGCAATGGGGTTACGAAAAAGGTGCTCAACGATTGCAAACTTTCTCTTAAACCTGAGTCTCACCTTGCTGACGTAAAATATTATAAGGCTTGAACTCTGGGGCCAACAGCTCCTAAAAGAAAAAAAGGCAAAACAATAGTCCAACGAAGGAGGATGAGGCTAATCAAGAGCATCCCAAAAGCTGCCCTGGCAAGGAACCCGCAATTGATGATACTCTTCAAGTTTTGACATTGCCTCTTACTCAAGTAATAGTGAAGCACCTATACAACTACCCAAAGAAGTTGGAAAGGAACACCAAGAGGCTTGAAAGCTAAGGACTGCAAAAGGTTTCAACCACAAAGCGTATAAGCTCCTCATTAAGGTTGGATATAACTTGCAGGACCAATCACCATTAGGAAAGATGCCACAAAAGGCCTCAAGTCAAAACCCACAGGCAGGGCTAGGGTACGAGTAGCTGAAAGGTCCAGTTCGCATTGTCATAAGAAGAGCTTTCGCCAACAATATTACTGAGGGCACTAATCTTCAAAATTTGAGAAAAAGCCTACGTGAGTATCAGTTTTTGAAAGACTTGACCCACTCAAAAGGGAGAAATGTTGGAAGCCGAAAGGGAGCATTGTTAAAGCATTAAGGCAAAATGAGAAGCTTCAAAGCATCATCCCTTCTCACATGCAGCGACAAACGAACTTGATTATCTCTTGCAACAAAGTCCTTAAAGACAAATTTCAGACTATTATCCAAACCAAAACTCAAGTCAAAGAAGATGATAACAGAGAAAGTGTGGGTTCGTGCAATCATATCACCTTGAGTGAATAAAGAGACCTTGCTGAAGAAGACGTCGATTCCACACCATCCCAAATGGAGGTAGGAACTAAATCCACTCTACATGAGCTAAGAGAAGTAAATTTAGGGGATGACAACGACTCTCACCCTATCTATATCAATACCGCACTGACAAATGAAGAAACTAACATCTACATAGAACTACTTAAGGAATTTAGGGATGTATTTGCCTGGTTTTACAAAGAGATGCCTAATCTGGACCCAAAAGTGGCCATGCATCACTTAGCCATAAAAAAATAATGGAGCTTGTCCCATTAAGCAAGCACAAAATTGCTTCTGACCAAAACTCCTCCCTTTAATTGAAGTAGAAGTCAACAAATTAATCGAGGTTGGGTTTATCCAAGAAGTTAAATATCCCACATGGATTTCCAGTATTGTCCTAGAGAGGAAGAAAAATGGGTAGATCTAAGTTTGTGTGGACTTTAGAGATCCCAACGAGAGATGTCCTAAAGACAAAATCCCATTACCCATCACTAAGATAATGATCGACACCACTATGGGACACAAAGTGTTCTTATTTATGGACAGATCATCTAGATATAACCAAATACACATGGCACCAAAAGATAAAGAATTGATTACCTTCCGCACACCTAAAGGTGTATACTGCTACAAGGTAAAATCAAAAAGAAGAGAAGACCATTTGCATGACTTGGGGAAAATTTTTGAACGCTTAAAAAGATACCTGTTAATGATGAATCCATTAAAATATGCATTTATGGTCACCTCTGGCAAATTTTTGGGCTTCATTGTCCATCACTGAGGCATTGAGATTGAGTAAGTAAAGATTGATGTAATCTTAAAGATGCTAGAGTTTTGAAATATTCACAAATGCAAAAGCCTGCAAGGAAAGTTAGTGTACATCAGACAGTTCATCTCAAATTTGGCAGGTCGTTGTCAGCCATTCAACTGACTTATGAAGAAGGGCTTACCATTTGAGTGGATTGAGTCCTGTAAAAAGGCTTTTGAGAATATTAAATGTTACCTGACAAAGCCTCTAGTATTGGTGGCCCCAGTGCCTAGTCATCCGTTAATCTTATACATCGCTACATAAGAATGTTCATTAGGGGCCCTATTAGCACAAGTAAATAGTGAAAAAAAAAAGAAATAGCCTTATATTATCTAAGCAGGATGATGACACCAAATGAATTAAAATACTCATCAATTGAGAAAATTTTCTTTGCACTTTTCTTCCCCATCTAAAGGTTAAGACATTACTTCCAAGCTCATACAGTCCGTTTAGTGTGCAAGGCTAATCCATTAAAGTACATCATGATAAGGCCCATTCTTTCTGACTGACTTGCAAGGTCGTATCTTCAATTTCAATAATTTGAAATCATATATGAGCCGTAAAAGACCATGAAGAGACAAGCGTTGGCTGACTTCTTGGCAAATCATCCTATTCCAACTGAATGAGACCTTCATGATGACTTCCCTAATGAAGATGCCTTGATGGTTAAAATCACTCTTCCATAGAAGATGTATTTTGATGGAGCTTCCCATAGAGAAGGAGCCGGTGCCGGGGTGGTGTTTGTGACATTTAAAGAACAAGTTTTGCCTCACTTATTCACCTTTATGAAAAAATGCTCCAATAATGTGGCTGAATATGAAGCCTTGATCATTGAACTTGAAATTGCCATGGATATCAAACAACTACACCTCGAAGTTTATGAGGATTCTAGGTCAGTGGTCAATCAGTTATTAGGAGAATATGAAGTTAAAAAGCTTGAACTACTTCTGTACTATAACTACGCCAATATGCTTATGGAATAGCTCAGAGATGTCACAATAAAACACGTGTCAAGAAGGGAAAACAAGCAGGTAGATGCATTGGCCAAGCTTGCCTCCTCCTCATCCCTGCCTGAAGCAGAATACCACGTGTCTATATGCAAGAAATAGGTAGTAACGCTAGTCCTTGAGGATGAAGAAGACAAAGAAGAGAATCATTCTGTAGAGGTCTTCGAAGTTGAAAAGGAAGATTAACGCCAATCATTCGTGGACTATCTCAAATATGATAAGTTATTAAAAGATCTACGCCAAAAAGTTGACATTCGATGACGAGCAGCTTGTTTCATCTATTTCAAGTACACTTTATACAGGCAATCATTCAATGGGATATTCCTACATTGTTTGGGCAATAATGAAGCCATACAAGCCATGGAAGAAGCACATTTTGGGATTTGTTATACCCACCAGTCTAGATCAAAACTTCACTTCTGCATCAAAAGGATGGGATATTATTGGCCAATAATGGTAAAAGACTGTATGAAATTCACCCAAAAGTGTGAACCATGCCAATTTCATTCACCAACCACCTGAGCCCTTACACCCAATAGTTGCCTCATAGCTCTTCGATTCTTAAGGCTCGGATGTTGTTGGGCCCATAACAAAATCATCTAGTGACCATCTCTACATTCTTGCTGCAACTGGTTACTTCTCCAAATGGGCAAAAGCAATTCCTCTAAGGGAAGTAAAGAATAAAAATGTTGTTGGCTTCATTCACGTCAACATCATTTATAGATACGGAGTCCCTTGGCATATCATCACCGATAATAGAAAACTATTTGTCAATAGCACTATTGCAAGCTATGTTATAAATTTAACTTTAAGCAAAGGAAGTCTTCAATGTACCATACTCCAGTAAATGGTCTTGCGAAGCTTTCAACAAGACTTTCTGTAACTTGTTGAAGAAAGCACTATCAAAATCAAAGAGAGATTGGCACAAAAGGATTGACGAAGTTTTATAGGCCTATCAAATCACTCACATGACTCCTATGCAGGCAAATTCTTATGCATTAGTGTATGGTGCTGAGGCCGTCACCCTGCTCAAACAGCAAATTCCATCTTTGCAAATTGTCATACAATAGGGGTTGACTGAGGAATACAATGCTTAACTACATATTGAAGAACTAGAAGTGCTTGATGAAAAGAGACTATATGCACAACAAAAGATTGAGTGCTATCAATCTCGCTTATCCAAGGCATTCAATAAAACGAGAGTGTGCTTAGTCTTTTCAAGTCGGGGACTTGGTGTTCGCAGTGAGAAGGCCTATCATTATCACTCATCACACTAAAATTAAATTCATCTCCAAATGGGACGGACCATACGTTGTTAAAGAAATTTACACGAACGGCGCTTACAAGCTGGTTAACCAAAATGGCATAAGAGTTGGCCTAATCAACGAGAGATTTTTGAAGAAATATTTTGCTTTAAAAAAAAGTTAAAAAATTAAAAAAATAAAGAAAAAGAGTGACAAAAATGATGACAAAAAAAATTCAAGAAGTCCTATCAAATAAAGGATGCAAAAAAATGATAAAAATCAGCCCCTTCTTCATATAAGCATAAACTGTCAAATCAAATCTAAATCAAAATTTCTTAATACAAATTTAAAACTACCAAACCCAATCAAACTCAAATGCTCCTTGACACAGAAGTGTAAACTATATGTTACTCTGGACAGTAAGAGTATAATTTGTGAACAGTCCTACCTCCCACAAATTAAAAGTATTTGAACTATGTTATGACTTGATCCCATTTTTTGGGTGCATAGGCAGTTTGGATATTTTCTAAGTTCAAATTTGTAATGGGTTATTCATGGCACAAGAGGGCTAGTGCTGGGAGCACATCCAAATAAAGAAAGCAAGAAATGGCGAAACAAGACGTTTTATTGAAAAAATTAAACACTTGGTGAAAGAATAAATATCAACTAAGTAATGATCATAACAAAGCTAAGCAAAAGGATTCAAACTCTCCAACACATCTTTCGCAGCTACTAAATCCTCTTTAGCAGTACACAAGGCCTCTACAACCACATCGTCCAAAGGCTCAGTAGATTGGATGACAACAATTTTCCCATAGAGCTCACCAACCTCCATGCTGCCTCTCTAAGGGATTCTTTTTGTTGCGAAAGGGATAAAGACAGCTCCTATTGTCACTTAGTCAAAAATTCGAGTTGCTGCTTAAAGCTCTTCAATTTGACTTTAGAAACCTCAACTGGCCTAGATCTTTGGCTTCCCTATTTAAGGCCTCCTGAAGCCGACACTCTGCATCCTCCAACTATTTAGTGAGGGCTTCTTTGATAGGCATATCAATTGCTATAGATCCCACCTTGTCATTAGTTGCAGCTTTAGCAAAAAGCATATCTAAAAACTCTTTATTCTTCTATAAAGAACACTTCGACATGGTCAAAACGTTTTATAGATCGGAGGATGAGCATAACATCATTTTTAAGAGACAAAATAAGATCAAGCGAGGTCCTAGCTAATCTCTCTACAACCACATCGTTTGAAAACTTAGTAGACTGGATGGCAACAATTTTCCCATGGAGCTCACTAACCTCCGTGCTACCTCTTTAAGGGATTCTTTTGCTGCGAAAGGGATAAAGATAGCTCCTGTTGTCGCTTAGTCAAAAGTTTAAGTTGCTGCTCAAAGCTTTTCAATTTGGCTTCAGAAACCTCAACTTGCCTAGCTTCTTTGGCTTCCCTATTTAAGGCCTCCTAGAGCTGACACTCTGCATCCTCCAACTGTTTAGTCAGGGCTTCTTTGGTAAGCATATCAGCTGCTATGAATCCCACCTCGTCATTAGCTGTGGCCTTAGCAAAAAGCATCCCTAAAAGCTCTTCTATAAAGAACACGTCGACAAGGTCAAAACTTTTCATAGATCGGAGGACAACATAACCTCATCTTCAAGAGAAGAAATAAGATTGAGCGAGGAGCTAGCTAACCTCTCACACACTTCAAAATGGTCAAAATGTTTCATGGATCTGGACAAGTGTAACCTCATCTTTAAAAGAAGAAATAAGAGGTGCTAACTAACCTCTCTTGCAGACACATCCATGGCCAGTAAAGGAACTCCTACTCATGACTCTGAAGGAACTTCTATACTCTAAATACGAAAGCCACTACAAGAGAAGGTGCATTCTTTTTATCTTTCGAAACACAAATCTTCTCGGGTGCTGTAGCCATAAATGGATTTGGCTTTGCGACAAGTTTATGACTACTACTAGAACTCCGATTGCCACTGTAGATCAAAATTCTTACATAATAAGAAAACTAGCGTAAGATCAAATAAATTTAGATCAAATTGAACTTCTATGGGTTCTATTCTCTAATTTTAATTCTCTTATTCTTCCTTCAAGAACACTTGGCTAAAAATTAAACAATCTTCAAAGAAAGAGCTTGTGCTTGATCTTCCTTGAGAGTTGTTAGGTCTTCAGTAATGCTAATCTTCGAGCTTTGCATCACAATTTTTGATCAAACGCTGAATTTGGGGCCTTTGACGAAGAACACCTTAAATTTGGTGATGAACGCGATGAACTTCTTAAACTTGACGAAGAACAATGTTTTTCAAAATTCTAGAGATAATTTGGAGAGCTTCAAGTCTTTAGCTATTTTACTTTCTGACTTTTGTCCTCCCTTTTTCATGGAGTTTAACCTCTATTTATTGTTAAAAGAGATATAGAGTGATTGCATCAGCTTACTGACGCTGCATAATCCTATTGGTTGTCATAATTTGGACCATATCCAACAATTTAGTAGATAGGTTTAATCTTTTAGAGTTCTTGTCTTGTCTGCTTTTGACAAGATCGCGCCATTTGTCACCATTTGATTGACTAATTAAAATATCAATTTCTTTATTTATTTTAAGAAATTATATTTATTTAAATTTCTAAATAAATAAATTTAATTAATATTTTAATGCTACATTTTCCATGTGGCATTATTTAATTAGACACAAAATTTTAATATGTCTACAGGTATAACTTACAATTATGATTATTGGCTCTCTAAAAGTTGTATGTTTGCCAATGATAGACAAAAATTTGAAGGAACTCTTAATTACTCTTTGAAGTGCTCGTTAGATAATTTATGAAGGCAAGTAGAACAAGTAAAATCTCATACTGAGTCATCTTCTATGTAGGTTTGGCAACATTGTGGAGAATAGCATGTTTCAAATTTCTATCAAGAAACAATGAATTGGTCAAATCAAGATTACACTTTTTCCAATCTTAATCAATATAATCCATGCTTGAACACATTCCAAACTAAATTGGGAAGCTATCAACACAACACATGGGATGATAGTATGTGATGGAACCAATAATAGGATCTTCAACTTATGAGTAGAGAACTTCATTAGAAGATACAGTATTACAAATGATCTAAAGTGTCCAATATTACACTACAAGGCTAGATAACTTAGCTCAAAGGAAAAATGAAGTGTTGACGGAAACAAGTACTGAGATTGATCAATCAAAGAGAAAACTGCCATTAGAAGATTTAAAGGAAAGTCTGACCAAATCCACCAAAGATTGTATAACTAAGATTGAAGATCATGTAAAAAGAACTAATGCAATCATTCAAGACCAACAAGTTTATCTCAAAGCCTTAAAGCGACAAGTGGGCTAATTTGCAAGTGATATTAAGCCAAAATCAAGGGAATGTAGTAAGGAAATAGCTATGGAAATGACAAAACACTTCATAAATTGCTAATTTGATGATGATTGTTGGGATGGACAATGAGGAGGGTCAATGTTTGAATAAAGTTAAGGATCCCACTAGAGTTTGAAAGATCGTGTGGAGTAAGTAGAGAAAACAAATGTTGAAAAAAGCTATATATCAACTTCTTGCCACATTAAGCTGTTCTCAATAGAGTATGTGGATGCAGTTAGTTTAACAAGAGACAAGAATTCATAGGAGTTATTCCAAGCAAAAGTGCAAGAAGAATTGGAAAAGCCACATATCATAACCACAAAACTAATGCAACAATCTCGTGGAAATATGTAACTCCATCTTACATAAGTTAAGGCCTCCACAAACGAAAGAAATAGGGAGATTTTGTTCTTTTACCATGAATGATATTTTTATTGATAATTCATTTAAAGGTATTTATGATCATTTCTCATTGATGCCAAATGAATTAAAATGTCAAACCAATTTCTTCTCTATTGATCTATACAAGGTAGTAAATCAAGTGGTTATTGCGGACCACTCTAGAGTACTATTTGTGTGTAATTCAAATTTGGATGCCTTAAGCCAATAATTCATACTTGACAAGAATACGAATGAAGGGCTAATTTTTGTTAACATAATTGATGCATGGGTGTTGAATTTTAGAGTTCTGTGGGGTGTGAAACCAATGCGAATATTTGAATTGCAAAGAATTGTCCGAATTAACTTACAAGTTCCTGACTAAGAATTAGTAGGTCTAGCTACTAACCTCAGATGTAGCGCTTATTAGGAGGCAACTCATAATTTATGCTTTCATCTATGGTTTTATTTTATTGTTATTGTTGTGTGTTATCATTTTAATTTTATGTTTATGACGATATGTTTTAATTGTACTTGACAAAAAGGGTTGATGACAAGTGCAAAAAAATGTATCAGCAAAAATTCAACTTTATGTGGTTGCCATGTGCTTTAGCATGCCAACAACATCAACAACCATCATTTTCATGCCTTATCTATGTGGTTGAGAATGATAACATCAAATTGGTAAAAATTCATACTTTTCTCATGCGGCGACATGACGATAGCACAAGGCCCAAATTTCTACTCAAAAAGGGGATCTATACTGGTGTTTGATCAAGGCCTCTTATCCATACATCCAAATACCTGTCATGCCTCCTTATTCACGTCCACATGTTGATGCACCATAGGCTTATCCCGAGGACCAGTCCCCACAATGACCCCAAGATAATACTTCTTTCTCTTCACGTATTTCTCTCTTTAAATTGTGCGCAATATTGTTAATAAGTGTGGGGGAAGGACCTAGGTCATTGTATGAGTAGCCTTAGTGTTTCACTTTGTTTATATGCTTCTTATTTGTTTTTTTTTTTTTTAGTTATTGCTTTTATGGATGGTGGATGTTGTTGCCTTTGATGTGCTTTAACTTGTGATTGTATTGATGCATAGATGTTAGATAGTTGATGTTAGATTGTACTAATGCACTAGTGTTATGATTTGTGACGTGCAAATTAGATTATTTTGAGAGGCCTTGGGAGTGTGAAATGGTGTTAAAATGAACTTATGTTGATGAAGCACTATGTGGTATATGTCATATATAGCTAAGATTTGCTAGTGATATTTAGTAGGCAAGTTCTTTACATTATATGCATTTTACTTGGTGCTTATGAAATGACATAGTTTGAGAACTTTAAGTAAATGATTGAGCATGACACTTTAGAATGTAAATCTTGCTTGAAACCTTGTCTTAACTTAACTTGAGGAAAATGTGAGTTCTAAACACTGGTGAAATTTTCCCTTAAAAAAGGAGAGAGAAAAAAGGAAGAAAGCAAAAAATCATAACTGGAAGCTATAAAGAAGAAAAACTACTCCACCGACCAGAATTACTTAGTAATTGGAAGTGTGCAAAAACCCCAGTTCATTTTTGCATAAAACGGTGATTTAGTTATGAGTATGCAAAGCACTTTAAGTGTGTTAAATACTGAGTAACTAGAAATGCGCAAAGACCTCTGTTCATTTGCGTAAAATGGTATACAAGACCTTAAAGAAATGATAGCAACTATTGACATGTGGTCAAGATACTAACATCATGTAGTTATATGAAAACTGCATCAGAAAATGGAAAAATTATGCTCTAGACATGCTGTTTAGTTGCTCTACCACATGAGGTGTCATGTGATAGCATAGCGACTGCATGGAAACAACATAAAGTAGTAGGAACAGTTTTTTTAAAACTTCTAGGCAGAAAAAGAGTGAAATAAAAAGAAAAAAGTTTAGAGAAGAAAGGGGGGCACCTTGGACAAAAGAAAAAGAGAAAATGAGGTAAAGCAAGGCTTTAAAGAAACAAGCTATTGAAAAAAACATGTGAAAATTCACCATCATCACGCCATAGGATACAAGACTAAGTATTTCTATCCTTGAATTTCATGTGTTTTGTAGTTTAGAAATGAGTGGTTCTTGTATTATGATGGAGTGCTCTTTGATATTATTGAACTAAATTATAATCTAGGGACTTACGTTGTTAATATGGTGGATGTTTATTTCAATTTGTGATCAAGTGTAATTGAATTACTATCTATAATTGTTGTGGTTTGAATGCATAAGAATTTGGCCAAGTCTTATGATTGTGATGATTATAAAATAGTAACAGAAGTGAATTTTAATCCCTAAAAAATCATAAACATAATATTTCTAGAATTAACGGAAGTAAAACTAGGATATTATGCACTTTAATGTGGTAAATTCAATTAAATGGATAGGTCACATTACAATGCAAAAACATACACTATTAAAATTAATTGAATTGTCAAAGGCTTGTGTTTTTTATTATTTAAACTTGCATGATATATTTATTTTGTAAACTTCTCAAAATCATTGTTGTAAAATATTTGACTTATCTAATGTACACATAAACAAATCGATACACACAAATTGACCTTCTTGTAGATTTGGCACTCATATTCTCACTATATTACTTAATAACGATAGTTGTGCACTCCCAACTTTACATCAATCAATACACAAAATTATATTGTTCCATTATAAACACTTTGGTAGGCAGAAAGAGAATGAAAGATTAATCTCTATATATGAAGCGAATTTACAACATCAACTTGGCTCCTAAATTTTTAGGGCGAGGCTTACAAAACATACTAAAAATGTGTGATTCTATCTATCAAAAATAAAGTCAATCAAAACTAATTACAATCAATAATAATCGGCCCTTATAAGAAATATAAATAATCAAAACTGATTACAACCAATAATTCTACTAAATTTCACATGTTGGGAAAGTATTCATTGAGCGTGATGGCCAACCCTACCTTGAAGATGCACAAGCTTAAAAGAAGATTGAAGAACTGAATTCAAATGGGGGCTAAAACTTTTGATGACCTACTGGGAGTTGCTATAGGAGCAAAAGTTGATATCAAATGCAAAGAGGCCGAAACCAACTTGACAAGGCTTGAAGCCAACCCAAGTCCTAAGAAGAGGCAAATGGGACCCCCCCCCCCTTAATTTGGCAACCAACTAGCAAAGGGCTAATAGGGCCGTAATAATCAACCCCCAACTTCAATACCAAAATGTATCATATTTCACCACCGGCACACTGCAGTGTGCTGAATGATAAACAGCGTATGCTTCAAATGCGGCCAACAAGGTCACCGAGCCATAAAGTGTTCGAATGTTGCTTCCAGATCGGTTGCTACCAACACTAATAATGGGAACGACACTAGTCATAGCAATAACAAAATGCCAAGCCTAATCAACCTAATGCTAGGCCGCAAAAAAAACGCTAGAGTGTTCACAATGATCTAGAAGGAAGCTAACAATGGACATAGTTGCAAGTAACATTGTTGTTAACCAACCTTAAGCACATGCCTTGTTCGTCTAAGGTGCCTTGTATATTTTTGTTTTTAAAGGTCTTGCTAAACACTTAAAGCATTGGCTCCAAATATTAGAATAACCATATAGAATAGCCAAGCCGAGAATATAAAGGAATTATGACTTGAACCTTGGTAAGAGTTGGAAGTTGGAAGCTAATCTAACACCTTATATAGCAGCACAAACTACTGTGGCTTGTCTTTTAACTTTGGATAAAAATCAAATTGTAGAAAAACCAAAAACTAGATCGTTACTTGTTTTGGCACAATGGGCATGTAGAGTGGCTTCTACAGTCCTAGGTTTTTTTCAATATGGTTATTGAAACAAGAGTCTTATAGCAGAAACCAAAAGACAGCTCAACAAGTAAATTGGTGGAAAGAAAATGCTGAATAGAAAGCAAAAAAGGAACCTTTTTCAAAAAGATAGTGCTAATACCATGTAAAAACTAATATAGAAAAAATGAGAAAAACCTATTAATCTTAGTATATGATGTGTATTTACAAGATCAACTCCCAAATTCATAGTGATAGACCTACAAAACATACTAAAAATATATGATTCTACTTATCAAAAATAAAATCAATCAAAACTAATTACAATCAATCATAATCGACTTATAAAAGGAATGTAAATAATCAATACGAGGAAAGAATATATCAAATTATTCTACACAATCTATGCATGATTTAACATTCATTACACAAAAATTTTATAATATGTTGCATATCTAATTTATTAAATTATATTGCATATTATTAATCTTATGTTATAAATTTTCATTCAACAAATTAAATTAGGCATGTGCTAATGATAATAAAAAGTAAATAAGTATATTTAATAATAAAAATAAACCATTAAAAAAGCTCTGCATCAAAGTTTTTAAAATTAGAGGAAATAAGTTTAAAGAAAAAATAATAAGAAATAATATAAATCATACTTAGTTGAGAATGATAACACACACACACACACACACACACACACACACACACATATATGCATATATAAAGAATAAAGAAAGATAGTAAAAACAAATAAGAGATAAGTAATTTTAACTTTTAAAGACCAAATCAACATACCCTTTGACATATAGAAAAGATACATACACAGATATACATATCTCAAAAATACTATTCACTTAAAATAATTATATGATTATTTAATATGACAATACTAATGTTCGGCAACACTTATGTAGACAATAGATAATATAAACACGCTCAAAATTCAGGTTACTATAGAAGTCTTATCAACTAAATCCATCGAATGTTTAAAAACTGGTCGTGTATCAACTGGAATAAAATTCAACCATATAAACCTATACACAAATAAAATCTAATTGCATGAGCTTACAAGCAACATAACTACGTAAAAAACTGCCAATGCAATTGAACCCAATAAGAAGCATCTTATACGTTTTAAGGCCATGGGCTTTAATGAAGTATGAACTTCATATGGCCATTGATTATGCTTTGCAGATGAATCAAGTATAAATAACGGGAGTTAGCCTATCTCGAAGGCCGAACATGAAAATTTGAATTGTCAAAATATTTGATTCAATTTCAACATTATCCACTAATATATTTGTATATTAATCAACAAACTTATAAATAGAAACTACTAAGCAACTCTCAAACTCTTTAAAAAAAAAAAAAACTGAGCATTTTGACTTCTCCAAATTATTAGCCACAATAATATGCCAATATAATTCATCACAACTCCAAACGAGGCACCAAAGATTATTAAGCATTTCTATAATCAACAATTTTGTGGACACCGGAGAAATCTCTAGCTCTCTACAAGCCTCATCTCATTTTATAACAATAATCCACTAGTATAGAAGTCTACAAGAACAACAAACTCTGTGGTTAATAAGCCAATTTAGGAGGAGGCCTATTTTGGAAAAATATTTGCAGCATCCACGGATAATTTCCAGGTACAAAATTAGGCGGTTATAATACTGGCCAAAACATCACTCTTGCCCCGCGCATAAATGGTGTAAACTAGTCGAATGGCATCAAGCCATCCATCCAAAGATTCCCAAGACTCAGCAGCCTGCAGTGCAGCAGCGAAATTAGGGGGTCAGAAAACCTTAAGATTCTACTCGAAGTCCAACTCAAAAGTGAGAGACCATACAGCCCTGGAAGCAGAGAGATTTACCATGAAAATGGGCCCACGGATTGTGTCCATGCACAGGCCTGCACCATGTGGCAATGTAAGATCAGCACATGCTGATACAGAAACAATATCTTGGATGTTGACTCTTATGGTCGGTTTCGTGATCACATCTCCAGATTTTGATGAAAGACTCTGTGACAAATGTCTCTGATCAACTTCACCACTCTGTATGAAAATGATCGTAAGTTTCATTGCAAAATGTAGAACGGCAGGTAGAACAGAATCCAGCATGAGGGAAATATGTTGTAAATTCAATTTTAAGAGACACACATACAAACAACTGGCCTCATGGTTGTCTCCGAGGAGACACCCCAATGGCTTGAGCCCATTTCCTCAATGGTGAGGTCATGGGTTCATTGGGACGAGTGTTTGAGTCAAGAGTGTGGGACTGGGTTTAAAAACAAAACGAAAATGGCTACATGGTTGAGGAATCTCCTGAAATCAGCAAAACTTATCTGATAAAACAAACTCAACGGCAATCAATAGATATTCCTAAATTCTAGAATTAAATAAGTAAAGAGACTTCAAAAATGAAAAGACCACCTGTAATAAGAATGCAAGAAGATAAAAAATCAATTGTGTGTTTTGAGTAGGGAGTCACATTGTGCAAACCTTAAAATTATCCTAAAGCTTTTGTAGGGCTTCAAGTTAGGCCCGTCAAGCAGAAACAGAAAACTTTATCGCTACTTGAAAATAACATGCCGTTGAAATGATTGGAGTGATATTTCTTTAATACAAAGACCCACACTTCAGAATTACGTGTAGCCTATGATCATCCTCTTCAATTAATAGCATGACAATATAGAATTATGTCTAACTGATGATCATCCACTTTAGTTATTAGTATAACAATATATCTGCTCCTACCTCTTGCAGCCCTTCATGATTTAGCACAATTTGAGTGCATTTCCATTCACTGTGCGGCACAACTGGATTTCCTACCGGTGGGGCTGTCAGATATCCAACCTTTAGATATGGCAGAGGCAGCTGCAGGAATACAAGTTTTTTTCAGAACTATTATTTGAAAAGTAAGCAGAGTCAAGTTGCTTCAAGAATGTAAAATGAAGACTAATGGCTTCTGCTTCTCATCCCACCAGCCAAAATCCAACCTATGTGAGTAGCCTTACAAAGAAAAGTATGAATTCTTCTATTAACTAACCATAAATAAAAAATACAATGACCAAGAAATTACAAAATTTGAAGACAACAGCAGATCTAGGGGAAACAGAATTGTTTTGTAAGAAATACGAGCTGTCCCTTTAGAATTGGTTGTCAACTTATTTTAACAAATTTAGGAAAGTAGAATAACAGCCACTGTTCTGACTTGCCTTTTCATGTTATTTTCCCATGTAAATATGAAAACAACAAAAAGAAACAGAAAAAGAAAAAAGAAAGAAAAGATTGTAGTAGTTTAAATTCCAACAAATGGCATGCAGGAAATCTAATTGAAAAAAGATCATTAAATGTTGTAATTACACTAAATAATACTAAGCACTTAGTAGCAAATCAATTAAATTGGTGGATGGACCAAAATAGTAGCTAGCATCTTTTTCGGGTAACAGGCATGTAAAGTCACCGGAACATTCAATAAGGACAAAGGAAATATCAAAGTAAATTCAAATTTTTTAGTAAACATATGACTCACAATAATATGAACACTGGAGAGAAAAAATAAAGTGATGAAGAAATGACATACTGACCATAGAGCGCACGAACTTTAAAGCGCTAGGGTAAACCTGCATGACAAGTTCAGATGAACAGGGGAAAATAAGCAATGAAATAAATGCCAGCAGCATGAGAACAGAGACAGAGAGAGACAGAGAATAAACAGTGTAATGAAAGCACCACATCAGGATCTACAGAACAAGGAGAAATATGCAGAATATGGTTGCAGTTACAATAGTTGAGAGTCTAAGCTTAAAATGTCTGACAACAGTCTAGGGCAATTGATAAAAAAAATAGTAAATATGAGCAAGGTACGAAAGGAAGGATAAAGTCTCAGCTCAAACTTAATGTGCTTACTGAGTAATTGGGCTGCAATGCATGTGCAGCTGCAATGTAGATAGCAGATTGGCTGTATAACTCATCAGGAGAGACCTCCTCTGTTTTCATGTGCGCTCCAGTTCTTGATATGTCCTCTGCTAATCCATACTGCAAATTTCGGCTCAAATAGGATCATGTGTGCCACAATGCTCACCTTGTCCCCATTTTTAATTTGTCTAACATATCAAAATTCTTCTATTTCCAGGAAGTAATAGTACACGCCACCAAAAGTATGAAGCAAGGCAAGTGTTGAACTAACCAGTACAGTTCCAAGATTGTAAATTGCTCTATGGAAATCAAATTGCAACCGTATTGCTGCACGGAACTGTAAACAAATAAGAAAGCTACTAGGTCATTACACAAAAGAATTTTACAGCACAGTGAATGCAGAAATGTTTGGTTCCATTTTCCATAACGTCCCCATACACAGTCCAAACATACTAAGCTTTTAAGACTAACTTTTCTCTCTTAATTTTACACTATTTGTGAATTTTCCCACCTAATGAAGACATTATTTTCATCTCATCAAAGCCCATAAAAATTGAAATCCAAGCATTTCCATGTATTTTTTACCTTGCTGGTGGAATTTTTCACTGTTGTATGCTTGTCACGAGCAGGAACAATTGCGCTGAGTTCCTGAAACGTGAAATTCAAGCATTTGAAAAGAAATACAAAAAAAAATCTTGAAACAGAACATGCAGAAAAATTCCTTTTAAAAACTACAGTTATCATCTCATGGCAGCATTAACCAAAATGAATGGGGTCAAAAAACAACACAGTTTAGACTGAATAATTATACCTGCAGGGCAAGTCCCCAGTTGTTCAGGGCCTGTAAAATTCTTCTAAGTCAGTATATATCAAAGGCAAATTAAGAATGTCAGAGAGCAGGCTTCAAAAGAATGAAATAAGGAACAACTGAAATCCATTTGAAAGAAAACACTTCATCAATAAATAAAAGACACAACCTGCAACACACATTATGGCCACCAGTCAGCAGGTGTTCCAAAGTTGTGATGCAAGGGGCAATTCACTAAAGTAAGAATGATTAATTTAAATAATAAGTGGGGACTGTTCCAATTCAGTTGGACAGCCTTTTCATAATTCATTGTTGCCTGAAAAGAAGGAAATTAAGCTATTAGACACTAATGTTACAAGACCGAAAATGTCACAAGAAGTGCATGAGAACACCAAAAAATAGGTAAGAAGTTCGTCAAAGACAACCCTATGTCAAAGACGTGTGCCCAGAGAGAACTTGTGATGCTAGATTAGTTCTTGTTTGAATTAACCATGCAATACATTCGCCCATACACAGGACCACATCAATAAGGCGCTGTTTTTAATTCTCTTTTAAACTCAATCAAGTTGGTAGCAACATTTAGCTATAGGTAATTATAAATCTTCTACTCTAAGTGGAAAACGTAACTCTCTTTGCCACAGATCAGAGTTATTTGACTAAGGTGGCATATTCTTGCTCTTAGAACACCACTCTTAATCTTCAACAATGACATTTACGAATCATGAAAATAACCTTCCAATTAGTACAATGAAGTAATATTCTCACATCCAAGAGCAAAAGACTCCAGACAGTTCCATCTTATAGATCAAATCCCTTCAAAAAAATTTGGGAACTGAAAAATGGCAATCAACACTACGATTGGACAGCATGCTATATCTCATTTCTCATTTCTATCAAAAAAATTCTTTAAAATGGCAACATTCGTCTTATCTTTGAAAATTTTTCCAGAGAAAACCCCATTACATTTTATCTCCTTTTTTTCCGTCCTTTCTCCTCCTTATAGTCAAACACACGATAATTTCACGTGATGTTGTCTTCTCTTTCCTTCCCCCTCACCGACTAAGTCTCTATCTTTCTTCTTTTTCCTCTATTTGGTTCCCATTCGAAATGGCTAATTGACTACAAATCCAGCAGATTCTTCTCCGGAAAATTATGAGAACTCCACCAACACATGGCCCTCATCCCAATTTGTTGAACAAGATCCATTGTCCCACCATTTTTATGAAATATGCTGTAATCTCCATTGCATTCACTATGGAGTTCAATTTTACATCTTTGCTTCGCCGTCACTATCGCTTGGTGTCTCCACCTAAAGTAGCTTAGCAATTTTTGTGGCAAATGACACCACAGAGTGATGGATGTTTCCATCGTTGTCACTGTCGCTTGGTATGTCGCTAATGGTGGAAATTGTGACAAGGCTTCAGTAGGGTGGTTAGGCTGTGTTAGCGTGGAAAGGAGTCGATGTGGTGTTCCATTGTGCTCCACCGTACTCCGCCGCTAAAGCTTCAAACCGATGGTGCTGTATACGTTAATCAATAGGAAGTACATTCTTTTTAGCTCTCGAACTGTAGCTATCTCTGTATTTACCTTTTTTGTTGCAATTGTTGCTCTTTAATGTGTTCTCAATTGCACACTATTATTGACTCTGTGGTGGTTATTTTGGAACAAAACTTGTATGGTTATAATGATGAATAGCGTGTGTCATGGCAGAGGTTTTGGAGTTAAGCATGGCGTATCTTACAGGGCAACTAGTATGGTTTGCAGCCATGGTGTTGATGCCTTTTCTTTCCATGTGCCTTAACCATCCTAATTTAAGCAACAAAAGCTAAGTTTTATGTTTTGTAATTGTGTTTGTAGTGTGGTAGTGCACTGATGTGTGTTTTCTAGGTTAGTGCGTGGTAGTCATTGGTGACTGTGGTGGGTGGCTACGACGGTTTTTTTCGACTACCAGTTGAATATTGCAAGTTTTGTGTGTTACTAAATTTGTCTCTATTTAGCCATAGAATAATTAGTAGTTTAATGATGTTAATAATGATGTATAGTATGTTAATTATGTGCTAATGAAGTCTTGTTTTATTTTTAGTGTGCAAGAAGTGTCAGCAACATTATTGGGATGAGAAGGGCAGCTAGTAGTATCAAAGCAAAAGATAGAGCAACAATGTTGAAAAAAAAAAAAGTAGGTCATGTAGTGTTAGGATAGGGTAGGATGATCAATATATGTGTAATATGGGATAGTTGACGGCACTATTGATGTATTATATGTATGTTTCTTTGTTCATTGTGCAATTATTGTGTATGCAAAACAGATATAGTGAGATATGTTTGCTGATAGCTATGGATTGTATTCAAATCTGGCACTATAAATTGGCAGCTTTACATTTCCTTCTTTCGCCTTTAAATACAAGCATGTTCATATGTCTCCTTACACTTGAGCGCACTCACACTCACCCATTGCACTTTCTGTTGGAGCTGTACCTTGATTGGATTTATTACAACAAGGTAGTTTGTTGTCTCTCTATTTAAGGTATGTAATACTCTTGCAACCCTAACAATCCACCCAAGATAATGGGTAGGGTACTATTCTAAGTTGTTAATAAGGCAATCTTCAAATGGGAATGGAATGCAAATATCTATGTAGAAAGCATGGCATTGTGGCTATATGTTTTGGTGTTGATTTTTCATATGATTCTAAGTTGATGTTCTTTTGTTAGCCTTTGCATGACACTAAGTTTGTATGTCTACAGTAATACCAATAATTTATTTGTACCACTGGTTTTTAATCAATAAAGTGTGGTTACTATGTATCTATTTTCAATTTATAATGTGCTTTTATTTGTATGGTATTCCATTATATCATGATTTTGTATTTCATAACTTATTTGCATCTAACTGATAATAATAAAAGTGTGTAGTTATGGATTAATTATATATTGCAATAGAAAGGGTCTACTTAAATATAAACCATGTGATTGTTTAGAACCATTCTAACCATAGTTTTCAAATCAAATCAAATGAAATGCTTTTATGCGTAGGAATCTGGAAATAACATAAAGTTGAGAAAAAATAATAAAATTAATGATAAAGAGATCTTAAACTAGGGGACACTAGAATATTTAATAACTGATGAAATTAATAAAAATTGTTAAGGTAAAAGTGTTAAAATTATGCATTCGAGGGATATAAAAATCTATCATGAAATAAATTAAAAAACTAAAGGAACCTGACAAATGGTTGAAATTGGAAAATACCATAGAACTTTAGCAGATTAAAGAATTAATTACCAAAAACATAACAACCTGAGTGCGTAATAAACATTTGAATATGTAATGAACATTTAACAAGTAAATATATATAGTATACTTAATTACTATTTTATAATAATTGCTTCAACGACTAACTAGAAATTTTATGAAGTGTACTGACTCTACGACTATATTATTAAAGGGAATTTTAAAAAATAATTATTTTTCTGAAAATAAAAATATGTAGAAAGAGTTAAGTTATTGGCAAAATTAATTGTCTGTTTTTATGCAAACAAATCATATTCAACATCTAAACTAAATGCAAATATTAAGAAAAATTGTATAACTAACTTAGTCATAACTAATCCAAATATTGTATCATGAAGTGCTATAACTAACTTGTCACAAGTAACATCATTTTCATAAAATAATTATTAAACTTAGGATTCAATTTGCAATGGTTTTTTTTTTTTTCATTTTTTCGTTGTGCAAATTTTAAGTAATTTTATAATTAATTTTTCAATAAAATCAAACCATAAACTTTTGCATTTATCTCGCATCATAGTTACCTAAATTAATTACCCCTTGTTTCCAATATCATAGTTTTTATTTTAACATGTACATAAATTTGTTAATTTAATTTCGTGAAAGCATTAACTTTATAATTTTCACATTACAAAACTATTCAATTTGAATCAATAATGTAATTAAGTTTTATTTTAATTTATTAAAGATTTCTAACCTTTTGGTCCCATTTTTTTTTATTGTACTTCACTTGTGTTTTGGAAAACAAAATATATTTAAATGCTAAATTAATGTTGCTGTTTAATCTTTGAAACTTTCTATATTCCGTGACATATTTTAAATTGTATAGTTACAATTATTCTAGTTACAAAATAATGCAATTATTTGATTAATTGGTTAATCACTTTTTCTCTAATTGTAAAATTAAGCTTTTATAATCTGCAATGGATTTTTTATTAGTTTAATTCTTCTCACATTATAGAGATTGTAAATTGTCGTCAATATGTGAATTAAACTAAATTTTAACTTGTTATATGTTTTTTAATTGAGTTTTTTTTACTTTTCAATTATTTTAATCTATATGTTAATAACTATTATAACTTTATAATTATTTTTAATCAATATGTTATTTCAATTATTTATTCATGTTTTAATTAATATTTTAGGAAATAAATGAATTGATATTTCTCAAGAAATCAACAATGCATTTTTAATACGTTACTTTACATAAGTAATCAACAATTTATTTTTATTATCAAAATTCAGAACATATTGAGTAATCTATGATTGTTTGTGAGAGTTTTACAATGATTAGTAGATCATGCTTTAGCCGACAAATAAGTGGTAGTGTAATTTATGTGGCTTATTCACTAACATGGAAGTGTGTATTTATAACTAGAAAATCATGGTTTAAATACAATTAGAACTCAATTGGTATTGTCCACTTTTGTTACATGTATTTAATGGTCAAACCTTTGTCTTAGGACATAGATGTTGTCGGCCCAAACTTACAATACTCATACAGGTGAGGGGTTTAACAACGAGCACTAGCCGGCCTAAAACGTCAATGCATTTATTAACATAATGAATAACGAGGTGCAACGTGGCAATCTAGTGCAAGCAACTTTTACTACATCAAAGTAGAACGACATAATGATTCAAATGTGGGCGGCTTGTCTGAGGTACAAGCCAGACAGAACACATGCCTGCTTGGACGATAGCGGCTGTGGCCCTGTCGTATCAAAATCAAAAGGATATACTAAGCCAAAACGTAATGGTAGCATAAGAATTCTACCTAAAGTTTACTTTTGTAGTTGCAAGATGGGAGGGAAGTGCAGCCGATGCACATATATTGCAAGAAGTATTGTGAAATCCTATGTACAACTTTCTATAGCCACCACCGGAAACTGTTTGTCTTACTTAGACACACTGTTGTAAATGGCGCGCCATTGCGCATCCCATAGCGAATGGCACTGATGGCACAAGATCTGCGCCATTCGATGAAAAAGGCGCATGCCTTCTCTCTGGCGCACCATAGGCGGTCGCCAGAGCGCCGTTCCCTTGGCGATCTGGCGCGCAATGGCGCGCCAGAGAGAAGTCCTGCGTAGGGAAGAATCGTGTTTTTTTAAAACAAGTTTGTACACTAACAGAGCCTTGTTCGCCTCGTCTATCGATCCGTCTGCATCTGTCTGCGTCTAGGAAGTGGGTTTTTAACCGAGCCACTGCGTCTGGTCTAGGTTTTCTACCGAGCCAATGCGTCGCGTCTGGGTCTGGGCTTTCGGCCGTCTTCGTCGCGTCTGGGTCTGGGTTTTCGGCCGAGCCACTGCGTCGCGTCTGGGAAGTGGGTTTTCGGCCGAGCCACTATTTCGATCGTGCGAGCCGTTCGCATATGGGTCTAGGGTTTTCGGCTCTGTACGTCGTGTCTGGGTGGGTTTTCATGTGAGCCATTGCTTCCGGGTCTGAGTTTTCGACTGAGCTGGGTCTGCATCACGTTTAGGTGGGTGAGCTGCCTTCGACCGAGCTGTCAGCAGCAGTGAGGTGTGTTTGTTTGAGCAGTAAGTATTTTTTTTAAGTTTTGTTTATTTCCGTTATTTTTTGAAATGTGTTTGAAATATTCTGCGTCGATTCATTGTGTAAATTTATAAAAGATTTTTTGCTATATTTTGGCAGCAATTGAATTTATTATATTCTGCGCCAATTCATTATATCGTATCAAGATGTTGATTTCTGATGTGTCGAATTCAAATCGAAAGGACTCAGCTTGGAATTATGCTACATTAGTCGGTCCAAAAAACACAAACGACGTCAAATGTGTTTTTTGTGATAAAGTTTCCAAAGGGGGGATCACACGGCACAAACAACACCTTGTTGGGGGCTTTCGAAATATAAAGGCGTGTTCAAAATGTCCCGAGCATGTAAAGGAAGAGATTAGAAATTTAATGGAAAAGAAGAAAGACTTGAAAAATCAAATTGATGTAATTCCTCATTTTGATTTGGTGGCTGAGGAATTTGAGAAGGAGGATGAATACAATGAAGACTTGAGTGTTGGCAAGCGTCCATCTGTTGGTTCATCAACTACATCATCTAAGAAAATGAAGCAGATGGGCCCCATTGACATGTTTTTTATGCGTGATACTACTGAGGTATTAAAACATAACAGTAGTAAGGGAAAAACTTTAAAGTTTGATGAAGCTACAAAAATAAAGAGAAAGCATATGGTGCAATGGTTTGCACGGTGGGCTTATGACAACATGTTACCTTTTAATGTTGTCAATTCTGATACTTTTGGGCAAATGTTAGAAGCTTGTTTTCAATGTGATCCTGGCACCAAGCCACCGACTTATCACGAGTTGAGGGTAACTTGTTTGAAAAAAGAGTTGAAACACACGAGTGGCCTTTTGAAGACCCATGACGAGGCAGTGGCAAAATATGGTTGTTCATTAATGGCAGATGGTTGGACCGATAAAAAGAATAGGACATTGATTAATTTTTTGGTGAATTGCCCAAAAGGGAGCAAATTTATTGAATCGGTCGATGCTTCAAAGTATTCTCACACTGGTGAGAAATTGTGGGAGTTATTATCAAAATACATTGAACAGATTGTTGAGAAAAATATAGTGTAAGTAGTTACTGATAGTGCGAGCGCAAATGTTGTTGCTGGTAAGAAAATTTCAATGCATTTAATTCTGTTATTTATTTTACTTACATTAGTAATTATTTATGAAATATTAATTTTTATATTTTTTTGAATCAATAGGAAGACTTTTGGAGGCTAAATATAAGCATTTATTCTAGACTCCTTGCGCCGCTCATTGCATAGATCTTATTTTTGAAGACGTCTTCAAAGTAGAAACTTTGAAGAAGACGTATGAGCGAGCAATGATGATCAATGAATATATATATAATAGGCCTAATCTCTTAAACATGATGAGAGAGTTCACTAAACAAAAGGAGATGGTTCGAGCAGGGAAGACCAGATTTGCCACTGCCTTTTTAACTTTGAAGCATTTTCAAGTAAAGAAAACAAATTTGAGAAATATGTTTACTTCAAAACAGTGGGCTGAGTGTAAATATTCAAAGGAGACAAAAGGTAAGTTGGTGGCGAGTGTGATATTGATGCCTTCATTTTGGAAAACTATTGTCTATGCACTCAAAATTGGTGGGCCATTATTAGCTGTGTTACGATTGGTAGATGGTGAGGCTAAACCTCCAATGGGATATATATATGAGGCTATGGATAGGGCGAAGGAAGCAATAATGGCCTCATTTAACAACAATGAAGAAAAATATAAGAACATATTTAAAATTATTGATAAGAGATGGGAGATGCAGCTTCATCGGCCTTTACATGCAGCAGGCTATTTTTTGAATCGAGAATTCTTTTATGAAAACGTCAATGTTGAAAATGATCCAGAGATTACAAATGGTCTGCACAAATGCATAGAAAAGTTGTTTTTAGATGATGTACAAGATAAAATTTATCAGGAGCTCTCTTTGTACAGAAATGCTGAAGGTCAATTTGGATTTGCACCGACTGTTAGACAAAGGAAATTGAGAGCACCAGGTATTTATTATATAAAATTAAATATATTTATTATTTCATAAAATGATAAATAACTATTGTATGTTGATATTTGTTTTGGGAAGCTGAATGGTGGAAAGATTTTGGAAACAACACTCCAAATTTGCAAACCTTCGCAATAAGAGTTCTTAGTCTTACTTGCATTACATCAGGTTGCAAAAGGAATTGGAGTGTGTTTGAAAATGTAAGTATATAATTTATATTTGTCTATAAATATTATTATTTCATTAATAAAATATTTTAATTTAAAATTTAATTTTTGCAGCTTCACTCCAAGAAGAGGAATAGATTGGCTCAAAAGCGCATGAATGATTTGGTTTATATCAAATATAATCGGGCTTTGAGACGTCGTTTTGAAAAACGTCATGAACTTGATCCTATCAGTTTGGAGAACGTCGATGAATCTAATGAATGGTTGCTTGGAAAATTGGATTCAAATGAGGACACCTTTGTGCACGAAGGCGATGGACTTAACTTGGGGTGATGTTGCTAGAGCTTCTGGAGTTAAAGAAGAAGCATATGATTTTCGATCTAGAGCAACAACGACAAGGGCAGGATCAAGTTCAAGAGGCATTATATCTAAATATAAATCATATCAATTAATGGATGAAGATGATGAAGAAGACGCTTATAAAGAGAATGAGCCTGAGTTTCAATCTAATGATGAGAATGAAGATGAAAATGATGTGGAGAGTGATTTTGATTTTTTTGATGTTGATGATTAACATTTGTGATATTTACATAATTTATAATGTTTATTTGATTATATTTTGAACTTGAAATGCTGGTTGATTATTTGTAATTGACGCTTGAAAGTTGAAATGAATTATATATGCATTTATCAATTTATTTGCTTTTTTTAATTAAAGTTGATTTTTTAATGATTATTTTATATTTCAAAGATATATATTAAAGGCATAAATATTTTTTAATTAATTTGATTTAATGTGCGCCATATTTCAAAATGGCGCGCGCCATGAGCCATGGCTCCAATCAAAGTTGGCGCCACGCCGCGCCATTCGCCTTTCAGAACTATGCTTAGACACCTGTAATTCAATTATAATGTGTTAACACGTAGTCTTACCTTTCGTGTTTGGAAGGGAAGTACTATGTTGTCGACACAGGGTATACAAGTATTCCTGAAATCCTAGCGCCCTATCGAGGAGAGCACTATCACATCCCTGAGTAGCGTGGTGTCGGTCGAAACCTAAGCACGATAAGAGAACTTTTCAACAAACCACATTCATTTGTTATCAACCATATCAAGCAATGCTTTGGTGTGCAAAAGAAATGATTCCCCATTCTCAGAGGACTCATGCCTAACTACAGCCTAGATTCTCAAGCTTATTTTGTTATTGTAATGTGTTATTGACAATTTTGTAATAACAAACTACAATGACGATCGTTTTTTACATAAGGTAGCTGACCCTCACTAGATCGATGATGATCCGCAAGTGTAGGAAGCCCAAAAAAAGAAAGAAGTCCCTTAGCTATATCTGTCTGATGATGCCATCCAAATAAAGAACCTCATGAGAGACCAAATGACACAACAAATTTGGAATAACCAGTGAGACTAACATTGCATAATAACTTTTAGTTTAACATGTTGCATTCTGCAGTGAATATATTATTTATTAGATGGTGTATGGTATGTGGCATGTACATACTATTTGCAGTTTGGACTGTGTAGAATACTTTGATTAAAATCTATCATTATCTCACATACTGCATGGGACTCGTTTCAGGTAATTTGTTGAGAACAAGCTTCAATTTATTTCATTATGTCAAAATAGATTCAAATATAGATTCATAAATCATACAAGCAACCTATAATAAATGAGTACGAGATTATGGACGTAAATTTACATAACTTAGAACTCAATTGCTATTCAAGTGCCAGACATTTACATTTAAAATCCACTACTAAAAACTTTACATATAACAAACATAATTGCATTTTTACTTAAATAACCTTATTTTAAATAAATAAAAGTATGTAAATGAGGACATAAATGAACTTAATGTATTTGCATTCCAAAAATTGAAGGGTACGAATTTCTTATATAATTTGTACGTTAATGCCCTTATACATACCAATTTGATGTATATGCAAACATAAACTTAAAGAGCAACAACCCACAACTATAGGAACATGTCACCTAAAAGAAACCCACACTATTCCCTCGCAAGGCCTAATAAGGACCAGTGGACAGTCCCCGAGGAGGCTACCCTCATCAATGCACTTATTGATATTTGGATGGAGCGCCACACTTCAACATGATGCATGATGCCGACATGTACCCAGTTTGTGCTATAGTTGTAAATGGCGCACCATGGCACACCCCATGGCGAGTGGCACTGATGGCGCAAGCTCTACGCCATTTGACAAAGACGACACAATTCTTCACTCTGGGGCGCCATAAGCGAGCGCCAGAGTGCCATTTTCCTTGGCAATCTAGCGCGCCAGAGGGAAGACATTTGTTTTTTTAAAAATTGCAACTTTTTTAAACACGATTTTAAGCATGTTGAGCAAAAAGTAAAGGAACGAACCGTGGGGCGCCAAACACAACCTTGTTCAACTCCTCGATCCGTAGCTTCGCAACCAAACAAAGCCTCGTTCAATGTTCGCCTGCCTCATTCAACGCTCAAAAAGTAAAGGAACGAACTGTGGGGCGCTAAACACAACCTTGTTCAACTCCTCGATCCCTAGCTTCACAACCAAACAAAGGCTTGTTCAATGTTCGTCTGCCTCGTTCAACACTCGTCTGCCTCAATCCCGAGTCCTAGTCACAACTTTTGGGTTCTAATTCAAGCCGCAGGACGACGCAGGCTTTAGTGCACTGCCTTTGATAATTCTGGTGCGTTGCCTCCAGCAGGTCTAGTGCAATGCTGCTTCCGACGCTACTGGATTAAGTTTTTTGGGCTGCTGCACTGCCTTCAACCGAGCGAGTCAGGTGACCTTTGCTGCGCTGCCTCTAGTGCAACAAGATTGAGGAATTTCTACGTTGCTACTAGATTTCAAATTTGGGACTCTAGGCAATGGGCATAAGCGATCGAGCACTACTGATTTATATTGTTAGTAAGTATTTTTTTGTAAATTTTTGTTTATTTCTGTTCATTTTTTAGAATGTGTTTGGATTCTCTGGAAGATTATAAAAGCCGATTCATTGTGTTGTGAATTTATAATCTAAGCCGATGCTGATTCATTGCTACTACCAATTCATTATGGGGTTAAAGGGGTGTTGTGGCATATTTTGGTAGCAACTCGCAGTTATTTGAATTTTGAAATGTGAATAATGTGCAAAGTGCAATTATGTATGTTTTATACTATATAACTGTATTGTTCTTATAATAATTAATTATTGAATTATTGAATAAGGATTAAGGTATCGTATCAAGATGTCGACTTCTGATGCATAGAATTCAATTGACATGTTTTTTTTATGCGTGATCCTAATGAGGTACTGAAATATAATAGTAGTGAGAGAAAAGCCTTAAAGTTTGATAAAGCTATAAAATAAAGAGAGAGCATATGGCGCAATGGTTTGCACGACGGGCATATGATAACATGCTACCTTTTAATGTTATCAATTCTAATACTTTTGGGCATATGTTAGAAGCTTGTTTTCAATATAATCTTGGCACCAAGCTACTAACTTATCATGAGTTGAGAGTGACTTGTTTAAAGAAAGAATTGGAACACACGAGTGGCCTTTTGAAAATTCATGACGAGACAATAGCAAAACATGGCTGCTCATTAATGGCAAATGGTTGGATCGATAAAAAGAATAAGACATTGTTTAATTTTTTAATGAATTGCCCAAAAAGGAGCAAATTTATTGAATCGGTCGATGCTTCGGAGTATTCTCAAATTGGTGAGAAAATATGCGAGTTGTTATCAAAATACATTGAACAGATTAGTGAGAAAAATGTAGTATAAGTAGTTACTGATAATGCGAGCGCAAATGTTATTACTAGTAAGAAAATTTCAATACATTTAATTATGTTATTTATTTTAATTATATTAGTAATTATTGATAAAATATTAATTTTTATTTTCTTTTAAATCAATAAGAAAACTTTTGGAGGGTATATAAGCATTTGTTCTGAACTCATTGCATAAATCTTATTTTTGAAGATATCTTTAAAATTTCTACTTTGAAGATGTATGAGCACACAACGATAATAAATGAATATATATATATAATAGGCCCAATCTCTTAAACATAATGAGAGAGTTCACTAAATAAAAGGAAATGGTCCGAGCAGAGAAGACCAGATTTGCCACTGTCTTTTTGACTTTGAAGCGCTTTCAAGTAGAGAAGACAAATTTGAGAAAATATTTACTTCAAAACAATAGACTAAGTGCAAATATTCAAAAGAAACGCAAGGTAAGTTGATGGCAAGTGTGATATTGATGCCTTCATTTTGGAAGACTATTGTCTATGCATTCAAAATTGGTGGGCCATTATTAGTTGTGTAACGATTGATGGATGGTGAGGCCAAACCTTCAATGGATAACAGTATTTCAACAGTTTGGATTGTTTCATCCCTCTCTTGAGATGTTTTTGGAGTTTCAAATCCTGGCAGATTTTCAAGCCTTCATGTTGGATAACACCAACAAGCTGGCCATAGGTATAATCATCATAAGGGATGATTTTCTTTTTGGAAGTTTCTTTTATATGGTTCTGAACCTTTTCACCAAGGAGTGTTGGTAATCCGGAAAGGAACTTTTCTTTCCAAAAAGGCTTATTAGAGTCTTCTCGGAGCATGACTCTAGTTAGGAAGATATTTTTGTAGGACTGAAAATGGCTGAGTTTTTTGCAACGAAGGTTTGAAAGGAGTTCAGCATTTTTGTCCTTAATATGTTCATCCTCCTTTGCAAAATATCAAACTTTCTGTTTCCATCAAAACTGTGGAAGCAACTCCTTTTAAAACTCCAGGAGACGACAATTTGAAGAAAATTGTCACTCAAAACAATTTTTCAAATATTCATCTTAGTACGATTGGGAAACAACTTGATCGTATTAAGAAACATGTCAAAAAACAACCATTTCAATTTAGCAAAAAAGATTTGAAAAATCCAGTTTTTAAACCTTATTTAGTTTCAAAAAACTCTGTCAAAAATATTCAAGAAAACAAAAGTGGTTTTCAAAAACAATCTTCCAAAGTTTCAGCTGGTGATTCAAACATTGTTCTTGAAACACCACCGTCTACCAGCAAATCTCCCGTTATTAATACTCTTTCTCAAAAGTCAGAAGTTGATGAAACTACTGACCAATCCAAAAGTCCTCAAATCAATATGTTGCCAAATTTGCCTATTACTCCAATGCCTGAAATTGTTCCGGCAAAGCCAATATCTCAGTTTCGTTTCAATGCTTCTTCTGTCTATGAATGGAACATTGACAACTTCTCTGAGTATCAAATTCTTTTAACCCTTCAGCAAATGACCATGGCTGCAAATGCTTACAGAACTCAGAACAATGTTTCTGATAAGGCAATTGCAGAAATCCTAATTGTAGGATTTTCTGGTCAACTCAAAGGATGGTGGGATAACTATCTCTCACCTGATCAACAAAATGAAATCCTCAATGCCTACAAACAGATGAAGAGGGAAATCTTATCTTCGATGAAGATAATAATCTTCAACAAGATGCCCTCTCCACTCTGATCCTTACTATTTCTCTTCATTTTATTGGAGATCCTTCGCATATTAAGGACAAAAATGTTGAACTCCTTTCAAACCTTCGTTGCAAAAAACTCAGCCATTTTCAATCCTATAAAAATATCTTCCTAACTAGAGTCATGCTCCGAGAAGACTCTAATCGGCCTTTCTGGAAAGAAAAGTTCCTTGCCGGATTACCAACACTCCTTGGTGAAAAGGTTCGGAACCATATAAAAGAAACTTCCAAAAAGAAAATCATCCCTTATGATGATTATACCTATGGCCAGCTTGTTGGTATTATCCAACATGAAGGCTTGAAAATCTGCTAGGATTTGAAACTCCAAAAACATCTCAAGAGAGAGATGAAACAAACCAAAATCGAGTTGGGTACTTTCTGCCAACAATTCGATATCAATCCTTTCAAAAAATCACATTCTTCTTGTCAAGGAAATTGTGACCGTAACAAGTCCAAAGGTTACAAGAAACCCTTTAAGAAGAATTACAAATCTTACAAAAAACCTTCTAAAGAGGATTTTTACAAAAAACCTCTTAAGAAGACCAAAATTTCTCAGCCAAAACCTTTTTCCAAATCCTTGAAGGATGTCAAGTGTTTCAAATGTCAAAAATATGAACACACTGCAAGATACTGCAGACTCAACAGAAAGATTCATGAATTGAATCTTGGAGATGACATTCTCAACAAACTTTCAAACCTCCTTATCAGTACTCCTGATAATTCTTCAAATTCTAAAATAGAATTTTCCTCTGTTTCAAAAGAAAACCGAAAATGTCCTCAAATTGATGAAGCATGTGATGGAATTACTTCATCAAAAGCATCTTCAAACCTTCATACTTCTTCTGAAGAAGATATTGGACTTTCAGTTCATGTTTTAACTTCAGAACAGCAAACAATTCTTGACATTATTAACCAAGTTGGCAGTCCTGAGTTAAGGAAAGAATGTCTTGAAAAACTTCTCAAAACTTTCACCTCCTGTGAAAGTAGTTCAAAACCATCTTCTCAGCCTATTATCTCAAAAAATACTTATGATCTCACGAGTATTCTTAACAAGCAAAAACGCAAGTTTAAAGATCCGACAGTCCAAGACCTCTAAAAGGAGATTGGGATTGTTAAGAAAGATTTTCAAGACCTCAAACAAAAACAAAAACAGGATGAGGAAGCTATTAAGCATATCCTCTCCAAAATTGATTCAAAAGAAGAATCCTCTTCAAATGAAGAAAATCCTATTGAGTCAAACATCCAAACACTTCATCAGACTCCAAATGAATTTCTCTTTATTCTTAGAGAAATTACAACCAGAAAATACATAATCAAGGTCACCCTTGAATTTTCTCCAAATTATCGCCTGGATACCATTGCTCTTTTTGATACTAGTGCAGATTTAAACTGCATTAAATCTAGCATGGTTCCTAGCAAATTTCTTGAAAAATCCCATGAAAAACTTTCTGCTGCAAACAATGCAAAATTGTCCATCCAATCAAAAACTTTTGCAAATATCATTAATAATGATATCTCCCTCAAAACAGCCTTTGTGGTCGTCCAAGATATACACCATTCAGTAATTCTTGGTACACCATTTATCAACATCATAACTCGCTACAAAGTCAATTTTGATTCCATTTCTTTCAAAATAAACCACAAAAAGTTTCTATTCTCTTTTCTTGATAAACCAAAAACTAGAAATCTTGGATTTCTAAAAGCTCTTTCTGTTTACAAAAATACCTTGAACAATCTTGTTCAAGCAAAAGATTTTCAGCTTCAGGATTTACGCAAAAATGTTTCTTTCAAAAGAATCCAAGAACAGCTCAACACCTCTTTTATCAAAAAACAAATCAAAAATCTTCAAAAAACCATCGAAGACCAGATTTGTGCTGATCTTCCAAATGCTTTTTGGAATAGGAAACAACATATTATTGATCTTCCTTATGAAGATTCCTTTTCTGATAAGTAAATTCCTACCAAAGCTCGTCCCATCCAAATGAATCATGAACTAGAAGAAAGAAATACAGGATCTTTTCGACAAAAAACTCATTTCAAAGTCACGCTCCCCGTGGAGTTGTGCAGCCTTCTATGTTAACAAGGCCTCTGAAATTGAAAGAGGAGTCCCAAGACTCGTCATCAATTACAAGCCTCTCAATGATGCACTCAAATGGATTTGATATCCAATTCCAAACAAAAAAGATTTATTTCAAAAACTTTATGATTCTCTTATCTTTTCAAAATTTGATATGAAATCTGGTTTTTGGCAAATTCAGATTTCTCCAAAAGATAGATACAAAACGGCTTTTACTGTTCCATTTGGTCAGTTTGAATGGAATGTAATGCCTTTTGGTCTTAAAAATGCTCCTTCTGAATTCCAAAAAGTCATGAATGACATCTTTTCTGCTTATTCAAAATTCTGCATCGTCTATATAGATGATGTACTCATTTTTTCAAAAACCATTGATGAACATTTCAAACATTTGAAAACATTTCTTTATATTTTACAAAAAATAATTATTATGGTTACAAAGTCTCTTATTTTCCAACAATATTATAAAAGTTTTCATACTAACTCATCTTCTGAAGTTTTGCAGAAAATGGAAGAACCAAGCAGCAGCCAAAGACGATGGAGTCCATACTTCATGGATATTGGCCCATACACCTTCAAAATTTATCCAAAAGGTACAATGCTGAGTTCCGAACAAACAGAGATTATGATTTAATTCCACAACAAAAGGTTCTGATTAACAACCTGTGGAATGCTCGTAAAACAGGACAAAAAATAGTTGCTCTTAATGCCCTTGTTTGGCATTTCAGCAACAATAATATTATTACAAACAGAAGTCTGCTTTTAGAAAACAAAAAATTACAAAGCAAAATAGCAGACTTAGAAAGGCAAAATGAAAGCTTAATGTTACAATCCAAAAATGCTATACAAATGACCCAGTCATCTGTAGACAGCAGATTTGGATCGAATAGCACGCCAACCACTTCTAAGCCTATCTTTCTAAAAGATATGGTTCATGAAATGGTAGCGACCTCTTCTCATGTGCCTTTTGCACGAGTGGTGGTCCCACGGGCTTTTTCTCACTTCAACACTTGGCACGGACAAAACCGTCCACTTTTTCATAATCCTACAGCCTTTGAATTCTGCAAAACCAGAATTTTCTTCAAACCCATTAAAGTTACCTATCGCCTACCTCAAAATATTGTTGACTTTATCACACAAAAAATCTCTTCAGATTTTTTCCAAACTTTTGCCAAAATACAAACCCATTTCAAGAAAAAAGAAAGCCAATTCCCGGACTAAGGGTAATACCTTCAGTCTCTTTCAAACCTTATCTAAATTTTTCCCCTTGCAAACTTGACAATACCGATGCCTGCAAACACAATACCTGTCGGATCATCTTCAAAGTATCAATCAAACAGGAAAAGTTTGATGGATTGCAAATTGATGGAGAATTCCTCTCCTCAGCAAAATTGATGGACCTTGGTCTTGTCAGCCAAATTATTTTTTCAAACCCAGAGCAAACAGACAATTTTGGTAGAAAGCTAGCAATTTGTGTCTGTAACCTCTTTTCTCAATAAACAAAAAGAGTGGATGTAAGAATCAGTTCCATTCCTCCTGAATGGGAAGGACTTTTCATCCAACAAGCCTACCACCGGATCTGGATTGACAAATACACCAGAAGAATGGATTTTCTTCCCCTCAAAATCGCCTGTCCTAAATCCTTCACCAAAGCCTATATACACTGGAAAGCTGAAATGATGGCCTTAAATGGTTATGATGATCTCTTTCCTCACTGCAACATGAAACTCATCACTGAGGATTACCAGCAAAAAATTTATGCCTCTGAATTTATACCAGAATTGGACTTCCAATTCCAAACTATGTTTACAGAAGAACTTGAAGTCTATCAAGACAGATATTCTTCTCATTACTCAGTAAGCTTTTGTGATCCCATTTCACCAATGCTTGCTGAGGAAAACTTCGCAGACGAGGAAGCTTTTAACATCAACAACATGATGGAAGGATAGTATTCCTCACGCAAAAATCCAAAATGCAGTCCATGATTGCAGTAGCAAAAACTCCTGAAGAAGTTGCAAAAATTCTGTCCCAGTTCACTCCTCCAAAAGAAGAAGTTGGGACATCCAAAATGCCTGATGATGCCGAATCTTCCACTGAAGACGAAGAAGCCATTCCAGACTTTGAAATCTTTGGAAATTCGGGATTCTAAAAAAAATGCAAAAAAAAAAGAAAGTGAAAAGAAAAGCAAAAAAGAAAAAGATGCAAAAGACTGCAAAAGAAAAAGAAGAGCAGCAAAATTATTGTCCTTTACTATGCAGGTACTGTTCAAAGATTCCAAAAGCCCCTCCGGTCAAAAAAGCAGAAGACAAAAAGTACCGTCACTGTAGCAGCACTGTTCACTTTTTACTGTGCAGACACGGGTGCGGTTACTGTTCAAATTTTCAAATTTGCAAAAAGGTCCTTCCAGACATCTATTTAAGGAGGAGCCCTCGATCATTCAGAAGGAAGAGAAAATAGGGAGATAAAAGGGAGAAGAAGACCCAATAGAGGTTGTAAACCCTTGTAATCCTTTCTCTTCATCCAAACTTCCAAAATTCCGAACTATCCAAAAGCCTGTAATAGATAGGATAGACAGGATTCCAGAACCCTTCTTCCCTATCTACCAAACATCCATACTTCCTCACAGAGGAAGCAAATATCCAAAGGGATTTTCCCATCGCCAAATTTTCCAAATTTATTTATCTTCAAAAGGTTTGTATCAGGTTTAACCTAATCAATCATTGTATCTTCAAATATTCTGCAAATATATCAAATATTTTGCCTATCTTTGCCTACTTTAAATATTGCAAACATCTCATGCATATGGTCGGTTTAACCGCCTACTTTAAATACTCTGCAAACATTTCATGCATATGGTCGGTTTAACCGCCTACTTTAAATACTCTGCAAACATTGCATACATATAGTCGGCATAGCCGCCTGCATAACTGCTTCCATACTTCTTTGCCAAACTGTTTTTAATTTCTGCATTTTTTACATATCAATTTCCTTATAATTATTTTCTGTACTGATTTCTTGAGTGTGTATCTCGTCCCCCTTCGGGTCTTGTCGGAGAGTTGGTATGAAATTGATATGTAGAAAATGCAGAAATTAAAAACAGGTTGGCAGAGAAGTATGGAAGCAGTTATGCAGGCGGCTATGCCGACCATATGTATGCAATGTTTGCAGAGTATTTAAAGTAAGCGGTTAAACCGACCATATGCATGAAATGTTTGCAGAGTATTTAAAGTAAGCGGTTAAACCGACCATATGCATGAGATGTTTGCAATATTTAAAGTAGGCAAAGATAGGCAAAATATTTGATATATTTGCAGAATATTTGAAGATACAATGATTGATTAGGTTAAACCTGATACAAACCTTTTGAAGATAAATAAATTTGGAAAATTTGGCGATGGGAAAATCCCTTTGGATATTTGCTTCCTCTGTGAGGAAGTATGGATGTTTGGTAGATAGGGAAGAAGGGTTCTGGAATCCTGTCTATCCTATCTATTACAGGCTTTTGGATAGTTCGGAATTTTGGAAGTTTGGATGAAGAGAAAGGATTACAAGGGTTTACAACCTCTATTGGGTCTTCTTCTCCCTTTTATCTCCCTATTTTCTCTTCCTTTGAATGATCGAGAGCTCCTCCTTAAATAGATGTCTGGAAGGGCCTTTTTGCAAATTTGAAAATTTGAACAGTGCTGCTACAGTGACGGTACTTTTTGTCTTCTGCTTTTTGACCGAGGGGCTTTTGGAATCTTTGAACAGTACCTGCATAGTAAAGGACAATAATTTTGCTGCTCTTCTTTTTCTTTTGCAGTCTTTTGCATCTTTTTCTTTTTTGCTTTTCTTTTCACTTGTTTTTTTGCATTTTTTTTAGAATCCCGAATTTCCAAAGACTTCAAAGTCTGGAATGGCTTCTTCGTCTTCAGTGGAAGATTCGGCATCATCAGGCATTTTGGATATCCCAACTTCTTCTTTTGGAGGAGTGAACTGGGACAGAATTTTTGCAACTTCTTCAGGAGTTTTTGCTACTGCAATCATGGACTGCATTTTGGATTTTTGCGTGAGGAATACTATCCTTCCATCATGTTGTTGATGTTAAAAGCTTCCTCGTCTGCGAAGTTTTCCTCAGCAAGCATTGGTGAAATGGGATCACAAAAGCTTACTGAGTAATGAGAAGAATATCTGTCTTGATAGACTTCAAGTTCTTCTGTAAACATAGTTTGGAATTGGAAGTCCAATTCTGGTATGAATTCAGAGGCATAATTTTTTTGCTGGTAATCCTCAGTGATGAGTTTCATGTTGCAGTGAGGAAAGAGATCATCATAATCATTTAAGGCCATCATTTCAGCTTTCCAGTGTATATAGGCTTTGGTGAAGGATTTAGGATAGGCGATTTTGAGGGGAAGAAAATCCATTCTTCTGGTGTATTTGTCAATCCAGATCCGGTGGTAGGCTTGTTGGATGAAAAGTCCTTCCCATTCAGGAGGAATGGAACTGATTCTTACATCCACTCTTTTTGTTTCTTGAGAAAAGAGGTTACAAACACAAATTGCTAGCTTTCTACCAAAATTGTCTGTTTGCTCTGGGTTTGAAAAAATAATTTGGCTGACAAGACCAATGTCCATCAATTTTGCTGAGGAGAGGAATTCTCCATCAATTTGCAATCCATCAAACTTTTCCTGTTTGATTGATACTTTGAAGATGATCCAGCAGGTATTGTGTTTGCAGGCATCGGTATTGTCAAGTTTGCAAGGGGAAAAATTTGGATAAGGTTTGAAAGAGACTGAAGGTATTACCCTTAGTCTGGGAATTGGCTTTCTTTTTTCTTGAAATATTTCAAGAAAAAGGGTTTGTATTTTGGCAAAAGTTTGGAAAAAATCTGAAGAGATTTTTTGTGTGATAAAGTCAACAATATTTTGAGGTAGGCGATGGGTAACTTCAATGGGTTTGAAGAAAATTCTGGTTTTGCAGAATTCAAAGGCTGTAGGATTATGAAAAAGTGGACAGTTTTGTCCGTGCCAAGTGTTGAAGTGAGAAAAAGCCCGTGGGACCACCACTCGTGCAAAAGGCGCATGAGAAGAGGTCGCTACCATTTCATGGACCATATCTTTTAGAAAGATAGGCTTAGAAGTGGTTGGTGTGCTATTCGATCCAAATCTGCTGTCTACAGATGACTGGGTCATTTGTATAGCATTTTTGAATTGTAACACTAAGCTTTCATTTTGCCTTTCTAAGTCTGCTCTTTTGCTTTGTAATTTTTTGTTTTCTAAAAGCAGACTTCTGTTTGTAATAATATTATTGTTGCTGAAATGCCAAACAAGGGCATTAAGAGCAACTATTTTTTGTCCTGTTTTACGAGCATTCCACAGGTTGTCAATCAAAACCTTTTGTTGTGGAATTAAATCATAATCTCTGTTTGTTCGGAACTCAGCATTTGTACCTTTTGGATAAATTTTGAAGGTATATGGGCCAATATCCATGAAGTATGGACTCCATCGTCTTTGGCTGCTGCTTGGTTCTTCCATTTTCTACAAAACTTCAGAAGATGAGTTAGTATGTAAACTTTTATAATATTGTTGGAAAATAAGAGACTTTGTAACCATAATAATTATTTTTTGTAAAATATAAAGAAATGTTTTCAAATGTTTGAAATGTTCATCAATGGTTTTTGAAAAAATGAGTACATCATCTATATAGACAATGCAGAATTTTGAATAAGCAGAAAAGATGTCATTCGTGACTTTTTGGAATTCAGAAGGAGCATTTTTAAGACCAAAAGGCATTACATTCCATTCAAACTGACCAAATGGAACAATAAAAGCCGTTTTGTATCTATCTTTTGGAGAAATCTAAATTTGCCAAAAACCAGATTTCATATCAAATTTTGAAAAGATAAGGGAATCATAAAGTTTTTGAAATAAATCTTTTTTGTTTGGAATTGGATATCGAATCCATTTGAGTGTATCATTGAGGGGCTTGTAATTGATGACGAGTCTTGGAACTCCTCGTTCAATTTCAGAGGCCTTGTTGACATAGAAGGCTGCACAACTTCACGGGGAGCGTGACTTTGAAATGAGTTTTTTGTCTAGAAGATCCTGTATTTCTTTCTTACAGTGTTCTTCTAGTTCATGATTCATTTGGATGGGACGAGCTTTGGTAGGAATTTGCTTATCAGAAAAGGAATCTTCATAAGGAAGATCAACAATATGTTGTTTCCTATTCCAAAAAGCATTTGGAAGATCAGCACAAATCTGGTCTTCGATGGTTTTTTGAAGATTTTTGACTTGTTTTTTGATAAAAGAGGTGTTGAGCTGTTCTTGGATTCTTTTGAAAGAAACATTTTTACGTAAATCCTGAAGCTGAAAATCTTTTGCTTGAACAAGATTGTTCAAGGTATTTTTGTAAACAGAAAGAGCTTTTAGAAATCCAAGATTTCTAGTTTTTGGTTTATCAAGAAAAGAGAATAGAAACTTTTTGTGGTTTATTTTGAAAGAAATGGAATCAGAATTGACTTTGTAGGGAGTTATGATGTTGATAAATGGTGTACCAAGAATTACTGAATGGTGTATATCTTAGACGACCACAAAGGCTGTTTTGAGGGAGATATCATTGTTAATGATATTTGCAAAAGTTTTTGATTGGATGGACAATTTTGCATTGTTTGCGGCAGAAAGTTTTTCATGGGATTTTTCAAGAAATTTGCTAGGTACCATGCCAGATTTAATGTAGTTTAAATCTACACCAGTATCAAAAAGAGCAATGGTATCCAGGCGATAATTTGGAGAAAATTCAAGGGTGACCTTGATTATGTATTTTCTGGTTGTAATTTCTCTAAGAATAAAGAGAAATTCATTTGGAGTCTGATGAAGAGTTTGGATGTTTGACTCAATAGGATTTTCTTCTTCATTTGAAAAGGATTCTTCCTTTGAATCAATTTTGGAGAGGGTATGCTTAATGGCTTCCTCATTTTGTTTTTGTTTTTGTTTGAGGTCTCGCAAATCTTGTTTAACAATCCCAATCTCCTTTTGGAGGTTTTGGACTGTCGGATCTTTAGACTTGCGTTTTTGCTTGTTAAGAATACTCGTGAGATCATAAATATTCTTTGAGATAATAGCTGAGAAGATGGTTTTGAACTACTTTCACAGGAGATGAAAGTTTTGAGAGTTTTTCAAGACATTCTTTCCTTAACTCAGGACTGTCAACCTAGTTAATAATGTCAAGAATTGTTTGCTGTTCTGAAGTTAAAACATGAACTGAAAGTCCAATATCTTCTTCAGAAGAAGTATGAAGGTTTGAAGATGCTTTTGATGAAGTAATTCTATCACATGCTTCATCAATTTGAGGACATTTTCGGTTTTCTTTTGAAACAGAGGAAAATTCTGTTTCAGAATTTGAAGAATTATCAAGAATACTGATAAGGAGGTTTGAAAGTTTGTTGAGAATGTCATCTCCAAGATTCAATTCATGAATCTTTCTGTTGAGTCTGCAGTATCTTGCAGTGTGTTCATATTTTTGACATTTGAAACACTTGACATCCTTCAAGGATTTGGAAAAAGGTTTTGGCTGAGAAATTTTGGTCTTCTTACGAGGTTTTTTGTAAAAATCCTCTTTAGAAGGTTTTTTGTAAGATTTGTAATTCTTCTTAAAGGGTTTCTTGTAACCTTTGGACTTGTTACGGTCACAATTTCCTTATAATTATTTTCTATGCTGATTTCTTGAGTGTGTATCTCGTCCCCCTTCCAGTCTTGTCGGAGAGTTGGTATCAGAGCCAGATGGGGTAGGAGTGTGAGATACTGTTTCTCGTGTTTGTGACAAAAATTTTGTCTCAGGTTGGGTCAGCCGGAGCCGCTTTGTTACTTTGGCCGGATCAAGAGTAGTAAGTCCCGAAGAGTGATAGGGCAGTAAAACCTGATGAATAGCCTAGGGTCGTGGTATAGTTGATGACCTGTGTCAACCTTTGAGTCACAACTATGGAACCAGTGTTCCACAGATCTACTTCTTCAAACTCTGTGTCCAGTGCCTCCCAGGATTCGTCCAGGAGAACTGTTAACACTGAGGAAATTATTATAGAAAATTTTGATAAGGCTATTGATATCTGGAAAATTCCAGAAGTCAAAAAACATGAGATTTATGAAAAATCAAACATTTTCAGTTTCAAAAATGATTTCGTCATCAAAACTGAGGAAAGGGATATTCAGATCTCTAGGAGTTCTGAAACCATTCCTCTTCTTTCGCAAAAAACACTTCAAAAGTTTTCTCAAAAAGGTTTCAATTTCATCCATCTAGGTCTTGTCCAAGTTGGATTCAAACCATTGACCAGAGAAGGTCTAAACACTTCAATTCTTGCAACACTTCGAGACACTAGGTTCACAAATTTCGCTGATTCTTTACTCAGCTCCATTGAGTCTAGCCTGTGTCGAGGTCCTATTTCTTTTGATTGTTATCCAAACTTAACCATTTCTCTGAAGGACAAAAACATTCTCAAATCTTTAGTTCTTCAAATCCAAACTCATAATTACAAAATGCTTGAAGGATCAATCCCGATAGCAATTATTTATCGTCTACATTTCAAAGTTATGCATTCAGCCTTTGCTTCAAAAATTAAGATGATGTCCTCCACCAGAGGAGAGACTCTTCTTTTGCAAACAGATCTGACTAGATCTAATGTCATAATCACCAAAACTATTCAATGGAAAGATGTAAATCTTCCAGATGAATGGGATCTTGAAAATGCTATTCCAGCACAACCATACGAGCCTACTCGTCCAAATACCGAAGTCAAAAACATTCAGCAGTTTGCTGATGGCCGTGTCAAACTCTCTTTTCATAGAGATTCATCCAGCTTCAGATCAGAAACTAGATCTGAAACATCTTCAAAAAGCACCATTGATCTTGGTAGAATCTCCCAAATTCCTTCTGTTATAGGATCAAAACCTAGATTCTCCACTTCAAATCTTCCAAAAGATTTTCTTTCAACTTCAAATTTTGCAAACGCTGATTACAACACTCAAATTCCAAAACCCATTTATGTGCAAAATTTTCAAAGACAGCCAAAGTCTCCTTCTGAACAGTCTGAGCCAGTTAGCCCTGATTTTTCTGCTGTAACAGAAAATCTAATGGCCAATGAACTCAATGTTCTTGAAGAAGAATTTGTTGTCAACAAACAATTTCTTCGAAATGATTTTTATTCAAAAGAAAATTCTGAAAAAAGAATTTGGTTTTTCAAAACCTTCCCTGAAACCAAACAACAAATTCAGGAAGAATATTATGATTTTATTATTCAAAATAAAATTCATATTTTCTTCTTTGATTGGTTTGAGATTTATTCTGCCAATCATGACATCAAATATCCTTTTAAAAATTCTTTAAATCCAGCCTCATATATATATATATGAGGCTATGGATAGGGCGAAGAAAGCAATAATGACCTTATTTAAAAACAATAACGAAAAGTATAAAAACATATTGATAGGAGATAAGAGATGCATCTTCATTAACTTTTACATGCAGTAGGCTATTTTTTGAATTCAAAATTCTTTTATGAAAACCCCGATGTTGAAAATGGTTCAAAGATTGCAAATAGCCTACACAAATGTATTGAAAAATTGTTTCCAGATAATGTACAAAATAAGATTTATCAATAACTTTCTTTGTACAGAAATGTTGAAAGCCAATTTGGATTTGGACCGACTGTTAGACAAAGAAAATTGAGAGAACTAGGTATTTATTATATAAATTTAAATATATTTATTATTTCATAGAACGATAAATAACTATTGTATCTTGATACATGTTTTGTGAAGCCGAATGGTGGAAAGATTTTGGAAACCACACTCCAAATTTGCAAACTTTTACAATTAGAGTTCTTGTCTTACTTGCAATGCATTGGGTTGCGAAAAGAATTGAAATATGTTTGAAAATATAAGTACATAATTTATATGTATCTATAAATATTATTATTTCATTAATAAAAGATTTTAATTTAAAGTTTAATTTTTACAGCTTCACTCCAAAAAGAAGAATAGATTGGCTCAAAAGCGCATGAATGACTTGATTTATATCAAGTAAAACCGGGCTTCGAGACATTGTTTTGAGAAACGTCATGAACTTAATCCTATTAGTTTGAAGAATTTTGATGAATCCAATTAATGGCTGCTTAAAAGATTAGATTTAGATGAGAACACCCTCGTGCATGAAGGCAATGACTTAACTTGGGGTGATATTGCTAGAGCTTCTGGAGTTGAAGAAGAAGCATATGATTTTCAATTTAAGATAACGACAAGGACAGGATCAAATTCAAAAGGTGTTATATCTAAATATAAACCACATCAATTAGTGGATGAAGATAATGAAGAAGACACATATGAGGAGAATGAGCCTTAGTTTCAATCCGATGATGGGAATGAAGATAAAAATGATGTGGAGAGTGATTGTGATTTTTTTGATATTGATGATTAACATATGTGACATTTACATAGTTTATGATGTTTATTTGGTTGTATTTTGAACTTGAAATGCTGGTTGTCAAATTTTATTAAGATGATTTTATAGCTGATGCTTGAAACGAATTATATATATCTTTATCAATGCTATTTGTTTTTCTAATTAAAGTTGATTTTTTATGGTTATTTTATATTTCAAAAATATATATTAAAGACATAAATATTTTTAATTAATTTGATTTATTGTGTGTCATACTTCAAAATGGCGCACGCCATGTGCCGCCGTGCGCCATAGCTCTAGCAGAAGTTGGTGCCACGCCGCTCCATTCGCCTTTCAGAACTATGGTTTGTGAAAATCTTGCCAGACAGCTCACACAACAATTCGGGCATGAGTTCACTATATTCCAGGTGACATCACGGCTAATCCACTTTCAGGCCCTTTATGCTAAATTTCTCTATTTCTTAGAGCAACCCGACGTGACTAATGATGCACAGACCTAGATATCTCAAGTGGATCCTGCATATTAGGCAAGGGGTCGACAGGTAAGTAATTTACAAATTGCACAAGAAATTGTTTCAGGCATCTCCTGATTCACATTTTTTTATATTACATTATATGTTATAGCCTAACTTCATACGTGTATGGTATACTTCACAAGAGACACGACGCCACAAAGAATGGCACACTGCAGGGAGCCATTATACAACGTATCGCACGCACTCTTCTCAACCCCAACATTCCCATAGGGCGCCCCTGAGCCACAGAGAGAGGATCCACCTCACAAGTTGATTATCATATCTAATTCTAACACGGAATTAGACCAGCATAACATTCCTCCCACATGTGCAGCCCCCCCACCACATGATGTCATTAACATTAAGTCATCGCAAGAGCCATCTGATGTTACCCCATCATCTGTTCCTCATCCTCAAGACCTGTGAGAGGCTACAGTGCAGCAGTAACACAATTCCAAGCGTTGAGATGTTGAACAAGAAGGCACACTAGACAGCACAATGTGATGGCCAGACTAGAGATGTGGATCTAGATGGTAGTGACGTCGCTGAGTAGCCATGCATGCTATGGGTGCTACCATGACTTATTGCATAATGCTACCATTTCTATCTACTGCTCATGTCTCTATGTGTATTTGTCTTATCGTGTACTTCTACATTTAAACTTATATTCTTATAATTTGCTTATTCTACAAACCTCCTACTCATGTATACGTGTGTATTTGCCTTAACATGTACTTCTATAGTTGGACTTATGTTCTCATGATTTGCCTATCTGACAATCTCCTACTCATGTATGTGTGTGCAGTTACTTATCATATAATTCTACAGTTGAACTTATGTTCTCATGATTTATCTCTTTTGAGAATTCTCCAAACGATTTATCTTAGTCAAATGATGCTTATTATGACAGCTTCTTTTATACTTAATGAGTATGTAATTTAGATATGAAAAAACAAACTGCTTCAAAGTAATACTATTGACATAGCTGTTTAATGTTAAATGAAGTTAATACCTACAAAAACAACAATAACACCATCGCTAGTAATAATAATGATTACAATAACAAGTACTAACCATAATAATAACTAGTCAAAATTGCACACTATATGTGTGCGCTTGTTTGTTAGAAAATTACTAATTATATCAATTAAATTTGAAAATAAATGTATTTTTATTTTGAACATATTTTAAGTATGAAAAAAAAATTTATAAATTAACCTGCATTTATAAGTTTGATAAAACAATTTTATGTTAAAAGAAAATAGAAAAAAATTGAAATACAAATTAAGAGAGAAGAGAAAAAAAATTAAGGATAATTTAGTGATAACACCGATTACAACTACTATAATAATAATAATTCTCAAAACTAATGTAATACTAAAATAATAATAAAATAATAACAATAATAATATTAATAAAAATAATATAAAAAATATAAATATAAATATAAATATAAACAACAATTTAGTACTTTTATCGCAAGATTATTCTTAATAATAACAATTGTGACAATAACAATATTATTATAATCATAACAACGATAATAAAACAATGATTCTAATTAATGTTTAGGGTTTAATGTTAGAAATAACAGCACCACCGAACAAAACAATATCAATAAACTAATAACAACAACAATAATAATAGTAGTAGTAATAACAACAACAACAACAACAACAATAATAATTATAATAAAATTAAAATATTAACCAATAATAAATAATAATAAACATAAAAAATATTAATTTATCATTAATTCCAACACATTCACTATACACTCATCATTATTTTTCACATCACTTACATTCTCTACACATAACTACATGTCACATCACTACAATTATTACATTAACTTATAAATATTATCCATTCACAAAAAAACTCCTATTTCTCTGTCTCATTTTTCTTAAAAAAAATTTTCTTACTTTTTCTAACTCGCTCTGAAAAATTTTTTCTCTAAAACAAAGGTCTATCTAATTGCAAGCCAATTTCTCTACTTTTCAAACATGATTATACATTTTTCTTAGTTTACACACTTGCTTTCATTTAACAGATGCTTCAACAAGTTTTGTATTTTAGAACACCCAAAAATTTAATCACCAATGCTCTTTAATGAGAAAAAAGTTCACCAAAAGAATTATTTACAGTAAAATCTACATTAAAAAGATCATTACTGCAAAAGAGCGGTAAATATCAACCCACAGCAACAGAGAATTTACAAGAGGATCTAATATGATCCAATTTAATTATTGGGATTATATCCATGCCTTAGATAAGGTATTTTGGTATGAAAATGAGAAAAGGAAGCATTCCTGGTGGATTAAAATTAATCCAGAAATATTTGCAAAAAAGAAGTTTCCAAATTGGATCTTCAAATGGTGGCAAAATCATGGTGCTACAATGGAAATTCTACCAGATCCATATAAAGGATTGTATACGGAATGGGTAAATAATACCCCGTATATTTCAGCATATTCGAAAGAATATATTGAAGAAACAGCAATAATGTTCTTCTTTATGCAATTCGGCATTCCATGGATATGGAAATGGAATCTGGCAGCAGGACTGAATCAGTCAAATATTCCATGCTTGAAAAGAAGATTTTATTCAAAATTCTGGCAGAAATTACTGAAAACAGATAAGGAGATAGAAGCCCCCTTTAGCCAAGAATTGGAATAAATAATTCAACAGACAATCCAGAAGGACAAGGAGTCCAAAATCCAGAAAGAAGAACAATCTTCTCCATTTTCAGAAGTATTCCATAAAATCAAGAGAACCCAACCATTGCAGAATGCAGAAGAAATGGTTGCAGCATATATTGAAGAAATGAAGAAAGGATTTATGCAACACTTCAAAAAAGACGTAGAAACCACATCAAATACGTCTCAATCTACGGACGAAAATACATTCACATGCCTTGCAGGGGAATCACAGGACCCAAATGACATGGAAATTCCAACAGAAGAATTCTAAGAAAGTCTCAAAGAAACAATGTTGGAAAAAGCAAGAAGAAAAAAGGAAAAAGAAAAGGTCAATGCCTAAGGGAGAATCCCAGGAAAAAGATGAAAGAAGACAAAATACTTTCGGCGGAATTTACCCCGTGACAGAAGGAATCTACCTTACTTTACTTTTATAAAGTTGTCGACAATCATTATGCCACTATAGATTTCTTGTAATTAGTTTTCTTTTGGCGTCCGCCTTGTATAGTTCTTTTCTCTTGGCTATTTATAGCCCTTTCCTCTTCTTGTCTAGGCAGGCGTTCGGAGTACTCGCATAAAACTTAAGCACTCTATAAAATTTCTTTTTTTTGCAGATTCTGATTGTGTATATAGTTTAAGTGTAAGTTTAATTCTATTTTTCTTTTATTTCTTTTTAATATTAATAAATTTCATTTCTGTGCAGATTAGCCTAATGATAGGCTAAGCTCCTCATCTGTGATTCACTATCTTCAAACATATACATAGGTATGGTTACATAAAGCATGCCATAAAGTAGGCCAGTAATCTTTCCACTAGGACTAGTCGTGGTAGCAAGTTTTAAACACCTGGACCGCTTGTCGCGCAATAAGGCCCATTTTGAAGGCTTGGTTATGCCGTGTTGTTGGGCAGTAAGTCGTTGATCTCAAGTCCATGGCCTTTGTTTATCTTTCTGCATAAATCCATTGACTGTATGCCTGGTGTAAGATCCTATTCTATGATGGTCGGTATATCGGCTGGAATACCTTGCGAGTTTCAAAATTTCACCTAATGCTTGCCTTCAGACGAAAGAACCGATAGGTTAACAACGCCACGTACAGAGCCACCGTCCTTGTGATGGTATCAGAGCCATGGATTGTTTGTGTTGATAGTGGATTACAGATGAAGTTTACTGTTTTTATATGAATCTGTTTAGAAATAATATTAAAAATGAAAAGAGGGAAGAATATGATGTCCCTAAGGATTTAGAATTATTAAACAAATGGAACATTCCTAGAATTGAACCTAGGACTATTTATCAATATGGTACGTTTGAGAATATAGGTCTTAAAAATATTGTTAAGACTGTTGAGAAATCTGTGCCTGTGGAAGATGATGATCTTTGCATGAAATTACTCTGCAAGCATGAAATTGAAAAATATGCTTTGAATTATAAATTTATGCATATTAGCTTGATACAAATTGCTTTGAAGCCTTTGACTTTAAATGGTTTGCCTGAAAGCTTTATAGCTGTTCTTAGAGATGCTAGAAATTTAAATTGGAGACAATCTCTTATGGGAATTATGCAATCAAGTCTGGCTTATGGCCCAGTTTATTTTAATGTTCGCCCTAATTTACAATTGTCTTTGAGTGACAGGAATATTCTTGAAGCTGTTACTTTATATGTGAAAACACATGGTTATAATTACATGTCAGGAACAGAAACTATTTGTATCTGCTATAGAATATATTTTAAAGTTTTGCATACTTTAAGTCCAAATTGTAGGATTATGGATAATCCATGTCAGACTATTATGATTGAATCTAACCTTGCTAGATCACAAATTAAGACTAGAAGGATGATTAAATGGGAAGAAATAGAACTTCCTGAGACTTGGAAATTAAATAAGGTTGTTCCTAGTCAACCTAGAATAGAATCAGAAGTGTCACAAATAGAACAGACACCAGAGGGTAATATTTACCTAGAATTTAGAAAACCTATGAGTAGATCTTTTTCTTCATATTCTCTTACATCACCTATTAGTGATAGGAATATAGAATTAGGCAGAGCCTCCACCTCTCAAGTAAGAAATGATAGATTAAAGGGAAAATTAGAACCTGACAGTGAGGATAATATATCTTCTACTATCATAGATCAAATCAAATTTTCTGAAAATAGAACTCCTATGGGAATTAAAAAAGATGAGGAAATTACTCCTTTTGAAATGAGTTTTAAAATCAATGAATTTTGAACCAGGATATGAAGAAAGAATGAGAATTTCAAAAGAATTTAACCTTCCATATTGGAAACCATTCAGAGAATGGTATTTTAGCAACTTTTCTACTTCTGAAATTATGTTTATAAAAGAATAGTTTTATACTCATTTGAGGAAAATCAATCAGAGAAAATATTTTGTAAATTGGTTTTTAAAAACATATGTTGAACCTGTTATACAGGTTATTGAAAGATCTTGGCATTTAATAAAACAAGGAAATTAACAAGTCTATATGTTTTGAAGAAACCTGTATTGTTTCATTTTCAAAAAGTTTTAAAAAAGCATTTGCCTGCAGAATTTTTTCTGAAGATTCTTCTTTTATTAAAAAAGGTTCCATTGGAGGAAAAATTGAAGTTTGAATTTTTCCATTTGCTAAATGCCAAGATCTTTCAATAACCTATATAGCAGGTTCAACATATGTTTCTAAAAACTAATTTAGAAAATATTTTCTCTAATTGATTTTCCTCAAATTAGTATAAAACTGTTCTTTTATAAACATAATTTCATTATTATCTGCATTCTTCTTCAAACCTTTCCTAATTCTCTCCGCAAATAAGGTAGGAAGACCATCAATAAATTTTGACTTCCAGTGGCTACTATTAGCCTCTGGTAATTCCATAACTCTACTTAGGAAAACATCCTTATACCATCTAAAAAAGGTTAATGTATGACATTTATGATTCTGTAATAAAGTCCTAATTTTATCATGATTATTAGAGTACCTACCTGTGAATGGTAATAGCCAAGGTATAGACTGCATTTTCATAAACCTGATCATTTTCTCTTTTGACATTGTCAATAATTTGACTCTTTTGCTCCTGGGTAAGAAAATTATCCAACCAGCCTTCTAGCTGACCTATAAATCCTACTATTATCATCTGAGCAATTCTCTTATCAGTGTTATTTTGTTGTTTACAAATAGTAGAATACATTAGCATCCTCTGTATGGTATTATATACCTAATGATTTGTAAAACCATCTATATTCCATTCATAGATAGTTCTGCCATCAATAGCTATTTCTCTGGACATATTCATCTTCTTCATACAGAATATCCTGTGGAGTTGGTCTAGGATAATAATACAAATACATCCTCTGTACAGGTTTATCAGCAAATTTGCTAGAGCATCCTTTCATTTTATTCAATTGACTTTCTTCATTATTATCTTCATTAATAGTCCTAAGACTTAATTCTCTTAACTTTTCTTCTAAAATCCTTTCTAATTGGGATATAGGTTCAGTCTGGAATCCTTCTATATTAGGAGGGGGTTGAAGACCTGGTTGTCTTTCAACTATCTGAATTTTTTCTTTAGATTTGATTATCTCCTCAATTTTGGAATTTATCTCATTAATCCTACTATTTAGAGCTACTAAATTTTCTCCAACAGCATTTAAATAGGTATTAGTATAATTTCCTTGTTTTATTAACAAGTCTATATGTTTTGAAGTAACCTGTATTGTTTCATTTTCAAAAAGTTTTAAAAAAGCATTTGCCTGCAGAATTTTTTCTAAAGATTCTTCTTTTATTAAAAAAGGTTCTGTTGGAGGAAAAATTGAAGTTTGAATTTTTCTATTGGCTAAATGCCAAGATCTTTCAAGAACCTGTATAGCAAGTTCAACATATGTTTCTAAAAACCAATTTACAAAATATTTTCTCTGATTGATTTTCCTCAAATGAGTATAAAAATGTTCTTTTATAAACATAATTTCAGAAGTAGAAAAGTTGCTAAAATACCATTCTCTGAATGGTTTCCAATATGAAAGGTTAAATTCTTTTGAAATTCTCATTCTTTCTTCAGATACTGGTTCAAAATTCATTGATTTCAAAACTCATTTCAGAAGGAGTAATTTCCTCATCTTTTTTAATTCCCATAGGAATTCTATTTTCAGAAAATTTGATTTGATCTATGATAGTAGAAGATATATTATCCTCACTGTCAGGTTTTAATTTTCCCTTTAACCTATCATTTCTTACTTGAGAGGTGGAGGCTCTGCCTAATTCTATATTCCTATCACTAATTGGTGATGTAAAAGAATATGAAGAAAAAGATCTACTCATAGGTTTTCTAAATTTTAGGTAAATATTACCCTCTGGTGTCTGTTCTATTTGTGACACTTCTGATTCTATTCTAGGTTGACTAGGAACAATCTTATCTAATTTCCAAGTCTCAGGAAGTTCTATTTCTTCCCATTTAATCATCCTTCTAGTCGTAATTTGTGATCTAACAAGGTTAGATTCAATCATAATAGTCTCACCTGGATTATCCATAATCCTGCAATTTGGACTTAAAGTATGCAAAACTTTAAAATATATTCTATAGCAGATACAAATAGTTTATGTTCCTGGCATGTAATTATAACCATGTGTTTTCACATATAAAGTAACAGCTTCAAGAATATTCCTGTCACTCAAAGACAATTGTAAATTAGGGCGAACATTAAAATAAACTGGGCCATAAGCCAGACTTAATTACATAATTCCCATAAGAGATTGTCTCCAATTTCAAACAAACCATTTAAAGTCAAAGGCTTCAAAGCAATTTGTATCAAGCCAATATGCATAAATTTATAATTCAAAGCATATTTTTCAATTTCATGCTTGCAGAGTAATTTCATGCAAAGTTCATCATCCTCCATAGGCACAGATTTCTCAACAGTCTTAACAATATTTTTAAGACCTATATTCTCAAACGTACCATATTGATAAATAGTCCTAGGTTCAATTTTAGGAATGTTCCATTTGTTTAATAATTCTAAATCCTTAGGGACATCATATTCTTCCCTCTTTTCATTTTTAATATTATTTCTAAACAGATTCCATCACAAGGACGGTGGTACGTGGTGTTGTTAACCTATCGGTTCTTTCCTCTGAATGCAAGCCTTAGGCGAAATTTAGGAACTCGCAAGGTATTCCAGCCGATATACCGACCATCATAGGACAGGATCTTACACCAGGCATACAGTCAATGGATTTATGCAGAAAGATAAACAAAGGCCATAGATCTGAGATCAACGACTTACTGCCCAACAACACGGCATAATCAAGCCTTCAAAATGGGCCTTACTACGCGACAAGCGGTCCAGGTGTTTAAAACTTGCTACCACAACTAGTCCTAGTGGAAAGATTACTGGCCTACTTTATGTAACCATACCTAACCATGTATATGTTTGAAGATAGTGAATCACAGATGAGGAGCTTAGCCTGTCAGGCTAATCAGCACAGAAATGAAATTTATTAATATTAAAAAGAAATAAAAAAAATAGAATTAAACTTACACTTAAACTATATACACGATCAGAATCTGCAAAACAAAGAAATTTTATAGAGTGCTTGAGTTTTATGCGAGTACTCAGAACGCCTGCCTAGACAAGAAGAGGAAAGGGCTATAAATAGCCAAGAGAAAAGAACTATACAAGGCGGACGCCAAAAGAAAATTAATTACAAGAAATCTACAGTGGCATAATTATTGCCGACAACTTTATAAAAGTAAAGTAAGGTAGATTCCTTCTGTCACGGGGTAAATTTCGCCGAAGTATTTTGTCTTCTTTCATCTTTTTCTTGGGATTCTCCCTTAGGCATTAACCTTTTCTTTTGCCTTGTTTCTTCTTGCTTTTTCCATCATTGTTTCTTTAAGACTTTCTCAGAATTCTTCTGTTGGAATTTCCATGTTATTTGGGTCCTGTGATTCCCCTACAAGGCATGTGAACGTATTTTCGTCCGTAGATTGAGACGTATTTGATGTGGTTTCTACGTCTTCTTTAAAGTGTTGCATAAATCCTTTCTTCATTTCTTCAATATATGCTGCAACCATTTCTTCTGCATTCTGCAATGGTTGGGTTCTCTTGATTTTATAGAATACTTTCGAAAATGGAGAAGATTGTTCTTCTTTCTGGATTTTGAACTCCTTGTCCTTCTGGATTGTCTGTTGAATTATTTGTTCCAATTCTTGGCCAAAGGGGGCTTCTATCTCCTTATCTATTTTCAGCAATTTCTACCAGAATTTTGAATAAAATCTTCTTTTCAAGCATGGAATATTTGACTGATTCAATCCTGCTGCCAGATTCCATTTCCATATCCATGGAATGCCGAATTGCATAAAGAAGAACATTATTGCTGTTTCTTCAATATATTCTTTCAAATATGCTGAAATATACGGGGTATTATTTACCCATTCCGTATACAATCCTTTATATGGATCTGGTAGAATTTCCATTGTAGCACCATGATTTTGTCACCATTTGAAGATCCAATTTGGAAACTTCTTTTTTGCAAATATTTCTGGATTAATTTTAATCCACCAGGAATGCTTCCTTTTCTCATTTTCATACCAAAATACCTTATCTAAGGCATGGATATAATCCCAATAATTAAATTGGATCATATTAGATCCTCTTGTAAATTCTCTGTTGCTGTGGGTTGATATTCCCCACTCTTTTGCAGTAATGATCTTTTTAATGTAGATCTTACTGTAAATAATTTGAAGGCTATTGTTTGCCTTGAAATGTTCAATCTCACATGATTCTGTGAGTTTGAGAATATTCTCATAATATATTCTGTCTTTCCCATTTGGGATTGGAGCCATAAAATGGTCCAAATATTTCTGTCTTAAATACCAGGGATCTTCCATCCACTATTTATCTTCATTTTCCAAGAGGCATATTTCCTCTTCATATTTCGATCGTTGATATTGATCAATTTCATCAGTATTTTCCAATATACTAGCATATGATTGGCTAGTAGAAGTAGTTTCATTACTACTTTCAGCAATAATTTGCTTTATTTTCTCATAAGCTGGATGTGATTCATCCACTTGAATATTTTTGTCCATTTGGACTAATTTCTTGTTTCCAAATTGAGCAAATACTCTAGAGGACTCATTCCTCTAGATCTTCCTCCTCTTCCTCTATAATTAGAGGGAGGTCTTCCCCGGTCCGGGAACATACCTGAAACAAGAAATTTAACCAATCTACTCTCTTGATAGAAAATCTGGAAAGGAATTATTAATTCCTTTAATATATTGTATGTCAAAATTAAATGGCGCAAGATTGGCCTGCCATCTAGCAAACATTTGTTTAGAAACATCATGTTTAAAGTCTTTATTGAACATATATTTTGCAGCTTGGCAATTTGTCCTAATAAGAAATTTCTTATTATACAAATCATCCTGAAATTTCAAAACACATTTAACAATAGCAAGAATTTCTTTTGCTATGGTAGCATACTTCTTCTGACTGTTATTCCATTTACCAAAATGAAATCTAACCAAGTATTCTTTATTGTGGTTACGAGATTTTTGTTTTAAAATTCCTCCGTATCCTATTTCTGAGGCATCGGTTTCAACAATTTTTTCCCATTGAGGATTTGCAAGCATTAAGCATGGTAGAAATTTTACTTTAGTTTTTATTTTCTTGACTGCTTCCATATGTTCCTTATTCCAAGGAGGTGGATTATTCTTAAGTCTATCATAAAGACATGCAGTATCATTTGCTAGATTTTTATAATAGTCAGCAATGTAATTCAGACTTCCTAAAAATCTCTGTAATTGGGTTTTATCAATTATTTCATCTGGAAATTTTTTAGCAAATTGAATGCTTCTATTTATGGGAATAATTTTTCCTTGTCCTATATTATGACCTAAAAATCTGATTTCATTTTTTACCAATTCCATTTTTGATTTGGAAATCACTAATCCATTATTAATAACAATTTTCTTGAAAATCTCAAGATGTCTAAAATGTTCCTCTATATTAGAAGAGAAAACAAGAATATCATCAATACAAACGATGACAAGAATATAAAACAAATGTTCCTCTAAAATGTCTTGTAAGGCATAAAAATATCATCCATGATATGTTGAAATTCAGAAGGCGCATTTTTCAAACCAAATGGCATAACATTCCATTCATAATGTACAATTGGCACAGTAAAAGCTGTTTTATATCTATCTTGTTCATTTATTTGGATTTGCCAATATCCTGATTTTAAGTCAAACTTAGAAAATATTAAGACATTATGAAGCCTGTCTAATAAATCCTTTTTATTAGGAATAGGATATCTAATCCATTTTAAAACCTTATTTAATGGTTTATAATTAATAACCAATCTAAGTTTTCCTTGTTCAATTTCTGAATGTTTATTAACATAAAAAGCAGTACAACTCCAAGGAGAATAAGATTTCCTTATCAGATTCTTATCAACTAAAGATTCTATTTCTTTTTTGCAAATTTCTAAATATTTCGAACTCATATGACAAGGTCGGGCTTTAGTAGGAATTTCCTTTTCTGAAAAATTTTCTTCATAGGGAAGAGAAACAATGTTTCTTTCTATTCCAAAAAGCATTTGGTAAATCACTACATATTTCTAAAGAAAATTGATTTTCTATCCTTTTGATTTTATCTTGAATCTTCTTATTATCAAGTAATTCTGGAATAGTATGAATTCCTATTTCATGTTTTAGAAAATTAATCTGACTATTCTTAGCCTTGATAATATCTTGAACTATATTCAAAATCTTAGTTCTAGGATCAGAAATTAAATTAAATCTGACCGATTGATTATCAATGGTTCCTAAAAGGCCTTTATCATCAATCCTATGAATAGGAAGAATATTATGAATAAAAGGGGTGCCAAGAATTACCTCATTGGTGATATTCTTGACTAGTAGAAATTCAGTAGGAATACAATTCCTTTGGTAGCATACCTTTGCATTAGTCAATTTATAATTGACTATTAGTCTTTCTCCTGAGGCAGAAGAAATATGATGACCTGTTTTCTCAAAATATTGAGTGGGAATTAACCTTCTCTAACACAATTAAGATCTGCACCTGAATCAATTAATGTAGTAAGATTCTCAATCTTGTAATCAGAATTTATCAAGAGATTAATCTTGATATGCCATTTCTGAGAAGTAATAATTTTTAAATTATTCAAATAATTCTCATTAATCTCATAATTTATGAGATTTGGCATTTCTGCAGATGTAGAAGTAGAAGGCAAACTATTTTACTTTAAATGTTTTTCTAATCATCTGATTTTCTTCCCTTAATTCTATAATATCTCTTTTGATAACCTCAATTTCATTCTTAAGGTGTCTAATTATGATAGGCTCTTCTCCTATTTTCCTATCCTTTAATTGTTTAATGACTTCAGTAAAGCTATAAAGATCTTCTTAAATCCTTGGTTTCTGAGAGCTTCCTATTTTCTCAGTTCCTGTATTAGGAATTTTACTAATGATTTCTATAATTCTCTCAACATCCTGACTAGTAATCGTGTTGAGTTCCATATCCTGAAATTGCGAAATTAATTTATAATAATCCTTATCAGAATCATTGTTATCTGACACTATCTCTTTGCATTGGCATTGTGAATCCTTTTCTGATTCTTCTATTTCTTCTGATCACTACAATTATTACAATATCTTATAAATATTATCCATTCACAAAAAAACTCCTATTTCTCTGTCTCATTTTTCTTAAAAAAAATTTTCTTACTTTTTCTAACTCTCTCTGAAAAATTTTTTCTCTAAAACAAAGGGCCTATCCAATTGCAAGCCAATTTTCTCTACTTTTCAAACATGATTATACATTTTTCTTAGTTTACACACTGGCTTTCATTTAACAGATGCTTCAACAAGTTTTGTGTTTTAGAACACCCAAAAATTTAATCACGATGCTCTTTAATGAGAAAAAATTCACCAAAAGAATTATTAACCATAGAAACTAAAGACCAAAACAAAGCAATCAAGCCAGGGATTATAATGAACACAGAGATTCATTTGTCAGTCAAGCTGAGAATATATTAAGAACCACAGAAATAGTACAAACAAGCTGACCTGCTTCCAGAGTTCCTCAGCTTCCTTTGTACGGCCACGCATTTTTGCCCGGTCAGAGATTGCTATAGCCCAGTTATAGTAAGCCTGATCACAACAATAAATCCCATACATTTTCAATATAATGAAACAGTTCCTCTCATATCAAAATAAATATAGGTAAAAGCAAGAATAAATATTGTTAACTAATTTCTGCGGATATCCAATCTAAAATACAATACTGCAAAATGAGATCGAACTATCATAAACAAACTGTAATTTCTGCAGATATCCAATCTAAAATACAATACTGCAAAATGAGATTGAACATCATAAACAAACTGTAAATTGACCTTCCATCCATCTAATTCATCACCAAAAAGATAATATGCTGATTAAAGATTTAAACATGAAGACTAAGTAGAACACAACTGCAAGCATTCGCACATACTTGCTCATGCAGAAGGCCATATTAATCTGAAATATGGCTAAAACTTATGTGCAAGATATTCCTTTCTATTGAAATTCAACAACCATATAGGATCGCGTGTTTACTCAAAAAGTGGGGAAAGAATCAACATGGCAGTCACTTACATCATTAAGTGTGGGGCAGAGACAGGTAGCCTCCTCATATTTTCTACATGCTTCTTCAAGCAAAGCATCCTTGGAAGGAGAACTGGATTCTGGACTTACATTATCAGCACTTTCCTGCATGGATAGTGCAAATACTATAAACCATAACATCTCCATAATGGTGCAAATTCAAGACATTAACTGTGTAATTCCAAAGGAAAGACATTCAGGTAGCCCATCTAGATAAACACACCAATAATTAATAGTAGTAATTTGAGGGTCCACAAGGCCATCAGAAAGCACAAAAGTTTCCACCATTTCTGCTTAAGGCATCAGAAGATTTATTGATAGATAAAATGACAGGAAGTAAGACTGCTTAATCTAACGTTGCTTGCAGGCAAGTGAAATTAAAATGCAAGACAAAAACTTATTACAGTACATTCTCATAAGACTGTTTTAACTGCACTATTCAAACCTGAAGAACAAGTGCCCAACTGTACAATGCATCATAATCATCAGGATTTCTGTCTAGTGCAGTTGCATATCTGTAAATCAACATCAAAAGAAGTCAATAAAATAGTGCAACCTCAATGTGGATGAGACTTTGCAAGGAACCGACACTTGATGGCAGAGGCTATATTCATGAAAAGTTCATCCTGGTGAATTTTCTTATGAACACAAAACCATGAATAACAAAGCCCCTAAAAGCCTGCAGACATGCTCCATGGGCATATGCCAATCAATCAACATACATTGACTCAATTAGTATATCCTACGGGAATATCATGTAAAATAAAGCAAAAACAAGGAAAGAAAGCGTAAGCATTACGATTGACTGAAAAGTTTTTACCAGATTTCAATTTCTGTATATAAATATAAGTAGTCTACATAAATCGAAGTCCGTTAGATATGATTAAAATGGATTTTGTTGTATCCTTTAGCAACTATTCTCTGTAAAAATTAGATCAAAAACAGAAGGGCAAAGAAGTCCTGTGATTGGATACTGAAACTCCAACTTAGTTGGAAAATGCACTCAGATGTTTGGAGTGCAATAACTGATCAAGCAGCATTATAAAAGGAAAAGAAAGTGAACAAATATGTATGGCAGTTTACTTCACATAATGCACCAAAGATAAAATGACTACCTCCTGGCTGCAAAGGTAAGAATCTTTTGACGAGATCTACCTTCCTCATCAAGACCAGTGACACTATTAATCAACTCCATAGCAGCATTACTCTGTTTATTTTGTTGTTCTGAGTATGGCTGACTTGAAAACATTGAAAATCCACATAGAAGAACATTAGTAGAATCTCACCAAAGTAAAAGCAAACCAGAACTCCCCCAAGTCAGTCCCTCAATCATATAATTGGAAACAACCCTCACATGTTGATAGACACCAAACAAATTAGCAGGTGAACAAAAACAATTACGAAAAGGATGTTGAGAAAATAATAACCTTAAAGCTCCAAATAAATAAAAGCTTAAAATAATACAAGTAAAATTTTCACACTCTATGCGTGTAAAATCATTTATAAATTATGAAATTATTGTATTTTAAATAATATAAATAGTATAGGTTGAAATTTAAAATATAGAAATACTTAAAATAAGAAAATAAAAGATTCAAAAAATTGAAAGTGAAAAAATCAAAAAGAAAACAATAATAAAAATAAACTAAAAGAAAAGGGAGAAATAAAGAATTAAACAAACTAAAGAACTTATAATAAGGATAGGCTCTAATTTTACATTGTGAAACTAAAATAAGGATAAACGCGTCTTTTTACATTTGTGCAACCAAAATAGGGTCAAACACTTAATAATGTTGTGTAGATACACTTAACCTTGAGAAAAGGACCATGAACTTCACACACACACACACATAAAAAGGAAAGGTAATAAAACATAAAATTGCACTTTCCATGGAGGACACATTCACTTCAAGTAGGTAGGGCATTTTTTTGTGATGTATCATACTGGCATCTAGTAAAATTAACCTAGCAGTAATTTAAACTGGTATCTGAAGCTTTTCTCCTTCCATATAAGTGTTTCCTTGCACTTGTGCATAAAGTCCAACTCTCAGTTATTTCACAACATTCAGTCCACTATCAAGTACCAATAAAACAAAGTGTAAATCTATCTGAATAATCAAGCAATTCCCATGTGATCTGATATTACTTTTTAATTGAAGACTTAAAGCATCAGCTTACAAAATGCAGAATCCAAAGTCATGGAACTTAACCACCATTGCCTTTCAAGCTTCCAAACAGTACTCTTGCAAGTGATCAACTTCAGTCATTCACACAATCAAAAGAACAATTGAGTCTATGTAGGAAATACAGAAGAAAAACTAATAACAGAAAATCAGTTCTTGATATCCGAAAGTAAAATCCTATTTGACAGCATCATAGTCCTAATCAACAGCCATTTCTTCAAAATCATTCAACAGTCCTATGATTCTTAAAATTTAATCCCGTCTGTGTTTCTGATCTTTGATCTGCTCTGCATGTCGTCCCGTTATGTCACAAAATCCCCAGATTCCTAACATTAACTTCTCTTCTCAGTAGTCGCAGATAAAGCAAATTTTGAAGGGCCTTGTCAATTTTAAGGGGTTTCGAACTTTCATGTTTCAACGCGTTAAACGATGGAGCAGTAACATGATTCTACGGCTACGGAAGATTTTAATTTCACTTACTTAATCATCAAGCAGTTCAGTTAAGCATTCGTAAAACTTCAGCTGCACAAGATCTAAGCTACAACAAATGCATTGGCTCATGACATTCCCACCAGCCCAGCATTATCTATCCCATAAAATCTCATCTTTTCGTCTTTTTCTTTTTATCACTCGAGGACTTGGACTGGCAGAGAGACACCTAAATCTAATAGGTCCCGTGAACTTCGATCCCAATATAATCAGTTAAAGATGATTAAGTCCAGAATAAAGAACCCTTCAAAACTTCATCTGAAATTTACTGACCTATGAGGAGTGTCGACTTCTCGTCCGTCATTATTATTAACATCTCCATTCTTCAATTCATTCAGCAATTCTCTCATTGTAAACGTCCGATTTCCATCTTCCTTCCCCAGTTTCAAATCACGCTCCGCATCTTGGCTCGATTGCACGGCTCGCGACTCTACACCACTTGATTGATTCGAAATTTCTGCCTCCGGTGAAGAACCCAACGCCTCTGCATTAACTGGTTGTTCTTTGCTGGATTTTTCGGCGTCGGGTGGTACATCGGTTTCCTTGGCATCAGGAAGCTGCGGATCTGCATCAGCGGCCGCAGCCTCCGTTGGGGGTTCGGGTTCGGGTGACCCATTTTGCAATTCGGATTGTTGGGAATTCGAGGAGGACATGGCGATAATAGGATTCGAATTTGGAATGTGGAAGAGTGAACAGAGAGATCTCCAATTTCTTCGTTCAGCGCAACGGCTAGTTGCAGCTATGTGAAGCTCTTCCAGATGTCTTTTTTTTGCCTTAGTTGTTTTAATATTACAAAATAAATAATTTATATATACTTGCACTATACATACTTGGAATCACAACAAACATTGTACATGACTGAGGCCCCTTTTTAAACTGCTGAAAAATTTTTAAAAACATAAAATTTAAAATATATAATAATTAAAATATATATAGTTTTTGAGATAAAAGCAAAGGTTATGTTTATTTATGTTTTTAAGTGTCTGTTTTTTTTATATTTTTTGAATAATGTGTAAAAATAAAAATAAATAAATAAAATTTAAAATATATAATGATTATAATATATATTTTTAACATATATGATGTAAAACAAACATAACCAAATGGTCCAAAACAAACATAGCCATGTACATTTGTCTTGCTTCCCTAAACTGCACCATTACATGCCACTGCGTTGTGTGCAAGGCATGTGTGGTGCACGTCTTTATAATTTTTATTTCTTACAATTTATCTTCTCAATTGAAACTAAAGATAGCAAAATTGTCAATTTTGACTTTAAATCTTTTTTTTTTTTTTGAGAAAAAGTTTTGGTCATTTTTTTATTTCTTACTTTTTTAATAATTTTTTAATTATTGTCCATTCCCTACTCCAATTCTAACTAAAATTTTTCCTTTGGTTCTTTTTTTTTTTTTTTTCCTACTAGGTTTCCTTTTGTTTAATTCTATTTGAAAGCTATAGAGTTTTGCTTTTTTTAATTAATTTTCTAATTTTTTTACAATTTCCATTTCTTTTTAAGAGTTCTACTCTTTTACTCTTTTCTCTAGTAAATTTTATAGTTTTTTTTATTTTTCTGTACTTAATGTATCTATAATTAAAATAAATAGATTTTTATTGTCAAAAATGTGCTCATAGTGATTTTTAACCAATTTTTATAGTTTTGCTTTTTAGAAAACCAATGTTATTAAACTAAATCAATTTTTGTTTTATTTTATTTTTTAAAAAAAAGATTATTTTTAATTGTTAATTTTTTAACCTTTTTATAAATAGATACAAATAAGTTGTCTATAATTTTTTTACAAAAGTAAAAGTTTAAAAATATTTCTATTTGCCAGTAAATTTTGTTTTTGTTTTATTTTTAGGAAAATAAATAATAATATAAATTATTTTTTATTTATATAATTCTACATTGTACTTCAACAAGGCCATGACCGGAAAAAACTTTTGTACCATAATATGCCGCACGCTATGATGCATCCTAAATAAAGGTCGTGAATCTCTTTTCGCTTCACGATATCAAATGACTACAATACATTTACTTCACTATATATATTATTTTTACTTTCTTCCTCCTCAATTTTCATTTATTTCATCTCTTCCTTCAATTTCTATTATTCTATTTTTTCCATCTCTTCTCTCAACTTTACTTTATTTAATTTATCTAGTTTCTTAAGTTTTTTCTCTTATTTGAACCATGTATTAAGAATATACATCTCTTTCTAGTTGCACAATATTAAATTATTGTAATACCCTTGCTTCTCTATGTATTTTTCTTTTACTTTCTTTTCCCTTAATTTTTATTTATCTTATTTTCTTTTCTTGATTTTAATTATTGTATTTTTTCTATCTCTTTTCTCAAATCTAATTTATTTTATTTATCCCTTAATAATATAAAATTTATGTTTAAATAGTTATTAAGTCTTTTATAAGTATGCATTAGATTATTAGTTATACGTTATGAATATAAGAAATTTTAGTTTTTCATGTAATTATTAAAATATGTTTATTTTTTATGCATTATTTTTTCACTTTACATCAATTTTCAGTTATTCCCTTTATTACTCAAATTTAATTTATTTCTTTCATTTTTTTTTCTTTCTTTTATCTATTCCACTGTCTATAGTTAAGGATATGAGCACAAACTATACTTACTATTTAATTAATGTTAAGACTCTTAAATAAAGCTACTTTGGCCCGATAAATCTCATTACAAAAGAAAAACCTTGTTTTGTAAATATTTAAGGGTTAATAAAAAAAAAAACTGTCAATTACACCTATTCGAAAGAAATAATTCCCTAATCTATAAAATGGTAAACTAAAAATAGTTGTATATTAACAAGTTAACATGCAACCTCCACCAGCAACCACTTCTACTACACATATTATCCATTAAATACCACTTACTTTCGTGGAAATTCTCATCAAGAATAACTGGAAGGTACCTAAAAAAAAGAAACAAAAGCAGAATAGTGATGGTTTGAGTCTTGCACGAAGTCGTGTTTTTAAGGAGTTAGTTTTCCAATTCGAAATTCTTCCAAGACTAAACAAATCTACTTCCACACAAATTAATTATTTGAAAGCTCAAGAATTAGCAATCTCAATGGACAGAAACAAGAATAGCAGCGAGAAGAAGAAATAGGTAGAAGAGAAGAAATAGCAAAACACAAAGACAATTTTTAGAGTAATGAAGAGGCAAGCTGTTTGTGTTCGTGCGTGGATGATGAGTGAGGGAGTGCGGATTGGATCATCCTACAGGTGCCAGAACCCTCAAATATGTATAGTTGTTAAGGGGATTTCATGAATGGTTGCAATGATTCTGGTACCATAGGGGTTGCACTAGTTGGATGAAAAGATGTGATGCTTGATGTGTGCACTGGCTTCAAACATATCTGGTTGCAGAAGAAAAGATGCATTTGGCACCTTTTTGTTACTATGAGAGCATTTTAGAAAAGGGGTGTTAAAGGAAGAAAACGAAAGGGCCATGTTTGGCAACCATACGAGAAAGGAGTTTGTAGTGAAAGGGTGCATTTGATTCGTTAAAAATAGGCAAAAAAGAAAAAACTAAGGCAAAGACTCAAAAAAATAAAATTCAGCATTGAGGTAGTATTTTTGGTGTGTGGGAGAACAAATCGGCTTATTTGAACTGCATTGGGCCAAGTTAAGTGCATGAGCCCACTTCCTAAGCTTATTTTCATCATTAGCCTAATAAAGCGCAAATTAGTATATAGGGGTTGTGGTGTGGTTTGGTTTTGAACATGGAATGAGAAACCTTTTGAAATACCCATTCTTCACAAAAATCCCTTACATATTCAAGAGGTTTCTAGACAAAACTAAAGTTTCAAAATCAAACAAGGAAAATGATGCTAGACTTGTTTGATCTCAATATAGCAAGGGATGTCTTTTCAATTATGAACCAAATTTAGACTAATAGAATTTGAGTTATAAAGTCGCTAGTGGAATTAGGTTTATAAACCAGTGACTTTTTGTTGTAAGATAAAGATTCTATTAGTCACATTGAAGACCAGCACAATTACAATTCAACATGGTTTAGCCCAATTTAGTCGTGCGTCTACCTAGTTTATTCATGTGAACTCCAATTGATTGGCCACATTGTATAAAAGCAACCACATTCCACTCTCATACAAGTGAATTGATCAAGTGTGTGTTGCTAATACACCGTCCATTCAAATTATGAATTAATTAAGAGTCTTAGAGACTTATCCTTAAGGTTGATTAGCTTAAGCTCTCTTTTTCAAATCTTAAATGGAAATCACATGTCAAAAGCTTCATGATCAAATAGAAACTTATTTTACCTATATGAACCACATTCATGGGATCTCCAATCAAGTAAATTGAGTTATCATCCCTATTGATCTCAATTAGCCAAAGTCCCATTGTCCTTATAGTTTAAAGAATTCTTCTTCTTCCTACGGGCTTAGTCAGAAGATCAGTCACATTTAACTTCAACTTCACATAATCGATGGAATTTATTCCAACCCTCATCAGTTGCTTTATAACATCTTGTCTGAACTTCATATGATAACTCTTTGGGTGGAATGATGTATTTTTAGAAATGGCAATAACATCACATACTAAATAAGAAGTTTCTTAACAAATCAGTCTTTGAACTAACCAATTCCGGCTATAAACTCTGACTCTACAATGGATCTAGCAACAGTCGTTTGCTTGGTTGATTTCCATGCCATTTCATCTTTTCCAAGAGTAAATATGTATCCACTAGTGAATTTGGTTTTATCAAAATTAGATATCCAATTAGCATCATTGTATCATTTCAAAATAGTAGGATATCCACTATATACCATAATTAGTACATCTCAAATATGTCATTAGTTGTTCCAAAGTAGATCAATGATTATGATTATGATTCTATGTATATCTGCTCAGTCTATTCACAGCATAAGCTATGTTAGGTCTTGTGAAGTTTATCAAATACATCAAACTCCCAATAATTTGAGCATATTTAGATTGAATAAGTAGGCCCTTTGTATTTTGTTTCAACTAAAAGGGTAGAACATAAGGAGAGCTCACGGGTGTTACATTAAAATATTTGAACTTTAAAAGTTTCTCTTAGAATAATGTTCTTATGACAACATTATACCATCATTCTTACTTAAGATCTTTACTCTCAATATCAAAGTTAGATAATCGAAAATATTTAGTGTAAGCAACAATATGCAAACTTGTACCAAAATTAAACATATCATCAACATATAAACACACAATCACAAATTGATCATTTGCCACTCTAATGTACACACATTTATCCACTTCGATAGAGGAAAATCCATCTCTAGTTAATACTTGATCAATTTTCTCATACCACTATTTAAAGGTCATAAAGTGATTTAATTAATTTACACACCTTACTTTCTAGTCCAAGTTCAATACTTCCTTTTGGTTAAATCATATAACTTTCTTTGTCTAATTCTTCATAAAATAAGACAATTTTAAAATCTATTTGGTGAATATAATGTTTACAAATGAAAAGTTAAAGCAAATTAAATTCTAATAGAAGCTATTTTAGTTATTAGTGCAAAAGTATTAAAGAAATCAATATTTTGTTTTAGTGAAAAAACATTTAACTACTAATCGGGCCTTAAACTTATATACTAAACCATTAGGATTATATATTATTTTAAATATCCAACTTATATCCTATAGGTTTTAAATCAGGTGATAAATCTACTAAAGTCTAAGCGTTATTTTTTCTTTTCATAGACTCTAGTTCAAGTTTAAAAGCTTCTATCCAAAATTTACTTTCAAAAAAAGAAATAGTTTCAGTGTAAGATTAAGGTGTACTATCAATAAGAAAAGTTCCAAAATTATTTCCCTAAGGAAAGAGTTATGTTCACGGCTTTTTGCTCATTATCAATTCTTCGGTAGAGATTTCTCCACTAGTTTCAACGTGTGCATGAGAAATTTTATACAAGTGGAAAAATTTGTTCAAAAACCTCAACATGTTTTGATTCAATAACAATATTTTGTTCAAGAAAATCACTTTTCAAAATAAGAAACCTATATTTTGTATTATGTTTAGCATATCTTATGAATATGCAATCACAAGTTTTAGAACTTAACTTTCTTCTCTTAGGTTCGAACAGCAATACCATAGCAAGATACCCCCCACTTTGAAATATTTCAAGTTCAGCCTATGGTTCCTCCAAATTTCATGCAGGATTTTACCAGTACTCCAAATATCGTAGCAAGATACCCCCCACTTTCTCTATCTGATTTTACCCATTTTATTTCTACCTAATTCTTATAAGATATAAAAGCATAAAATGTATCATTTTTATTTATAATGAGGTATAGTTTAGCATACCTAGAGAAATAATCAATAAAGGTGACATAATATCTTTTTTCTAATCTAGTCATAGTTTATTTTAAATCACCTAAGTCAATGTATACTAAACTTAATAACTCAAGTTCTCTATAAACTGGTACACTAGATTTCTTAACCAATTTTGTTTCAGCACAAACATCACATTTCTTTTCATTATCAGTTATGTTAGAAATTAGACCTTTAGCTTCCATTCTTTTTATATATCTGAAGTTTACATGTTCTAGTCTAACATGCCATAAGGAAATAGAATCAAAGATATAAGCAGAAAAAATACTTTTATTAATAACATTGGCAACATTGAGTACAAAAAGTCTTTAATTATAATACCTTTTGCCTACAAAGACACCGTTATTTGTCATTACGATCTTGTCAACCTCAAATGATACTTTCAATTCAACCTTACTCAATGGAGCTACTAAAACCAAATTCACCTGAATACTTGGAACATTTCAAAGTTTTTTTTTTATGTTAATTTTAACATAAACTTTTCTTTTTTAGAACCTTAATTATTCTGGAGTCTCTAAGGTAAACTAATTCCTTAATATCCCCCATAAGGGTGTATAAGGAAAACACTTCTTAATTAGCACAAATGTGTCGAGTAGCCATAGAGTCTACCACCTATTCTTTAACTGTAGCTACAATGTTTGCTTGAAAGATGATTGTAGCAATAATTTCATCTCCTATGGTTAAATTAGCCTTAGAAGTAGTATTATTGTCCGCTTTGTCAACTATCGTTTTGAATATGAACTAACGTGCATAATTATCTAGTTTTCCATAGGCAAAACAAAAGCCTTTTCTTTTCTTAATGTTAGATTGATTGGGCATGTAATTTTGAGACTTATTTGTGTACTTGATGTCCTTTTGTACCAAGTTTGTTGTCCAATTATTTTCTTTGCTTTGATAGCGTTTGCCTTCTTATGGTTGGTTTCCTCTATTAGTATGAGTCAAACAAGCTACTCAACCATGGATGTTTTCAGTTTGTGTTTGAGACTATTTTTGTAATCAAACCACAATTAGGGCAGCTTTTTAATTAGCACTTCAACAAAAAACTTTTCAGGCAAAATTATTTCTTCATTTTTGGTACTTGAGAATTTGAACTTTCATATCCTTATAATCCCCCATTTTCCATTGGTAATATTTTTAATAACAAATTTTTGTTTTGTGGCATCTTTAACAATGAATTTTGAGACCAATACTTTTTGAATGACCTTGGCCTCCTTACAACTACAGTAAACATAAAAAAAATATCATTGGACAATGTTTGCATAATCGAATGTCTACTAACCTTCTTTGTGCATTGCCAGGCTTTAATAGTAGCAAGATCTATTTGGTTGAGGGGTGATTAATGCATATGCAACTCCATGCATATCCAAGAGAGAATGAACATACTCTTGCTATCGCTTAAAATTTTTTTTGGACAAATATATAAATATTCGTATTTGTAGGATAGAATAGTGGAGGCTTGAGTCATGTATGAAGTACTGTCCCTAAGAAATTATTACGCCAATTCAAAATATTCTCCTCAAATTAAACAAACCTTTTTCCCACAAATTATTTATTTGGGAAGTTTAGGAATCAGTAATCTCAGTGAACAGAAACAAAGACAGCAGTGAGAAGAAGAAACAGGTATAAGAGAAGAAATGGAAAGACACAGACAGAATTTTCAAAGCAATGAAGAGACAGACTATCTGTGTATGTGCATGAACAGTGAGTGAGGTAGTGCTAGAACTCCTACATATTTATAGTTGTTGAAGGGGTTTCATGAATGGTTGCAATGGTTCTGCTTGGACAGGAGTTGCACTGGTTGGATGAAAGGTTGTGATGCTTGTTAAGTCTGCTGGCTTCAAAAAAGACGCGTTTGGCACCTTTCTATTCTTGTGAGGGTGTTCCGAAAGAGGGGTGTTAAAGATACAAAACGAAAAGATGCATTCAAGGGGCTTGTTTGGCAGCCATACGGGAAAGGCGTTTTTGGCGATGGTGCATTTGGTTGGTTAAAAATCAAAGTGGACAGAAAAGAAAAGAATAAGAGAAAGGCCTAGAAAAGGGCAGCATGTAGAGGGCAAATTAACCCATGGCCTAAATTAAGGTCCATGCATGTAAGCCCACTTCCTAAACCATTTTAATTTGGTTTTCAACGTGGGATGAGAAACCTTTTGGAATACTCATTCTTCACAACACTTAGCCCCTTAAAACAACCTCACATTTAGTTCAACAGGTATTGCATTAAGACTTCCATCAAACAGCCTTACAATAGGCATTGGTTGTGCTAATATCTTCCACTCAATCTGCATTATTGATGGTAGCCAAAACCCATCATTTGGATTGTTGCAATGGCTAACATCTTCGGCCAGATCACTGTCAAAGATACGCACTTTTTGATTCCATAGCTCCAAAAACCCTTGGCTACGATTCGATAAGAAGTTTATTTCCACAAACTTTGTTTAGGAGAAAAATGAGAGAAATTTTACTTTCAAATGAATAGTATATATTTAGCGTGTTCGGATGATAAGCCATGAGAGAGAAAAAAAAAGAATGCCATGATATAATAGGAATGATTGCTCTGATGTTATGGATCATTGTGTTTGTAGATAAAAATAATGGGACATGCGAATGTAATTGAATAAATAGTCATAGTTGATGTAGAAGGTTGTAATGTGCGTAGGTATTAATATTGTTATCGTTCAACACCAATTATGGTTGAATCATTCCAACAGCTCAATCACACTTCTTCACACCACCACCGCCGTGTCAACCTCATCCGGGAGCCACCTCCAAGGGCAGAAACCTAAGGCCCCGCCAACAATTAACCACATCAAAATATTGCAGTATCATGCCATTGCAGTATCATGCCATTCTTCTTACTTGCCCGTTCACCACCCGTGTTGTCACGGCCCTCGACTTGACAGTTGCTAGAGAGAAATCACTCTCCCAAAATTCTTATTGTTCCCATAATTCCCCTCACCCACAGCTCCCTCATTCAAATTTTCTCCAGAATTCTTGAAAAAACTAGAAAAATGCATGTTTAGAGTAAAATCACCGAAATCAGGCTTGAAGTTGATGAAAAAACTGAGGGTTTTTATTTTCGACAAGATTAAATTCAACGCTCATGGTTAAAGGGCTTTTGGTGGGAGAGCCGAAGTGCCCGATCTTGATCTTTTAAATGAAGCTGAACGGGGTTTCGGGAATCATTTGGATGATACCAGAATTTAAGGGAAGGTCCAGAATAAAAAAAAATGTGCTGAAATCCAGAGACAATTCTTTGGATTCCTCGGCTAGAAGCTTTGCCACCGTCGCTCAGGTATGGAAACGATCGGAGCTTGTAGTCGAGCTCTTTCACGGCCTCACCAACAAAGTCAGTGACAAAGGATTGGACTTAGGATGGTGAAGGAGGATGAGAGAACTCAAGTAGAGAGAAAATAGGATGAGACGGATCAGAGAGGACATGAGCGATGTGGGCTACTCATATGACATTGGCTAGGATAGAGAGGAAATTACGTCACAAAAATATTTACGGGACAATGTGGATTTTTTATTTTATACTATGTTTGGTTAAAGAATTTTGAGATAGAAAAGAAAAAAATAATAAAAAAAAATTTAGTTTGATAAAAAAAATGAAAAGAACAAAAAAAATTAAAAAATATATAGTTTAAGTTAAAAAAAATATTTTTTTCACAAAATACTGAAAAAAAAAGAAATAAACTATTTTAGCTATCTCTTTTTTTAAAACATTTATTATTTTTATTCTTATCATCTATCCTCAAATAATTTCTTTTAAATAATTAAAAAAATATAAATTTTATCTTATTTTTATTTTAAATTATTTCTCCTTCTTCATTAAAATCACTTACCAAACATCCTGTGAGATTTTGAATTTCTTCAAAATTTCTTTCGTTTTTTCTTATATTTTTTTTCTTTCAAAAATCATAAAATCAAGCATTGTGTCAGAGTGTCGGCCCAGTACCTCGGGTGAAAAGCAATAATCCAAGCATAGCCGCTTTGTCTCTTTTTTTCTTTTCTTATTCCTTTTTTTTTTTTTTTTTTTAACTATCATTGTGAGAAGGGGTAAAGAAAATTTTTGTTGGGTATTTGAAAGAGGTTCTCAAAAGATTAAGCATTTTCTTATGTTGGCAAGAATCGATTTGGATTCTTTCTTCCTTCCACGACTAGCACGTTGGATTATTTTCTCCCTCTTTCTGTTTTTTTTTTTATTATTTTTCTGAAATTTCAGCATCATATTTTTCAGAGCATACTTAAGATTGATGATTGATTGTAGAAAATTTTAATGTCTTCTGTAGAAGTATCGTCATGCATTTAACAAGAATGTAGTTAATATTTCACATATGACGAGATTTGATGGATCTTAGAAATCGGTTTTCTCAAATAATGAAAAAATAGAGATGAGACATATGCTCTTACTTCTGAAATGTATATTTATTTATTGGTTACAAATTCTTTTAGTCGAGAAGTCCATATACAAGATTAAAAAAATAATAATAAGAATGCCATTTGACAAGGTAATCCTTTGGTGGAGAGTGGTGATTCCTTTCTTAGTTGGATAGAATAGTGGTTTTTTATGTCAAGTTTATATTTCTTTAGTTCTTGGACAGAATTATAATATTATGCTTTTAAACATCATCAAACTATTTATTATATATTTACTATTCTCTTTATATTCATTATAATATCAAATAAATGTAGGTTAAAAATTGAAAATGTGTGTGTGTGTGTGTGTGTGATTAATGGAACATTTTCTAAACACTAGTCGAGTGTACTTTGATTGCTAGTATTAAATTATTATAATTCTCTAATTTAAATATATTTTATTTTGCCTTAGCCATTCTATTCTAATATAATTCTACATTTTATACACATATTTTTAATTTTTGATATACTGTGAATTTAAAATTAATTTTATTTTTTCTTTAATTTATTATAATAAATAATATGTAATTATTTATAAAAAAAATCACAACATTGAATTTTCTATCACTTTTAATTATTTATAAATTTTTATAATTAAAAAAAGTTAATATTTTATTGTAAACTAAAACATAAAGCTGCTGTAAAACCAACCTTTCAAAATTTATTTGTAAAACTAACTTCTAAAATATTCGGTTTTCACTTTTAAATATTTTTAATTTTAATTTTTTAATATTTTTATTACATTTTACACTTTATAAATATAATTTATATTAATTCAGAATTTTTAAAATTAAATTAAATTTATGAAAAATATAAATTATATAAGATTTATTAATCTAGAAATATAAAGTAAATATTATAATTTTGATTCAAATCTGTATGTATTATTTTAAAAATAAATCTCGAAAATTGACTTTAATATCTAAATTTTGGTTTGAAATCAAATTCTTAAAATCTGGCTTTAAGTTTACTAAACTTTTTAAAATTCAGTTTATTACTTTTTAAATGTTATATATATAATTATTATTAATCAAATACATCTAAAATTGAATTAAAATTAATAAATCAATATGAATAATGTTTGATGTATTAGATATATATCAGTTATAACAAATATAGTGCTACTTTGTAATTAAGAATAATTGTTTGAAGTGGTAAAAAATATTTACATATTCTTGAGGTATATCTCAATAATAATCTTTATTTTTATCATTAATATTTAATTTTCAATACGTTTATGATTATGTTTGCTACTGTAATAAAATTAATTGCAGTGGAAAATTATATTTCTTAAACGCCATAACATTAAAATTGAATTATGAGATTTTCATTTTTAAAAAATACCCATGATGTATCTATCTGGTTTTAAGTCATAAGTATTTGATTTAAAATCCAAACCTCAAAATTTGATTCTATTTTTTGTGAAGTTTTAAAGATAATTATATTTTTTCTACTACAATTAATTTTTTAAAATTAATCTGAAGTAATCATAACATATTCATGATTAAATACTAACAATATAAATATTAAGTATCGGATAGGAACATGTATAAGAAATGCATGAGTAATTCACTATCTATTCGTACAATTATCATCAACTACAAAGCAGAAATATATGGTTAAAAAGTAATATCAAATATCAAATATTATTGATATTTTTTTATAATTTCAATTCTATTAGTATTAAAGTGATAATAATCATATTTATAACATTCATAAAGTAATAAAGAAAAGTTTTAAAAATTAATAAACTTAGAACCATATTTTACAATTTTTTATTCCAAAACTGAAATCCAAAGTTCTCATTTGAAAATCAGCTTTCAAGAATGTATTTTAAACCAAAGACTTGTAATTCTTAATCATACTTATACTATTTATCATATTACTTTTAATTAATAAATAAATATTATTTATATTGTTTCATAATTTTGATTTAAGTTTAAAAGAATTGAATTAGTATAGATTATATTTGTAATATTACATTATAATTAATCAAAATATTAAAAAGTTAAAATAAACAATTAAAAAATTTTTGATGTTAAAAAAATGAAAACTAAAATTTCAAAAATTTGTTTTAAAACCAAATCTGAATGATGGTTTTAGAGACAAATTTTGAAATTTTAATTTACAACAAAATATTAATATTTTAAAATTACAGGAATCATATAAATAATTTTATTTCATGACAATAAAATAAATAAACCAATATTTTTTGCGCCGTGGACCTACATATTGAAAATAAGCCCACAATGCCCAAGCCTTGCCAATGGGCCATGGCTTTTTAGCACAATGCACCCATGTTCGACTGGTAAGATCCTAATGGCAATGATCTTGTGATTAGTATTATTAAATGAATAGAGTTTGTTAAGATCTTAAAAATCCATTTTTCTCCAAATAAAATGAAATGCCTTTATCCAATGCTGGCGGAGCATTCAGCAACAAAGAGTTCTTGGACATGGAGTGTCGGAACTACCTACCTATATTGCGTAGTGCAAAACTTGCTTTGTGGTGAGCTCTCTCTCTCTCTCTCTCTGAAATTACAGTGTCTTTCCATGATGTTTGATTTTTACACAAATTAACCCTTTAAGTATGACAAATTATATATACCTTTTCTCAATTACATTTCTAATAAACATTTAAATCTATCCAGTGAATGAGCTTTGCATAGATCAAATATTTTAAAAATTATATATAACTTTCTTGAAAGGAGGTATACGTAATTTCTCATACACTATTAAAAAAACCACTTAATTTGAAATAGACAAAAAACTATCTCAAATTGGAATGGATTTAGGATGGTTTTGAGTCCCAAAAAAAAAAAAAAATGTTCAATGCTATCTCTAAGTTGTCTCAAAAAAATTATTTTAAAGTTATCCCAAACTTGACAAGAGAAAAAATACCATCTCAAATACGTCTCTAATCGGAACAGTTTTTTCAAGTCACCCCTGTAGAGAGGGATCAAAAAAGTTGTCCCTAAATGAGAGATGGCTTATAAAAGCCGTCTCAATTTGGTATGACTTCCCAAAGTTGTCGGCTTCGAAAAAGGAAAGCCATCCTTAATTTAAGAGACAAAATTGGAATGGCTTTTTGAAGCCATCTTTATTCACAAATTGGAAAATATATAGCTCTTTCAAATTTTAATATTTGAGTTTTTACTCTATTTTACATTTAGGTTTTTTTTATATTCTTAAATGAAGAACAAGATTTGACGTACATTACCTCATTCAGTATTTTTATTGTTTTAAAAATAAGTATTTAAAGTGGTGAAGTGTTATATGTAATATTATTTTTTTTTAATATGGATTTTGAGAGAGGATTTGGCAAATATTACTTGGATTTGTAGGTTTCTTGTTTATTCTCTAATGTGATAATGACTTTATACATTTCAAGTAAAATATTGTGTACTTATGAAATATTTAAAATAACTTTAATAATTTTTGCTAACAATATTGCCAAAGAATTATTTGTTGAATTATAGGTTTATATTTTCTCTCTCCCATGTCATGATTAGGGCTATTATTGGACAAAGCTACTCAACTCGGCTCAGTCGAGTAACGTTAAGTAGCTCAATCAAAGTTTAACTCGAGCTCGAGTCGAACTTCGAGTAGCTCGACTTCCTTTAACAAGTTGAGCTTGAGCCTATATTCCTAAGCTCGAAAGCTTGTCAAGTTATTCGGCTTGACTAGACAAAAATTACACCCTCCATCCCCCATTAAATTTTCCAAACTACCTCCCCTCTCTTGTAGGCTGAGCTCGGCTCAAGCTCAAGCTCAAGCTTTGGAAAATTTCAATCGAGTTGAAGCTCAACTACAGCCTGAGTTATGATGAATTTTGTTCATTTTGAGTGAAATATTCGGAACTTAATGAAACGTATAGAAGAAACTTGTATTTTTTAGTATGGCTTTTATATATATGAGAGAGAAAATTTATTTATATACTTTACTCTTTGTGGCTAAGAAAAATGTTGAAGCAATTGAAAGCTTGGATGTACAACAAGAATCTACTTTGTCATGGAGCTCTAACACCTGAGTTCGAGGATGGTGTCAATGAATTTATTGAGTGGGCCACGAAGTAGTATGATTTTATAGGTGACAATAAGATCGGATGCCCATGCTCACGATGTAAGAACAATCATTTTTTAGATGCTGATAAGGTAAAAGTACATTTATTTAGAAAATAATTTGTGTATAATTACTTTAATCAGGCCACTCATGAAGAACATGAGTACCTTGATGAAATCATAAATAGAGTTAGCCGTAATGTGGGTCTTGATAGAGTTGAAGGCTTTGAAGTAATAAATTGGAAGCGAAGAATGGTGTATGATGCCATCGTTCTGTGTAATGGACCATTAATAAATGATGTTAGGCCTAATCAGCTGGATTGTGTAATTGTTAGTGATTTTCGAACAAGTAACACAACATCTGATGTTAAAGGATTGTCAAAGAAGTTTTTTTTGATGTTTTACACACAATTGACCAACTGTTGCATGATGGATGCAATAATTTCTCCTAACTATTAGTGGTGGCCTGACTTGTGAATATAAAGGTTGAGCATAATATGTCACAAAGTCGTTAAAATGATGTTTCTAAATTACTTGGTGAAATTTTACCTCTAGATTATCGAATGCCCACCAAACTACTACAGTACAAAATGACTAATAGAATATTTAGATTTGCTTGTAGTGAAGATTAATTGTTGCAAGTCGAGCTATATGCCTTTTTGGAAAGATGGTGAATGCACAGTATAAACCCCCAAGGACTCGTACTCATTAAGAGAAGAATGTCCTATATGTGAAATTGTGATATTTGCCTCTCATTCCCAAATTACAAATGCTATATTCTTTAGATATGACAACAAAGCACATACATGGCATGCATGTCATAGTACTAAGCATGGGTCGATGTGTCATCCCTCTTATGCTAAGGCATGGAGAAACTTCAGTAAGACATACCCCATGAACCTTAAATGTGTGCTGGGTCTTTATGCTGATGATTTTACACCACATAGATCATATGGGAAGATTCACTATTGTTAGCCAGTTATTGTTATGCTGTACGATCTGTCTCTTAGGATATGTATGAAACATCTATATATGTTTCTCACTTTGATTCTGAGACTATCTGATCCTAAATGATTAATTGACGTCTATCTCTAATCATTAATTGACAAGCTTAAACAGTTATGAGAAGTAGGTACTAGACATATGATGCATATAGATAGGATTACTTTACAATGAAGGCAACTCTAATGTGGACTATTAACGACCTTCTTACGTATTCAATGTTGTCTGGGTGCAGTACAATAGCGGTGATGGGATATTCTGTTTGCATGGATCGTATGAGAGCTTTTTATCTCCAATTTGGGATGAAGGTATTGTGTTTTGATTATCAGCGCCAGCTTCACCCTATTAACTATTTGTATAGGAAGAACACGAAGAACTTTACAAAAGGTCAAGTGGAAGATGTTGTGCCCTTAGAGAGTCATGAGAACATACACGAAAACATTTACAGTGCCTACATAGAGTCATAGACAATCCTTATAGTTGGACATATTAGTATAGGATTGAACAAAAATGGATAAAAGGAGTTTTTTTTTTTTTGGGATTTGCCTTATTGGAAAACGAACTTAGTCTGGCACAATCTTGATGTCATGCACATTGAAAAGAATATATTTGACAATATTTTCAATACAGTAATGGAGATGAAACATAAAACCAAGGATAATTTAAACACTCGAAAAGATGTTGCCGTTATATGTGATTGTCCTAAGATTGCTATGTCTTTTGATGTTTGCGGCTTAAAGCCAAAGGCTGCTTACACCCTTGATTGGGATCTAAAACGGAAGATATGTGAATGGCTATAAGGGTTAAGGTTCCCTTACAGATATGCTTCTAATATTGGGCTATGTGTCGATATTAATGATTTAAGATTGCATGAGATGAAGAGTCATGACTATCATGTATTCATGGAGAGACTCATGCCTATTGCTTTTATAGAGATGGTACCAAAATTCATGTGGAATGCACCGACCAAAGTCTCTTTGTTTTTTTAGTATATGTGTATGGTTGTGCTAAGTGTAGATAACATCAGAGAATTAAATAGTATGGTGGTTTTTCCGTTGTCAAATTTTGTGGAAATATTTCCTCTTGCATTCTTTGATTCTACTTGTTCATCTACCTTACAAGGCAATTATTGGTAGTTTTGTTTAATATAGATGGATGTAACCATTTGAAAGGTCAGTACATCAATCCTAAGTTACTATTAATGAGTTTATTTCTTTGTTGATGCAGATTTACGCACAATCTAAAGAAGAAGGTAAAAAATAAGGCTCTTGTGGAGGTTTCGATCGTTGAAGCATATATTATGGAAAAAATAGCCACATTTACATCATATTATTTTGAGCCATTTGTAAGCTTGAGGAGAAAAAAAAAACCTCCAAGAAACAATAAGCATTGAGATAATCAAGATGTCCACTCTTTTTCTATTTTTAACTACCCTAATCATGCTCATAAAAAGTAAACACTGAGGTGGATCACAAGCACAGAGCGACACGCTACCAAAACATATGTCTTATTGAGTTGTCTCAAGGTGGATCCACTATGTAAGTGGGGACTCGAATAAGATTATCTAATATTATTTTATTTATGTTTTCCCATGCCCAAGTGTAGACTTATACTAACGCTTGTTGTTAGGTTGTTTGTCTAGTAATATGCTAAGAATGATAACATGATTGCTTGAACTGTGGCTGAATATTTTTTACCATAGTTCAAATCATATGCAAGCCCTTTTAACTTTATTCCATTACCATCGTTCCTACCTCAACTTTTAATGATGTGATCAAATCTCCATATAGGTATTAAATCCAAATCACTATGTTAAACAATGTAATTTTGTGAAGTTTGGCATTAGCTCAGGTATCCATGTCCCTACTTTCCATGAGTATTTATCAATGGATATACTTTTCAAATCATGGTGCATGGACAGGGGAAAATAATAATGAATTTTGGTATGTGTGCACATACGTCTTGCTACAATAATGCAAAATACGACTTGTATGGCTTAATTAAGAAAATATTACAGCTAGAGTACTAGGATTTACCTAACATGCATGTTGAGCAATTAAAGTGTCACTTAGTTGATCCTAATCGGGGTCAACATGTGCATCTAAATTATTAGTTAGTAGATGTCAACCATTTAAAAGTTTATCGTATGGATAAACTATTCATTCTTGCAAAGCAGGGTACACAAGTGTGCTTTTCTGAATATCTAAGTGTGAAAATGAACAAACATGGTTGAACTACTATTTGTAAAATTGAAGCACGTATAAAAGTGGAAAAAAGATGGACTGATGTCCCAATCCAAGCAGACACTAAGTACAACAAACTTGAGATAAATACTTCAAATATACCACCCTTGTATGATTCCAATGACATATTTATATATGTGGACCTTGATGAAGCTATGAGATGTCTCCACTATTTTAGTTCGAATGTATGACAACAAATATGCATACACAAATTCAACTGCTATCTTAAACATATTTTTCATAGAATTCAAATAAAGTAAATCAACAAAAAGGCATAATACGTTTGCATTCTTACAAACAATTAAGAGGAGACACATTCGAAATCTAATTTAAGCTCAACACATGCAACAAACTATTACTTCATATCATTATTGTCCCCCTAAGGTGGCGTATCATGCTCAAGGACTGTTGGCCCATTGTTGGGGAATGGTGTAGGTAAGAAAACATTTGAGAACTGCAACATTAGTTCAAGTCCTTTGTGCTAGCTCTTAAAATACTGAAACAGGCCATCATCATGCACAATTGAGTTTATCATGAACTCATGTAATCGTCCTTAATAATGTTGAGTGCGATGTGTGTTCAAATTGATCTGAGCCCTCAACTATTGATGTTGGGCCCTTTGTTCTTCCCATAAATCATCTGTTTATTGTTGTACTGCGATAAGGTCCTATCCTAGGCTTGGATGTGGAGCAACAGTTGGAGGTTGAGCTACTGCTTGTTATCCTGATGCTTCGCAATGGTGGGGTAGGTCTATAGGGATAAAGTCTCCTCTGTGGAACAAAATCTCATCCCTTAAGTTACGCACAGAGTTATGATGATGTGCGAAAACTAGAGCATGTCTCAAGGAATCCTAGCACATTGTTTAATCCCATCTTCTATACTAGTCCCCAAGTTGAAGTATATTCCCTCTCTAATGGTGTAAAGAATCACAGTTCATTCCCTACTGATGGTGGAGTGGTGGTTTATTTGGTGAATCCTGACTGTAGTAAAATACCATAATGTCTTTGATATTGTGTCCAACCCCCCAACCTATAAGAAGTGATGAAATCACTCGACATTTGTGACAAGTTCCAATATTGGTGGTTGGGACAAATCTTCTATGCTAACTGGTTTAATACATTCCCGTGTTCTTGTTCTTAGGGTCTCTCATGATTTTTCTCCTTCTCAACTCTTTCTCACCTTCAAGGCATCCAAACATCCAAAATACAAGAATTCCCTTTTCTATTTCTTGTTGGTGATTTTCACTGTGGGTTATATGTTATTTTTAATTTAATGGAACTATTGTTTGGTTGATTTGGACTTTGATATTCTAACTACATAATTTTGGGTTGATTTGCTTCCGTTAAAATATTGGAATTTTGAATGGAGTTACACTATGGCTTGAAAATTAAAGTTCTATTTAATATGAATTGTGATTAAGAAAGAAGCATCTCCACATGTGCACACCAAGTGTTTAATGAAATGAAAATATGATTTCCATGCACTATGTGACATTTTTGGCATTTTTTGAATAATCAATTGCGTATGTAACATATTCTTAATGCTCTTCTTTCAATGGACAAAATTACGTGGTTCACACTCGAATCTCTTTCATGGGTCTAATTATGTCATTTATGTGTTTTGAGGGTGCGCTGTGGTGCATTTTTGAGCGGGAAGTCCCAAATAGGGTGAGGCTCACAAAGAGGAGTTACCCCAAATCAAGAACCTACGTCTTGTGGGGGTATTGCATCTAATGACAAGGAGACTCAAACCCTTACAGAAACTCCCACCCAACCACCATTGGCATTAACGAATAATCAAGACCAACCATCAACCTCAAGGCAAACAGACCCTATCCCAAAACCAATATCCCCACCATTGGAGCAATTTGGGGATGACTCGCCATAGAGAGCTGGAGGTTCAATTCATTTCACTCTACGATCATTCAAGTAAGTTGACATGTAATTCAATATTATATTTGTACTTTTTAGTCTAAATGGAGTTTTTAATTTAATTATTAACAAATGTGTATTTCATTTTCTCAAGTGCAATAAGACAAGTTCCAGATGTAATTATGTACATAATGACAAATAACTACAATGGGCATAGATACGCTATAGTACTGTCCCTCTAGATGTTAAAAAAATTTTGATTCTGTAAGTTTAAGGTTAGGAAATTAAGTACTGTCTTTTTCACTTAGTATGATTTTATATTAATTTGATTGACTTTTACAAACATTCAACTGGCATATGTCATATACAATGTAGAGTCAATTTACTTGGGATGAGCTGGACCAAGTATCAATTGAAAAAAATTCAGAAAAAAGACAAGCAAATTGTTACATGAAGCCTTGCATCATGTACGAGTGTCGTACATGAAGTCTCTCTAGATCCCCCAAGATAAATGATATATTGTGGTGGCATAATGGGGCTAAGACATGTTTCGGGCTATATGTGACAAGAACAGTCCATGTTGCTAATGTTACCTTAGCCTCCACTATCTATTAAGGCAGATCAATTTCCATAACAGCCTACTGTGAATGAATGGTATATATGCCAAGAACATGCAATATTGGCCCTTAATATTATGCTAGCATGATGAATCTATCATAATAGTTATCATTATCAATTCTTAGGAGTAAGAGACAGGTGGAACCCCAACTCTATTAGAATTTTATTCCAAAGTATGAAAGAATGCATTTGGAGAATGGGTAAGGCCACGTGCATAGATAGCAGTAGTAATGTTTATCTATTCATTTATCCAATTATGTTTCAATGATTATGTTGGAAGCAATATTAAGGGTTTTATGAGGTGCTATGTGGTTAATTCCAAATAGGTTGACTTGTGTGGTGAATGTGTATCTACTGCATATACGTGTTGTACTTGACAAATTCACATGTGCAAGGTAAAAAGTTTTTCTCATCTTAATTCTAGGTGTTTAAAATATGTATTTGTGTAATTTTGTTTATAGCATGAGTATAAGTCATAAGCCATTTTGAATATATTAATTTGTGCTTTGATTTCATATTACACAAGATTTACATACACTATTTATTTTGTAGGAAATGATAAAAAACTCTCACAGGATCAGGATGCTGAGGACCCGTATGCAAATGCATTATCATCTCCAAGTAGCAATAACATTGTGATATAAGCACTAGGGTAGGTAGCCTAGGACGGGGTTCAAAACAAAGTCATTTAAACTATTGTTCCAAACTTCCACATCATTGACATCCTATCAAATTGAGCTCCACTCCCTCCAACAAGAATCGTAACTCATGAAGGAGAAGTTGCAACAGAATAAGGTTGAGCTAATTGATTACAAGATAAGGTTGCAATAGAATGAAACCAAGTTAAAACAAATTATTCGATGGGCTATCTCATATCGTGACTTCAACATGTTCAACTTTGTTGGCTTCTTACGACAGCTAGAGCACGATGAAGATGATGATGATGAAATATTAGGTGTAAACCTGTAGTTTGTTCGCCCTTATTTATATATACTCTATAAAATCTGACACATTTCATGTGACATTCAAACTATTTATTTAGTGTAAAATTTGACATTTTAAATATATTTTTATTATTTTAACTTGTTGAATTTGATATGTTGATATTTTACAATAATTTGCATTAATTACAATAAAATAAATTTAATTTTTTTAGAGAAATCTCTAAAGTTATCCTAAATCCAACCAAAAAATACCGTCTTAAAGCTTAGGATAGCTTTTGGAAGTTATCTTAAACTGTTAGCGATGGCTTTTTTAGTATGGCTTACAAACCTTCCCAAAAGCCATCCTTAATTAGTTTGGAATGACTTTTAAAATAAAAAGCCGTCACAAAAGCTGTCCCAATTTAATTGTTTTCTTGTAGTGATATTTGAGGGTTAATTTGTACAGCGTCAAGGGATGTTGCTTTAATTTTCCTCTTTTTCAATGTTTGTATGATGGGTATGATTGCATTGCCCTTTGAACTCCACAACTAGCTAGATCAATAGCCAAGCGTGCTACTAAAACTTCTATGCTTGCACTATAAGGGTCTTCGACAAGGACTGCTTTCCAGGCTTTGCATTGTCCTCTAAAGTCCCTTACCATAGCTCCCAAGTCCATCGTCCCATTATTGTTAAAACCTACTCCATCAAAATTAATCTTAACAATACCTCTAAGAGGGAAGACCAGTGGATTTGTTTTGGTGAGCCAATTGCTAAATAGTGGCATGTTCTATTAGATCATGAGCAAGAAAGTATCATCAAGAAAAAGAAACCAAATTCATGGGTCAAATTATATTGCCTTCCTATAGTTTCTTATTATGACTCCCACTAAGCCTAGCATAAAGTATGAGAGAGACTAAATTCTTCGAAATCTACATTATGTTCCTGTAAATCAAGTCTTTGAAGTGCATTCCCAAACAAAACAATTCTCCATTCAAGGTTTGAAAGTACCCAAACTTGTCCAGGGAAGGGACAACCTAGCAAGCCATAATCAATATCTTAGACACTTGATTTGCAATGAGGGCAGCCATCCTCCACTTTCCATTTTCTTCCCATTAGATCCAACTTAGTTAGGAGGACATCTCAACACATTTTCAATGAGAAGGCAAATATTCTCTTTGGAAATGATAATATCCTTTAGAAGTGTGATGACTACCATTTCACGGTCCTAAGATTTAGAATTATTATACATTTCACAAGATGATTGGTGTTCTTTACTAAAAATTGGTCATTCTTGCAAAATTGCCAAAATGAAAAATCATTAACTAATGATTTGTCGATAAGAATATCAAAAATATAATGAGCATTATATAGATCTTAATCTTTGTATTATGAGGTTTTAAAATGTAAAATTGGATGAAGTATTGGTTTCGAATAGATGAATTATGGGAGAAATTTTTACAAAATTGTCATATTAGGATATTTCTACCAAAATATTCATTCAAAATTTCTTGTCACCTAATTTTCTTATTATATATATTTTTAGGGCTGGAGCCTTATCTCTCTCCAGTCTTTGCCATCTCACTCTCTTTTAAGCAAAACATACTTTCCTCTCTTACATTTTCAACCATATCATAAGTATTGATAACGTGAGCATCAAGTTGAAGCAAGAATGTTCAAGGATGATTAGAGAACCAATCACGCAAACTAAGGCAAAGATGTTTAAAGAATCCATGACAGCACTTGTTCAAAATTTCCAAGAAAAGGTAGTACATTTGGAGAGGTTTGGCCAGCTAAAGGAGACCTCATAGATCAATCTAGTATAATGCATGGAAGAAGATAGCCAATTTGGAGCATCGAGATCAATCTAAGGTTAGTCATAGATCGATCACAAGAATGCAGGATCGATTGATAAAGCTAAAAACTTATTTTGAAATTTACAATCACAAATAACAATGAAATGATGGGGAAAGGCCAATCATTGGAAATCCTTCTGATTGATCACAACGCTTGTGTGGAGAAGAAGTTTTCCTTATTTTGATAGGATTATTTTCCAAATTAAGTAGCAATTTTTTTGGAATAATTATACATGTTATTTAGAACTTTTGGCCAAAAATTAATCATTTGAATAGGGCCTTTGACATATTCACAGCAAACCTTTTTCCAATTAATTAATAGAATTACTTTTGTTTGTTTTCTTTTGAACTTGAGTGCAATTCAATTCTTATGGAATCAAAATCCAAATCGAGTCATTTTAGGTTTTACCCTAATATATTAGTGACTATCAACCAATGAGGAGTGTTGGTTATAGTCATCCCACACTTGAGTTCTTCAAATTCCTTGAGTTTAGGTCATTTCCAAAAGTTTGTGTAAACAACATCTGCTTGGGTTCAAGTTACGTCTTTATCGAATCCATCTTTTGGTTTTTTGATCGATTCAGCTGGTCAAGCTTTAATTTTTTTTTCAATTTTTGTGTGAACTAACTTAGTGGGAAAAGTAGTTAGAGCTTAAAGGAGCCACCTATGTTAGTGGTGGTCGAGGTGGTGGTTGTGGTAGATGATAACATGTGTTTTTTGTAGCATATTTATACCCCTTATCATGTTTTTTTTTTTGCATGTATGTGAGCCAAAATAGAGATAATATGTTGTCATACATGAACTATATTAACTGTGGTGATTTGGAGGCATGTGAGTGTAGTTTTAAGGTTAATGGATTAATTATGAACAAATTTTACACTAAAATGTAATTTTTGGTCCATATGCTAAGTTTGCTATTGCCAAGATGGAAGCTGCAGCCATGGGAGTGGAAGATGCTACCGTGAAAGTCGAGTGCAATGTATTTTGGAATCAACTGCACTTGTTGCTCACGCCCATGGGAGAATGGTTCGAGATAGTGAGGACTACAGTCTTAGTAGTGAAGTGTGGTAGCGAAGCAAAGCACAAGGTGCGCTAGAGGATGAAGCACAATGCCTCACATGCACAAAAGTATTTGGTGCAGTCTCTAGGAGTGTAGCTGCAACAATGAAATGGGAGAACAGGGTGTACTATTTACAAGGCAAAATGCACTATGTTCGAGTTTGTGATCATAGTGGTACCATCGTGTGTGAGAGTCAGAGTCATGACAGTAGAAGTTGAGAAGCGAAGGTTTTTACAAATGCACACTTGGGTTTGTAGGTGCAAATAGAAGCTTCACGACTGCAAAATCAAGCATTGTGGTTGCAAGACACAACACAAAACTTGCAATACTCAGTTTTTAGGGGAGAAATTGTCTTTTCACACACATACACAAAGCTTAGACCCTATGCACCTATGTAAACATATTCTACATGTCTTGTAGACTATCTTAGGCTAGTTTTTACACTTTAAACATTTAGAACCTAGAGGATCCATTAATGAAGGATGAAGCTAGAGGATCACAAACCCTTGAGTGCGTATTGAATAATTTTGCATTGGTTTTTGTTGAATTAATTATGAACTGCTAAATTATTCGCTAGTCTCTTGTGATTTTGTTTGGTGGAAACAAGCATGCTGGATATTATGTTTAATTGTCCTTGCTTTCATTATTTATAATTGGAGAATTGGTTAGTAATTACAGGATTTAATCAACCTTACAATTAATTTGTAGTGGTGTGAGGAATAACAGAAGTGCAACTCATGCGGTAGACATACAATTACAAACATTAATTTTATAAGAATAATGGGAGTAAAATCATAGAATTTGTATATGTAATATATTGTTAATCACATAACCAAATAACTTAACTCAATTTGGCTTGGGAATACCTACTAAAATCTAGAGTTAAAACTATAAGAGAGTTTGACAGAATATTTTATAGAATTTAGAATTAGTAATCTGTAACAAGGCAATTAAATTGATAATTAACATAAATTGGTGAACCCTAGAAACCAACACATTACAAGGGACTAAATCTTTCAATATTTGATATTCCACTACTTAATTTTGATATTTTGGCTTTCTAAGTGCTCGTTTTGTTCATTTAATTTTTTTTCACTACATGTTTAAGGTTTAACTAAGAGAACTCTAGTTACATCGATAGCCACACTATTCCTCCTTGTAGATACAATACTTATACTCATTATGGTACTGGTTTTAATAGAAATTTAATTTTGGTGTGGTAATAACTTATATCAAATTTTGGTGCCATTGTTGAGGTGGGTGATGAGTGCTATTAAATACTTTGGAGGACCATTAGATTACGCTACTTTAATTTCTTTTGTTTTCTCATTTTCTCTCTTTCTATTCTTCTCTCTTGGATTCTTTTCTATTTTTTTGTATATCAATTTCTTACTTTGTAGATTCAATCCCTGTGTTTGGAAGATTTTTGTATGTGCAGGAACACAGTTGTAGATTTCGATTTTGATCTTGAAATTGAGAGAACACTTTGTAGAAGGCGAAGAACATTATTCCAATGTGAGCAAGGGATAGTAAAGATGGTAGAGGAGAACCCATCACTACCACCAAAGTAATTACCACCTTCACCAAACTAGCGAGCCATAAGAGATTATGTGCAGTTGGTGATGAATCGCACATGATAAGAATTGTCTAACCACTAGTTAATGCAAATAATTTTGAATTGAAACCTGCACTCATTAATATAATGTAGTTAAATCAGTTTGGTGGAGCCCCATATGTAGATGCCAACACACACCTTGCTAACTTTTTAGAATTATGCGATACAGTAAAGTTCAATGATGCCTCTAATGATGCAATTAAACTTAAATTATTTTATTTCTTTTTCATTGACAGAGTTAGGCAATGGTTGCAATCACTTTCTTTAAATAATATGGTCACCTAGTAAGACATGGTAAACAAATTCCTTGCAAAGTATTTTTCACTTGCTGAGACTACCCAACTGAGGTTTGAGATTAGAATTTTGAAATATCTTTATTCAAAACATCATGCAAGTAAAAGTTCCTAAAGTGAAGGAGACATAGTAGATCATGCTTATATATTTATTATTTGAGTATCTAACAATTGTTCTAATAATTAATATCCAATTTGACACATGAACGAATATACAAGCTTATATTTGATGCTTGCTTCGGTAATAGCAAGGATATTTTACAATATCATGCTAAAAATAGCAATGGCGTAAATTGAGGAAATGCTTGAAGAAGTTGAAAATTAGCATAGATATGAAGATTCTCAAGCAATATTTTGAACTATTGTTGAATCTATGGGTAGGCAAGAGACAACATGGCAAATTGAAATATCTCTATGGCAAGAGGAAAAGAAAGCACAAACAATTTTGTAGTAGTGGCAAGCACAACGGGAGCAACTTAAATCCCAAAAAGGGACATGTGGAGGAGTAATACTACGACCTTTTTCAGCCTAGTTACTTTTCTCAAGAGTCTTCAACTGGTACATGCAAGAGACATGCCAATTTCACAGTTATTTGTTCAATTTCTTGAAGAGTCGATTTCTCACCCATATAGGTCAATGGAATAGTCTCCAAAACTCTAGTGTTTATATGAAAGATACTACCAGTATAAATATATTCTTTTATTTCTGTAAAAAACTTATGAATTGAGCCTTCACGAACATAAATATTTAAACCAGTTTCTATGTTGCATGGGCTTGAAGGAAAATTGAAGTGAAGGCCCATTAGAATATCCAATGCTTTTGTAACAAGGGCCAACTCGTCTTTTCCTCTCTTCATGGACATATTTCTTAACTATAGTCGTGAAATTTTGGGGATTGGTCCTTCATATATTCCTTTCTTTTTCATATATAACTCGTAAAATTGTACATTTTATAACCATGCATAATTTAATATATATGTATATATATTTAATTTTATTCTCAAACAATAATATTCAAATTTTAAATTTTATAAAAAATTTTATAACAAGAAATAAATGAAAGAAGATAGTTGTTAAATAGATAAAATGTTAAAAAATGAGAAAAGACAAATGATAGAAGAATATGAGTATTTTAAGAAGTTTATTTTCCGACACTCAAAATTATTATTGTAGGAATCATACACTTAATACTGTAAGGAATTTATAGAAAGAAAAAAGGAAGGAAATAATTATTAAAGAAATAATTGATAAAAGAATAAAAGGGAAAAATGAAAATAGTAAAAAATAGAAGTATTTTAGGAAGGTTAGCATTATGGGCCACGCATTAATATAATAGAGAATACTTATGTAAATTAATTTTGAGCGATAAAAATAATTTTTGCATCGTCTATATGTGTAATTATATCATTTTCTTGATATTTTATAATATTTAGGTTTCAAATTCAATCAATAAAAACAATATTATTCAAAATTTTAAAACTATATTTAAAGAAATAAATAAATAAGAGAAAAGGATTATATGAGAGAAGGAAAAGCATAACCAGATGAAATATTTTTTGATTATGTTTGGAACCTATCTCTCAACTCCAAAACATTGTATCACACTCTAGTAGACCATTCAATAATATTTTTATCAAAATTCAAATTTAAATATTTTATCTTTCAAGTATATATAACTAATTGATTATTATTCAATTATTATACTTATTTTAAACAAATCAATACTTATATATATGACAAATATATTTACATTTATTTTTATTTATACTCTAAAATATAATCATTATTCTTGTAAATTATTATATTATTTAATTATTATTATATATTTTACACATATATTTAAATAAATTAAACTATTTATTCTATTAAAATCTTTCTTTTAAATATATTATTTATTTATATACAATTTTTTCCAAACATCTTATGCCACAAAACTTCTCTTCCAAACATAAGATATGAGTTTTATATTGTTATTATCAAAAATAAAAAAGAAAATAAAAAAAATATTCGTGTATTGCATTTTTCCAAGTAAGATGGAAGCAGCAGCCGTTCTCGTCGAGAGGGCTGTATGATGGCATTCCAGGCCCTCATCACACGCTTCCCTCTCTCTGCCGACCAATGGCGAGAGCTTCCTTCGGCTTCGACACTCCTCTCCGCTACCTTCCTCGGCCTCCCTTTACACTCACCTCTTCTAGACCCTCCCGTTTTTCTACTCTTCGCGTCACCGCCACCGCGACCACCACAATGCCTTCCTCCTTCAGCAACACCCACCACCCATCTGTCGAAGTTGTCGGTGGAGCCGTGGACACGTTCCTCCCCGCATTCAAAAGCCTGCATCTCCCCTACGTTCCTTATCCCTTCATTGGTTGGAATAGCCATGTCGAGACTATTTTTGCCGCTTTATTCCGGTCGCTTCCTGACGTCAGGTTCCGGCGCGAGTGTCTCCGCACTAGCGACGACGGCTCCGTCGCTCTCGACTGGGTATCGGGAGATGATCGCAATTTGCCTTCGGACTCTCCCATTCTCATTTTGCTGGTGGGTTTAAAACTTTCAGCAGATTAATTTACAGAAGACGTCGCAAAAAATTGTGATATTCAGGGCTTAGTGTCGCATACTTTGGATTCAGTGTTTAGATAATAATTCTAGTGACTAGATGACTTTTAGAGTATCTCGTCTTATTTATACCAATTAAATGTTGAATTACTATATCAAGTAGTGTACGAAAATATGCGGTCTGTGATTCTTTCGTTCAAAAAATATATATAAAAAGTCCTTCATTTTCAAAGTAATTCCACAACAAGTTAGTTGTTCCTCAACGGCTTCGCCAGAGAAAATAAGACTTATATATAGTACGATAGCTTGAAGAGTAACTTTAGTTGCAGATGGAGATTTCTTACTACAAATGTGCTTCGACCTTGGATTTTGATGAACTAAAGGAAAAATAAAACTAATACACTTCAAGTTAGGAAAATATAATCATCAGTGAATGTTCTATTTCATATTCAAGAACCAAACATGATCTTGTTTATTATGTTCCGCAAATTGGGGAAGGTAAGACTGGTTTTGACAATGAATGGCTACAGCCAGGTCTCACTGGTGGTAGTGAAGACACTTATGTGAGGCATATGCTATTGCGAGCTAGGAGTAAAGGATGGCGAGTTGTGGTGTTTAATAGCAGAGGTTGCGGAGACAGCCCTGTAACCACAGCTCAGGTACTCATGTTTGTAAGCATATTTTTTTGGGAATTTTGATCTTTCAATTTCAAATACTTTTTGAAGTTAACATCTTTATCCAATGGTTGGCTGTGCTTGTGTTTTATCCTTATTGCATGATTGACAGAATGATGGATCATAGGCAAATACAGAGATCGGCTCTAATTCATTTATCTTTTGAGATGTTGTGTATGCTAGATATAACGTCATGCTTACTTTTTCGTGCCTTAACAATGGATAACTGTCATGTCCACTGGCTACCATTTATTTCATCACCATTTGTTTTTTACAGTTTTATTCAGCTTCATTTCTAGGAGATATTTCTGAGATAGTGGAGCACCTTGGCAACTGCTACCCAAGAGCCAATTTATATGCAGTTGGCTGGTCCCTTGGAGCTAATATTCTTGTTCGGTATGTCGGTCAGGTAGTGTAATTGTTTTCTCAAGTTCCGACAAACTATGCTGTCTTGCTGTCTTTATAATTAGTTTTTACTTGATGTCTTCACTTTTCTAAATGCTATTTAGTTTTACCATGTCGTGTTGCTCAAACCAACCAAACTGGCTCATTGCTTGGATGTGTTGATTGCACCTCTAATTCCTTGCTTTTGTCAACTAATATTACATTGTGGTCTTCTGGTTGGGAAGCTGTTATTTCCATTCAACTTAAAACTTGCTTGCTTCCCAGTGTCACCTAAATATTCTTCGTGCTTTACTTTGTTAGGGGAATTACTCATCAAGAAGCAAAGGTTTTCAAATTGATCTGCAATGAAGTTGTTAAGTTCAGTTGTTTTTCTTTTTCATTCAATGTTTCATCACGTGCTTGTTTTGCCTGGAAGTCTGGAAAAAAGTAGCAGCTTCTTGGTGCTTGGAATCTAGCTCCCTTCTTGAACTCCTTAAAATGATGCAGTTTGTATGCTAATTATTGAAGGATGTGGACTTGCCACATAGTCAAGGCATATTAGAACTAACTCTGCATAAATGCATCAATACCTGTGAAATCAACCTAAGAAAATGCTTTCACTGTTTCTTCATGCACTCATAAGGACTAGCTTTTAATTGAAATATGTGGATAAAGCAAAAAATTAAGAACAAATAACTTATATTCTAAATGCCTTGTTCCATAACTAGTAATTCAGTGATTGAGAATCTTCTTGTCATGTAATTTGAAGTTATATCAAATTTTGTTATGTCTATGCTTCCTAAAATTACTCACCATTTCATGCTAAACGATTAATTCTCTTCATCTAGTGTAATTGCTATTGCCGGATGGTAACTATGTCAGCAATATGTCTAAACATTGATAGTAGATATAATTTTCTTCTGCTTTCTCTTCAGAGATCATAGGACATTAACATTTTGATTGGATTGTGTGAAATTTGAGCAAGAGAGGTTGAGAATCAGTAACAAGATCTTACATGATTGAACTGTAGATTTTACTTGTTGGCATTTTAAGTTTTCCGGAAACGTTTGAGGAATTGAACTGGCGAAAGTGAAAAGGAATAGGACTATAAATGGGAAATGGTGCTTTAATGGATCTTCCCATTGACAAATTGACTGGATGGCAGTGGATCAGTTATGCCATCTGCATTCCCTATTGTGCTCTACATATACAGTTTTTGGATTCCTGTTGTCTTGGTCCACCAGGAAATAGATATGACCCCCACTATACTATATACCCTTTTAAGTTATGCTCTCTTTCTCCTTGAGGTTTGATTTGTCTATTAATATATTTTCTTTACATAATGGAATTTTTTTAGATGTGTTTTCAGGTTTCTTTAACTTCTGTGAGTCTGGTTGTTGTAGACTTTATTAATTTGAATCTCATTCTTTGGATTTATTATTATTAATTTAGCCTTTTTCTAACCACAGTTTTTGGGAGTGCTTTGTGTTTTCCCCCACATATGATGTTTTTTTGACTTATCAATGGATATTTAATTTACCATTCTTTACTTTTCTAAATACAGAATTGGAAGCTTTCCAAAGATTTATAAATTATGAATTAGAAGTTCCTTCTGCTTGTTTATTGTTTCATGTGATAGTATCGGAAGTTTTTTCAAAATGTTACTCTTTGCTTGATAGGTTGTCTTATGATTTTGCAAGAATATTCCTGTGTGGTCAATTTGTCAATCAACAAACAGCTATAAACTTAGAAAGCTAAAAATAATACCAAACTTTGCTACCTTTATTCGATTTTCTTTATGCATTTACTAAGAGGATATATCATGGAAGTTGGAAATGAAGCAAATCTCCAAACTGAAATGAGGAAAGTGCCACCCCCCCCTCAATCCCTCCTTACTCCTCCATACTTTGTTCTAGTTGTTTTAGTATTCCTGCAAATATATGCATATATTAGACTTAGATGCTTATGAGATAAATGGTCGTGCATTTTCTTATGTGCAATATGCATCTTTTATAGGGCAGTATGGTCCTCTGGTTCTGCCAATACAAGTTGATACTCATTTGTAAATGTGCAGCCATTTGTTTTTTTTTTTTTTCCTTTTGTGTTGAACTTTTCTGTTTTGTTAAGACTTAACTTATTATGTATTTCTTTTTCGCAGGAATCTCTCTCTTGCCCTCTTGCTGGTGCCATATCCTTATGCAATCCTTTTGATTTGGTAATTGCAGATGAAGACTTTCATAAAGGCTTTAACATCATTTATGACAAAGCTCTAGCAAAAGCACTCTGCAAAATTTTCAAGAGGTTCCACAAAATTATTTGCTTGATTATGTTTCAATCACATTAGATCACTTCTTGGAATTATCTCCATGTCTATGTTTGTCTCATTCAGAATCTTGATCATACCTCATTTGAATAGGATGCCTTATTTTTCAGGCACGCTCTTTTGTTTGAGGATATTGGAGGCGAATTTAATATCCCATTGGCTGCTAATGCTAAATCTGTTAGAGAATTTGATGAGGGGATAACACGAGGTTTGTATATGTTTATAAATGCTGAAAGTTTGGTTACGCAACTTATCCCTAACTGCTCATTGCTGTGGACACAATCAGTTTCATTTGGATTTAAATCTGTTGATGATTACTACTCAAAGTCAAGCAGCTCACATTCTATAAAGAATGTCTCCATACCTCTGCTATGCATCCAGGCAAGTATCTTTTTGCAGTTGTGATACTCTGTCAGAATTAGTGTGGTTTTTTGACACACAAGAGGCCATCCCAGGACTGAATGGTTGGTTCTGTGAGCCTCTGCTGCATATCTAATTCCTCAATTCTGTCTGACATAATAATATCACACGTTTAATGTTCAGAATCTAAATTGGTTTTTACCCTAATTAGAAGATTACTGTAATAAAAAAAATATTTTTCACTTGCTAATCTGTTTAGGTTTATTGTACCTAAATAACTAGGTTATTTGATATGATTTTAGGCGATATTATACCTTATTTATCACATGTATTCACCTATATAATAGGTGGTTATTGTACTCTCAAATGAAGAGAGAAAAATATGTGATTTAGTCTTTCGGGCCTTTGTTCTTAGACGTAGGTCTAATAGTCCAACCGTGTGGCATTCCTATTCTTCATTGTTTTTTTCTCTCCCGCCTTTTTTTATATATATTTCAACATGGAATTAGAGTAGGTTTAATATTGCATCTATTTTTCTGGAAATCACGTATGACACGTGATTTCTGTCTACTATTAGTTGTTGGTCTAGCTGCCAAAAATTTTGACATCAAATATAATATGTGATTTTGTTTGCTATATGCTGTCACATGTGGCTGATTTTTGGCTATTTGTCTTGTTACACTTTTACCTATCTCGCTGTTTATTGGGTATTTGTCACAGATAACCGTGATTTTAGCCATTTGTCTGACTACACTTCAGCCTGTTTGGCTGTCTATTAGCTACCTGTTATGATAATTGTTATTTCTGTACATCTGGCTATCTACACTTCTAGCTATCTACTTTTCTTGTTGTTTGTATGTTTAAATTTGATGATCCAAGTTGACATTCTAATAATATCGTGATGTCGAACTTGAAGAGGACTGTTGAAGATAAACAAGGATTTCTTACTGTAGTTAGAAGATCAATAAAAATATATATTTTTCATATTCTAATTTTGGGTTCATTGTATCTAGATTTTTAGATTATTTGGTAAAATTTTAGATTATGTTATTTCTTGTTTGTCACATATATTGATGATCATTGTACTATTAAATTAAGAGAGAATGATATATATGATTTAATCCTTTTGGCATTTGTTTGTAAATGTAGGCTTGATGGCCAGACCATGTCACTGTCCCGTGCTTCATTGTTTTTCTCTTTACTCCTTTTTTTATTTACATTTTAACGTTTAAAAAAGACAACAATTTGATCATTTCAACACTTCAAATATTTTCATCCGTCCCATATTCCAACTTTACTTTTCATCGTGTTTTATAGAAAAACTTTGTTTTAATTCTTTTTGATGTTCATTTATAGCTTTTGTTCTTCCTTGGATTCTCTGTACTTTTGTGCTCCACTCAAGGCTTTCTCTCTTCATTGTCTTTCTCTCCATATTGATTTTTGTGATTAAAGACACCTTTTGAGAAGGTTTTCCCAAGTAATTTAAGCTGAAAAATCTCATAATGTTCTTTAGTATAATGATTTTTGGGACTGTCTGGCTTTTGCTATTATGTTCTGATATTTAAAATGATTTTCAGGCTGAGAATGATCCAATTGCACCCTCTCGGGGAATTCCTCTTGAAGACATACAGGTTTTCACATCTCTTTATTGTCTGTTGCCATATGTTACCTTATCTTTTAGTGTCTGCCACCAAATTATATAACTTAAGCTTCGCATTATAAAAAGGATCTTATATACTAAGCAAATGTTCATTAGGTCATAAGTTCAACTTCCACATAGAGAAAATCTAACTATTTTGTGTGATAAATACATTCAGAATTCTATACAATCTAAAATCAAAGAGTAGCTTCTGACTGATTTTATTCTCACGTTATCTAATGAATCTTTTTATCCTTTAACCTATCTAATTTTCAAATAAACAATACTCTTATCTTATTTAGAGTGAATTTTTTTTCGCAATTGTAGTGTTATTATCAAGGGAAATTACCATGCAGTTTGAGAGGTCAAAAGGCATTCTGTTGGAGAAATATGCATATGCAGTTGAAACGAACTGTTTTACATATGTATGGATGTATATTTTTACTTGACAATGACTGGTCATATGATTTTCATCTATTTACATAGTGTAATTTTGGTTGCTACTTCCAAAAATCAAATTTTAACTTCTGCAGCATGAGAAATATCTCCTTTGTGGTTGCATGGTCTAGTAATGTATTTAATTTATTGTAGCTGTATTTTGGCATATAATTTAATTTAAATACGCCTAATTATTCCTTTCATGTCCATTCTGTTTGGTGGTGAAAGTAGTCACCATCCCATATCTTTAGCAGGAATATTTAAATTTGAACCTGGTGCATTGATTTTCTGTAACAAGTGATAAACATCATGATATCATTGTATCTCCTCTTGGACTTTATCATCCCGCAAATTGTTATGATCAACGGTATCTTATTTGAACTGATCTATTGCATTACTTAGTGAAGTTTTGATTCTCTTTTATTGTTTTCCTCTGGAGTCTGGATTAATTGTCCTTCCCATCAAGTACTGATTTCTGAAACTCTTTGGCAGCCATGACATGACTAATGCTATAGTTTGCATGAAAATTTTCTCGTTCTTGTAAGCAAACATGAACAGATCTGTGGAGTGTGTGGCTGGTGCAAGGTTTCTTTCACTATGTTCATAACAGAATTGAGTTGGTGGTAGTAAGTTTGAATGTGATTAATTAAGTGGCAAGAATCCATTGTTTGCATTTTTCTCCCTGAAGGTTGTAAGTAGGGTGCTGCCGTTGATGTGCGAAAATTGTAACGGGAAGCTGACTTGTGTATTTTGAACTTCTTGAATTTGATGTCCTTTCGTAATAATTTTCATGATAAATCAAATATAAAAAGGGTGGTGTGAGAAGATAATCTAAGCTATATATATTAAAGTATGAATTCCTTTACCTGTTTTTGATGGATTGTGAAAGTACATATTTATTCTTAATTAAATATTCATATTTATCAAAAATAAGGTTAGTTAGGTAAAATATAATTCTATTTAAGATGCTAGTCTTCTAGTAGTTTAATACTAATAGAATTTTAACTTATCTAAACTTTCTGTATGGTTATTTATAAATTAATTAAACTAAAGAAATTAACAGAATTCTAAATTATCTAAACCACTTATATAGCTATTATAATTATTAATTATCTAAATTATATGTGAAGTTCTCAATTATTTTTTAATTATATAATAAATTTGTTAGAGGGCAGTAACTCATACCTGTATCACTTAATAAATATTAAATGCCAAAAATTTTAAAAATAAATTTCAATCAAATAAAATTACAAAAGATAAAGAAATAGCAATATAAATAGTGTTACACCAAAGTTTTGAATAAATAAAAAAATAAATTATTATCAAAAACCTGCATTGTTCTGAAATAAATAATATGCTATAAACTATTTCAAGTATGAAAAATTTGCTACAAATTGTATTAAATATGTGATATCCATTTGTTGTAAATTAATTTTATTTTAAAGTTCAATTATCTGTCATATAATACTATAGAGAAAAGATAACAATTATTAAGCTATAAACTTGCAATTGCAAAAATAAAATATACTATGGGCTCAAAAACTTATTAATGGATCTATTTGAGTATAATATTATGAAAATACATGTAAAATATAAAATTAAATTTATAATATGATAAATATAATGATATGTTAAGAAACAAAAGATACTTTTATAAAAGAATGTTAAAAATATGGAAATGCATATACATTCAAAAGATATTGAAAGAAATAGTTGGATTTAATATTTAAGTAAATTCACTTCAATATTTTACAAATATGCTCTAATTAAAATTGTATACAAGTACAAGATATAACATGATAAAATTAATGTTACTGCAGTTAAAACAAAATTTAAAAATTAGCATTAAAGTATTAAAGAATGATATTTAATGATAAGTTTATATTGGTAAATTGATAATAAATAATATACCAATTTTCTAAATATAATTTGTAAAATAATATTAAATAAACTAATTTGTTGAAATATAAAGGTTGATAAATAATTATAACACATAAAAATAATTATTTATATTGTATACTTATTTTAAAATATCTAAATAGAAAGTATTTTTTTTACAGAAATAAACTATAGTTTCAAAGAAAAAGCAAATAAATATTAAATAATTATATAACTAACATTGCAAATAAAATGCTATAAATTTTTTCGAATGATTTGCTTATAAAAAATCCAAAATGAATGCATCTGTGCAGTAGTTTAATATAAATATTATAAATTTAAATGAGTAGCATGTACAATATGAAGATTTGAATAAAGGACAATATATATTTAACAAAAAAATTAAGTAAACCCATAAAGATAAGAGATTATGGAAAACATTATTATTAAATAAAAAGTAAAATTAGTAATGCATAGATGAAATATTATTGTATTAAAAATTCTATTTTTACACTAAAAAATTAACATGAACTTATTTTATTCTCAACTTTATTTGTTCTCAAAGAAATATTTGAATGCATGAATCATGGGACAAAATTGTATTTGTTTACTTGAAAACTAATATAAACTTATCTCATACACAGGTTTATCAATTTTAAGAAATATTTTAATTCATGAATCATGGATAAAAATAATTGAAGAATAATTAATTAAACTAGACAATTAAGAAAATGCATTATAAATTTTAAGAAAAATTATACATTCAAAAAGAGGATGACTCAAAAATAATTAAAAGCATGATTTTTGTAATTCAATAAAATTCAAAGAAGGAATTTATATAATGAATCAGCATATAACATTATTATGTAAAATATTTGAAGACATAATTTTGACAATATATATCTATATTGTAATTTTGACATAATATTGAATGTATGTACATGTGTGTGTATATAGAAATATATTATTCTTTCATTCATGTGATATGTTCTTTTGAATGTGATTGAAAGTAATTTTACCTATATCCAAAGAAAGAGTTTATTTAATAAAGTATTATATAACATTTTTACATAAAATATTTAATACATGGCTTTTTAAGTTATGGAATGCTCTCATTTTGAAGTTACATGAATTAATAGCATAAAATATGTTTTTGTATTGATGAATTTCAGCATGAATCACTATATCTTAAATCAATTCATGCAATTGAATTAGACTACGAGGTGGCCATATTTCATAAAACATTGATTACAATCAGTACTTAGAATTTATTCAAGGGAAATAAAGCATAATCAAAATATAGTCATTCATTTCAGTCCATTCAATAACCTTATAGTAGATTTAGTAGCTCATGAATCTCAACGAAATACGTCCAACTTTAACATCTAACTTTGCAACTAGGCAAAGGACAGAATTGATATAAAAACCCAAATTACTAGCCAACTTAAAAGTATATATTTAGTAACAAGGAAAAGTAATTTTAATTCAAGTTGTATGATGAAAATAGTATATAATGTCATTTAAGTATGCACATCACTCAAGACTATGGGTGTTTTCAAGCTATACACATCACTCAAAAAAGCTCAAATTTGATAGGAATAGGAGTAAGTCCTATTCTTAAAATTAAAATTATTATATTTTTATATGTTTATATAAATTTAAAATAAAGAAAGGCAACATAATTTATATTAAAATAATCACCTGATATTTAACATGTGTGTGTGTGTGTGTGTGTGTGTGTGTGTGTGTAAGATTCAAAACAATATATAAATTGTTAAATTGAAAGCTAAATCAATGTCAATTTTTTAATGTTGTGTATATTAGTTATTAAATGATAAAACTATAAAATTGATAAATATAATATTTACTTCTATACAAATGTGTTATACGTGCGAAGTTCTTTTTTCTAGTAATTACAAAAAACGCATGCTTGTGTCCCGGCTAAGGACTTTGCAGCTTAACTCAAACATGTTTGTGTGCATGCAATTGTGTTTTTCATTTTAATTGTTGTTATTTTTTTCGATAACTCATATATGACTATAGAAAGCTGCTACTTGTCCATTTTTTGTGTTATTTTTTTGAACTTTCTTACTGCAGAAAAATCCGAACTGTATGTTGATTGTCACACCCAAAGGTGGCCATCTGGGCTGGGTGGCGGGTGGTGAAGCTCCAATTGGATCTCCATGGACAGATCCCGTAGTTATGGATTTCTTGGAACACTTGGAGAAAGCTCGGTTTTCCAGTGATATTACGTCCTCGAATCTGATAGACACCGATGGCAGCGGCAAAGCTCACGGTCTTCCCCACCTCCGGGTGTAGACCCAGCCAAACATGCCAAAGTAGTGACCTTATTGACATGAAAATAAGTATTCATGTCGTGGAACCACACATTGATTATTGGACCAGAAGTTGATTGATTCCCCCGTATCCTGTTGGGGTGAAGGCTGTGAAGTCCTGTTGTATCCAGGACTCTCAAAGTAGGTGCCTTGCTGACGTGAAAATAAATATTCATTTACATGTTGAGACAAAAGTACGATTGAGATTTATCTGTAAACATAGTATTTACAGCGGAATCAATCTCAAGACAGCCCAACATCTCTAAATAATTTATATCTAAATGCTTCCCAATCATGGCAGGATCATATTAGATGCCCATCGTGAAGATGGTCCGAAATAGAATGATCATGTTGCGCACAATCTGCTAATGGTCATTGTAGTAACACAGAGGAGGAGTGGCTTGCACCATCCCTTGTTTTTGAATCCAATGGTTTTGATGGTTGGATGTGTAGTACCAGGCCATCCAAGATTTTCAATGCCATTTTCCCAGATAAGGACTTGGGAAATTCTCATTGTTGTCGCTAGCGTTAAAGCTGGGCAAAGAAAGCATAATTCGCGTGAAAGGAGTATGGAGGGTATGCATCCTACGTGCGGCTGATGCTTAATCTTACCACATTGATGAAGCCAAACAAAGGGCATGGCGTTTGAGAGGGACATGTTCACTTTTGAGTGATCAAGTGGTAAGGTAGGAGAGATTATTTTATCTAATTTAATTACATATTTACTTTAATTGATTAAAAGTCTTGATTGAATACGAGATTGTTTTAAAATAATAATATTGTTAGATAAATAATCGTAAATGAGGCTCATAATTAAGTAATCAAGATATTAAGAATTATTTATATATTATTTAAATTATTATTTTAACTTGACATTTTTAATTGAATAATATTTATACTAAGGAATATGAGTACTTTAAACAGTCCATTTTAATAAACATAATTATTAAGATCAATCAATATATACGAATTATTTTATTCTTCAAAATAATAAGTTAGATTATAATTCTAACTGAAAAAGTGAATAAGCCCGGGAGACAATCCATAAACCAGGTATGATAATAATTGGTTTTGATACTTTTCTTTCAAAATATGTCATGATAAAGGGAGAGAAATCAAGACGTTACTTCACGTTCAGCCTTCACTATCCTTTATTTGCAATATTCGTTACTGCAAGTTCCATTTTCTTTTTATGTTCGGTTTTAGGAAAATTATCCTCGGACAAGAAAAGATGGCTTGTGATCTGAGGCGGGCAGATGATGTGAGCCTGTCATCTTCCACACAGTCGTATACTGTTTAGGGGGATAAAGAGTCGGGTAGTTGGAGGCGAACTCACGTGGCGTTTAGTTCGCATCTTAAACTTAGAATCAAATTTGGAAACACTCCTCCTTGATTTAGAATTGTTCATTCCAATATATCTATTTGTTTAATAGTTTGTATGTGTATTATTACTATAATTAATATTTATAGTTAATATTGGCGTGGGCTCTTGTGTTATGAAACATGAGAAAATTTGATGGTATAATTAAAAATAAATAATTGAAAATGAATTTTACATGTGTAAATTATTTATAAAATTTATATTTAAATTAATTATAATATCTTGTAAACTTGTTAAAATTTTAATATTAAAAAATATATCCAAAATAAAAAATAGTATTTCAAATTAAAAAAATATATAAAAAAATATTTTAAAAAGAAAATATTAGGAACAATAATTGCTCTACATAGTAGGTTAAGGAGAAAAAGAAGAAATTCGTTACTCTAAAGCCTTCATGTATAATACAATAATATAAATAGTACATATAAAAAACATTTAAAAATAATAAGAGTGATAAATAGAAGTGAAATGGAGTATAAAGATAAATAAGAAGAGATTAAATATATTATAAGATACAGGAGGAATAAAAAAAAAGTTAAAAATAAAATAATGTTAGTTTAGTAAGAGCCAAATGAAGGGTACATAAAAAATAAAAGAAAAAAGAACAAAATATATTTAAAAGATGGAAGACTATGAATTAATTTTTGTTTAAATATGGGTAATTTAGTAATTTTACATTTGAGAATCAAAAAGTACTCAATTTTAATTATAGTGTATGTATGTGTATATATGTGTTATACATTTAGATTAGTATTGTTTACATAGTAATCAAATTTGAATTTTGCCCACCAATTTACTAAGGATTGTGGAATCCTAAATTTTTGGAAATGATTTTCAAAATTTGATTCCCATAGGTTATGTTTGGAACCTTGCATCCAACTTAAAAACATATTCTCAAACTTTACATAATTAAACATACAATTCAACAATATTTTTATTTAAATTCAAATTCAAAATTTCTCTCTTTTATATATGGAACTAATTAATTAGTTTTCAATTATTACACCTATTTACTATCAAATTAATACTCACATACATATATATATATATATATATATTATATATATATATGCTCACATTTATTTTTTTTATACCCTATAGTATAATCATTATCTTTATAAACTAACACAATATCTAATCATTATTATGTTATATATATATATATATTCAAATAAATTACTATTCATCTCATTAAAATATTCATTCTTAACATATTACTCACCTCAATACAACTTGTATCAAACATGATATCCGACAAAAAACCCTTCTCCCAAATGTAACCATAGTAATAATTGAAACAATATTATGAGAATTATTCCAAATCCCAATTCTAATTTTTTTTTTTCTAAACGCCATCTCGGTCTTCTTTGTATCAAGTACGTTAGGCCCAATAGCCATTAATTGGCCACAGAACAATCGTGACCCAATGGTCTAAACAACAGCAGTCTCTATTGATTGATCTAAGGAGCATGCCCATGCTGTTGTACGTAACCCCTGTATCCCTCACAGATTCCTGGGCCTTACCTAAAATTCCTGGTTTTTTTTTTTTAATTCAATTTTGAAAGAAATTTCCAAGTTAACAAGCTTATCCAATTCTGTACTCTTCTGACGATAAATGACAAAAAAAAAAGGGGAAAAGAAAAAGAAAAAAAGAGTGAGGGAGATGAACAAATAGCCACAAAAGAGTTTTTATCTTATATAAATGTAGATGTAATTTGTTTCCAGTTTGATGACTTACATCGTGTTCAAATAATAACATGATAAAAAGAAAAAACATATTTATATAGTGATTTGTCTTCCTATTTAAGATCTAAATAAATTAAATAACAAATAAGAATTTAGTTGCGTGAGATGCTAAAATATTAGGGAAAAGGTAATTGTTGCAAGAAAGAAAAGACAAGAATGATGGGTGACGATAATGTCTCTACCACAGAAACTTAAAAATATAACCCATTTACGTCAAATTGTGTCTCAACTCCGACTTAATTGTATTTAAATTATCACGTAATTAAAACGTGAATAATCATCCTCGAATTAAAAATCGATGACTCGAACGCAAAAAGACAGGAAAAATGTTCAACAAAATCGTTGTTGAAAAATGGATAGATAGAAATGGGGATTAGATTGGGAATCACATTTTCATTGCGTGTGTTCTTGATTTTTATATAACCTTCATCTTCCTCTGAAACATCCATCTGTTCCTCTCTGCATGGGTTGCCATTGGACTGCCTTTTCACTTGGAAGAATTATTGTCCATAATGGACAACTTGAGACTCGACGTTTTGGATTTTAGTGTTTTTCTTGTCCTATAAAATTTCTAGATTCTTGCAAGTGTTTGCTGCCATATGTTATCTGACAACTTTGTGCTTTACCTTTCTTTGTCGCATCGGCCAATGGGATTGGACCCACCACTGAGATAATATTAGGTAATAATATCATACGATTGTCCGTATGTATTACCGGCTGGAAAGTACGAAACTCTTTTTTTTTTTTTTTTAATCTCAAAATATAAAGACTAAAATACTTTCAACATCTTTTTAATTTTACTTTCTTCAACTTAATTTTCACTTTCTTCTCCAACCTTACAGTTATTATTATTTTTCATATTCTTCGACGTCGGTTTATATTACATATCAATTTATGCACTGTTCTTCCTAACTTCTACTTATTATATTTATACTCTTTTTCATCAAATTTAATTTATTATGTTTTCTTCTTTCAAATTAAGTAATTATTATTTATTTATTTATTTAATGATTATTAATATATATTTTTTACTTTTTTTTCTCTTTTATATTTAATGCATTTTTATTCTTTTCTTTTCTTTTTTTTAATCTGTCCTCTAACATCCATTTGACATTTATCTGTATCTTTTCTTTCAAGTTTTTATGTCATTTTAGTTTTAAATAATTTTATTTTTATTATTAAAAATAATTTGTATAGTTTATTAATTATTAAAATTTTTCTTAAACTTAATGTAAATTTTTAATTACTCTAATTAATATAAAATATATTTAATTTATAATATTTTTTCTAAAAAGTATATTTTAATTGCACACACAATTGGTGCATAAATGCCATCCTCATTAAATTATGTAGCTATCACGAAATCTAAGGTTTTTCCATAAACATAAATTTCACTTATTGTGTAATCAACTCATGAAATTGTATCCTAATTAATTTTTTGGCCCACATAAAGCCTTTGAAATTAAACAGAATGATATGTGACATTGCTTTTTTTTTTTTTTTTAATGCTGCACTCGCACCTAGTTATCAAATTGGCTTAAATTTATTTTTTAAAAAATGAAATATTGAGTAGTAAAGAATTGACGGTGGAAATATCCAAAATAAAAAAGGAAAATTAATAACCCTAAATGGTTGTGCATTCTCATTCATAATATTTTCAACTTTATTTATGGGACGATCCATTTGATCCTAAACTAGTATTCTTGCACACCTCTATATATGTGCAAAAATTAAATAAAAATTTATTTATTTATATAATGAAATTTTAATAATAATTTTAAATAGATAATATAGAAATATTGAACTTATTTTATCAAAAGCTTAATATAAATAAAAAAATTTTCAAATCATGTTTTTTCATTTAATTACAAATAAAAAAAATATACTGATAAGAACATTTTATATTTTTTATTATATAATACACTTAACTCTTACGTTTAGATAATTAAAAATGAATTAACAACAGATTAAACATTAAAATAATTAATTCTCAATTAAAATTTAAGAAAAATATATGATCGGTCAATTGGTAAGGTAATAAATTAAAATTATAGGTATATTTGGTAAATAATTAAGAGATAAAAAATAATTATAGAGGGGGTGAGTTTAATAATATAGTATAGATTACTTATGAAGAATATTTTAGAAAGTTTATTAAAAGATCAAATAAGATCTTAATAATAATACAATAGTATAGATATATGCAACCAATACAACAATTACAGCCAAATATATCAGATATAAATAGACATGCCATACTCTTCCTCTCGTGGGAGTGCGTAGACCAAGAACGTCCAACTTGTACCAAGGATGATGAGAATCGTTGCTTGTTAAGTACTTTTGTGAAGATGGGGAGTGAAAGAGAGTAGTGGAAATGTTAGTAGCAGCGTGTAAGGAAAGCTTGATTGCCAGCATGGGAGACATATGGCAAACACTTGACCATGCTGGAAATGTTTTTAGCCAAAGAAGTTCAGCCATAGCTCTATACCCTACTCCGGTTGAGGAGTGTGAAATAAAGACATATTTCTTTGTCTTCCTGTGAGATGAGGGATTAGACGAGTATATTGAAATGACTAGTGAAGGTGCATCTGGTAAGAGGACAATTGGCCCAATCAACTTCACAAAAAGCATACAACTGCAAGTCATTGCTAGCAATCAAATTAAGCAATACCATGATTAGAGTGAGCTTTAAGATAGCATACCACAGAGCATAACTACATCAAAATGCTCTTGTTCATGTGCTTGAATAAATTGAGATAAAATATGAATTGCACAGCGAAGCTTGGGGCGATAATACTATAGATGAGTTGCCAACTTGATGTTGGTATACAACTGTGTCATGAAAATCCTTTCCATGGAAATATCAGTTGGTCAAGTTGCCTATCATACCACATTCGGTTAGAATGTATATTAAAAGTATATCATCGTTGACAAAGAAAAAGATCATCTAAACTATGAGTCACTTTAATACGTAGAAAATATTTGAGGGTCCTAAGATCTTTTAATCTAAAAGGAGCACTTAAAAATCATTTTAAATCTGCACATTAGAATTATTTCACCAAAATTTAATCGTCTACTCAAATAAGAATTCCAGGATATGTATGAACGAAGAGTAATCAACATTAGATTGAATAAACCCATATTATTGCTTCGATATGTCAGTTAGTTTGGAAACTAATTTTGAGAGTCTTGATGGAGGACATAGAAAGATATACAAAGTCGATATACTTAACTGGAATGAAGTGGGTGGCCTGAAGAGGTGGTCGGATATATACCTCTTCAACCATAGAGAAATGCATTATTTGTATTCATTTGATAAAGCTCCTAATCTTTAGATAAAGCCATTGATGAGAAACATCTAATGAAGGTCAATCTTTGAAGTATTACCCAACACAACTAGGCGAGTTCGAAAGCATTCTGTATTGTAATTCGAAACACCCATTTACAGCAAATAACATCTTATCAAGAGATAAGTCCTCTGAACTCCATCTACTATTGGACTCTAATGCCTTTATTTCTTGTGCCATGGCTTCACACCATCTTTGATCTTGCATAACTTTTCACAATGTCTTCGCCTTAACATTGGTGGCAATGCCAACCAAAGTCTTAGTATGAGCAACTCAAATTTGATCACAAGTAACAAAATTAGTAATGGGATAATGCTTACCTAAATAAACCTTGTGAAGCAGTGCCCTGAGGGATGGAAAGACGAAAATAAGAAGTGTGGCAAAAATTATCATGCAAATATGACGGAAAAATGGGTCAGTTTGTAAAATACTAGTTTATCACTAGCAAATTCATGAACACCATCACTAGTAGGCTCATCATAAGCAGATAGATCACTTCACCTTTACGTTGCCATCTGTTATATGAAGAGACATCAATATAGACCTCACCATCATTTACATATCCATAGAAGATGTAGGATTTTGGAGTTGAAATGGTTGCTTGGAAGCTTTTGTGACAATACCAAGGGGAAAACTAGTTTATTGTAAACCATATTGCAGAAATCAAAAATCCTCGTATTCAAGTTGAAAAATCGCAAAAATTAGTTATCATGTGGTTACTCAAAACACATGCAATGTCTATCATGAGGCTTAAATTTATTCTTTTAGCGAGGATAAGAAAGCATGTAACATAATGAACTAAAAGTTTTTATATGACTACATAAGGGTTTTTGATGAAAAATAACTTTATTTGGTGTTTTCCATTTAGAACCTTTTAGAAGAGGTGTGCAAGCTCAATTATCAAAAATATATATAGTAAAGAGAATACATTTTCTCAAAAATGAATGTTTGTGCTTAAAAAAAATGGATAACCTAATTTATACATAGTATGTGTTGTGCATTGCAGTTGTCCAGTTTGTTGGGATTCCAAACAAGAGGTTTGCTAAGTTTTTTTGAGAAAGTTGTCTTGCACCCCTAAGTTTGCTTTACCTACCCACTTATAGTTTTGAATATAGGTACTCTTTTATTGAAGGTTGTTTGAATTTTTCCTAGAAATATGTTGTGGCCTACTTCATTGTCGTATTGCTAGGTGCTTGGACATTAACTCAAAACATTTTCTCTACCCCTTCTTACTTAAAAAAAGTAGGGGCATTTTACATTCTTGGGTGAAAACCATCTTTTAGCTAATCTAACTTATTTTGTACCTTGAGACCAATAAGTGGTAGTACAAGAATATTCCCTTGTTGTCCATCGACTACACCTTTTAACTTAATCTTGGGTCTTGACTCACCCTCTACAAGCAAACCATTAGGTTTTAGGGCGTAGATTCTCATCTACATTACTCAAATTGACATTCTTGCTTCTATTTTGTCAATGTTTGCATTATTTAAGTTAACATTCTTGTTTCTACTTTGTCTACCATTGCTCATGCAGTGCTTCCATTTATGGTAGAATAGTGCAAGATGCCTTGCTCTTTATAAAATTTAAGCATAACTGATGTGCATCGTCTACACACTAAAATCAAAATTCAGTAAACTAATATTGTGGCGTGTACGGATGTCGTATTTAGAAGCAGGGGTGTGCAATTATATTAATATCACAAAGTCCTATTAATTAAATCATTTGAAGGGGATGAGAGTGAAAATAATAAAGGAAACACAAACACTTTAGAAAACAAAGTCGCAAGCTTGAATTGATGAAGTACTGGTGGTTGATAGCCTAGCCCTTTGTGTTGATTTTAAATATATTTTAATCTATGTTAATTATTAGTTTAATTGTTTTGTTATAGATTGTTAATCCTAAAGTTTATAGGATATCCTTATGAGCTCTTCTATAACTCTGACTTAAGATTTCCATAAGTTTAGCCAAACCAAATCGAGTTGAGTAATTAATTTTATGGTTAACAATTACACCCGCACTAATCTTATGATTTCACTCCTATTATTCTTACAAATTTAGTGTTTACAATTGGTTATTTAGTATGCGGGTTTCACTCTTGTGATTGCTCACATAACTATAAATTAATTATAGGATTGACTAAGTCCTATAATTATCATTCAAATTTTAAATAACGAAAACAAAGACAATTAATCATTCATTTATGCATACATATTCAACAAAATACAAATTCATTAGACTAGAAAATAAATTAGCAATTCTTATTATGATCAATAAAACCAATGCTAATTTGTTCATCATCCAAACAAAAATAATAGAAAACGTCTAAGAAAACTTAGTCTCATGTTAGTATGTTGTGTAGGTGAACAAACACTCTCCAACTGTGATGCAAATCCCTTCTTCTTCACTTCCTCAATAATTGGTCTAATGTTTTTAAGTGTTTGTATGATAAAAATTAACTAAGAGCCCTCTAAAACCACGGAGAACACATATATATTCATGCATGAGGTTAGAGTTTGATTAAAGGATGATAAAAAATGAAAACAACTCTCAAAATTATGTCTGATGGTTTGTCGCACTGCTACTTGCAGCCGCAGGCCCTCTGGTCATGCCCGAGGGTGTTCTGGCCTTGCCCACGAACCTAGGCATGAGCTTTACATGTTCTGCTTTCTAGAACCCGTGACTATGCCACCTCCTATAGCAACCGCGCCTCACTTGTCTACAATCTCGCGCCGCGCCTCGCTTGTCTATAATCTCGCTGTAGGACGAAATTCTTGAATTACAAGAATATTTAGAATTTGATTGAATAATTCAAATGAACTTGAATTTTTCGTGGGTTCTACTCTCTAAATTTGATCCTCTGATTCTTCCTTCAAAAAATGCTCGACTTGAAATTTGATCAATCTTCAAGGAAAGGGCTTGCGCGTGATCTTCCTTGAAGGTTGTTGATTTCTCAGCAACACTGATTTTCGGGTTTAGCACCACGATCTTAGATCAAATGTTGAATTTTGGGGACTTTGGTGAAGAACGCCTTAAATTTAGCGACGAACTCCTTGGATTTGATGAAGAACACGATGAACCTCTTGGATTTGACGAAGAACACGATGAACTTCTTGAATTCGGCGAAGAACACAACGAACTTCTTGAATTTGGCGAAGAACACGGCGAACTTCTTGAATTTGGCGAAGAACACGGCGAACTTCTTTGAATTTGACGAAGAACACTTTGAATGTTCTTGGAGATTCCAGAGAGAATTTGGGGAGTTCTTCAGCTGCTTCTCTTCTTCTCCTCTCCCTTTTTTTGTAGGGTTTGGCCCCTATTTATAGTTGTAGGAGAGATAGAGTGCCTGCTGACGTGGCGTGATTTTATTGGCCATCAGAGTTTGTACTCTACCCAACAACTCGATAGAGTCTTCTTTGCTTAGACTTCTAGCTGGACTCTGCTGCTTAGAGTCTTCGCTGCTTGTACTTCTAGCAAGGCTCTGTTACTTGGAGTCTTTATTGCTTGGACTTCTGGCAGGACTCTGCTACTTAGAGTCTTTGTTGTCTGAACTTCTAGCAAGACTCTGTTACTTAGAGTCTTTGTTGCCTGGACTTCTGGCAGGACTCTGCTACTTAGAGTCTTTGTTGCCTGGACTTCTGGCAGGACTCTGCTACTTAGAGTCTTTGTTGCCTAGACTTCTGGCAGGACTCTGCTACTTAGAGTCTTTGTTGCCTGGACTTCTGGCAGGACTCTGCTACTTAGAGTCCTTGTTGTTTGGACTTCTGGCAGGACTCTACCACTTGTCGTCATTTGATTGGCCGATAAAAATATTAATTATTCATTTATTTATTTTAGGAATTTTATTTGTTTAAATTCCTAAATAAATAAAAAATTATTTTAATTAATATTTTTAATGCCATATTTTCCACGTGGCTTTATTTGATTGGGCATTAAATTTTAATGTGTCTACAAATGCCCCCTCGAGACTTGTTCATGAAGTTTTCTCATTTAGAGTGAATAAGTCTCAAATTTTTTGTTGGTGGACTTTATTTTGACGGACCAACATCTGAAGTTATAATGGTCCATTTAATTCTTGAGCGCTATCGGGCTTTCATTCGTTTATTATGTCTGCCACCTATTTCAGGAGAGAAGCCAAAGGTGTCTTCGTTTACTGGGCCCAAAGTCTACAATTCTTGCAAGCTTCGACGGATAACTTCAACTAATCTGAACTCTGGCGGACTTCTTTAATCTCACTCTATTAGAACAATCATTAGCTAAAGAAGTCTTTCTCAGCTAGATTTCTTCGGACTTCCTCAATCCTGATCGTACCAGAATGGTTTAGATAATCATCAGCCACATAAGTCTTTCCCAACTAGAATTCTTGTTTCAAACGGCTCGACTCTTATAAATTAGAGCGTCCCGATTCGTCTTCCACATGTTGGAACATAACCGAAGACCGCCAATACGTTTTCACCATCACTGGTCAACAGCAGGGAAGGTATTATCCTTTTATTATTTTCATATTTATTATTTTTTGTTTGTATGTATGTGTTTCGTGCGCCGTGTTCACTGTCTTGCGTCCGGTCCCCATTGCCGCCATCACGCGGCCAAGTTCTTTTTGTTGAAGCGGTGGTGCTCGATCGGAGGGATTTTCGTGCGGAGGTTCGCGCATCTTCTAGCAGTGGTGTTGCGGTGCGGAGCGGCGGCCACGGAGCTACGCGGTGGCCGGGTGACGACGTGTGGTTGTGGTTTGCAGGAGCAGTCGGCTTCCGACAGTGGAAGTATTGGGTCCCAGCGACGGCGTGGGGTGCGACGACGGTGCTGGGTCCTTCTATTCGCAGGTGAATCTTGCTGTGGATTTTTTGATAGAGAGGCCGGCTCCTGAGGTGATTTGAACGTGGCGACTTTTGGCGGCAGTGTCGAGCGACAAGAGCGGAGGTGGCGGCGTGCAGTCACGGCGTCGACCCTGGTGGAGGCGCCCGAGCAAGCAGTGCAGTAGTGGCGTTGACCATGGCGGACGTGGTGGTGCGGGCAGCGCAACGGCAGTGCTGGCTCTGGTGGAAGCGCCGCTGCGAGCAGTGCAGCGGTGACGTGCGTCGAGTTGCAGTGGCGGATGGCGTCGTGCGGTGAGCCGGGTGTGAAGACGATCGCGCGGGCGGCAGCGAAGTAGCTTCTACGGGTTGGCAGCGGCGCGACGGTGATGCCGAGCGTGAATGAAGCGTTTCCCCGACGGCAGCAGCCATTTCTTAACGCGGCGGCGATGGGATGCCTAGTGGCGCGATGGTTTGGCAATGGGTGAGGAAGATGATGATAAAACGGGTATCTTAAGGCCGTGTTTGGAGCAGATTTTTTTTTTCTGAGACAGGGCAGTGTTTGGAGCGGGTTTTTCATTCTGAGATGGAGCAGTGTTTGGAGTGGATTTTACAGTACTTTTAGGGCCGTGTTTGGCACAGGAAATTCCAGGACTTCAGGGCTGTGTTTGGTGCAGAAAATTCCAGGACTTCAGGGCGGTGTTTGGTGCAGAAATTTCCAGGACTTCAGGGCTGTGTTTGGTGCAGAAAATTCCGCGCAGAAAATTCCAGGATTTTAGGGCTGTGTTTGGCGCAGAAAATTCCAGGGCTTCAGGGCCGTGTTTGGCGCGGAAAATCTGAACTTTTAAGGCTGAGGGAGTGCTGAAAATTTCCGAATTTTAAGGCTGAAGATTTTTGAGCCTCCAAGTATTTATTTTGGCATAGTCCACGCGTACCATTTAGGCTTGAATTTTTGGGCCTTTGAGTACCAGGCTTAGCTTGACTTAGCCCACGCGTACCATTTAGGCTTGAATTTTTAAGCCTTCGAGTACCAGGCTTGGCTTAGCCCACGAGTACGCTTTAGGCTTAGCTTGAGGTACCATTTAGGCTTGCGCCTTCGAGTACTAGGCTTGACTTAGCCACGCGTACCATTTAGGCTTGAATTTTTAAGCCTTCGAGTACTAGGCTTGGCTTAGCCCACGAGTACCATTTAGGCTTGAATTTTTGAGCCTTTGAGTACCAGGCTTAGCTTGACTTAGCCCACGCGTACCATTTAGGCTCCTTTGAGTATTGCTTGACTTAACCCACGCCATTTAGGCTTGAATTTTTGAGCTTCGAGTACCAGGCTTGGCTTAGCCCACGTGTACCATTTAGGCTTGAATTTTTTGAGCCTTCGAGTACCAGGCTTGGCTTAGCCCACGAGTACCATTTAGGCTTGAATTTTTGAGCTTTCGAGTACCAGGCTTAGTTTAACTTAGTCCACGTGTACCATTTAGGCTTGAATTTTTTAAGCCTTGGAGTACCAGGCTTGGCTTAGCCCACGAGTACCAGGCTTAGCTTAGCCCACGAGTACCAGGCTTGGCTTGAATTTTTTAAGCCTTCGAATGATGCGGTTGTGGAAGCCTTACGTACTGCAAAAGAGGATTTAGAGGCACTTTTTACCAAGGCCGCGGCATATGATGAAGCGAGATCTACCAAAGAGGTCCTTACTAAGCAACTAAAGGACGCCAAGTTTCAGCTTCAGGAGGCTTTAAACAAAGAAATTGAAGAAGTTAGGCAAGTTAAGGCTTCGGAAGCCAAGTTGAAGAGCATAGAGGAGCAACTCGTACTATTGACCAAACGATGGGATGAGCTACCCACTTCCTTTTTGTAGCAGGAAGAATCTCTCAGAGAGGTGGCAGTGGAAGTTAGTGAGTTTCATGGAGAAGTTGTTGCTATTCAATCTACTGAGTCTTCAAACGATGTAGCTACAGAAGCCTTACGTGATACAGGAGAGGATTTAGCAGCTGCCACGGATGTGTTGGAGAGCTTGACTCACTTCTCTTAGCTTCGTTAGGATTAGTGCTTAGTTCAAATTCGTTATTATCTGATGAAGCACTTGCCCTTTTCAATAAAACTTCTTATTTTGGCTTTCTCTATTTGGATGTGCCTCCAGTAGTAATCAAGAAAGAACATAACCCATCACAAATTCATGACTGAACTTAGAAAGTATCCAAGCTGCCTACGTACCCATGAAAATGGGATCAAGTCATAACGTAGTTCAAATATTTTTTTAATTTGTGAAATGTAGGGCCGTTCACAGTTTATACTCTTGCGGGCCAAGAGTAACATACAGTTTAGGCTCGTGTGTTAAGGAGCATCTTCGGGTATTTGTAGACAGTTTCAACTCGTGTCAAGGAGTCTTTGAACATTTGTAGACAGTTTCAACTCGTGTCAAGGAGTGTAGATTTGGATTTGGTCTGACAGTTTACGCTCATGTCAAGGAGGGGGTAGACTTTTTTTGTCGTGTTTTTTTTTTTTTGGGCATCCCTGACTCGATGGGATTTTTGTCTTTAAGCATAATATTTCTTCAAAAATCTCCCATTGATTGGGCCAATTCTTACACCGTCTTGATCAACAAGTTTGTAGGCGCCGTTTGTGTAAGCTTCTTTGACAACATACGGGCCATCCCATTTGGAGGTGAACTTTTTTCCAGTGCGGTGAGTGATGATGATAGGTCTTCTTACTGCGAGTACCAACTCCCCGACTTGAAAAGATCGGGCACGCACCCGTTTGTTGAACGCCTTGGATAAGCGGGCTTGATAACATTCGATCTTTTGTTGTGCATCGAGCCTCTTTTCGTCAAGTGCTTCGAGTTCTTCAAGGCGCAGGCGAGTATTATCTTCCTCAGTCAGCCCTTCTTGTATGGCAATTCGTAATGACGGAATTTGCCGTTCGAGCGGGGTGACGGCCTCAGCACCGTATACCAATGCATAAGGGGTTGCTTGTGTAGGAGTCTTGTGAGTAGTCCGATAAGGCCATAAAGCTTCACCAATCCTTTCGTGCCAATCCCTTTTGGATTTTGATACTACTTTTTTCAGCAAGTTGCATAAAGTTTTGTTGAAAGCCTCTGCAAGACCGTTTGCTGGGGCATGGTACATTGAGGACTTCCTTTGCTTAAAGCCAAATTTCTGACATAGTTTGTCGATTGTGCTGTTGACAAATGGCTTTCCATTATCGGTGATGATATATCGAGGGACTCCGTATCTATAGATGATGTTGATATGGATGAAGTCAGCAACGTTTTCCTTCTTTACTTCTTTGAGTGGAACTGCCTCTGCCCATTTTGAGAAGTAGTCGGTTGCAGCGAGGATGTAAAGATGACCAGCAGACGATTTTGTTATAGGTCCAACAATATCCAATCCCCAAGCGTCAAAGGGCCATGAGGCAACTGTAGGGTGCAAGGGCTCGGGCGGTTGGTGGATGAAGCTGGCATGGTACTGGCATGGTTGACATTTTTGAGCGTATTCCATACAGTCTCTTACCATCGTCGGCCAGTAATACCCCATTCTCTTGATGCGAAAGTGAAGCTTTGGTCCTGATTGGTGGGCGCCGCAAATGCCAGAATGTGCTTCTTCCATAGCTTGCATGGCTTCATCATTGCCAAGACAGCGCAGGAGTATCCCATCGAATGAGCGTCTATACAACGTGCCACTGAAGTAGATGAAGCGAGCTGCTTGCCGTCGGATATCTACCTTTTGGCGTGGATCCTCTGGTAATTTGTCATATTTTAAGTAGTCAACGAAGGCTTGGCGCCAATCCTCTTTTTCGATTTCGAAGACCTCTAAGAAATAATTCTCTTCGCTACCGTCTTCATCTTCGAGTATTGGTGGCACTACCCACTTTTGGCATATAGGCACACGGTATTTTGTATCAGGCAGAGACAAGGAAGAAGCAAGTTTAGCTAATGCATCGGCTTGCTTGTTTTCTTTCCTTGGTACGTGTTTTATGGTGACATCTCCAAGCCATCTCATGAGCATATTGGCGTAGTTATAGTATGGGAGTAGTTCGGGCTTCTTGACTTCATATTCCCCCAACAGCTGGTTGACCACCAACCTAGAATCCCCATAGACTTCAAGGTGTAGCTGCTTAATTTCTACGGTGATTTCAAGTCCGAGGATTAAGGCCCGATATTCAGCTGTGTTATTAGAGCACTTTTTCATAAGGGTGAACGAGTGGGGTAGGACCTTTCCTTCAGATGTTACAAACACTACTCCAGCACCGGCTCCTTCTTTATGGGAAGCTCCGTCAAAGTACATTTTCCATGGAGGAGTGATTTCGATCATCAAGGCATCCTCGTCGGGCAAGTCATCAGGAAGGTCCCACTCAGCTGGAATAGGATGATCTGCTAAGAAGTCGGCTAATGCTTGTCCCTTTACAGCTCTTTGAGGCACGTATACGATTTCAAATTGTTGAAATTGAAGATACCACCTAGCGAGTCTGTTAGAAAGAACGGGCCTTGTCATGACGTACTTCAGTGGGTTTGCCTTGGACACCAAACGGACTGTATGAGCCTGGAAGTAATGTCTCAATTTTTGGATGGCAAAGACAAGTGCCAAGCAAATCTTCTCAATTGGTGAATATTTCAGCTCATTTGGCGTCATCATCTTGCTCAGGTAGTAGAGAGCATTTTCTTTCTTTTCGTCATTTTCTTGTGCTAGCAGAGCTCCCACCGAACTTTCTTGTGCCGAAATGTATAAGATTAATGGGCGGCCATGTATCGGAGCAACCAGTACCGGAGGATTTGTCAAGTAGGACTTGATACTTTCGAAAGCCTTCTTGCAAGACTCATCCCACTCGAATGGAATACCCTTTTTCATCAGGCGGCTAAACGGTTGACAACGTCCTGCTAAGTTGGAGATGAATCGTTTAATATACGCCAGTTTTCCTTGCAAACTCTTGAGTTCGTGAATGTTTCGAGGTTCTGGCATTTTTAAGATGGCATCAATCTTTGCTTGTTCGATCTCGATGCCTTGGTAGCGGACAACGAAGCCTAAAAATTTTCCGGAGGTGACTCCAAATGCACATTTTAATGGGTTCATCCTTAGTTGATACCTCCTCAATCGCTCGAAAACCTCTTTAAGTCATGCAAATGATCTTTTCTTTTTCTGGACTTAACCACAAGGTCATCAACATAGCACTCGACGTTTTTGTGGAGCATGTCATCAAAGATCTTCTGCATGGCTCTTTGATATGTGGCTCCAGCATTTTTGAGGCCAAATGGCATTACCTTGTAGCAGTATATGCCTTTTGGTGTGCGGAAGGCCGTTAGTTCCTCATCTTTGGGGGCCATACGTATTTGATTATACCCAGATGATCCGTCCATGAAGGAAAGTGCTTCATGCCCTGTCGTGGCGTCAATCATGAGTTCTGTGATGGGTAAAGGGAAGTCATCTTTGGGGCATGCTTCATTGAGATCCCTGAAGTCAACACAGACTCGAATTTGCCTGTTCTTCTTTCTTACTGGGACAATGCTGGAGATCCATGTGGGATACTTACTTCTCGGATGAATCCAGCTTCGATTAATTTGTTGACTTCTCCTTCAATTTGGGGGAGAAACTTTGGTCAAAATCAACGTTGTGCTTGTTTAATGGGACGAGCTCCTTTCTTTACCGCTAAATGATGTACAGCTACCTTTGGGTCTAAGTCAGGCATTTCTTTGTATGACCAGGCGAAAATATCTTTGAACTGCTTCAGTAGTTCCATGTACTCATTAGCCTCTTCTTTTGTAAGTAGGGTACTGATATAAATAGGACGAGGGTCGTCATCATCCCCTAAATTTATTTCTCTAAGCTCGTCCACCGTGGACTTGGATCCTGCTTCCATTTGAGGTGGTGCCATCTCAACATCCTCTTCAGTGAGTTCTCCTTCCTCCTGCAAGGTTATGTGGTTGGACGAGCCCACACTTTCTTTATCGTCGTCTTCCTCGACTTGAGGTTTGGTGAAGACGATAGTTATCTGGCTTTCAGGACTCTGTCACATGACATGACCAAGTTCGTTTGTCGCTTCATACGGTAAGGGATTAGGCTTCGGAGTTTCTGCTCTTGTTTTGGTGTTTCAGTGATGCGCCCTTTTGGCTTCCAGCATTTCTGTTTTTTGAGTGGGCCAAGTCTCTTGAAGACTGACACTCGTGCTGGCCTTATCTCAATCCTTGAAAAGCAGTCTTTTTCTGTAATGGTGTTGGTGGAAGCTCTTCTTATAGCAATGCGCACAGGACCTTTTGGCTGCTCGTACCCAATTCCTGCTCGCAGGTTTTGATTTGATGATTTCTGCGGAAGTTTTCCCAGTGGCGATTGCTCTTGCGGGTTGTATCCAGCCTTAATGAGGAGTTTATATGCCTTGGGGCCAAAGCATTTCGCAGCTTTTAGCTCTTGAGCCTCCTGGTGTTCCTTTGCAGCTTCTTTGGGTGGCTGAGTAGGTGCTCTACTGTTAACTTGAGTTAAAGGTAGTGTCAAACCCTTGAGGGCATCATCGATTACTGGCTCCTTGCCGATGTGTCCTTTGGCGTATGCCATATTAGTTGGGGCATCATTTCTTTTCAGGTTGCCTTGTTCCTTGTTTTCTTGAGAGTTAGAAGCTTCAGGAGTCCAGATTTTGCTTAGATAGTATTTTGCATCAGCAATATGGGACTCAACCTCAGTGAATGGCTTGCAGTCTCCGAGAACTTTCTTTACGACACCATTTTGACAGTATTTGAAACATTGGTGCCAAGTTGAAGGGACTACTCCATTCTCGTGAAGCCATGGCCGGCCGAGGAGTAGGTTGTATGATGTTCTAGCATCGATAACATGGAACAGAGCTATTGATTCCATGTCGTCTATGAGCAGCCTCATTCTTATGGTTCCCAAGGCCCTTTGCCCCCCTTGGTTGAATCCTTGAATCACTAAACGACTGTTTGAAAGCTCATCAGTGGGGATTCCTAACTCTCTAAGAGTTCGTAGGGGTAAAATGTTGACAGCTGAGCCACCATCGACCAGCATTCGATTTATTTTCTGTTCGTAAGCATAGCCGGTAACAAATAATGGCCTATTGTGGGGTTGAGACCCCAGCATCAGATCTTCGTCGGTGAAGACTATAGTAGCCATGCAGTCTTCTATAGGGATTTGGCTTTTCTTGTGGAAGCAGCCAGCTTCACTTGGAGAGTTGTCCATTTGGTGACTTTCCTCCGTTTGGTTGCTGATGGTGATAGTGTTGGCATTTACGCTATCATCCTCTAGCGTGATTTTCCCTTGGTGGGCGAGTTCCATGATCTTTTCTTTGAATATGAAGCAATCGTGGATAGGGTGCCCGACCAAGCGGTGATATTTGCAGTATTTAGGATCATCTGTTTTCCCGGCTTCCGCAGGCCGCTTCATTTCAGGTAATTCGATGAGGTTGGCCTTCAGTAAGTCGTCGAAGATCCCAGATACGTCCGTGTCCAAAAATGGGTATGTTTTGGCTTGTAACTCTTTCAGAGTTGGCTTTCTTGGCTTTTGGGCTATTTCCCTCTTTTCGTTCACCTTTTCCTTCCCTTTGGCTGAGACAGGTTTGGCACGTATTGTCATGGATTCTTTAGTGGCATTTTTCGTGGGAGGCTTGCCCCCTTTCTTTACTTCTTGTTTGTCTTTTGATTTGCGGAACTCAGAAATCGGTGGTCCACCAACACCACTTGCAGCTATGCTCAGTTCCATGTCATGAGCCCGTGTAGCTAGCTCTTCAAAAGTTTTGGGTTGAATTCCTTGAAGGATGTATCGCAGTCCCCAGTGCATCCCTTGTATGCACATTTCGATACCTGAGGCTTCAGAGAGTCTGTCTTTGCAGTTCAAACTCAAGTTCCTCCATCTATTGATGTAGTCAATGACTGGCTCATCTTTCCATTGACGGGTATTTGTGAGCTCAATCATGCTAACAGTTCGTCTTGTACTGTAAAAACGGTTGAGGAATTCATATTCCATTTGTTCCCAGCTGTCAATGGTTCCAGGCTCGAGGTCGATGTACCAATCGAATGCATTTCCCTTTAACGAGCGAACAAATTGTTTAACTAGATGGTCCCCATATGTTCCAGCATCATTGCATGTTTCTATAAAGTAAGCCACGTGTTGTTTAGGGTTTCCCTTCCCATCAAACTGTTAGAATTTGGGGGGTTGATAGCCCATTGGCATCTTCAGGTTATCAATTCTTGCCGAATAAGGCTTGGCATATGTCAAAGTTGACTTGATGCCTCCATCGAATTTGCTCTTGATGGTGCCCTCAATGAAGTCTTTCAATTGATCAATGGGGATCAAGCCATCAGCGGAGATTTGGAGTTCCCTGATTGTGGACTTCTTTTGGTCATCGGCTGGTTGTCTGGCAGATGCTTCGGCTTCATGAGGTATTTCAGGCGCCTTTTCAGCCTCCCTACTGGTTTCAGCATCGTCAATTTTATTCATCAGCCTAGAGATTCGTGAGTCTTGCTCTTCAACGTGTTTGGCAAGACCCTCGATGACTTTTGTTAGTGCAGCGATTTGGTCTTCTAGGCTTGAAGTGTTAGTTGTCATGACTGGCGCCATGTTGGGGACGGATGAAGCATTGGAACGAGGGCTTGAAGGTGCAGAGTTGTCCTTGTGGCCTTCGTTTGCAAAGAGCGGATTATCAACAGCCTCAAGGGAAGGAGTTGGCTCGGAGTATGCAAGTCTTCTTGCCACACTTCTGGTGACAGCATCGGCATTTCTTATGGCAGTCTCAGCAGCAGTTGATGTAACAGCCTTGGTGGACTTTCCTTTGTTGCTGGCCATAGTGATTTGTTTGAAACTTGAAGGGAGCTTGAAATTTGATGTAGGAAGAGATGAGAGGTAGAGAAGTCCCACTGGGCGTGCCAGAAATCTGTAGGACGAAATTCTTGAATTACAAGAATATTTAGAATTTGATTGAATAATTCGAATAAACTTGAATTTTTCGTGGGTTCTACTCTCTAAATTTGATCCTCTGATTCTTCCTTCAAAAAATGCTCGACTTGAAATTTGATCAATCTTCAAGGAAAGGGCTTGCGCGTGATCTTCCTTAAAGGTTGTTGATTTCTCAGCAACACTGATTTTCGGGTTTAGCACCACGATCTTAGATCAAATGTTGAATTTTGGGGACTTTGGTGAAGAACACCTTAAATTTAGCGACGAACTCCTTGGATTTGATGAAGAACACGATGAACCTCTTGGATTTGGCGAAGAACACAGCGGGCTTCTTTGAATTTGGCGAAGAACGCGGCGGGCTTCTTGAATTTGGCGAAGAACGCGGCGGGCTTCTTGGATTTGGCGAAGAACGCGGCGGGCTTCTTGAATTTGGCGAAGAACGCGGCGGGCTTCTTGGATTTGGCGAAGAATGCGGCGGCTTCTTGGATTTGAAGACGCGGCGAGCTTCTTGAATTTGGCGAAGAACGCGACGGGCTTCTTGAATTTGGCGAAGAACGCGGCGGGCTTCTTGGATTTGGCGAAGAACGCGGCGGGCTTCTTATATTTGGCGAAGAACGCGGCGGGCTTCTTGGATTTGGCGAAGAACGCGGTGGGCTTCTTGAATTTGGCGAAGAACACAGCGGACTTCTTGGATTTGGCGAAGAACACGGCGGACTTTTTTGAATTTGACGAAGAACACTTTGAATGTTCTTGAGGATTCCAGAGAGAATTTGGAGAGTTCTTCAGCTACTTCCCTTCTTCTTCTTCTTCTTCTCCCATGGGGTTTGACCCCTATTTATAGTTGTAGGAGAGATAGAGTGCCTGCTGACGTGGCGTGATTTTATTGGCCATCAGAGTTTGTACTCTACCCAACAACTCGACAGAGTCTTCTTTGCTTAGACTTCTAGCTGGACTCTGCTGCTTAGAGTCTTCGCTGCTTGTACTTCTAGCAGGACTCTGCTACTTAGAGTCTTCGTTGCTTGGACTTCTGGCAGGACTCTGCTACTTAGAGTCTTTGTTGCCTGGACTTCTGGCAGGACTCTGCTACTTAGAGTCTTTGTTGCCTGGACTTCTGGCAGGACTCTGCCACTTAGAGTCTTGTTGCTAGAGGCAGGACTCTGCTACTTAGAGTCTTTGTTGTCTAGACTTCTGGCAGGACTCTGCTACTTAGAGTTTTTGTTGCCTGGACTTCTGGCAGGACTCTGCTACTTAGAGTCCTTGTTGTTTGGACTTCTGGCAGGACTCTACCACTTGTCGTCATTTGATTGGCCGATAAAAATATTAATTATTCATTTATTTATTTTAGGAATTTTATTTGTTTAAATTCCTAAATAAATAAAAAATTATTTTAATTAATATTTTTAATGCCATATTTTCCACGTGGCTTTATTTGATTGGGCATTAAATTTTAATGTGTCTACACTCGCGCTTGGCCGCAACTGCTCTAGTAGTGTGCGTTCTTTTGTGTGTAATATTCTCATTGGATATTTGATTGACTTGATTTTTGCACTGTTGGAAAACTAATTCATTTTTATTTGAGTCTATAAAGTTTTAGATCAATTGAATACCCCATCAAAATGTGGCATCTTTCTAAATTTATTACTTAATCTTTCTTCCTAAATTGTTGCTCCGTCTAAATTTGTTCCTTTTCTACAATTTAAAATTACCTAAAAATTTCTAAAACTAAAACATTACATTAAAACACCAACATTAACTATAATTATGCAAAATTTAAATAAATTAAATTCAATTTATATCAATTCCTCCATCTATTTAAATAATATTTCAAAGTGTTTAGAAATTCAAGTATTCTAGCATTAAATCAGAAAAATTGCATAGAATAAATGATTCTTTTGTCAAGTCATCAATAAGTTTTGCTCTAAATTCAAGTTCATTATCACTTCTAACACATTTTACAAAGTTTTCAAATTGAGATTTTGCCATAGTGTAAAACTCCATTAAATAACTGCTTGCTTCACTTTTGGCTTGTTGTAAATAAAACTAACACACCTTTACTAAAATGATACACAACTACTAAAAAAAAGTGTTCACCAAAAGTTGAGAAAACATGGTATGGCTTCATATTATTAATGATATGTCTAGTAATAGATATTAATATGAGCATAAGACTTTTTAGCACACAATTATTAAAATTAATTTGTGAGTCATAGATACTCTAAATACTCGTTAGAGATATCAAGAAAACTTGCATCACTTGTATTCGAATAGCGAGTCATACCATTTGATATGAGATAATGAAAATACGTGTATAGATACATCATTAGAGAATGATATGTTCGAACATTGACTCGAAAAATGAAGTAGATATATAAAGTTTACTCTTTCCTATCAGTGCCTTGTTTCATAATCATAATAAGTATGAATAGACTTTAGACCTGGGATGATATAGTCACCTTGTACGTATCATGATTAATGCATAATTAAAGCTTTAAGAAATGCATTTACTGTGGTAGGGCTATGAGCTCTAAGTGATATTCATCATACACGCAGAGGAATGTGGGTGTTCAATAGGAGATTGTCTCCGATGTGATCGATATCTTGTAAGATAGAAATTCTAGGCTAAGATCATGCATGATTGGAAAGGAGTTTTTGATGAACATTAATCACATGAGGTATATTGATTTGGTCATGTGATCGAGTTAACATGTTTGATTAAATTCATAGCTCTTACTTAATTAGGATATAGTAAGACAAAATATTTATACTACTTTGTATTCATGATTGAAAGGGTTCTTGTAATTGAATCACTTTACTTTGGTTGAGGTTTGATATGACCCATGGACTAGGTGTTATCAGTATTCTTTAAATTATGCTCTTTGCTAACTAAGAATGAATTTAAAGAGTCACACATAGAAGAATAGTGTAAGGGCAAAATTGTAATTTGCTGTGGGTGGTATGATTGAAACTTGAGAAGTTCAATGATCAAAATTAATAAGTCACAATGAGATTAGGCTAAAAGAATTTATTTATTCTTCAAAGTGTTTGTTGATAATGTGATTATCAATTATTAACACACTGTGCTTTTAATTCAATTAATGTGATCAATTGATATTAAAAACCAATACATGATTGGGATTTAATTAGTTGAATTAATAATTAATATAGATTGGGCCTGAATTAGGATTTTAGGTCCATGCGGAAGCTTTACTTGTCCCATTCCATAAACCCTTATTTTCAATTATGGAATAAGGTGTTATTGCCATAATTAGAGGATTGTGTCTTAGAGTGAATATGGTTGGACGATATATTTCAATCTCAAAAATATATTTGGCTATCCACTCTAGTGAAAAAGGAGAGAAAATTTATTTATAGCATCATCTTGTTTTTCTCTCGTGTTATTTTCCTTATTGTACAAAAGAGTTTTGTAAGAAAAAAAGGAGATTTTTGCCCGCATTTGTTGTGTGGATGAATGAAAGATCACAACTCAAGTCTTGTGGTTGTGAGATCACACTGGAAGAATTTTAGAAGTGTGATTCTAATGCAAAATTCATTCTTGTCTCGTACGATTTAATTATATATTTTATAAGAAGGAAAATTAATGGATTTGTGAATTTTATTTCCAATGCATTTTTGTGAAATATTTTTTTATCAAAGTTTTAAATTTCATTTTTGCATTCCAAATTTGGTAAAACATATGACATATGTCATATTGAACTAGTTCAAAACAATCAACAACTTTGCCATCACTTATTGAATAAAGAGTTCTACTATGTTTCGCATGACAACATGCAAGACATAAAACAAGTTTATTATTGTCTCTACTACCACTCAAAGCATTGGTATAACTGAAATATGTTAACTGGATAGATGATCCACACGTCCATGCTACAAGGTATGTGAATCAATGTTTGTTGCCTTCAACGATGTATATAACATCATGCATTTGTAATAGTATTCTACTATTGAGCTTCTAAAATGTGGCCCTACATAAAAGTTTTTCAATAAATGTTATAAGACATTTAATTTATCTAATCAAGTGGTTAATGAAACAAAGATGGCACAAAAAAGTAGGAACATAAAGAAATATAGTTCACACAAAACCTAAATTCATCATTGCTTTGCTCCATCAGGTTGTTGAAACACAAGTACTATTCAGAAGACTAATAGATGAAGGTGTTGTTTTAGAAACATCAATCAACAAATCAAGACAATCTGTCATATGATTGTATGCTCCACATTTTAATAATCAAAAGCCTATTTATGGCAATGCTCACAAACTTATCATAGAGTTTTTTAACTGGAGGACTAGTTTTCAACTATACCAACTATATTAAAAATCTTCAATGTCAACTTCTAATTGCACATATTCCAGAATTATACTTACACTCATCCTTAGTTGCTTTATTAATGGTGCAATCTATGAAACCTAAGTTATTTTTAGCTTTTAGAGATTTTTTCATTTCCTTTTGCCATGTTTTACGATTATGTTCTTTCAAAATGCATTAACTATAATATCTGTGCCAAAAAAAGTGTGAAGTCAAATTAAAAAAATTCTTTGAGCTATTGTTGTAGCTACCCTTTTTGCTTTTATTGCTACCTTTGTCACTTATTGTTTCTGTGTATATAAAATTGATTTCGAGTTTAAATAATTTTTAATTTTTATTTCTTGACACGGACACTATGAAAGAAGACAAATAATAAAAATAACAATAATAATAACAATAACAATAATAGCCATAAAGCAACAATAACAATAACAACAATAATAGTTGTTATTGTTGTTGTCATTGGTTTGCTGTATATTTTCATCTACAATACAAGATTTATTGTTGCACAAAATGAAGTATATTTTTTAGCCTAAATACATATAATTACTTTAATATATACAACTACCAAATTCATCATATACAAATAGAATGCAAATAGGCTTTTCTTTATTTGGTGAAAAAAGGTTCTTCATTTTTTGCTAATATTTGCTTGCCATTTTTTTCATCATTCATGCCCTAAAAAATTGGAGATTAGGAATTATATTAGAAAATTGCTTTGTGTATGTCCTAAGATAAATTAGGATAGTTGCATGTCACGACTTTATTCCTAACAAAACTTTGTCGTGTGGTATTTTTGCTCCTTTATTGTCTCCGATAGTAGATTGCATTAGCCTTTCTTACTTGAAGTGAAAAATATATCAAATGTAAGAAGCTATAAAAGATAAAACAAGAGAGCACACAATGTTTGTAAGGAAAGAATATTCTATTTATTAACTCAATTGTTTGGTGAATACAATGAAATGTCTACCCTTATTTATACTAACCACCTTCACTAATGAATAATGGTGATCAAAATTATCTAACTGTTCACAATAATGCTCTAAACTATTCAATACTCTAGAATATTCTATAAAACTTTCGTGAAAGTTTCAAGACATTCTTATAAGTTTTTACAATTTTTTTACACTATCCTAACATTATTCAATATGATTATGCCGAACACTATAAAGGATAGTATAATATAAAAATTTTAGTAACCTTTGAGTCCCACATAGCATGTAAAAGTGAAACTATCGGGTACTCAAAATTGTGAGGTGTGACATCCTCCCCCAGTTGTGTTTGGTGATGTCCTCGTTGTTGTGATTTGTTTACCTTATTGTTCTTACACTTGATCATGTGGTTCATTGCTCATTTGGATTGATCTTTCTCTTATAACGTGGCTACTAACAATTTCTTATTTCCTTGGGACTGGTCAGCTCCTTGATCCTTAGGTAACAATTCTTCCTTTGGAGTCATTTTAGCTCTTGTTGTCCCCTTGAATAGTTACAAGACTAATAGTCTTCTACACACCAATTTCCCTTTAGGCAAATGAATAATAATTTCTTCATTATGTGTCTAAGTGGGTGAAAGTCATAGCTACGACCACTAATGATGCTAGAGTTTTTCTTAAGTTTATTCAAAAATAAATTTTCACAAGGTTTAAAAAGAAGCCTAAAGCCATCATTAGCAATGGAGGTACCCACTTTTGTAATAAATTATTTTAAGCTATGATAGCTAGATACGATGTCAAACATAAAAAGATTTAGCATATCACCCCCAAGCTAATAGGTTAGTTGAGATGCCAAATTGTGAGATCAAACAAATCCCCAAAAAGATTGTAGTAATTAATAGGAAAGATTAGGCACACAAGCGTGATGTTGCACTATGACCATATTGGACAACTTACAAGACTAAGATTAATATATCTCGATTTTGATCAGCACATGATAAGCTATGTTATTTGCCCGTGGAATTGGTATACAAGGCCCATTAGGCAATGAAGAAATTAAATACAGATTTCAAAGAGGTTGGGAAACATAGGTTATTGCAATTGAATGAAGTTGAGAAATCTAGGAATGAAGCTTATGAAAATACACTAATTTATAAAGATAAACCCAAGAAATGGTATGATGAGTAGTTATTAAGATGTGAGTTCAAGCCCTGTTAGCAAGGTTTTTTTTTTTATATATAATTCACGTCTTAAACTCTTTACTGAAAAATTGAAGTCTATGTGGTATGATCCTTTCACAATTTCTAGGGTATTCCCATTTGGCATTGTTGAAGTGGTCATAAAGGATAATAATAAATTTTGCATCAATAAGCAAAGTCTTAAGTGGTATTATGGTGAAAAAGACCAAGGAGATAAAAAGCTCTATGTGTTTAATGTCACAAATTAAACCTATATAAGTTAAGCTAGGAATCTAAAATTAAGCATTAATTGAGAGACAACCTATTGTTTTTGTGTTTTGCATTATTTTTAGTTTGATTTGAGTAGTTTTTTTGGCATTAGAATTAATTTAATTGAATTTTTTAGGCCTTATTTTGATTCTCAAGCCCTTAAATTAATTTGTTCTACTTGAAAAGTGATTCAAGAGACAAAAGATTATGTTGGGAAATGAGTTGGATCTATTTGGATTGATCTGGCAGGATAGGATCAATAATTTAGTGTGCTTGGCTAGGTTGAATTGACATTTGGTCTAGGTACAATTGATCCTCCAACTAGGATCAATAATCTGAAAAGCCTTAGCTAACTGGGATAAACATTGAGCTAAGTTGGATCAATCAAGCTAACATCAATTGATAAAACAATAGCTTGAGCTAGGAGCGATTACACAAACTTTTGCTTTTTGCATTTGGATAAATTCCAAGGAAAGTCCACCAACCTAATTTCCTTGCTTTTTGGCAAATGAAATGTAGGAAATGGATATTGAAGGGCTTTACAATGAAATTGTGAACACAACATGATGATTATTACAAGGTTTCATAGCTTTTATATTATTCAGGTTTTTAGATGAAAATTTTTCTTAATTTCCTTAATTTCTAGGCTTAGAAATAATGTTGGATGCAATTCATGCCATGGATTTTTTTACTCTAGTTTTTAACGTTATGCTTTGATTTGTAGATTGGAAATGACAAGATGCGTGGTTGTGAAAATGCTTGGTGTGTTCATTCTATTAATTATGATAATTATAGGTTGTATGGTTAGGAAATTAGTTGGTGTTGTTAGGTGAATGTGTGGAATTATGTTGATGACTACAATGTGATTGACTAAACCAAATGTGGGAATGAAAGTTCTTATGGAGATGTGCATTATAGGCATGAAAGTAGGTGTGAGGGAGGAACATTAAAAAGGATGATGGTTTTTGGTTTAGCATTTTTTTTTTGGATATGTATTCATTAAATTTAGTAAGTTTGTTGGTTCATTTTGTAATGATATTTGTTGAATTGTAGTCCATTCTCTCTATTTTAATCCAAGTACAATGATCGGCGGTAGGGGTTAAAGAAGAAATATTCCTACTCTCCAAGAAGTATTTTCATCTACATAGAGCTAGTTTGATAAACAGTGGTTCTGTTTGGCTGTTGCAAATGCTAAATATTAAGAGTACTTAAAGCATGAGAGGATTGCACTTCTAGATTGTGGGTTACCGATGACATTGAACTTACCGATATATCAAAATCTATAGAGTGTTGTTGTGTAGCGCCAGTGGACTAAATTTAAAAATCTTGATAATTCTGATTTCAAGTACATATATGTGTTCTATGCTAATGTCCTAGACAGAGTACATGATAGGGTACAAGTGGGGACAAGACAATTAGCATATGCCTTAAGGACTTAAATGCCTATTTTGAAATTAACATAGAGTGCAATAGTGCTAGTCGAACCATCTATATCACATGATTGATTCAACTATATTGTTGGAGGAGTTGTGTGATGACTGTCGAAGGACATAGAAGATGGTTGGGCTAAGGTTTGTGTTCTTCAAGCATAAGTATTTGATTTGACAAATGAAGGTGTGGCATAACTTCTTATGCTACAATGTTATACCTACGGGGCCATCAATTAGCTGTTTCTCATGATCGAGTTTACCTCTTGTATGCCATCAGGCATGGCCTCTATTTTGATTTGACGGTGGTACTCTACCAAGGATACAACTAAGCATAGTAATGTTTGCTTGCCATACCTTAGATAATTATATATATGATAGCATGTGCTGGCATCCAGATGGAAGGTAGGTCCACATTTAAGCTTTATAAATTGATTAGCAATCAAGAGGGATCTTGTATATAGGGAGGTGATTACTGATGACATAATAGAGTGTAGGAAGCATAGCATCAGTAGGTAGTGATTGAGAAGGATGAAGAAGAAGAAGAAGAAGAAGACGGTTATATGTTAGCTCGATGGAGTAGAATTAATTGATGAGTGAGTTAAGTAGAAGCTGGCACTTCCATAGGAGCCAGAGGAACCCCAACTAGAACAACCACAAAGTCCATAGAGATGATTGCAACATCAGATGCGTGAATTGACTTAGTAGTAAGGTGACATATGAGCATCTTTATAGACATTCACACTACACAATAGCAGATGCTTTGAGGCATGCAGGTCATGCTTGCTAATGTGCTTATCTTAGGTTAAACAATGCATTGTGATCTAAGAACTTTTCATGACATGCTACTCATAGCTCAACCACTATATCCATCTCTGCTATATCCATATCTTTCATCGTTAGAGCTATACCCATCACTATCTCATCCATCGCCACCACCTCTAGTTAATCCCACCGACATTCATTCTATGTCTTAAGGAATGGTTGCATATGATACTGACAGTGATGAGGAGTTGGAAACAAGATCCAATCTCATCTCCTAAGTAAGTTTTTCTTTTCTCTTTAAGTTACTAGACTTATTATCACACATTGAGACAATGTGCACAATAAGCGTAGGGGAGATGAATTTCATGTGTTTTGGTTGATTTTTGGCATTTTAGGAGATTTGGAGTATATTTGTTTCATTTTTTGCATTGTTCTTTGATTTTTAATCTATTTGCAGGATGAGGCAAGTAACTTTTGGCATGTACTTAAATTGATCATTTTTATTGTGCATGGACTGTTGGATTCTAAAATTATGATGGTTCAATGATGAATTAAAGGTAAGTTTTGATGAAATTGTTGTTAAATTTTGATTATGGGATTACTTGTGGAAGTGATTGCAATTGCTTGTGAAATTTATGTTTAACATATTTGATTGTATGTGATGATGGATTGGAAGTTTGCTTGAGTGTTGTAGATGAAGGTGATTTGTCAATCACGATAATCATGATAAATGATAGATGAATTCTTAAGTAATTTAGCATCTTAATTATACCAATAACTTACACTTTAAGTCAAGCTATTGGTTTAAAATACATTGGGTCCCTATATTTTGAGCACATGACCATGATTTCATTCTTTGGTGTAACTTTAAGAAGGTACGCGGATAACTAACTTTCATATTTTGATTTACTCAGTTTAGTTTTAATGCTATAATTTCTTTTTAATTATTTATTTTACCTGTGTTTGATTCCAATTGTGTTTGTTTATGTGATTGGATTGTTTGTCGCGTGTTGGGGTTGTAGACTTGAGAGTGACAATTTCTTGCATTAGAACTGAAGCACACAAGTTAGGTAAATTTTTGAGTTGAGTGATTGGTGGAATCTAATAAATTATAAAAAAGAAAATGTGATTAAATGCATATGTTTAAAGTGGTAAGACTAAGAGAAGATTTTTAGTTAATTTATCAATATTTCTATTTGACACTTGAAAAAGTTAACAAAAATAAAATTGAAAATCTTAATTAATAATTGAATTGAATGAGTTACAAAACTAGCTGAATAATCTAACTCAATAAGAAGTGTGATTGACTTTCAAAGTGACTTCTGCATATGGATTATCTCTTTTTTGTTTGTCTTTGCTTTATAATTGTTTATTTGCTAGCTTTATTTAATTATTCTTACTAATTATTTAATTTGTTACTTTATTTAGATTGCTTAACTTGAATTTAATATTTTTTAGCATTAGTTGATAGTAGTTCTATTACCAATTCCTATAGAACAATACTGGTATTCATTGTAATAATAAAACTTGATACTGTCCAGTTGTAGTACAAAACGAATTTTACTTTTGCACTAACAACCACTGTTGCATTTAAATCAGGGTATCCTAATACAAAATATACTATAATTATTATACTTTTTAAAGTTTGTCTCTTTATTTATTTCTTACCTTTATATAATTTTTTTAAAAAATAAATCTAAAAATACAAAAAAAATCCACAAACATGGGTAATGTGTCTCCCCAATTATATGTGGTCTTTATTATTAAATTTATTATAATACTTTCTTTGGAAAAATAAAAAAAAAAAAGGCTGTCCGCCAAATGCTTTTAATTTGACGACTTTTATACAGTCCCGGTTCTATAAAATTTCGGGCACGTTTCACATGCTTTGTTGCATCTCCTTTTCCTTTCTGTACTGTCGTTTTGCCACTCAAAATTTTTTATTTCCTAAAATTCCAAAACACAGATGTGCCTTCATCGCATTTCCCATGCCCTGAAATCGCGCTTTCCATATATTTTATTTGTTACATTGTTTTGAAATTTAGAAGAGAGAGAGAGAGAGAGAGAGAGAGAGAGAGATATTTTATGACTGTTCTACCACTTCTGTTAATTTCAACATTTATACATTCTGAAAGGTTCATGTTTGTTATCTCAATCTTGCAATGCCTGAAAAATGTTACAATATTTATTCCTTTGTTCATTTATAGTTAAGTTTAATAGAGTTTTATATCTTAGAAATATGGTATTTTGGAGATTCATTTAATTTTACTAGTAATATATTTTTGACATGAAAATTAAAGCTAATTAAAATAAACTCGATCGTTCTAAAGCAAGAAGTATGAATGCAATAAGCGAGATTTAATTATAAAAACTATAACTGAATGCATTGGAACTGGAATCACAATTTTAAACAAAACATTTTCTTTTCTCAATAAAATGGAAAACAATAATTCCCAAACACATGTAGAGATATTGGTAAATATATGGAGCAATTACAAACGGGCAAACCTCGGGATTGGATTTTAGCCTCCAGCTTTTCCTTTTCCAGTTACCTAGAATTATGGTATTTCAATATTTTTAATAAAGAATATTGCACAAATATTGAAAGAAATTTCTTATAAAACTTATAAAATAATTATTCGATCTTCATATAAATTTTTGAGTTATAAATTTATTAATATTTTAAAAATATTCAAAATTTTAAAGATTTTGGAATAAATTTAAATAATTGAAAATTAAAAAGAATTGAGTAGTTTTAAATTAATATTGGCCATAACTATGTTAATTTGATACATGAATTAAGAATGTATTTTAACATGTAATTTGCAACTTAAATATTTAAAAAAAATCATGTTTCTCAATATATAATTTAATGTTACAATTTAGAAAATAAAAAAAACATGAAAATATATAGAATAAGAGCAAGAATTCTAAATAAAACTTTGGGCATTTAGTTTCAAAAATCATCAAAGTGTGTAAAAATAATTATAAATTTAAATAATATTTTTGATTAACACACACGCTCCCACATAAATATATATGTATGCATACATATAGTAGATTAACATATATATATGTACATAAATAAAGGGAAGCGCGAAAAAATTTGTTTTAATGAAAAGATTTATCAATTTAATATTTGATGTGAGTGGTATAAAGATAGTTAGAATGTTTGATGTATAATTTTGATATTTTAAAAATTTTAATTTATTTGAATATACATACGAAATAAATAAAAATGATATATGACATAATAATATATAGGGATAACGATTAATTTATAATATATAAATACATAAAAATGTAAGTATATATATATATATATAGATATTGATTTATTTTTGAATAAGTATAATAATTAAAAATTAATTAATTAATTGTATATTTAATAAAAAAAAATTTAAATTTGAACGAAAGCTTGCGAAGCAGTATATTTACAAAACTAATCGCTTGCCAGTGGCTTATTTAAATACATTGATCTATATATTGATGTTGACAATACGCAAACTTTTAACATGTGTAAGAACTCGTATTATTTAAATTAGATTTTAATTTTTATACAAACAATTACTAGTAAAATTTATAAAAACTTGAGGCCCACACATTGCCCCAATTATTTTGTATAATTATAAAAAAAATAACAATCAAGAATTTATATGCCGTCTGTTATCACTATTACCCTACGAGGAGTGAACATGTTCTAAAATTATCAAGATTATTAGCTTGTAGTGACAGTCACAGAAGTACATGACACTTGATCGATCCACGTTACTTGAGGACCAATTGTCGTCTCCCTACTAAAATTACTGTTTCCTTCTGTAACATATTCTAATTTAATTAAAACTGAACTAAAAACGAATCATATCATAAATTTTTTTATTTAAAAGATGTTTTAAATTTATAAAAAATAATACTCTGATGCAATCAAATTGAATTTGAAATAATAATAATATATAGTATTTAATGAAGTTCTTTTCTCCTTTCACAAATTCGTCCGTGTTCTTTGAACTTCATCAAAACTTGAAAAGAGTAATTTCCATAAATAAAAAAAAAAATCATAATTTCCACACAAGTGTTGAAATATTAATAAACATATGAAACAGCACAAACGTGAAATCTATACTCCAAAAGCCTTACAAATCACCCTCTTTGTTTCCCGCTTGTTTCCTTATAAGTGTCATCTCTGTTGTTCGCAATTTCTCGCACAAATCCTCGTACGCAACTACAAAGCTCCGTATACCAATAATGGCGGACGCTGCCTCCAACCCCGATTTGGTTAACATCTCTAGCAGCAAGCGATCTGGACCGTCCGATAATCGACGGGACCAGTTCGCCGCTGCCAAGAAGCACAAGTCCTCACTGCCGTTCTCAGTGGATCCTGTAGCGGCGCTCGCCGGTGCCCGACACGAGTTCGGCGAGCATGGCGGGGTGAACATGTCCATCGAGGCTTCCGCCACCTTCACCGTCATGGAACCCGAAACCATGCAGCGGATGTTCACCGGAGAACTCGGCCCCGACCGCGATTTTTTCATCTACAGCCGCCACTTCAACCCCACGGTGCTCAACCTCGGCCGCCTCATGGCCGCCTTGGAAGGCACCGAGGCCGCTTACTGCACCGCATCAGGCATGTCCGCCATCTCCTCCGTCCTCCTCCAGCTCTGCAGCTCCGGCGGACACGTGGTTGCCTCATGCACCCTCTATGGAGGAACCCACGCGCTCCTCAGCCACTTCTTGCCGCGTGCTTGCAACATAACGACGTCGTTTGTGGATATCAGGGATCACGAGATGGTCAAGCGCGAAATCGTGGAAGGGATGACGAAGGTTCTGTACTTCGAGTCTGTGTCCAACCCGACGCTGACAGTGGCTAACGTGCCGGAGCTGTGCAGGATAGCTCATGATAAGGGGGTCACTGTGGTGGTAGATAATACGTTTGCTCCGATGGTGTTGTCGCCGGCGAGGCTTGGAGCGGACGTGGTTGTACACAGTATATCAAAGTACATCGGCGGCTGTGCCGACATCATCACAGGTTCCTTCTTCCTTTCCATATTTATTTGTGTAATTCTATTATTGGTAGCTTGCTCTTCCGCTCCATCCATCACTAGCTCGTGCTATCCACGGTTACTTTTTGTGCGTTTTGAATAAAATATATGATGTAATAAAGTGTTATATTTGATGTCAATTAACAACATCACCAAAGTAATTTACAATCGTCAGTAATTAATGGATGATAGTCACAAAATTAAATAAATGCTCAAATTTTACGGATTCAAAAATTCTAAGTTTAATATATATAATTTGTTATTCGACATCAGAACAAAGTTATTGTTAATTTCTTATTTAACTGCTATCAAATCGATTTTAATTTAAATTTTTCGGACCTAAAATGTAACCTTAATGTAATTGAGTGTATAATTGGATGGTACCGCAAGTAGATTTAATTATTGACCTCGACCATCCATCACTAACGAATGGGAATTCAAAGGGGAATGAGATGGTGTCAATCAATCTTCCCTTGCGAATTTTTAAACGGGATGAAATGCTGCACTTGGTAGAATGATCCAAATTGATTGGAAGATAAAGTTTCATGTGATAGGTCACTTTCTTATGTGCATTAGCGGTATGCACGTAGTGGCCACAAAAGTATTGAAACAGTAAGTCCAAAAGAGCAGATGTTGACAGATTCTGATGGGCTTTTTGGTATTACATATCTTGTGAAGTGATGGCACTATATATACCTTTTCCCCATTCCTTATTCTAGGGTTGAATTCCTCCAACTTTGACTTGGATAGACATACCCTTGTTTATATGCAAGTAGATTGACTCGTACTCGGATCGATTCTTTTGATGTGATGAAGTTGGCCAGACATATGAAATGTTAAAACTTTTACTTATCCAGTGCTTGAAATTTGGAACCATGGATGAACAGGCGCGGTGTGTGGCCCAGCCACCCTGGTCAGCTCCATGATGGATCTTCATCAAGGGGCTTTCATGCTATTGGGACCAACCATGAACCCAAAAGTGGCCTTCGAGCTTGCCGAGAGGCTCCCTCATTTGGGTCTCCGGATGAAGGAGCACTGCCACAGGGCTTCGGTATTCGCCGCGAGGATGAAAGAACTTGGCCTCAAAGTCATCTACCCTGGCCTTGAAGATCATCCTGATCATGCCCTCCTCGAGTCAATGGTGACCAAAGGCTACGGTTACGGTGGGATTCTGTGTGTGGACATGGGAACTGAGGAAAAGGCCAATCGCCTGATGAATATGCTGCAGAATTGCACTCAATTCGGACTGATGGCCGTTAGCTTGGGCTACTACGAGACTCTAATGTCGTGCTCGGGGAACAGCACAAGTAGCGAAATGAATGAAGAAGAGAAAGCATTGGCAGGCATTTCACCGGGGCTCGTTAGAATGTCCATAGGATACCATGGCACCCTGGAGCAGAAATGGAGCCAATTCGAGAAAGCATTGTCCGGAATGCACCGCCCAAGTCTGTTTCAGAAGATGTAGGGGACACAATATTAGTATACGAGCCGCCATTTTGGGCGGTCTTGCTTGTATAAATTGTTCGTTTGGCTTTGTCTTTCAGTTTCGTGGCTCTCTCTGATGCTTCTTGCTCTTTGCTAGTTGGCGAAGATAAAGCTAAATTTATTTTAAATAACTTATAAATTTAGGTATCATATTTTTAAAATAAATTAATAAAGTGTTTAAATAGAAATCTCTTATAAGATTTTATAAAAATTTATAATTATAATTAATTATTTGACTCAATAGTGATAAAAATAAATTAAATATCATTGATAAAATGTAATTTATGATATTTATATATTTTTTAATATATATAAAGAAGCAAATTATAAATACTTAAAAATAAATAGAAAAATATCAACTTATTTTTAAATACTTTATAAATTTTAAATACTTTATTTTGAAAACTTATAAGTTATTTCACTGAAAAACTTACTAGACCTTTTTTAAAAATTTAGAAACTCCCAAACATTTGTTTTGACGCAAACGATATCTAAGTGTTTCGGCTTGAGAGCTGAGGCAAGCCGTGTCAATTTCTAATTTCCCCTGAAAAGCCCATATAGGATCCATGAACTGGCCCGCAGCCTAGTACCAAATTTCACATTACTTGAAGGTTCTTTCGAATCTTGAAAATAGAGTGCTTTCGTCATATTTATGATTCGTTAGCATCTAGCTTATTTCAAATTAGCGAAATAAATTTGTCATACGGTGCTTTCATCTTATTTTTACATCTTTCTTAGCCCTTGTCCCCATAATGGATATGGAACTTTTTAATGTTCTACCACGTAGCTTCCTTCTTTATTCACTCCTCTTTCAAATTTAAATAAATAAGTGATTCCATAAAAGAATTTGAACAATTTTTCTCTTACAAAAAACATACATTTCTATTAAACGCTCGATCTGGTTGCAGCAGTGCCATCAAATTTCACTATCTAGAGCAATCATGAAAATTGAGAGATGAAATTTTCGATCAAAGTGTACACACAAATTATATTTTAATGGGAAGATATGTATGAATAAAAGTCTTAAGGATTAGGCAGCTAGATGGATGATTTAGGATGGGTGGGTGTAAAGGTCACTATCTCATTGCTATCTCCTCCGTCTACAGCCGTATCCTGCTATGTGCGGTGGCTACGAATCGATACAAAGATGAGATATAAATATAAAATGATTGTATTTTAAATAATTGAAACAATATTATTTTAAATATAAAAAGTATTTAAAATAAGAATATAAATAAAGATGAAAATAAATTAGAAGTGAAAAGTTTGAAAGAAAAATTCAAATAAAGATAAATTAAAATAAAATAATCATAAAGGATAGAAAATGACAAAGAATTAAAAATAAAAATAATTATGTGATTTTATATTATATAACTAGAAGAATGAATGTTTAATTTTATTTTATATAACTGAAGTATGGGTCAAACACTTAATAATATAGTATAAATTTACGAATGCAATAAATTTCATAGAGCATGCTATCTAATATATATGTAGAGTGTCTAATAATTGCCAGAGTGTTATGCATTCAACATTTTGTTTGCTGTGTATATACACACACGTATATGTACACGCAGCAAACACCAAACATGTACAGCATGTGAAATTTATATCATAAAAAATGAACAGCAACTATGGAGCTTGTAACTTTGTGCAAATCATATAGCATGATTTAGCACACAGAAGAAACACACACACACACAAATATACAGGCATTTGGAGTCATTTTCAAAGAAACTCATTACTTATGGAGTTTTGGGACTAAATATTCCCCACCTTGAAAGAAATCAACACAAATTTGCGTACATTGTTTTTCACCTCACTGAAGCAATCTCAGCTGTTTCACTGGATTGGGGTTAAATTATCTATCCTACAAGCCATATGTGAGTCTCAAGCGCTCCTGCAGGTAGTCACCACTGCGAATTGGGGCATATCTGCAGAGATGAGCAATGTCATCAGTTCATTTTTATGCAAAAAGCCAAGACATCAACACCCGTATCTGGCAATCCTAGAAATGGGAAAGGCACCTCTTTATTGCTGCTGAATACATTTAATTTTAAGTTTTATACTCAAGTTATTATAAAACCAAAGTTTTAGAACCAGCTTGTCGTCACCTAGGAGGGCTTGATTCACTGCAGCAACTCTTTAAGCATTCTACCACACAATCTGGACTAGGATCCAGAAAGAAAGCCACCTGTTGAAAGTGAGAGGAAGCTTAAATTAGAAAATTACACCACTTTTGGCAGTTTAAGTGTGAGAAAATTTTTCAATATGAGCAAGCTATACTCCATTGAAAGGTTAACATGGTTGATAATTATTACGAGCCTCAAGTGAAAAATATCAGATAAATTCTGTGTATCATTACCGAATATCGTTCTTGACCTCTAGTCATTACTCGATGCAATGTTGACCTGCAAAATTGAAGATTAAAAAGACACCAAATAATCCATCCTATAAAGATCAACAAAGAATATCAAAAGAAGATTTGAAGGGATGAAGTGATTCAATACCGAAACAAACAATTTGTCCATCTCTCCATCATGTCACCAATATTGACAATAAAAGCTCTGCAGTAGACAATTTGGGACAATAAACCAAAACATTTACAAAATTGATTTCTCAGGTGTGAAAAGAGAAGTTTTTGCATGCGTAACAGAACATAAATATAAAGATTTGAGATGCAACAAACACCATCTTGTTGGTGTTAGCATTTACTCGACGGGGTTCCCATTGAATGTAAGGTAATATCAGCCGCCAAACAATCATAGATATGCTGGACAACAGGAATAATCTCCCACAAAATATGTTGGAAATTTTCCATGCACTTGCCTAATAAAAAATCAGTTTCTAAATATCCCTTGTCATCCCTCACTCATATTCATAATTTGGTGGTAATAATAGTTTACTATGATTGAAAGCTTTAAATCCTTTTTCAAAGGGTCATAATAGCTGCTCTGATTAATAGCTACAAACTCTTACCTAATCCTTAAACTAAACTAACATATTCCTTCCTCAAAAATATAGTGGCCATAATTTTCAGCATAAGCCAACATTTTCTTTTGTGACTGAGTTGGACTTATTCTATCTCATATTAAAACGCAAAATGATCTCAGATTGCTCTGTTATGCATCAGTTCCAATCAATAACTAATCCAAATTTCATCATGCAGATAATTCATTTAGCCTTGGCTCTGTCCAAGTTAAGACTAACCTAAAAGTATCAAGAGCAGGAAATATTGATCATAATTGGCTTAAAAACTAGAGTAATCAAACCAACCCAGAGATGTGTTGCACATCTTCCCATAGGCGTGGCTTCTTTGATTTTTCTCTGCAAACCTGTTAACAGAAAAATAACTTCATTGCTAAATTAAATATTGTTCGTCAACTAAGGTAATGGCTGTGTGTGCGCAGGTAAGCAACATTCCTGAAGTCCACCGACACCATCTGTTGCTAAGAGTGTTATCATCCCATAATCAGAATGAGCTGAAGCACCATATGTTTCTTCATTAGATGAGCCAAGTTCACCTGTTCAACAAAAGGAAAGAACAACACATTTATCTTATCCACTTTAGTAACCTTATGTCGAGAGAGAAATTCATCTATTAGCCTCAATCTTTTCTTCTTAATCTAGGACCTTGAAGTTCCAAGTTACTATCAAAAAGTAATTTCTTCCTGTCCACAATGGCAATGCCCAAGAGATAATAATTCTTTAAGTGCTACTTAAGTAAAAGTTAAGCTAATAAATAATAATCGTCAGCAATATTACTGAACCTGGATAATGTAGCAAGCGAAGAAAAGCACTAGGTGGATTAAATGCACTCACATCATGGAAGAAGTTTTCCTCCAAGTTCAGTGCCAAAGCAATAATCTGAGATCATTTTACTTTTTAATATGAGATAGAATAAGTCCAACTCAGTCACAAAAGAAAATGTTGGCTTATGCTGAAAATTATGGCCGCTATATTTTTGAGAAAGGAATATGTTAGTTTAGTTTAAGGATTAGGTAAGAGTTTATAACTATTAATCAGAGCAGCTATTATGACCCTTTGAAAAAGGATTTAAAGCTTTCAATCATAGTAAACTATTATTACCACCAAATTATGAATATGAGTGAGGGATAACAAGGGATATTTATAAACTGATTTTTTGTTATGCAAGTGCATGGAAAATTTCCAACATATTTTGTGGGAGATTATTCCCATTGTCCAGCATAACTATGATTGTTTGGCAGCTGATATTACCTTACATTCAATGGGAACTCTGTCGAGTAAATGCTAACACCAACAAGATGGTGTTTGTTGCATCTCAAATCTTTATATTCATCTTCTGTTACGCATGCAAAAACTTTTCTTTTCACACCTGAGAAATCAATTTTGTAAATGTTTTGGTTCATTGTCCCAAATTGTCTACTGCAGAGCTTTTATTGTCAATATTGGTGACATGATGGAGAGATTGACAAATTGTTTATTTCGGTATTGAATCACTTCATCCCTTCAAATCTTCTTTTGATATTCTTTGTTGATCTTTATAGGATGGTTTCCAAAGAGATAATAATTCTTTAAGTGCTACTTAAGTAAAAGTTAAGCTAATAAATAATAATCGTCAGTAATATTACTGAACCTGGATAATGTAGCAAGCGAAGAAGAGCACTTGGTGGATTAAATGCACCCACATCATGGAAGAAGTTTTCTTCCAAGTTCAGTGCCAAAGCAATTAATGAAACTAGTCTTTCACCAGCAACCCTAACACAGGAAACAAGGAGAAATTGTGTATGGAAATATTAAGATAGCCCATTTCACAGGATTAATTTTCTGCTAAAGAAAAAGGAAAAACAAATGAGTGATAAATTTCTAAGGATCAACAAGAGAAGTTTCTGTATTTTATAGATGCCAATTTTACATCCATATTAACTGAAAATTTGATAAGAATATTGAAACATTAATGATTTACAGTCAATTTTCAACATACTTCTTGTAAAGATAAATAACCTTCATTTTAGAGTAGCAATGTTAATTTGACATAGATAAATGGGAAAAACATATCAGGAAGCAAGGATGTATGGCCAAATTCTGACATTCTTTCTTGTAAAGATAAATAACCTTCATTGTGAAGTAGAAGTGAGAAATAATGATTTTTATCCAGAAATAACCATTAGACAATAAGTCAATGCTCAATTTGAGATTATAGTAAATTGATTCACCACATATCAAAAAGGAAAGTTACATAAAAATCATCTACACAACTGAGAAATGTAAATAACTCTCAGATAACACTTACAAGACTTTTTTGTAATAATCTTCCATGGTGGACCTCCAGCTTGGCAAGATCTCTGAAGATTCCTTAGAAATTAATACAACTGTAAATTGCTCAAATAAAAAGCTAATGAAACACTAAACTGAATGCATGCAGTGCTAGAGGCGTACATAGATAAAGACTAAAAGGAACACGAGTATTAGTGGATGATATCTACTCTATTAAATTACAAATGAGAACTCGTGATTTAAATTGCCAATGAAAGAGCAGAAACCCTTTGAACAATGCGAAAATATTTAAATCAAAGGCCATACCTTCTGATGGCCACTGATTTAAGTATACAGATGAAGTTTCATCCTCAAGACGTCCAATATAGAAGCTTTCTTTTGAGTCCCCTGCAATGTTCAGAATTCGGGAATAGTCAGTGCAAATTTCAACTACATCCAGTTCATTCCAAAAGGAATTTACAAGTCACCTCTCAACTAAGAAGACACCAAATAGCAAAAGGTAAAGCACTGTCACACAGTACTAACTTATATACAATAGAAAGAATTATAAAAACAAATCATTTGTTGAATCTGCATCATACAATTAAACAAATTTCTACTCCTCATGTCACAAGGATTTTGTTTCTACTTACAAGAAATCATTCAACATATTCATTGAAAAGAATTCTAATTGAAATTGAAAAACTTTCCTTTTAATGCATTATTATTAATTTGATTTAATTTGAGGACTATATAAATAAAGTCAGATCTTTGGTATTGGCCTCAGTACTGACTACTGAGATACACCATAAAACCAGTAAATTGATTTTAGATCTTGCTATCAACTTCCTGGTCTATGAAAATACTTTAGCATTTTTCACATCAATCATATCTCTAGTCAACTCCATTGAAAAGTATCTTAAACACAAAAATGTGTGCAATTGATGTCCTAATACTCTCACTTCATATATCTTATCTGTATACTCAAAAACAAACATAAGAGAGCCAAACCACAGAAAAAGTCACAAAATACATAAAAGGAATAAAAATGAAATTTAAGACCTCGTGAATTGGAAGATGGATCAAGCTTTTCTGCATACAGAGGAGTGTAGCCTCTATGTTCCTTGCGAGCCAGTTTCATTTTCTCCTCAAGGGGGAGATTGAAAAATGTTTTGTTCCGCTCAAGCACGTTCTGCAACAAGTTTTCCTCCACTCCATGATTTACAAGGTAGAAGAAGCCGCAGTCCATGCATGCCTGAAGCAGAAATCACCATATGACAAAACATCTACACACGATGTAAAGCATGCCATATAATCCACACTATTGAGGAAATAAGGAAATTTAGTTGTATATTGAACAATTACTAAAATACTTTTAATTCTTTATATTTTCTTTTTTGACCCTACTCTCTTTTTTTTTAATTATTTTTTTCAACTTTTTTTGTCTATTATACATTTCACTCTATATGTTAAGATTAAAAACTTGATTTTAGTTGCACAACATTGAATTACTATTATGCCTTTGTTTGAATATATTTTTTTATTTTTCTTTTACTTTTCTTCTCTATTCTTTTAATAATGATCTCTTTTTTTCCCAACATATCATTTATATCTTCCAATTTGCTTTTTTTGTCTTTCTGCTCAATTTTTTCATATACTTTTATATTTGAATTAATTTTGGATTTACCAGTAGTTATAGTTAATTATTGTTTGGTTGCACAGCCACATTCCTAATATTTAAGGTAATAAATTTACTTACATCTTTAAGTAAGACATTTGAGGTGCTTTTTTTAGGAATTGCGTAAAAAAAAGAGAGATAGAATTTAAAAAATGTAATAACTGTAATAAGGACAAGTGAAAACAAATGCAAGCATAATTAGTGTTTAAAAAACTGACCCAAACACACTGTTGTGCGGCCAGTCCAAAAAAAAGGTTCAGCTAGGAGTTGAAAACTGGAAATTTAAAACCAAGTTAAACAATGTAAAATCGCAGTTAGAGCCACTAAACCAAGTGGAATAGTTACATTCATGAACATCGAACAATTCACATTGATAAAGAAATAGATTTTTAGATCCTAAACTTTTTCTCTTCTTAATTTATTTTCGTTTTTCCTATTGTCATTTATCTTCAATTTGTTCTGGTTTGAAAAAGAAAATTATGAATAGAACAAATTGTTTTTCGTAATATCATACTTTCTAAGTTAGACATGTATTGGATATATAGGACTATTAAAATACTACTACATTTTAACAAGATATAATTTTGTTGTATATTTTTACACTGTTATTGATTATATTAGTGTTTACTGTTTTATTTTGAGGTATAAAAATAAGTGCAATATATTTAATGATTAATAGTAATAAAAAATACTCAAAATTAAAATTCAAATTGAAATATTTTTCTTCATATTTATTATGTCACATATTTTTAGCGTACTGATTAATATTTAAAGGGTTGAACCACGAAATTCAACCAGTAACCCTTACCACATAAAGTCCGTGGTTTGACCAGAAAAGTTTTCGGTTTGACCCCCAGTCTTGTTTTGAATATACCGGCCATGATAGCTGAATCAAGTTTTCCTTTGGGAATCTTTTCAATGGAGACAGTATCGGAGTTAACATTCACTTACCGAGATTTGGGTCAACCAAAAATCTTACTCTGTGATTCCAGCACACACTTCAGGATATACCATTTACATACAAAATACCTCAGGTAACAAAATCCGAAGATTCCTTCGAGCAATGGTCCAATTTTTTCATTGTTTTTAAATCCCAAGGAAAATTAAAAGAATATAATGAACGCAAGCATTGCCGAACACCCCAAACCCATCATGTTCACAAAGTAATTATACAGGAAAAAATTTAAATTCATAAACCGAAAGCACACAAACATAAGGGAGTAGTTCGTCCAACTGCCCATCAGAAAACAACTGAAGAATTAAGAAACCTGACGAATAGCACGAGCAGCGGAGATACGGTCAGAAGAATCAAGGTCGATAATCGGAAGCTCTAAAGTTTTCGCCATTTATCACCCTTTTACTGGTCCGCCGGAGAGCGTACGAATGGCTGTCGAAGATAAATGTAGAGTCGATAATCCCCATTATTAAATTATCTTCAAGAAAAAAAAAAAGGAAAAATAATAAATACTAGTAATAATTATAGCGTGGCAAATTTATTTATTAATTATAAAAGTGTTGCATTTTAATTAAAAAAATAAGTTTATTTAAAATTAAAAAGTATAAAAGATATTTTAAATAATAAAATAAAAAAATATCAAAAAGATTTGAAAAAAAAATGATTTTGAGGTAATAGACGAATAAAAATAATAAGTTAAAAGAAAAAAATTTGTAAAACAAAATTAAAATAAATAAATTATGTAATTTTACATTATAACAAAATAATTCTTAATTGAGATAAGAAAATTAAAAATGATCAAAAGAATACAATAAATAAAGTTGAACGAAAATATAATATAAATTGTAAATTAAACTAAAAGAAAAAGAAAAAGAAAAAGATAAAAAGACTTAAAAGGAAATTGTGTAAATTTACTGTAAATTATTATTATTAATAATAATATGGTATAGATTATATTGGATAATTAATTTTTGAAAGAGTCTCTTAATTATATAAAACTTTTTTTTAAAATATTATACGATCTTCATTGAGATCAGATGCCTTAAGGTCTAAACTTTGTGGGTTGCCGCGGAAATGGAAAATAGAGCAACGCACGGTTGATTTTCTTTGAGAAGGCTGGGGCAGTGATTACGTTTAAACATTAACCATACAGAAGAGAAACGAAATAAGTATGCATAAAATAGAATAAAGAAGTAAAGAAATAAAATCAGAAATAGAATAAAAATAAAAATTAAATAAAATACGACAAGATATCCCATTATGAGAAAGGAATGGAATTCTCATATTCTATATGATTTTCAAACTATTGTTTGTAATTAAAATAAATATTTTTAACGAAAAGAGCATCCTCTCAAAATAATAAATTAATTGTATCTTTATGTTTACCTATATACATATACATGTGTGTGTGTATAATTTTTAACAAGTAATTTTAGATATAAACTATGTATTTATGAAATTTCATTTTTTAATTTTAGAAACTGTAGCTATAAGTTGAGAGGGAAAAAAAAAATGGATTGTTCAAGCATCCAAAATTACATGGAAAATATGGTAGGAAGAGAAACATATATATGAGGAATACATCAATCTATATTGAATTGTCGATACACAAATGATTAAATTCAATTTAATTTGCTCAATATTGGTGTCCTATAAGTAAGAAAGAATACTATTTTCGAGTTAATAATTACAATCTAATATTTAACAAATGAAAGAAAGAAGAGAAAGAGAATGACCCTCTGACTTGATATTTTGGTTGGCATAAATTGAAATCTTATTGTTACTCTTGTTATCATATTACACTTAAGTTGAATAAAGGTTAAATGAATAAATTTAAATGTCTTGACTTTTTTAATTGAAACATATTCATACTTATATTAATGCCTACATTTATACTCATTTATCTATGGGATCATTATCAAATAAAAAAAAGCCACTATGCAATTGACACATGTGCGATGGTGCCAAAGATAGATTGTTGACGTATGTCAAAACCCAATTGTGACTTGTTGTAGAAATGACCAAATGCAACAATTAGTGAAGAATTCAAAAGATAGATGACCACAAGTTACATGTCAAGTTAGTTGATATGTTATGAATTAGCCATAAAAGCTTGGAATAATTTGATTTGAAATTTTACAAGAAAATTAAATCACTCAAATTTCTAAAAAAAAAATTATGTATTGTCAAAAGTCCAAAAGTCAAAAAATCCATCACAAAATAACTAAGACTTTATTTATGTGTTTAAGAAGCCTAAAAACCTTAAATTTCGTGTATGTTATTACCAAAACAAAACATGAACAAGACAAATTCCTAACTAAATCTAGTCTTTTCTTGCAATTTAAATTGTTTTGGCTACGTTGGAGATCGATCTACTGAACTTAAGATTGATCAAGATTTCGATTTAGGTCATCCAAACCATAAAAATAGAACATAGCTGGCTTGTGAGATTTACAATTGTATCACAGATGATTGATTGCAGGGCGCGCGATTGTAATTCTAGAAACTTCACAATTTAGCTTCCAGGCGATCACTAGGTTGCTGGCTTAATCTACACTAAGATCGATTTTAAACCTACATCCAAGCTTGTTTTGAGCTCGTTTTGCACTAAATGCACCCACTCATTCCTCTTTTTCCCTAAGGCCTTCTAAATGTTTGAAAGCTTTCTTGTACTTCTTCATAAGCATTGACATGGCTTCCTTGAATCCTTTGGCTCTATCTCACATCATTGGACTTCCAAAAATTTTCAAATACTTAAGCTCAGCTTTGATGCTCAAGTCCTTTCCCTTCTTTTGAAAAGAAATTGCTCTCAATACCAATTCCTTTTCACCCCTTGCATCAAAAGGACTCAAATTAACAACATTAAAAATAGCACGAATGCCAAACTCACTCGATAACTGCAACTTGTAGGCAGTGTCGTTTATGCGCTCTACAACTTGAAATGGACCATTACCTTTTAGCATCAACTTTGATTTTCTTTAGTTTGAAAACCTCTCTTTGCACACATGAACCTAAACATAATCTTCGGGCTCAAAGATAATTTCCTCCAATTCTTGTTAGCTTGTTGTACGTATTGCTCATTCCTTTTTTCGATATTTTGACACACACTCATGCATTTGCTTTACGAACTTCATCTTGTGTTCTCCATTTGCACTAACTTGCTCATTACAAGGTAATGATAGTAAATCAAATGAAATCAGTGGATCAAAACTATATACAACTTCAAATGACGACATAGGTGTGGTAAAGTGTACACTTCTATCATAAGTAAACTCAACATGTGGTAAACATTCTTCACTTGTCTTTATGTTCCTTTTAATCAATGCATGTTGTAAGGTGATTAGTGTTCTATTTACTACTTCTGTTTGACCCTCAGTTTCTGGATAACTCATGGTAGAAAATAATAACTTAGTACTTAGTTTATACCACATTGTCTTCCAAAATTAGCAAAAAAATTTTACATCCCTATGGGACACTCTTTTTCTCGACACTCCATGCAATCTAATATCTCTTTAAAGAACAAATTAGTTATATGTGTGACATCATCAATTTTATTACATGCAACCATCTTAAAAAACCTATCAACAACTACAAATATATTGTCCTTACCTATTCCAGTATGTGACAGTCCCAACACAAAATCTATGGAGATATCCATCCATGGCATATCCAGGACTGGCAATAGTGTGGTGTGTACATTCTGTGGTTGGACCCTCAACTTAGCTTCCTCGTACTTGATACATTTATCAATGATCCTCTCATTATCCCTCCAGAAGCGTGGCCAATAAAAATGCTCTCGCAATACAACAAATTTCTTAGTGACGCCATAGTGTTTCATTTAGCCTCCATCATGAGCCTCTTCGATTAATAATTCTCACAAGGAACACCTTGGAATGCACAGTCTATCAATGTAAAACAAATATTCATCATATTGATAATATTTATCCTGTACTCAATTCTTAGTTAACTCATAAACATGTCCAAAATCCTCATTATTTGCATACATTCTCTTAACATGCTCAACCCTTAATGACCTAGTATTCAACTTAGTAAGCAATGAATATCTATCTTCTAGACAATGCATCGACTATTACATTTTCTATGCCTTTTTTATATTTAATCACATAAGGGAACGTGTCTATGAAGGATACTCGTTTTACATGCCTACGACTCAACTTACTTTGGCTCCTGAGATACTTTAAGAACTCATGATCCATATGAATAACAAACTCCTTGGATCACAAATAATACTGCCAAGTCGTCAAAGCTCTCACTAATGTATACAACTCTCCTTATCATACGTTAGATAGTTCAACTTCACACTATTCTATTTTTCATTGAAGTGCACAATGGATCTCTTCTCTAGCATAAGCACTGCTCCAACACCTACATCTGATGTATCATATTTAAGCTCAAAAGTTTTAGACACAATAGGTACAGATAATACTAGAGCATGTGTAAGCTTATACTTGAGTGGCTTGAACACTTTCTATTGAGCATCTCTCCACAGGAACTTCTTATTTTTCTTGATGACTATGGTTAATGGTGTTGTGATTGTGTTGAAACTGCGCACAAATCTCCTATAAAAACTCGTAAGTCTATGAAAGCTTCTTAACTTAATTACATTCGTAGAGGCTGGCCACTCCCTTATCTGTTTCTCCTTATTCTTATCCACTTGGATTCGTTGTGCACTTACAACCGAACTATGAAACACACAATGATCTATACAAAATGTACACTTCTTATGATTGGCATACAATTGCCCTTGAGATAAAGCTTCAAGCATATTCCTAAAGTGTTTAGCATGCTCCTCAATAAACTTACTATACATAAGAATATCATCAAATTATATCACCACAAATTTACCTATGAAAGTACATAAGACATGATTTATAAGTCTCATGAAAGTACTTGGTGCATTGTCAATCCAAACAGTATACCAACTATTCATACAATTTATATTTAATTTTAAAAGCCATTTTCTATTCATGTCCCTCTTTCATATGTATTTGATAATAGAAATTTTTAAATTCAATTTGTTAAAATACACTAGCACCTTGTAATTCATCAAGCATATCATCTAACCTATGAATAGGAAGGGGATACTTTACTATTATGGTGTTTTTCGCTTTGCGATCCACGCACATCCTCTAAGATCCATCTATTTTTGGCACAAGTAGCACTAGAACTCCACATGGGCTCAATTTTTAGACATATCCTTTGCTAATCAACTCTTTCACTTGCCTCTAGATCTCTTTATTCTTTTCTAGATTCATTTGGTACATCGATCGATTTGGGATGGCTACTCCTAACACAAAGTCATCTTGATGCTTTATCCCTCTAATTGGCAGTAATCCATCGGGTAATTTCTCGAATAATACATCCTGGAAATCCTACAAAATAGACACAACAACTTTGGGGAGGGAAGATGTGACCTTTTCTGATCAAAAGTGGGATTCTTTGTATATGAGTAATACAACTCTTTTCTCACTTCTTATAGTTATCCTCATATCTCTTACTCTTACTAAAATTCTCTTTTTTTCCTTTCTTTTTATTTCCCTCCAACCTATCCACTCTCTTGCTCTCTTTCAATCTATTTTTTCTTTTTCTTTCTCTCTAATTCTAACTCATACTATAGTTGTAAATAATGTTGGTCTTCTTGCACCTCCTTTGGGATGAGTGGTACCAAGGTAACAGTCCAATCATTGTGATAGAATATGTACCTTTTGACTTGTCATGGAATGTGACATCTTTATCAAACTGCCATGGTCTCCCTAGCAAAATATGGCTAGCTTGTATAGGTACAACATCACATAATACCTCATCCTTGTTTTTGCCCATCTCAAACACCACCAGGACTTACTTTGTCACCTTCACCTCACCACTGTTATCTAGCCACTATAGTTTATATGGACGTGCATGATCTCTAAATGGTAGTGCAAGTCTTTCTACCAACATAGTACTAGTGACATTAATACAACTTCCACCATCTATAATAAGGCTATAAGTCTTACTTTTTTATCTTGTATCTCACATGGAAGATGTTTCTTGCTACTCCTTAAATCCCTCTTCTTTAAACTAGGTGTTCAACACACGCAGCACTACCAAGCTCACATTACTTTTCTCCTTGTAGACTCCTGCATCCTTTTCGGATGATGCCTTCTCCAAAGGAGGCATCTCATCTCTATTACTACCTTCTTTAGTTGCTATGTCAACACTTAGTGGCATTGTGCTCTCTCCCTCGACATTTAAAATACATAATATCTTGGTTACATATATTAGAAATGCTAGGGGCTAGATTTCGTACCTTTGCTATCTCAACCTTTGGTGTGACCTTCGGCTTAGCAACTCCACTAAATGTGGTCATTTGCTTCTCCTCATGCCAAGCAAAGGGCTATGTAGCTACACGTGGTGGTTGCAATGGTCTATTTCTGCTCTTGAGCTGCTTCTCAAGCTTGATGGCTCACTTCACCAAGTACTCTATGTACACAAAATAATGTAGCTCAAGAACATTTGTAATATCCCTATTTAAACCTTCCATAAACCTTGTCATAGTTGCCTTTCTATCCTCACTTATGTTAGCTCTCATTAACTCCATCTCCATATCCTTAAAATAATCTTCTACACTTCTATTCCTTTGCATTAATTTCTATAACCTATGGTTTACATCTCGATGATAATGACTCGGTACAAGCCACTTTTGCATTAATACTTTCAAATCATACTAAGTATCAATGGGACACTCACCATTTTTCCTATCCTACCATATAATTGCGTAATTGGTAAACTCGACTATTACTAACTTTACCTTCTATGCTTTAGTGTAGCGGTGGCAATCGAAAGCCAACTCAACCTGTCTCTCCCACTCTTCGTAGGCATCTAGGTTAGACTTCCCTTGAAAGGTCGGTATAGTCAGCTTAACCCCCTTTAGGATCTCATCATCTTGACTACCAAATTCTTTGAACTCATTAGTATAACTAAAAATATCATCACTAACATACTTTGCCCTATGAGGTTGTCACATAGACGGTCCTGTTTTGGGCACCAACTCTTCTAGAGGTGTTAGGCTCCCTTATGTAGATGCCTATGATGCCTCCAATTCTCTAAATATTGGTTAATACTAATAGTGTATTTATGAGTTACTTCATATTGAAGGTGTTTCCATAGTTGATTCCCCAAACATCTTGTAAAGTATGCAATACAAAGAGAAAAAAAGGGAAATGTGGAGTGTGTCCTAGTTTTCTCTCACCTCACAATACGTAATTCACCCTGATTTTTCCTCTCACTTGTGTATCATACAATTTACCGCTTAATTAATGCTCTTACCAATTCAATTCCTGTATCTGCCTAATAAAATTCCTAGAGTTCTCAGAAATTCAAGCACGTACCCTTAAATGGCAAGTAAGTGTGTGAAAGGATGAAAACTAGGAGTTCGGAATCAACTTAGATACAAATGAATGAATTTGAGGGCAAAAAATAACATAGCAGGTCAATCTAGCCACAATTGGATTTGGAACCAAGATGATCGACCTAAAGTAAAGAATAAAGGCATGATCAACCTGGGAACAGGCACGATCAATCCTGCATCAGATTTTTACAGTCAGCACGACTTAAACTCTACCAAATCGCTCCCAAACCAATTTGTTTTCAATTTCCCAATGCTCTTTATCATACAAGGAATACTATGATGCAAAATTTCACATAAAATCACAACTTCTGTCCAAAATTTTCAACAACCTTTTCTTTTCTTTTCTTTCTATCACTATACAATTTTTTCACCTAATCACAACCAAATGAGGAATAATGTGCTAGGAACAAATTAACAAAAAATTAACCACAAATTCTTTTTGACTTTGATGAAGGTGGAAGAAAATAAGATAAGAAGGACGTGAAAAGAATATGATAGAATTGGTAGCTGGACTGATGTCTAGATTATAATTTGAAACATCCGACTCTAATGCCAATTGACGCATTTGCAAAAGCATTAAAGATAGATTGTTGGTATATGCCAGAACCCAACAACAACTTGCTTGTATGAATTGTGTGGAAATGACTCAAATGCAATGATTAATGAAGAATTCAGGTGAATGACACCAAAACTAACACACCAAGTTAGTTGACATGTCATGAATTAGCCATGAAAGCTCAGAATAAATCAATTTGGAATTCCACAAGAAAAATGAGTCATTTAAATATTTAGGAAAAGAAAATATGTGTTGCCAAAAGTTAAAGAGTCAAAAGATCCTTTACAAAATAACTAAAGCTCTATTTATACCATTTAGGAACCCTAAAAACCCTAAAATTTGCATATATAATTTTCAAAAATAAAAAAAAAATGAAAAAGGCAAATTCTGAACTAAATATGGTCTTTTCTCGCAATTTAGATTAATCTGGCTACTTTAGAGATCTATCTGCCGACTTAGGATCGATCAGGATATTGATCTAGGCCATTCAGATTGTAAAAATGGAACATGGCTAGCTTGAGGGATTTACGATCACATCACAGCTAATTGATTGTGGGGTGCCTAGTTGTAATTTTAGAAACTTCACTATTTGGCTTGCTAGCAATCGTTAGGTTGTTGGCTTAATCACACACTGCTTGACATTGATCTTACTTGGGCTATGATCGATTTGAAACCTATATCTAAGCTTGTTTCAAGCTCATTTAGCACCAAATGTACCCATAGATGTTCTTCTTCCTCCCTAAGGTCTTCCAAACGTCTTGAAACTTCCTTGAACTCCTTCACAAGCATTGACATGGTTTCTTTAAGTCATTTGTCTCTAGCTCGCATCATTAGATCACTAGAAATTCTCGGATACTTGGACCTGGCTCTAACTCTCACATCAGTAATTTTCCAAAAACATCTATACCTTTTATCTCTATGTATGTGTGCATAAATACGTTTAAATTATTATAATTGTACATGCATTGAGTGTGCAAAATCGCTAGTACTTATAAGTCACATGTATTCTATACATCGATATCTTTATGATATTCACTTTTACAGTGATATTCACTATATAAAAACGTATAAATTAATATAGTTGCACAAAATCCCTTTACAAATTGGATTTTAAGCAATTATGATAAAGTGTATAATTTTTATATTGTAAATCAGTTTAATATTTTTATATGATATAAATACACACACACAAATACGTGTGCATGTTTCATATTATATTTAATTATGTAATTCTATTAGATATGTGTTATGTGAGTTTGTGGATGCATATATATGAATAAAATAGTATGGTTACTTAGCATATGTTCTACTAATATTATAAATAAATAAATAATATTATACATACATTTATACATATAAGTGGTAATATATATATATATATATATATATTATATCTGTGTGTGTGTGTGTATACTTAATAAATTGTGTATTCGTATATTGTACATACAACATTTACAATATTTAATTTTTTGATATTATATGATGTTTGCTAGTATGAATCTTACAAGTGTAATGCATATCATGATTATGGAAAAATAGTTTATTTCCAATACATTGAAAATAATTGATATCATAGAATTGAGTAGTATGGATATTCACTACAAGAATTTTATCGAATTGGAACGACTTTTTGAAACAAATTTAATTAGAAAAGTCATTCAAATCGATTTAGAATGGTTTTTGTTCCATCCTAAAAACTAATGTTTCAACTAATTTGGAATAGGGAACGACTTTGGAGAACTGTTCCAAATTTTGACACAGATCTAAAAGTCGTTCCAAATTTTAGAATGGTTTTGTATTACCGTTCCAAATTCTAGAATGGCTTGAATAATCTGTTCCAAATCTAAAGAGTGTGAACAATTTTTGGATGATTTTGTCACAACTTAGGTACAAAAGTTTGGGACATCTTTTTTTGGGATGAAGCTAGAATTGGGATGGTTTCTTTGGAATGTCTTTGGCATAGATTTGTTTGGAGTTGATTTGTCATGGTATTATTGAGATGATTTTGTATTGGCATTGTTTGGGATGGAATTAGCACGACTATTTTGACGATTTAGGGATAGTATCATTTGAAATGGATTTGGCATGTATTTTTTTGAGACAATTTTAGGACGGCTTGCTTTGGAATGGATTTGGGACACCCTTTTTGGCACGATTTTGGTATGACAACCTTCGGGACAGATTTAGCATAGAATTGGAGCAACTTATGGAGACAAAATTGGCACATGATTTTTAGAATAGAATTGGGATGGTATTTCAAGAACAACGTTGAGATGGATATTTTGGGATGGTTATGGGATGACTTTTTAATGAAAATTGTTACTTAGTATTATTTTTGAACGTATCTGGAACAACCTTAGGACAAAATGTTTTTAGGCATGTTTTTAGAACGACTTTGGAACTGTTTCATTCTTATTTTTTTTTTATATAACCAATCAAATACCAACCCTAATAAATACTAATACCAATACCAATGCAAGGTGTTGAACCAATCCAAAATATAGAAATCATGACACCTCCTCTGTCAGGCATAATTTTTGCTTCATAGCCTAAAGATCCGGAGTAGGGAATAAGGAGTAGGAGCAAGGTACTCCGAAAAACTGCTAATAGCACTTTGATTCTGAACCGATGCATGGTAATCTTCTTCTTTTGAACCCACCAAGGGTAGACACCACCATGTTGCTACCATTGAAACTAAAAGCACTTGCCCTTTGCTTGTCCAACGCATCAGGGTCCTAGGAATTTGAACCTTCTTGTAATATCGCCATTATTTCCCGCCTATGTAAGTTTTCGCACAATGTTTGGGTTGTTCTCCAAAATTTGATTTTAAAATGCCAATAAGTATATGGAGATTAATACCCCTTGTGTTTGCACACGGGAACCAACCTATTCCCTTGAAGAAGTCTTCTGAACTCTCAAGCAGAGCTCTAATGAAGTTGGTGGCCTTCCCATCTCTTGAGAATTCACCATTCATTTACCATGGGCAGTCATGGAAATGACCCACCTGGGTGAATGGTAGAGGCAGTGGTCTCATCAGCAAGTCTGTTAGCTCTATTTTTCTCACATATAGTTAAGTGTATATCTTCGGCCCATTAAGCCAACACTGTTTCCCAATATTCTTAGGTGATGCATTTGGCCTTCATGTTGGACACTCTTAGTTTATGCAACTACTTCCTCAACTATTTGGATGCCTTTTTTTTGAAATTCTTCTTAATTGCCATTCTATCGGCCAGGTTTCACTTAAATTTGACCTTGTGAAAAGACATGAACAATTACTATAATGTGAGCACGACAAATAATAACTTGAGAAAAAAATTGTATTAAATTGCTACCTTCTGCATTTCATACACAATGTAAAGATAAAAAGCATTTCCAAAAGAAACATGAAGCATTAGCAAAAAAGAAAAATTGATAGAAATATTTACCAATGACATTACTACCATAATGAGAAACTATGAAGTATAAACAAACAATTGTAAGCTAGCTTATTTGTTTAAAATCTCAGATATTCACCTTAGAAAGTAGTTTGCTTGTTCTCTTCCACTGTTGATGCTAAATATTGATAAATTCATCTCTTTTGAGCATTATGCCATTTTGTTGATCCTTTCATGTTCACCATTTCAACGTGAGTATGGCAGATTTGATATTTTCATGTGCACTTTTTCTTATATTTGATATTTCAACACGACATAATATGAATGAAATTTCTTTTTGCAAGCTTACCAAATTAGTTATAACAAATAATAGGAAATTGAGTATGGCAGATTTGTTCAAGCAAGCTAAGCAATTAATACTAGACTTTCATTAACCTTAAATTTTCGAAACTAAAACTATTTTATGTCGATGGGCATGTCCTTGAAGTGGATCTAGGGTCCATGGTAATGATTAAATATTATATCCTTCATACAGTTTGTAACCTTGTAAGCACTACAAAAAAATGTACAATAGAAGTCATGGGAATGATTATGTGCAAACTAAGTAAAACACCATGAAGATTGTAAGTCATGCAAAACACTCACTGAAATGTCCTTGAGGTGAGGTGTGTAGGGCCCCCTGTTGGCCATTGGACCTTCCGATTGCCTACGCCTCTAGTGAGGCTTCAACAACCAATTGTTTAGGTTGCTTCAATAGAATTTTGATCAAATTTTGGGGGAACATAAGGTGGGGGTGGTGACGTGGTTAAGTCTTAGATTCATTATGCATAGGAGAGGGCAAGGGCAAGTTATGACGACTTGTTCCTAGTCTTCCATCTCCACTACGTGAGTACTGTGCCCTTCCACCCAAATATACACCACATGTGGGAAGATTGTCCATGAATGTAGCAAGAACATAGGGTGAGAGAATGGCAAGGGAGGTTGAGTCTTTGAATCATCAAGGGAAGAGTGGACAAAGGAAAGATGTGTTGATTTGTTCCTACTTCTACGGCTCCACCCTAATGAGCGATGTCCCATCCCTCTCGAATATACACCATGCGCCATACTCAAATCACAAGAACAATAGTACTTAGATACATTAAAGTAACACACAAAAAATTAGCTCATTTTTAGGTCCCACAATTAAACATCAATATCCATGTTTCTTGTCTATTCCTTATTAAACGCAAACAATAATAACCATAGTTTAATTTGCAAAGTTCAAAGAAGAAACATCATGGAAATTCTTCTTCAACCTATGAACAATAGAGGGAAAGAAACTGTGAACAACAAAGGGAAAGAATAAATAACACTCTTAGAACCAACAAACATCAAAAGGAAATAAGAAACCCATGAGTATTCTTTATCAAACTAGTAGGGATAACATCTAAAAAGTTCTTCTTCAACCTAAAACCTATTCATTTGGAGCAAGTTCTTTGAGTGCAAAATGTGTGTTTCTGAGCAATTTCTTTGAGCTCCAACCATGTGAAGGCAAGTTTTATGCTCAAGAATGGACGGGATTTTAATTTCGGGGTGATAATCTTCAAGGTAAAAGAGGAGGACAAGCTCACAACTCGTGAAGACACGCAGCCCTAATGTTTGAGATGAATGAAAATTATTAGGGTTTGCTTATATATATTTTTGTTTAGGATAAATTTTTCATGACCTGATGTGGAAATGGTTCCAAATTTAAAATTTTTGGTGGAGGAAGCATGTCATCGTCATTAATGGCCCAATTTCAAAATAAGGGCATCTGACGTCGTTAACATTTGTTTAGATCACAAAAACAATGACTAAAACAGAGTCTACAGGTTTGGTCATCGCATAGCATGATTAGGCATCACGCATGATGTTAAAGGCAAAGGAAGTGAACATGGCTGCCATTCATGTTGTTGAGATAGCAGAGTAGACATCCATTCCAATGTCAATGTTTCTACTTGTCTTCCATTATCATTAAGACATTCTCAACAATGGCATCACCAGACAATTGTTGTGTTGTTGTCTCCCTCCATGTCTTGACACGATGTGCCATTTGTCCATTGCTCAAAGTATTGAGACGAGGACCTAGATAGCCATTCTAGATAACTTGTTTGTGAGCATCTGGTGCCATCATCTAGATATCCATGAAGAGGATCAGTACAGCATACATCTTTCTCATCATCGAGTTCAATTGTCTCAAAGATGAGAGGTAATGTAAAAAAAATAAAATTTTGATGTCTTCAACATTGTTGAGACGATTGTCTCAACGATGCATTTGTGAGTTTAAAAACAAAACATTCCCAAACATAAGCCACCCACATCTTCAATTTCAAAGGCTCTTCCCATTCAATCTCCAATAAAAAAGTGGCCATACACGGTGAACTTCATCCTAAACATTTTAAAGGTTAGCTTCCAACACTTAAATCTCAATAATCATAGGTGCTTCATTATTTGTTCTTTCCACATTTTAGTCGATAACACCTTTGTACTACAGAATGGCTTGCAATTGTGGATGACTATTGAAATTGAATGGGTGTTGTCATGTTGAAATTGTGGATGATTGTAGAGGAATAATGTTGAATTGTTTGTGGTTTCCACATTGCAATAGAAAACACATGTGATGTACTATGGAAATGGTTTGCAATTGTGAATGATTTTTGAATTGAATGGGTGTTGTGATGTTGAAATTGTGGATGATTGTTAATGAAGAATGTTGAATTGATTGCTCTAAGTTTAGGCTAACCATGTTCTAAATTTGGTGAAGACTACATAATTGAGGTTATGCATGTTAACTGTTCAACGAAATGTGCGAGTTTCATCAATTGCTTAAATTCTAAAAAGAAATCAAATAATAGAAAATGAATGTAAAAAACACATTTGAGAAGAACTACTTCTTCAAACAAATCCTTGTAGTTAAATTGTTCATGTCCTACCATGTTAGGCACATGATGTATTCAAAGCCACAAGAAAAGGGAAAAAAATGGATTTTCAGTTTTGTAATCCAAATGATGCTAGATGAGGCAATCACAATGGGAAATGTAAACTATTACAGGAAAATTAAGATTGTAGAGTTAATAATTTCAAGTAGAAAACATGTGACGTGGAAATATGTGGAGAACACTTTCATTGTCATGGTTTTTGTCCCATTTGTTGGTTGATGCTTTGTTTTCAATGTGAGATTTTATATCTATTCTGATGGCTTGCAATTCCATGGCTCTAAAAAGAGGTCATTACGTAGCAGAGGCATCATATGACATGGATAAATATATATCACAAGTTGCTTCTAATAGATATTATAATACGGTGTTATCTTGCAACAGTGGTCGAGCAGGGTATAGCACAAATGATGAGGCATCACGTGCTTTACCACCCTATAATTAGTACTTGGGTTAGCAACATTTCCTAATGGATCCTAAACACAGTGTTGTGAAACTAATGGTAAGGAAGTTCTATGCAAACCTCCTCGAGGTACATAGATATAAAGTTTGGGTGAGGCGAGTAGGTGACATAAATTGGATATTGAAGATACCTACCAAACTACATATTGTCAGGTTCAATAAGCTCTTAAATTTGAACAATACATTATACAGATGACATAGGGGATGCAACTCTGGGTGATACAGATGGTGGGATGGATGGCGACAATATGTAAATATTATTATGGATGAATATGCTATAATTTTTTACTACATGTACATGTATTTCTAACTAAATCATGTAAGCATAGTGCTTATATTTCCTTCATATTTTGAAGCTAAACATTAGATCGAACCTCCAACACTTTCAAATTGTGATGACACAATATTTTAAAATTCGATATTTAACCAAGTACGAGGAGTTACCTAAGATAATGTCATTTACAAATAAATATTTGCCATTATTCTAAATCTTCATATGAGGCCACACTACTAGTTGATGTTCCATCTGTATTGCTCTCATCTAGGCTTCCGCCAGAACTCTAATCACAAGATGCAAACTCTGTATCCTCCTCGAGGCCCTCGTCCTTAGAGATTTCAGCAGGATCACATAGCAGTGGGAGATTGTATAATGCGGGCCATATTCCAGATACATAATTCATATCAAGCTAATAAGGGACCTCTTTTCACCTGACTTCCATGGTGCTTTTGGCCTTTGTCTTGCATATAAATTTCCATACAGCTCTTTACCTATTTGCCCTAGGATACCCTATATAATATACTTGAATCGTTTATTGTGATGGCACAAATGATTCATCAGTCTTGTACATGTTCAATAGTTAACATCAACAAAGCTGTAAAAAAATCCCCTTACACTTAAATAATGTGATGTGCATATTTTCATGTTACCATAAGCAAACTCCAAAATTTCCTCTAGCATTTCGAACAAGTCATACTTAGTGTTGTTGTAACATGATGAATGAGCATAGACCCTGGCATTCATCATCAACTTCCCACTATCACGCTCAATGGTGTGGAACTTGTACCTATTTATAAAGTACTCTAAGAAGAAACCCACTCAATTACTCAAATCCTATCCCAAGCTTTGTAGTAATGGATTAGTTATATTGTAGTTTAATTCAAAACCTACTTGGTAATAACAAGTGATCTATTAAATAAAGTTATGGGTGTACATCAAGTATATTTTCCACTCACCAATAACACATACATATGATGTAAACTACGTGAGGAAATACTCAGCTACAATTTTGTCCATTTGTGGATTTTCCTCTTTGAATTGCAATGTAAATGTCTTGAAGGAAGTTGTGGCACCACAATGAGTTAACATTTTTACACTTTGCCTTTACATGATTTTAACCATTAAATATATTGTTCATGTACCTATAAAATGGTTCCACCTCCAAGCAGTTTAGTAAAACACATGTTTCTGTTGCATGTCTCTCTATGGCAGTAACAAAACAAGAATTTAACCTCTAAGATGGCTGACTGGGATGATTGAAGATGGATATGAGCTTAGTAGAGTGGGGAAATGTTTAGAGGTCATTTTAGATTAGCCACGCTCTTCATGTTTGTACATGAGTGTCCAATTGATACGATGCAAATATGGCTATCTTCTCCACAATATACGCTGTACAAATAGAAGCCTTGACACCTACATTATTTTCACCTTTTTTCTTAGGGAATGAAGGAATCTACATGACAAACAAAGTGTCATAAATTGGCAAATCTAATGAGAGCATGCACTAAGGTTATTAAGTGCTACATGAATCTTTCAAATGGGTACATCTACCTAGACCACACAAGGCTAGCAATCCTTACCTTATATGACTGGTGTATGATCAGGTGCTCCACTGAGTCGGAGACCAATAGGGGGAAAATCTTCTCTAGGTTGCAAAGGATGATAGGAACATTTTCTCCATCTATTGGAGCTAGGATAAATTAAGAGTAAGCTGAAGTTGGAACCAAAAACTCTCCTCTGATAACGCATTCCAAATGAATTCAAACAACATCTCTCTAAATGTAATCGGAAGCAGTCTCTCCATGCACTTGTGAGCATCATGGTTCATACTAGTTAATTTCAGTTTTATCATATTAACACATCAACTAATATTGGACTTATAACCATTAGGAAACTGCAGTTCTTGAAGCCACTCGCATAACACATGTTTCCAATCTTGATTGAGTGTATATGTTACCTTCAGTTTGGGCCCATCACTATCTACATGTGCTGCAATCTCTAAATGATTCATATCTTACCAACATCTTTATGGGCATTGATGTTGTCTTTTGTCTTCACATTGATATTCATAATTGTGTTGAACACTTATTTTAGATATGCATGGCATCGAGATTATATTTTAACATTAGTTCTCTAATACAACATGCCTTATAGTATGTTTCTCTTTGTTCACTTGTGTTTAGTGCTGTAACTGGGTGCCATTAATTAAGGATCATCTATCACAATTATAATACCTTGAAAGCAGCCCTTAAATGCACATTAGTGGGCTTCTCCATAAACTGACTCAAGTTTTGAACACTAAAAACTATATCTAGCCTTGTGATGGTTAAGTAAAGTAACCTTTCAACTAGTCTTCTATACACACTAGGATTAGTCAATGGTTCACCGTCTTCCTTACTTAATCTCACATTTTGATCCATAGGTAGCTTGGCTGGCTTGCAATGCATCATTCCACAGCCAGAGAGTATATCTAAAGTAGATTTCTCATTATTTCAATTCCTAAGAAGTAAGCCAAGCTTCCTAAACCTTTAATCTTTAATTTCTAATCCAGATACAACTTCAGTTCATCTACAACTCTTATAGAATTACTTGCAACAATGATATCATCAACATAAACCAATAATGTAGTGAAAGAGTCCTTTGTCTTCATTGTAAACAAATTATAGTCTACCTTAGATTGCACAAAACCAAACTTAATCACAGCATTAGAAAAGGTTGAGTTCCACTACTTAGATGCTTGCCTTAAACTATAAATGCTCTTGTTTAGCTTGCATACTTGGTGTGGTTTTTCCCTTGTCATGTCCGATGGTCTTTTCATGTATACTTCCTCTTCAAATTCCTTATGTAGAAAAGCATTATTCACATTCAATTGATGAATGTGCCAGCCCTTTCTATTACTATTGCAAGAAGCACCCTAACTGTAGTGGGCTTCACCACTAGGGAGAAAAATTCTTGGTAATCAATACCCTTCATTTGTTTATATCTCTTAACTACCAATCTAGTCTTATACCTTTCAATAGTCCCATCTGAATTATACTTCACTTTGAAAACATATTTGTAACCAATGGCAGACTTTCTTGGAGGTAATTCTATTAATGACTAAGTCTTGTTCTCTTTCAGAGCTGCAAGTTCCTTTCTTATTGCCTCACACCATTTAGGGTGTTGTGCAACCTCTTTATAAGTCTTCAGTTCAACATAAGTGTTGGTAGTGGTGGTAAAAGTTTAAGCATAGAGAACACAAGATGCATGGTGAAAGAAATCTGGTATGAGATATTTAACATTTGGAAGATGTTTTTGATAGCAATTTTTGGAAGAGGGAAGTGAAGTGCTAGACACCTGATCACATACATGAGCCTTTAAATATTTTAGTGCATTCCTTCTCCTGGTAGATTTTATAGTAAGAGCAATGGGAAGGGCATCAATTGGATTATTGATTGCAGACTGTCTTATGTAGAGTTAGAAACTAAATTTTGGTCAAGGGAATTATCATTATGTGTGGGATTTTCTTGGTTGGATGATGATGGAATGTGATTAGGAGTAAATTTTAGTTCTGAGTCACACTGAGCATTGTAACACAGAGGCTGATATCAATAGGAAAAGGCTCAAAGAATCAGATGGGGTTGGCTCAGCTGCCTCTTTATTTGTTTGGAATGGAAAAACATTTCATATAATATCACTTTTCCAAATAGATGAGCTAGGAACACATATTTTCTGCTTCTAAGATCAAATTTCTTTCAATTTACAGTGAGAGAAGTGGCAAAACATAGGCAGCCAAAGATTCTCATATGGTCATATCTTGGTTTGGTTTGGAATAAAAGCTCATAGAGTGTGGAAATTTCAATCTAGGTAAGGGTATTTTGTTTACAATGTAGGCTGCAGGGAGGACACATTTCTTCCAATATTCAAGTGGCGTGTTGGATTAGAATTTAAAGGCTCTAGCAATGTTCAATAAGTGTTGGCGTTTTCTTTGAACTATGACATTTTGTTAGGGTGTTTCAATGCTAGACATTTGATGTACTATGCCTCGTGAAAAAAAAAAATCTCTCAGGTAAAACTCACCACCATTGTCACTCCTAATCACTTAACACAACAAATTAGTTTTTCTCCAGGTTATAGAAGGTCTCAAGAGTTTGAAGGGCACATGACTTAGTTTTTAGCAAATAGACCTAAGTTGCTCTAGAAAAATCATTTACTATAATAAGCAAGACCAACTACCATTATGTACAATAGTACCATGAGGCCCCTACACATCTTAACGTGTAAGGTCAAAGGGCCTTTGTGAAATGTCGGTGCTACTTTAGAATGAAAGTTTGTGATGCTTAGCAAGGATACATATGAAATAAGGGAAATCATTACAATGCTTAATAGAGATCTTTAGAAGAGCATCATCAATCAATTGTATTCTACTACTTGCAATATGCCATAACCCATGGTGCAAAGAAGGTAATCAAATGGCTAGTTTGTTGTCAAGTTGAGGGCTGCATCAACATTGGAATGACACAAGTGTGGATTCTTTTCCAGGTTATTGGAATGCATTGCATATCTACTTAGTTGGTATAAGTGATCATTTACTTCACCTCTCCTAATCGTGGTCTAACTAGAAAGGTCCTGAATGAGACATTTGGTTGGCAAGAAAACAACACAACAATTTAAATAATGAGTGAGCTTCTTGATTGATATTAGGTTGAAAGAAAAAGAGGGCACACACAACACGTCAAATAGTGTAATAGCTTCAAAAAGTCCCACAGTACTTAGATGAGAAGAATAAGTCCTAAAATCATTAGACATTCTCACTAAATGGGCCACTTTAGTGCACAATTTCGTAAACAAACTAGCATCACATATCATATGAACTATTGCACCTGTATCTAGAATTCAAGGAGCTGCTTTGTAATAAGAAGATTTGTAAGTCAAAGTGGTTAAGCAAAGAGGCTTACCAGAAGCATTCAAGGTTCTCTGCTCATTGTTGTGCCCCAAATGAACTGGCTCACTCTATACCTAACATTGCTGTGCAACTGCTCCCTTCTCCTTGATGTTCAGCATACTTAACAGTTTTTAGATTTGTTTCTGAATTAGCACTAGCTTTCTATCATGTCCATCCCCTAGTTCGGTGCTAATCTACCCTGTAAAATGGTTATTTTTGCTACCTTTCTAGTGGATTTTATGACCATATGGTAGCCTTCGAGTCTATAACATCTCTCTTTGGTGTGTCCACTCATTCCATAGTGGGAGCATTTAGGAGTTTCAACATTACCTACTTTGAAACGCTTCTCCAAAGAGTGCCCTGAGATCTTGCAATGTGTGCAATAAAATTTGTCATGCTTTTCTCTTGATTTTTGAGAATTAGTCCCCTTTAGGGCTAGCATCTTCATGATCTCAATGTTATGGAATTGTCCAGTTAGAGATTAGTGTTTTTCTTGTTGTTGAATGACAAAAAACACTCTATTAATGTGTGGAATAGGATCCATCATTAGTATTTAGTCCCTTGCATGAGAGTAGGCCTCATTTAATCCCATTAAGAATTGGAAGACGCAGTCCCTTTGGCACCTCTCATTGAGAATTCTGAGCTTCGTTGCATCACCCACAAATACCAAGCTCGATTTGATGAAAGGTGACACTGAATTTAGCAGATCAGAAACCACTGCGTAATTTCATCTCTTTCACACATCCATCAAAGGGTCCATAGGGTTAGTTGGCTTCAAAATCTCTTAAGTGACGAATCCCATCTTATTCTTGATCCTTCGGGCTCTTCTCATATTTCTTGATCAAGGGATGTAATTTTTGTTGGTGAGAAGTTCAATGACGAGTCCCACTATGGGGTTGTCGCCATTGTCAATTTTGAATGGGTTCGAGGAGTCTCCCAGGTTCAAGAAGCGATCCGCACGATGAGGGTTTGGCACTGCCGCTAAAGAGTTTGTTGCCATAGTCAAAGGGTCGATTGTTGGTTTTAGGGGTTTCCACAGCTCTGTTCTAATACATATCCGAAAATCCCAACAATCATTTTGAATGAAAAAGATCTGTAGGACCGAGAAGAAAACAAGAATTAATCCATAAGAATGAAGAAATGGTAAACTCACTTACAAGAAGCAAAGACAAGTTCGCTTGTTCTATTGGTTAATTGCACAGTTCTATTCTACACAGAATGGTTCGACCTACACATTACAACCGTAATCTGGCGGTTAAAATTAACTAACCCCCCAAACTACCACAATGCAGTTTATTAAGATTTCATTAACTAAAACTCAGCCTACTACACTTAATTATATGTACACGTAACAAGACTTGCAGACATCATTTGGGCCAGGCCGGATGTGGTTGGGTTGAGCTGCACTTGGTGCGATTGGGCTCAGCTAGGCCTTCCTTCCCACCTAGATCACGGACCCGTCAGAATACAGCACCGGGGGACGTCGAGCCGGAGGACAATGTGTGGTGCTTGCACAATCAGTAGATGCTTATCCGCTGGCATCTTCCACCAGCACCGCTGGCGCACTGCAACCTCGACGGCCGTCCTAAAGCCGTGCTGCTTGGCATTTTCCGCCAGCTTTACCTCATTCTCTTCCTTCAATGTCGCCCCAAAAAATCCTCCTCCTAGTAAACGATTGCCCATCTGATATTCATTTTTGTCAATTATGCCCTTTTTGGATCTCGGTTCCCGTTTCCGAACTGGTTATATAATGGTTTGCGTCGAATAACCTGGTACTTCGGGTTATTTGAATGAAATTTTTTATTGATTCTGGTTTCACGATCTCAACGATCCGAACAGACTGTTAAGTTTGCTTTACTGGTATTATTGAGTTTCTTGTACTAGTAATTCAAGTTTCACTTTTCATTGGGGCAGAGGAATAATTTGGTATTGGAACTGGACGTTATGGTGAAACTGACGGACAAGTGTAAATTCAGGAGCCCACGAAGGTTCTAAAGTAAGCTTATTTATTTATTTTTTAATTGACAAGGCTACTTTTGATGCGTGATTCAGCTAATAATTGTGCGATCTGTCTTCCATTTGTTATTTAATTGATGAAATTCATGAATGGTATATAGTTTGATAGCTGAAGGAAATAATCCAGATTAAGTTTACTCAGATTATGAGAGAATCAGGGCTACCATATTGAATGAGAAAAGATTAACAAGATTGGATAGGAAATAAGGAGTAATCTGTGTGGAAGAAGAAGAAACTTTCAATTCAATTGCAGAGGAGAAGAATCGGCTTTCCTCTGTTCCTTTTAGTTTTCACTGCTCAGACTGCCGCATAGAGTGACTCTGCTTCTAAGGAAAATAATACAACAGTAAACCAGCAGTCAAGAGAAAACTAACCGCCTAAACTACCACAATACAGCATTAAACTACCAGCTCAACTAACTCAAGCCAGTGTCCTTAATTACACAAGTGCTAAGGCCTTTGGGCCAGCCTGTATCAGGTCGGGCCGAGCTGCAGTTGGTGTGTTTGGGCTGTGTCAAGTCTTCCTCATCCAATAGGACCCCACAAGATGGTGAATGGTGTTTCACTATTTCCATCTTAGCAGTATGCTGCTTCAGTGTATGAGAATGCAACGCCTTTGTAAATAGATCAGCAATCTGCATCCGCCTGTTAAGGTGCTTGGTGATTATCATCCCTTTCTGCATCATATCTCAGACTAGATGACAGTCCTGCTCTTTGTGTTGAGTGCACTCATGAAAAACAGGATTGGAAGCAATGTGCAACGCAGCTTGGTTGTCACAATATAACTCTACCTTTGTCTCATGAATGATTCTCAATGCCTCAGGTACATACTTCAGCCACACAATTTCGCAGCACAAAGTGGCCAGGGCTCTATACTCAGCCTCTACAGAGGACCTAGAAATTGCTGACTGTTTCTTGGATTTCCATGAGACCAAATAGTCTCCAAGCATCACACAATACCCTGTAATGGACTTCCTAATATCTGGACAAGTGTCCCAATCTGCATCACAAAACCCTTGAGGTGGCAGTGCCCTGCAGCTGACAGAAAAATCCCTTCACCAAGGCTGCCATTAAGATATTGCAGCACCTTGAAAGCAGCTTTCAGATGCACACCAGTGGGCTTCTCCATGAATTGACTCAAGTTCTGAACACTGAACGCTATGTCCGGCCTTGTGATGGTTAGATAAAGTAGCCTTCCAACCTGTCTTCTATACACACTAGGATCAGCCAATGGTTTACCTTCTTCCTTGCTTAATCTCACATTTTGGTCCATAGGCACTTTGGCTGGCTTGCAGTACTTCATTCGACAATCAGAGAGTATATCTAGGGTATATTTCCTTTGACTCATCCAAATTCCATCTGCACCTATCACAATCTCAATTCCCAGGAAGTATGCCAACCTGCCTAAGTCCTTGATTTGAATTTTTGGTCCAAATACAACTTCAATTCATCCACAACTCTTATAGAATCACTAGCAACAATGATATCATCAACATAAACCAATAGTACAGTGAAGGAGTCACTCTTCTTCATTGTAAACAAACTATAGTCTGCCTTCGACTGTACAAAGCCAAACTCTATCACAGCAGTAGAGAAGGTTGAGTTCCGTTGGCTAGATACTTGCTTTAAACCATAAATGCTCTTGTTTAGCTTGCATACCTGGTGTGATTTTCCTTTGTTATATCCCGGTGGCCTTTCCATGTGTATTTCTTCCTCCAACCCTCCATGTAAAAATGCATTATTCACATCCAATTGATGAATATGCCACCCTTTCTTCACTGCCACTGCAAGGAGCACTCTAACTGTACCTGTAGTGAGTTTCACTGCAAGGGAGAAAGTCTCTTGGTAGTCAATACCCTCCATTTGCGTGTATCCTTTAGCCACCAACCTGGCTCTGATACCATATCAGAGAATCAGGGCTACCATATTGAATGAGAAAAGATTAACAATTGGATAGGAAATAAGGAGTAATCTGTGTGGAAGAAGAAGAAACTTTCAATTCAATTGCAGTGGAGAAGAATCGGTTTTCCTCTGTTCCTTTTAGTTTTCAGCTCAGACTGCCACATAGAGTGACTCTGCTTCTAAGAAAAATAATATGACAGTAAACCGGCGGTTAAGAGAAAACGAACTACCTAAACTACCACAATGCAGCATTAAACTACCAGCTCAACTAACTCAAGCCACTGTACTTAATTACACAAGTGCTGAGGCCTGCAGATCACTTGGGTCAGCCTTTATCAGGTTGGGCCAAGCTGGAGTTGGTGTGTTTGGGCCCTGTCAAGCCTTCCTCATCCAATACATTCTCAAGAATCAGGTTGCCTCCTCCAAGGCTCATCTTTGCATTTGAAAGGCACATTTTTATTTTATTTTATTTTTTTGTGGAAAACATGTTTGATTCTTTAAGCTATATGTAGATTTTTCATTTTTCTTTTCTTTTTAAGAAGCGTGGACGCTAAATACATTACACATAATTCTTCTAAAGTTTATAATGGTACTTCTGTGACAGATGTACTTGACTCCATTAATCTTGACAAAATTTGAGCTTTTGGTGCAGCTTCATGATAAAACAGGATTTAGGCTTGGAAATCTACATCTATGATACATTCCTGTGAGCTCAATGAGTACACACAATACCTTGTAGGAGTTGGGGCATCATGCCTGACTGATATAATTTGTATTTAGTGTTGTTAAACCCAGAGCAGACCAACTGGTCCAGCTGGTTTAACCAGGAACCAAATGGTGGTCCTGTCGGGTGGCCCCCGGTTAGGTTTGTTTTTATTTTTTTATTTTTTGTTTTATTTTATTGTTTGTGTTTGGAAGAAGAAGATGGAGAAGGAGAAGAAAAGAGAACGAGGAACAAGAAGGAAAGGGACAAAAAGAAAAACGTTGCAGGAAGAAAAGAAAGATGGAAATGGATCATGAATTAAAAGATACCAAAAAAAGTAAAGCCTCAAAAAGAAAGAGTGAAAATATATAAAAGGAAAATATTTCATTATATTATACTTGTTCTAACAAAGATTTATTAATTTTTTTGTGATTTAATAATTAGTTTATACATAATGAATGAGTTATTTTGAAACTAATAAATTGATTATTCTTATTTATTTTATTTTTTAAAAAAAATAAATAACCTGTTATATATTTTTTTACGCAAATAATAGTATTACACTGATTTTTGTACAAATTAGATATGCTATTTTAAAATATTATGAATATTTTTTCTAAGTTTTTTATTAAAAAATGTGAAAATATATATTATAAATTGGGTTAACTAATTTTTAGATCTAGTAAGATTGGATGAATCAATTTAACTGGTGAAGAACTGGTATGCCATCTGGTTTTATCACTGCCCATTTTGAAAACATTGTTTGTATTCATGCATTATGAAGTAAGAATTAATGCTAAGTGAGCAAGAAACGGATGGTTAGAAGTTCTGGGTTTGAATCTGAATATCCGTGTATAAGAATTTTCAACCAGCTAGCTAAAGCAAAATTTGTTATAAGAGTTTTCTGCAACCAGGACTTTAAGACTTTAGTGCATATTTTGTGCATCTGTCTGCATGTGTCTTTATAACTTGATCCAGGCATTGATTGATTCAACCATCCAAATTTTGTGAACATTTTGGTTACCCAACAGGAAGATTTCTGAATTTCATGATTCGCATCCTTATGATTATACACAAGTTAAGGTTCTCAATAATCTCATTGTCATTTGCTTCTGAACTTTGCTTCTCTTGGATATATCAAGCACATTACTGGGTGGTGTTCTAAATTATTAAGTGATAAGGACAGTTTTTGCTTTGTAATTCTTATGCTGTTCCAAAATGATAAAGCTAAAAATGTTAAATTTTATTGGATTTACCTTGTAGCTATTTTGCAATCTTAGCAAAATCAGTGGAATTTGTTTGGTGGAGACAGATTCCAATTCTTTCAACAAGAAATAGATTTTTGTACTTTTTAAGAAATTCTGACCTGCTTTTGTTCTAGTCTTAGGATTACAATATGATTTCTTACATCAAACTTTCCTTTCCTTTGATATAGACTTCTTACTTTGGTGTCCTCATGTATAGAAGCTGGCTTTATCACGTTACTGTCTTCCATGTAAAACTAGAGCAATTTTATTGATTTTATTCGGAAGCAGTGTTCATGGATACACCTGCTCGAGGGACTGGAGCAGGCTTTCCCAACGAGAATGGAGCTTATAGGAGCATATCTGCAGCATCTGCACTGGTGAGTTATGGTTTATATTTAAGTTTATGATGGGACTTATTTGCCTCACAAAATGTATAATTCTTCTGTACTGCAGTGTAATAAAAATCACTCTCTTCATCTATATGATTTTGTTGAGTTATCATGTGCATGATTTATGAGGTTGACTGTAAAATGCGAAGCTTCTTCTTTGTTCATCACTAATACAGAAACATATGTGAGAGTCTAGTAGTGGAAGACTGTAAAAATAATGCTCTTCTATTGTCCAATGAAATGAAACTTTTCATGAAAAGTTTGCAAGCTGGAGACTTATTATCTTAAATCTGTTCCACTGCTAAGTACTAATTAATACACAGATTACATTTGTTAGTTATATGAATAAATTTTGAATGACCAGTGTTTACAACATGATGTTTTAGTTCCAGATTACCACAAAATGTTCTTAAAAATGCTTGGCTTGAATTATTAAGTTCTCTGAACATTTGACGGGATTTATGGTTCTTAGGTGTTTAAATTTTGAATGGCTTTTCCAAACAGTAGATTGCTACATGGGCTATTAGATTAATTTCTTGTGAACTTGTGTTTGAATTTTAAAATGGGTGGAGTGGCTTAAAATCCAGATGGAAAAGTTATTTCAGTAGTGTTGCCTAAGACGCTTATGCGAGCCCACTTTAGTTCTCCCAAATTTTACAGAAGAATATTATTATGCAAAATAATTAAAAAAGTACAAATACAGTAAATGAAATTTCTTAATGTTCATATAGGATTACAAACAAATGACTTGTTCCTCCAGCCTGAATTTTATGTGTGGCAGTTCATTGTTTCTCTACGTAGTTAGAAACACATGTTTTGAGATTTTAATCTCTGAACCAATATTAACTTATGCAGGAGTCTAAACAATTTTGCAAAGCACAAAGCATTCTACTGAATAGAGATTGAATTATAAAGGCCATAGATTTGAGAAGCATGGCTGGGGAACCTTTGTTGGTTCAGCTGTGAAGTTATAAGTTTGAGGTTTGTTTTGGCAAGGACTTGTTAGAATAAATTCCACAGTTTTCATAATATTTGTTTGGAATTCTTTAATTACAACAGAAGTAATGTATTATTGTGTTGGAGAATATGCTAAAATATTTACTTTGTTTTGGTATTATTATATTATCTAGTTTAGGGTTAAGACAATATTTGATTTCTTAGTTTATGGGATTATGTTTATTTCAAATTATTTTATATTTTTGATATTTTTATACTTATCCCATACTATAAATTAGGACTCTTCTTCAATTATGATACAAGATTCAATTCTTCCAATCTTTCTAACAATAGGGATTCGTTTGATAGTGAATTGACACAATTAATAAAGTACACTCAGGACATGTTCACTTTGAATGATAAGGTATAATTAAATTATTATTCAACATAATCACATGTTCACTTTAATTGACTAAAACCCTTGATTAAATAGGGATTTGTTCTAAAAGTACAAAATTGTATAATAAATAATCTTATATAAGAGTCGTGATTAAATAATCAAGATATTATGAATTATTTATATATCATTTAAGTTACTATTTAATCTTATATTATTAATTAAACAATTTCTATACCAAAGTTATAATGAAAAAATAAACATAATCACATCAAATAGTCAACTTTACTAAACATAGTTGTTGAGAATTCATTAATCGATGCAAACTATATTCTCACTCCAAATAATCATTTAGATTATAATCCTATCCAAATAAGTGAAGATACCTTCAAAGGACATATTAGGACATAAAGGATAAACTCTTTCCTTAATGCTTCATAGGATTAAAGCCTTAAGTATTATTTTGAAAGAAATTATAAGATAATTTAATGATATGCTCACTAAATTGAATTGTTTAATGTGAACACTTTTTCTAAAATACCCTTCAAATTTTTCTAAAAACTATATATTTTTTATTTATTACACCTCCTCACAAATCAATGTCATAATATCTACTATATTATTCCATTTGATATTTATTCAACAAAGCTCAATTATTGTAAATTGTATTTATTCTTTTCCACACTTATTAATATTACAAAATTATATTTAATTTTAATTTTAAATGTTATAAAAATATTAGTGATAATCATATTAAGGGATAAAAATATCTTTTAAATAAAATATCAAATAGCCAACTAATTGGGATTGTTATATCGCACCTAACGGGCTTGATTATTTATCCCGAATTTTTGTAATTTAGTACTGAATCTATGTTTTATCATGAGTCTTTGTCCGTTTAAGTGAACAATTGATTAGTATAAATAAATTAATTAATCAAATCCAATCACTTAAAGTGAACAAGCACTTGGGTTCTATAGCTTGTGTGATTTATAAATGATCATCTAGAGAAGAGATGGAATAGAAGCGGTAATGTGAAAGAGTGTTGATCTATGAGACAGAGAGAGATGGAATAGAAGCAATAATGTGAAAAGGTGTTAATCTATGAGGCACCATGTCTATGATCTGTTTATTTTATACGAAACAGCCACTTTTGAACATTGAGGTTGGGCATCTGATTCTTTTTGAATTGGCTTGAGTTGTTTATCTTTAATTTCTCCTTTTTTTATATAAAACTTGGTAATGGAGATGTCAAATTCAAGTTGATAAATAAGGTTTATCTTCATTGCCCAGGCACTTAGTGATAAGAGTAAATGCCTCAGTGCAAATGCTCTGCTCATTAAACTTACGGCCCACGTAAGGAAGTAGCACAACTTACTTCCTCTATAGACTTTGAGCTGGTTCTGGATTTATTTATACAAATTAAATTTTAGGTAATTTGTAGGCCTGAATTATGCCTCATGCCAGAAATGGTGATATCACATTGTTTTTATACCGAGAGGAAATGGAAATATGGGTGATAAATTCATTAGGCCATGGGCATAAACTTGATAAAAGAGGTGGGAAACCCTAACTTTTATTTCAACTGCTTTTGTTTCTTTTCAATTTTTATTTCTTTTTCTTTGGGGATGTGGACCTAGGGTGATGGTTGGGTGGAGGGATATATGTGGCTCCATGGACTTGACGTACTAGAAGACTCATCTTACCTGCCAACAGTGTTCTTATTTTCTCTTCCAATTAATTAACTTATGTCAAGTTGGCTTCTTAGCATAGGTGCTGAATGTCATTGCATCTCACTAGATCATCTATGTACCTTCTGTTGCTTCTGAGGGCAGCTTGCTTTTGCTATTTCTGAAAAATGGCTATGAATATTTATTATTGGCATTTCTTTTTAGAGTGGGCTAACAGGCATTGGGGATTATCCTTATGTGTGGATTCTGGAGAGAGAGTTCTGTATAAAAATGATAAAAGACCAAAAAAAAAAAAAAAAAGAATGAAACATGTTAAATGTCTTATTCAGACAATATCAATTAGTTTATAATGCAATGGAATGATTTATGGAATCGTCAGAATCTGTTTCTAGGATTTGTTTCCGTTGCTTGAATATTATTCCGTTTTCCACTGCATTTGGCACTAGAACGACCATACGAGCAGTCTTTGTACCTACTGGTATCTGTTTTATGCTTCGCTTGTTTGTTGATCTTTATACTCGTACACGAAATGAACTATAGTAATACAATCATTTACAAAAGCAATACAGCTTTTATGAGTTCCTGATCGTCGCGTATCTTAAGAAACTAGATGCAGTCCCTGCAAAGCCAGGGGTTTTCAAACAATGAATTCAGAATAAATTAGACCCTTATACATACCCTATATCTAATACATACACTGCCCCTTGAAGATTCATTACAATAACTGTCCTCACTCTATGTTTCAAAACTAGAAGTCCCACCACTGTGATTTGGAGCCAGAATTATGAAGAAAGGTACAAGACTCAAAGCTGTACTCATTTCCTGAACCTTCAGCAATATGATCCATATTTGAAACATTGGTTTCCTTGTCCAGGTAATGGTCTTTTCTGTTCAGATCACAGCATGAAGGCATGCGTGGTTCTTGGCTTTCAACGTCCAGTAGAAATCTTGGGTTTTCAGAGGCAGCTAATGTGTTCTGATTCTTGTTATCGATTTCCTCATATCTTTTGTCTGCCATCGTTCTGAGCCTCCACAGCTGCCAATTATAAAGTCGTGTTATTTACTTGAGCTGGTCCAGAACCATATAGGATCTTGTATTGTAATTAAAAATATAACTTAAGGATTGGAATTCGGATTAGATTTCTTGTACCTGGCTGAACAGGATTTGGTTCTCTTTCCTCAAGGCCTCGAACTGGGAAGCTAACTTATCGTAGTTTGATTTAAGGATGCTATACTCTCGCTCGATTTCCTTTGATTTTGATCTAGCCCTTCTGTTCTGGAACCATATTGCAACCTGCCGAGGCTGCAGCCCAAGCTTGTTAGCCAGGTGCTGTTTCAGGTGTACCTCTGGTCTCGACTCACTCTGGAACGTTGCTTCCAGTGACTTGATTTGGTCATCACTAAATCTTCTTTTGTGGCTGGGTTGGTTGGACTTGTTGGCAGTAGTGGACATGGATTCGAGCTTCCACTCAAAAGTCTCTTCCAATTTCTCAGGATGTTGTGAATGCTTTGGTGGTTGTGCTTGATTTATTCTGCCAAGTGAACACACAATGGGTGCAGCTTTGTGGTCCGTAAAAGAAATAAGACGTGTATCTCTTGAGACCTTGTGGGCCATGAGATAGCACTCATGCCGCCGGAAGACTCCAGGTGTCAGCTTTGTTGATACAAGTCTTATTATCAGAAACTTCAATTGTACGCATCAGTCCCTCTCTGGTGCCATTTCGTCAATTTTCATACAATTTCAGACCTACGGAGTTGTTTGGTGTTATGAGTTTTTGTGACGTTTGTTAAGCATATAATCGATTCGTATCTTAGTGCAGATTCGACTTGAATTCAATAGTGTTACGGCTTAAATTGATTATGAGTCAGGTTCTTGTGTTCCATGCTCATTAATTCATCACTGGCTTCTCCAATGATTATTTTTGTGCGGGAAGTTGGTTTAGTCTTTTCTTACATTTTGTTAGCATATTTACGAGAGTGGGAATTTCTTGGATGACTCTGACAGCAATTAATGATGTGAAGACAAGGGAAGGGTGCTTTTTCGAATCCATGAAGTGAAATACGAGTACATGCCAAAATTACAAAAGCAGGTCTCCCTCTCTTTCGGACGCAGCCAGATGGACACGTTGTATCTAGTCATCATTTGCAATAAGAGATCGGCAGGCATTGCTGTCTCAAAAAGTCCAATGGTCATCTGCCAATGCGGCTCTATTTTTGCGGATTGGGTTCGTGTAGGTACTGTATTTAATATAAATTTATTGAATAATAAAATTGTAATAATTTATTATAATTTTAATATTTAATTAATTTTTATTTTTTAAATATAAAATTGTGATATTTATTATAATTTTAAATACTTAGTGTACATGTATTAGGTGCATTTTTGAATGATCTATGCGGTAGGTTTTTTAATTTAATATTTATTTTTATTTTTTAAATTTTAAAATGACTAAACTGTAAAGATGTTTTCGGAATAAGTAATTTCGTTTTTCTAAATGGTGAAATTGACTAATTTTGACGAGACAACGGAATTGCAACTCAATTCCCCACGTCAGTGTTGCCGCTTGATTAGTGCACTTACGGCACTGTAATTGAAAAGCATCCATAATTGGATAATAATGACTTAGAGTTTTTAAATATGTAAATAAAATTTGAAATTAGAATTTTGTTTAGTTATAATTTTGTGATAGTCATTAAGTTTTTTAAGAAAATATTATAATTTGTACATTGATTAGAATTTTATTAGAAAGAAAATTCGATATTTATATACATATACATATTCATTTTGTTTTTGTTAGGAGAATATTAGAGTTTTTATATTGTAGTCGTGATGTTTGATATTAAAGTCAATTATAATTATTGATTAACGTGTGTCAATTTGTGTTAATATTTGATTTACAATGTCATCATTTTATAATTTTAGACTCTACATAAGACAATTATGATATTATCTAAGAAACAAGTCTATAATTAATAACTAAAAAAACATAGCACAAAATGTAATTTAATGATTGAAAAATGTAAACACAATTAATTTCATTTAAACTTGTCATTAGTACATAAAAGTAATGAAAAAATAACTAATTATACAAAATATGCAAAAAAGAAAAAAAGTCTAACTCTATAACCCCCGTTGTCATGTATGACGACGTGGTCTCCTCTGTTGTTGTAGGTCTTGTCTTTGCAGTGTTGGTTAATGATTGTGGTTATGACTAGTGCTCTCGTGATTCTTGAGAGTATTTGGGCCACTGTCATGGCCATGGAACCCTCACATATAATGTGATGGTGATCGCAAGAAAATATCAGTGAATAGTATGAGAAACATAAAATACTGATAAGGAGCATCATCGTTGGGAGGCAATGGTTTCAATCTGTCCAAATATCGTTGTAGTGTACCCTCTCTAGCACATATGTTGTATCTACTAGGCCTTCAACGAAATATAGATAATTATGCATCATTATACTACATTATGTGATTTAGCAAGGTAGATGTACACACATATAAGGAGGTTGGTGATTGCATACTAAGAATGTAAAAACTCTAGCATCTCTTAGTCGGTATCCCTTATGAATGTAGTGTTGCATGGGAGTAATGATATGCCATGTGACCTGCTGGCACCACTCCATGTACCCCTCCCCAATGTAGGACTAATCATGGGGATGTGTAGTGATGCATGTGTTACTATAACAAAATTAAATTTATAAGAACTAGTATTTGATAAGTACAAGTGTCATATCCACAGGGAAGGAATTGTGTGTTTATTGATTAACTAAGCCTCAATTAGTTAGGCCTGATCAACAAACCAAATAAAACTGAAAAGTAACAAAAGAAACAAGTGATGGGTAATTGGCAAGCACTCACAAAAGAAATAAACTTATTGGAACAACTAATAATGATTAGGACGCCTAGTCCCTTGTGATGTGATTGACTCAAATGTTGAATTCTTTACGTTAATTATCAATTTAATTACATTTTCATGGACTATTAATCTTAGGTCTTTAGGATATCTTTCCAAATTCTCCTAAAGTTTTGACTCAAGATATCAGTGGGTTCTCCCTAGCTTAATCGAGTCAAATTATGAATTCTATGATTAACAATATATACACACACTAGTCCTATAATTTTATTTCCATTATTCTTACAGGATTAATGTTTACAATTGAATGTCTAATGCACAGGTTTCACTTTCTCTATTCCCCGCATAGTCACAGGTAAATTAAAGGGTTAATCAAGTCCTTTAATCTTAATCTAAAGCAGCAATTGTAAATAACAAAGTAAAGACAATTAATTAAAAGTAGATTTAATCATTCATTCATCATCACAATCACAAGGTCCTATAAAATAATTTAGCAATCCATAAATGTACCAAAACTAAATTAATCATGCTCAACATTGTTCAAAAACAAAGAAAACAAGAAATGCCTTGCCTATGAAATGCTAGAACATGAATTCTCTCCAATCCTTGTGCAATTGTTCCAAGAAAGTTGTGATGCATTCACCAAGCACTTGAGAGCCTACGTGGAATGATATCTTTTTTTATGTAGGGTGGAGTAAAGGAAAAGGTGAGTTAGCCAATGTAAAATCATGTTTGTAGATTTGTCACACAACATCTCACACATGCACTACTTATCCTCACGAGTTCGCCGTCCATTTTTGAACATGCACCTGCCTTTCGCACCCAACAATCTAAATAACAAAGCAAAAACAATTAATCAAGTAGATTCAATTGTTCATTTATCTTCACAATCCCAAGGTCTTATAAAATAGTTTAGCAATCCATAAATTTCACAAAACAAACTAAAACGAAATTAATCATGCTCAACATTATTCAAAAACTAAGAAAACAAGATATTCTTAGCCTATGAAATGCTAGAACATGAATTCTCTCCAATCCTTGTGCAATTGTTCTAAGAAAATTTTGATGTACTCTCCAAGCACTTGAGAGCCGCCTCACATTGTTCTTTTTGTCCCTAGATGTTCTTCTCTGCATGAAATAACGTCTTTTCATATGTTGGGTGGAGTAAAGGAAAAGACAAGTTTGCCCATATAAAATCATGTTTGTAAATTTGTCACACAACGTCTCACACATGCCCTGCTTGTCCTCACTAGTGCACTATCCATTTTCACACATGCGCCTACCTTTCGCACCTAACAAGCATCCTTCACAGTCCTAATCCACAATTGTGAACTCGTTGCCTACGTTCGCACAATTTCATCTCACGACTATAGCAATCTACCATGTAATTTTCAAAACATTCTGCACTTCTTCTACGTGATTGCCCTCCAAGCTCTTGCGACCACAACCCATGTTTCCATGATTGTCAATTAATGCAATGCAGTGCATAAAGGCCCACGTTAGGGTCCTTTTGTAGATTGTACTGTCCCAAACTATCTAACCACTCTCTCAAGATAGTAATGCTCAACTATCTTGTAAAAGATGAGAAGATTTGAGTATGCCCACTTAACACGTAATCTCTTCTTGGGTAATGAGGCAAAGTCCAGCTCATTATAGGGTTGCCATATGAACAACATATAATGAAAATTATATTACTATAATTATATTGCATACAACATTTATTAGAGTAGATGTTGATGTAGTAACACCAACTTAGGTCTACACCTTGAAGTCTAAGATATCACAAATGATACGCACGGATTGGGCGATTGTCTCATGCAACTCATGGTTGTAAGCAACATACCTATAATAGAAGAAATTGTTACAATGCATAAAATTGAGTAATAAAATTGTCACAATGTATCCGTACTTTTGTATGTAGACCACCATACTATAAACCGAATAGGGCTACTGAAAGCAATTGGCCATCCGCTAACTCTATTAGCTGTGTGTCACTCTGGTCGCTGCCTAAGTAGGGGTACATGTTTGTTATCCTAAACCACACACATGTCTATAGTAAACATGGATTGAACATAATCAATAAAAAGATGCATTGTGTGATTTGAAATTGAAATGTAGTTGGCATGAGGTTGTATTAGCTCGACTCCTTTAGAGATAGTCTGGCATCCTTGCACTAATGGGGCACAAAGCTATTTGTATAGTCGTGCCAGCACAGCACTGCTCCAACTGTACTCACATGCTCGATCTACGGCCTTAACAGGCTAGCAAAGTCATAGCTCAAACTTGTTCCCAAAGGAATCTAGTATCATCATGCATGCTTAGGAGTGCTTCACAGCTACAATAGGTTCACCTCTAAATGGTCATATAGATCAACAATTAAGAGGCTACAACCCTTAAACTTTCCCCTTACTGCAGTAAAACCTAGGTAATGCTGCACTTACTCCTATCACTCTAGTTTACTTTGCTAGACATCAACAACTATTACTGGCCAGCCATTAATAGATAGATATCATATCAATGCTACTTCCTAAAGAGTGATCGTGGCTTCTTGTAGTGCCAAATGAAATGTGTGGGTCTCTAGATGTCATCTCTTAACCAAAGCAATCATTAAATGCTAATTTGTCTAAAGGTGATTACACCTATAAACTTCATAGAGTCTGATCTAATGTAAAATGGCCACCACACTGTCATCTAACAGGCAAAGCTTCCATAAAGCTTAAACAAGATAGTGAGGATAAAGAACTAAGTCTAACTCTCTCTCTCTCTCTCTCTCTCTCTCTCTCTCTCACACACACACATCTGACTTGATCTATGATTGAGTTGATTGTGTAGTAAAGTAGGAATAATTTTAGAGTTTTTGAGTATTACAAATTAAGGTTTTAGTAGGTTAATTATTTAGGGTTTGAACATAATTAGGGTTTTTGAGTGTTGGAAATTAGAGTTTTTGAGTGATGAAAATTAAGGTTTTGTTGAGATAATTATCTAGAGCTTAAGCATAATTAGGGTTTTTAAGTGTTAGGAATTAGAGTTCTTGAGTATTGGAAATTAAAGTTTTGTTAGGATAAGTATCTAGGTTAGAGTATGATTAGGATTTTTGAGTGTTGGAAATTAGGGTTTTTGAGTGATGGAAATTAAGGTTTTGTTGGGATAATTATCTAGAACTTAAGCATGATTAGGAATAAGTATCTAGGTTTGAGTATGATTAGGATTTTTTAGTGTTGGGAATTAGGGATTTTGAATATTAAAAATTAGAGTTTTGTTGAGATAATTATCTAAGGTTTGAGTACGATTAGGGTGTTTAAGTGTTGGGAATTAGGGTTCTTAAGTGTTGTAATTAAGATTTTTTTGAGATAATTATTTAAAATTTGAGCATGATTAGGTTTTATACATTCGTTGTAGTATAAATGTAACCATCTAACAACATACACTACTCATCAAATGCAATAGGAAACCACATAACATTTCCTTCGAAAGTTACAAACATTGACAGTCAGTCTCATTCAAGTAAATAAAGTGTGACAATGACTAATGGCTAAAGTAATATCATCATCGTGGCTATCGAGAGGACGATAGCATATTCTCAAGTCGACAATGGGCCTCCTGTTCACTTTCTCTTTATGCTTGATGCTTTAGTCAATCTATCTCGTCTGAAACTCTTGCACTTAGGTTGTGCCCTCTATGCCTGATGAATCACTAATGAGAGTTGTGAACAAGTTTAAACTATGGCAACACTTGTTGGTTCGTATTTTATTGGCCACGACAATCAGCAATTTATGCTTGTATTGAACATATAAATGAGCCTTGTAACTGTTGATGACCTGTTGACAATGAGTGTATCCATTTATGTGTGGTTTGAATGCCCAAAATACAAAGTGCAGCATCTTAATCGTTGGGATGTTGGTGTACTTGTGTCGCTACTCCACCATTGTCCTGAGATTCCACCTTTGCAATACAAACATATAAACAAGCAACTTCTTTACAGAATCCTCTCATGTGCCATATACTTTCTCCACTGCACGTTTAAACCTATGTCATGCCTTACTATACTTTATCTCAAAACTATACTTTTCCTTCACTGTTTAAATAACACATTAAATTAGATAGGCGAGGTTGCAGCAAACCATCCTAGTTAGGAGTGACGCAATCATATTCTTGTTTAAATTTGTATAGTCAATCGATGGATCTTCCAAAACATAGGTATGTGTAGACTTATATCTAATAATTTTCTAGAGTCCCAATCACTAACTATATGACGTGATCAAATGCCATTGGGAAGGTTGTTCATTGGTGGGGTGGCAGCACATAAGCTTCCATATAGCTAGTGTACTCTTCACCACCAAATATTCCCTATGGATAACCTTTAAGTAGTCTTTCACTACTACCTGCACGTGTTCCTTAGACTTGAAAATCATAACAGTGCAAAGTTTAGCACTATGTTCATCATAGTACACTCTTCCACTAATCCTTAAGGTACCATACTATTTGAATAAATCTCCTCACTCATCTATGTTAAGAATGGCATGGATGGGTACATGGACACAGCAACATATGGTATTGATGGGTGCATGAACACACCGGCAAATGTCAATGGTCTAATCAATGCATAGGACATGATTGAAGGACCTGCTTCAGATTGTGCCACTACCTCCTCCAATACTACAATGTCAATTTCATCATTGCTGCTATCCTCGTCAAATGCACTACCTCCTGCACCCTTTGCCTCGGACGCACTTTGTATTGTACGGTGGTCATACTTGTTTGCATACTCTGAAGTCGTATCTTCATCTACTACTACTCTAACTAGGCCACCTCATATGACTGCTCACCAAATATCTGCACACCATGTGACAGCTCACCATATGTCCGCCCCACAAATGGCGTATGTACAGACGACTACTTGACATACAAATGAGGTTCGGCATTTAGATCAGGCACCTCAGTTGAATCAAAAATACTGAACTGAGATAGCGCCTTAGTAACTCCTGGCACACTGCTACGCCATCGCCAAATGAGAAAGTTTGATGTGATAACATGCCTATGTCCTGTACTCCCGGGGTATACGTAGTTTGATCACTAAATTGTCTAGGCTCTGTTTGTATGTACAACTCTAGGCAGTCAACTGATTCCTTAAGTTTAGTAGAGAGTTCAAGGTTACCTCACTGTCAACAGGAAATACTACTAACCTCTACCTACTGAACTAATTTGTGAATCCGTAACTAGTGTAAATTCTAAATGAAACCCTACACTTCTCTAGTACAAAACAATCTGTATCTTGCTTTCAAATAATATGGCTATACTAACAATATTCACAAAATAGAATTTATGGTAATACTATGGTAATATAAAATTACATTTACCCTAATGCAATATATTAAATAAAAATCCTACAACAATACATGAAATTTTGCCAACAAACAAATGTAACGCACAACCAAAAAAATGTCATCCATTAACAAAATGTTCAAGAAATAGAACCTTTGTTAATACTACAAAAATAAAAATTTACATTTCCCATAATGCAATATATTAAAGTAAATTTTAAGACAATACATGAAGCCAATAAACAAATATAAAACACAATCAACAAAATGTAACACATTAATAAAATGTTTACAGAACAGAACCTATGTCAATATTATCAAATTATAAAATTACATTTCCCATAATATAAAATATTAAATCAAAATCTTACAACAATATATGAAATTAAACTAACAAACAAATGTAGCATTCAATCAACAAAGGTAACACACTAATAAATTACAAAAGGGCATATTGTGAATGTTGACACATGAAAAATTGTGTCCAATTAAATTATGTCACATGGAAAGTACGATGTAAAATATCAATTAAATAAATTTCAGGAATTTAAATATATATAATTTCTAAAATAAATAAATAGATAATTGATTTTTTAATTCACCAATCAAATAATACCAAATGGCGAGATTCTATTAAATGTATGGAAGATAAGGACTCTGACAAGATTAAGTTAATCAGTTAAATTTTTTAATAAACTCCAAATTATAGTAGCTAATAAAATTGAGCAATGTCAGCAAATTGATGCAGTCATACTATATTTCCTAAAGCTATAAATAGAAGTCATATTCCATGAAAAAGACACAAAGTTGAAGACTTAAAGAAATTGAAGCTAAAGAAGTCTCTTCACAAGTTCTCTCTAAAGTCATTATTAAATTCGAGGTGTTTTCATGAAAAGTCTACAAATTTTGGCATGTAATATAAAATTATGGTGTTAAGCCAAATAATTTACATTAATTCAACATCTAACAAGTTTTAAAAAAGATCAAGTACTGATCCTTTCCTTGAAGATTATTTAAATTTCAAGTTTTATTCTTAAAAGAAAAATTAGAAGAGTTAAACTTAAAGAATAGAACCCACAAAATTTTGTTTTGATCCAAATTATTTCATCTTGCACAATTTTCCTTGTTATTATACAAGGATGTTGTCCACATATTTCTACCTCTCACCTTTTCTTTTGTCAAATTTCAAGTAAGTTACAATGGTTAGCAACAAAGGAAAATCTTCCAAAGTTGCTACTTCAAGTGCCTTAAAAGCTACTACAAAAAGTCCTGGGTTGTTACCCTAAGTGTGGCAAAAAGGCTAACATAATTTAAGCTAACTCCTATCCCTAAGGTTATCAACAATCCACTTTTTGTAAGTGAAGGCAATGAAATGCGCAAGGATGACTTTACACCTTCATGCCCTTGCTCCAACACCTTGTCTGCCTCCAACGCTGCCGCAGTCATGACAACCAATGCCTCAAGTTTGAGGGACCAAATTGCTGCACTGACCAAAGTCATCAAAGGGCTGGCCAGGCATATTTAAGAGTAAGACTCACAAATTTCAAGGCTAATAGATAAGATAGACAATGTTGATGCCAACTGAGTAGTGGAAAAGGCGCCTGAAGTCTAGGATAAAGCTAAAGCGTCTGTCAAGCAGCCGACCGAAAGAAGTCTGCAGTTAAGAAGCTCTAAATTTCCTCTAATGGCTTGATCCTTGTTGATTAGTTCAAGGATTTCATTGAAGAGGCCATCAAGAGAAAGCTCGATGGAAGCACCAAGTTGATCTTGACATATGTCAAGCCTTATTCTACAAGGATCAATAGCTTAAAGATACTGATAGACTATCAATCTCCCAAATTCCAACAGTTTAATGGCAAAGGAAACCCGAAGTAGCACGTGGCTCATTTCATGGAGGCGTGCAACAATGCTGGGACTTATGGAGTCCCCCTGGTCAAGTAATTCATGTCGTCGTTGAAAGGGAATACCTTTGATTTGTACACCGACTTAGAACCAGGATCCATTGATAGTTAGAAGTAGCTAGAACATGAGTTCCTTAACTATTTCTATGGCACAAGGCAGACCGTTAGCGTGATTGAGCTCACAAAGCTCACAAACACCCGCCAATGGAAAGAAGAGCCCATGATTGACTACATTAACTGTTGAAGGAACTTAAGCTTGAACTACAAGGATAGACTCTCTAAGGTTTGAGACATTGAAATTTGCCTATAAGGTATACATTGAGGGTTGAAATACATCATTTAAGAGATTCAACCCAAAAAATTTAAAGAATTGGCTACATGAGCTCATGACCTATGTAGAGTATGGCAGTAAATGGTGCTAGTGATCCCTCTGCTTCGGAGTTTCAGAACCCAAATGAGAAGTAAGAAGTGAAGAAAGGGGGCAAGTTTCCCACCAAATCTCTAAGCAAATAATCCATAACAGTACGTGCCAAACTTATTCAAGTTTGAGAAAATAAGGAGGACAAAAGGAAGAAAGCTCCTTAGAAGTTAGAAGCCAACTTTGACGGAGATGTAGGCTAAATTATACCCATTCCGAGACTTGGATGTCTTGCAGATATTTGATGACTTGTTGAAGGCTAGCCTCATCAAGTTTTCAGAAATGAAATGGCCCATAGAAGTTAAGAAAAATAATGACCTCAAATACTACAAGTACCATTGCTTGGATGGGCACCCATCCATGACTATTTTATATTCAAATTAGCAATATGAGTGCGTAGTAGTGCATAAACTGCTACCAGCACCACTTGAATCCTTTTCCACAAATTTCAACATGAAATTTTCACAAAAACTTTTAAATTTTGATTAAAAAAAGCATGTATAGATCCATATAATCATGAAAGAATAGTTTAAAACATGTGCATTTCAAGAAAAATCATGTCTTAACATATGATTATTCCAAATTTGAAACTTTAAGCACAATCATACCTTAGATTCATATGAATCCTAAAACTTCATAGATTTAAACATCAACTCAAAGAATTATTTGTAATTATCATGCAAACATTTGCATAATTTATTCCAAGTAACTTTAGAACGAGGATAGCTCTGATACCATTGGATGGAGATTGTTCAACCAAACAATCCATGATTTGGATCCCAAACAACATTACACAGGAAAAAAATGAGAATCGAAATGTACCCAAATCTATAATTGCTATTTATGTATCCGGGAAAAACTAGCCTTCTAACTAACGGTACAATTAGTGGGGAGATGGGAACCCTTGAAATGTAATCCTAACTAAATGTTTTCAAAGTGAAGTGTTGTTCTTATTATTGTACCTTATCAGAGACTAAGACCCAGGTAATGGAAATCTTAATATGTCGGACTGCCAACCCCACCCATCATCAAGTTGTCAATTAGGCCTATGGGAATCCACTCATATAGCCAAGCCTCTCACTTTATTTTACATAAATGGCAACTATTAATAACATAGTCGTATTTGATCACCTCAATGAAGGCCATAACCTTATTTTAATGATAAATATATAGTTAATAACGAACCAAGGGTGCATTTACATGCTCATAATTTGTGTGGTCCACAATGTGCCACATATGCACTTGCACATGTGGCCCATAATTCGTAGTGCATGCACTTGCATGCTTTTAAATGTGTAGTTTAAAATATGTCATGCATTCTCTACCACGTCCTTAAACATGCAGTCTAGTATGCGCTACACATGCATCTTCTTATCTTTGAAACGTGCAGCCTATAATGCACCACACATGCATCTACACATCCCTAAATGTGTGGTTAACAATGTGTCGTGTATGCAATCACACATCAACTATCAAGTGCAAGCACATCTGTTATGCAGCCTATAACCAATAGATTAGTTGGCATTCTTATAGTATTTTAATGAAAAGAATAAAATTTCTCTTATGTGAAGTTCTCTATTTTTAGTATAAAGAATTAGAAAATGAAATCTCACACGTGATCATAGATTGTATAACATGAACTTCATTTTAAGAGTTCTTAATCTAGTAAATGGTTGAGTAAGTTTGTAATATATGACCTCTTATTTTTCTCATTTTGAATTTGATGCATCTTGTTACCACACCAAAATTAAATTTATATTAAGACCAATACTGTGGTAAGTACCGGTGTTATGTCCACAGAGAGGGGTTTTGTGTCTATTAATTTAACTAGGATTCTATTAGTTTGGCCACAAGAATGTAGTGAAAGTAGAAATAACAAAATAAAACATGCACTCAAAAAATAGCAACATAAAATCAAAGGGATGAATTAACAATAGTTGAGCGTCTAGCCACTCGTGTCGTGTTAGGTTTCTATGTATGCTAGTTATGTTAATTATCAATTTAATTGCACTAGTTACGAATTGTTAGTCCTAGAGTCTATAGGATATTTTCTTGAATTCTTCTATAACTTTGACTCAATATTCTTGCGGATTTTCCGGAGTTAAATCGAGTTAAGAATTCAAGTTTGATGATTAATAATATTTACCAGTACTAATCCTATAGTTACACTCCCATTATTCTAACAAAATTAGTGTTTGCAATTTGTATGTCTAGTGTGCGAGTTTCACTTCTATTATTTCTTAAATAGCCGTAAATTAACTAGTGGATTGGCTAATTCCCTTAATTACTATCTAATTCACCAATTATAAATAAACTAAGCAAAGACAATCACTCACTACTCATGTATACATACTTCACCAAGCACAAGCACAAGCGATTAGGAAGAAACTAAGAAACTCATGATAAATTCAATCAAAATTATATCTAAGTTATTCATCATCCAAACAAACGTAATGTCAATAGAAAAAGTATTAAACTCAGTCAATGAATGTCACATCGCGTGGACAAGTGAATGTGCTCCAAGCCTTGGTGTGCATTCCTTCTCTCGAAGCCTTTCAATCTTGTATTGCCAGAGTTTTAAGTGTTGTAAAGTGCAAAAACTAAGCTAGAGACTCTCTAAGAACTGTGGAGCACATCTACATGTAGTCCAAGTATGTCTAGGGTTTGTATGGTGTGTGAAAAGACTGAGAAAGCCCTAAAAAATCCATACAGGATTGCATCTCGATTGTTTGTCACTCTGTTGCCCACGGCTACAAAATTTAACTCCATTCTCACAACTTCATTCCTCCCACCCATGAATCCAAGCACAGGTTTGCATAACCTCCACCTCTCAATTCTCGCACTCATGCCCCCCTTTAGTCACGATTGCAGTATCACTGCACGCAATCACGAGATTGATCGCAACACATTCTGTCTCCCATTCTAGTGGACTTTGCACTCCCATATTGTTGCTGTGAATCATTTGTTCATGGTCATGCCAGGTCTTCCCATACTTTAGACCCAAATGCAAAGCATACTACTTCATTTCCATTGTAGTCCACTACTAACTTTGCCAACATGACATTTGCTCTCGCTCCTCCAGCCTTTAGCCTCTTGAATGCGGGTAACTTTTGCAGTAACTTCCCGAATATACTACACTTCATCTCTACTATTTCCAATCATCCATCCGTAGCCACAATTGGTTCTCTCACAATAACAAACTTTTAAACAGACCAAATTTTGCATGTTAATGTGTAGAACATTTCTAAAATCAGTTTCTTAACTCCAAAATCACCCTCTTTCATGTCCAAATCATCAAAATTAATATAATCCATGCTTAACAACATATATATATATTTATATATATATATATATAATCTAATTTAGCTTACATGGTTGCCAAAATTAAACACAATAAGGGTATTAGTATGCTACAAAACATATGTTGTCACATGGCCACACGTATTAGTTTGCTTGTCCTTAAGCAAACTATATCTCTTCCAATTAACTCATTAATGTATAAAATCATATAAATCATGAACTTAGACACCTTTCTTAATTTCAAAAATCAAATACATGCATTACTTAGTTTGAAATCATTCAAGATTACAACACCTTTACCCCAAATGTTTCCAACATGAATTCCACAACACATAGCAGTTGCTGTCGTACATGACGTACACACAGTAATGGCACTTGCAGCAAAAGTGGAGTTTTTATCTAACAAGATTGATAGTGTTCTAGTAAATAACAATTAGTCCTCTTTAGTTTGTATGATACACACTTGTAAGATGGGTATAGGGTCACATCCAACACACGAGTGTAGAGGAGTTGAAGCGAGTAGCAGTTGGCAAAAAGAGCAAGTTAATTACGTAGGTAATCTAAGAGCACATAGAAACAATCCCTATTCAAATTCCTACAATCTTAGCTAGAGGAACCACCTAAACCTTTATTGGAAAAAACTCACAAAATACACCAGGCTTCTCAGCACCTTACTTGTAGCAAGAGAAAAAATAGTTACTAGAGGATGTAGTTAGTAGCCTTGCAAAATCAACTCATAAAACGATAGGTAACTTGGCTAAAACTACTCAAAATTATATGAATAGGACTAACACTCTATTGCAAGACCAATAGCCATTAGTTAAAAATCTAGAGGTACAAGGGGGATAGCTTGCAAAAGAAATAGCTTCTACACTTATAGGTGCATTACCCAGTGCAACTGAGAACAATCGTATTAAGTATGTGAAAACTGTGCAAGTGATAGGACACAAAGAGGAAAAAGAGGAGCTACCAGCCATCCAAAAAGAGGACAAGAAGGAGGAAACTAAGCCAGTGCCATTAAGCTAAAAGTTCCTTATCTCCAGAGGCTTCTACCAACTAAAATAAGGGAGTTGGTAAGTAAATTCCTTAGTGATTTTACAATACTAAATGTAAATGTTCCTTTAGTTATAGAGATAAACAAGAACCCAATTGTGGTCAAGTGCTTGAAGATGTGGCAAGTAGAAATAGGAAACTAGAGGAGTTGGAAACCAACCTGAATGTGAGAAACGTATCCCCACCCAAGGCTGAAGACCTAAGAAGTTTTTCCATCTTTTACACAATAGGAAGTATCTCATTTGATAATATTTTATGCAACTTAAGTGCTAGTGTAAATGTAATGTCTTTTTCTATTTTTTAGACACTTGAGATAAAATCAGTGAAGCCCACTCATATGAGAATTAAGCTAGTTGATAGGTCATTGGCAAGGCTACTTGGAGTTGTGGAGGATGTGCAGATAAAGGTGAGTGATTTTAGTGTACCTTTAAATATTGTTGTAATAGATATGAAAGGTGGAAAAATGCATAGTATAATCTTGTGGTGCCCTTTCTTAGATATCACCAAAGTTATTAAAGATATGGAAAAGGGTAGCTTAACACTACATATAGGTCCTAAAAAGGTAATTTTTTTTGTGCATTCAACACCATTAGTCACTCACACACAAAAGGTAGAAAAAGATGATCTGATGTTGCACATGGTTAATAAGGGCACTAAAAGGTCTAGTACAAAAGAAGGCTTAGTGCAGGTATAAGATGAAAATCAAGAGTTAAGTGTAGAGGACGATTTAAAAGAGTGTAAAGAAGAGCTAATACATGGGAGGAAAGTAAGGAAGAGAAGGAAGAAGAGAGGAAAAATAACAAAGGAGAGAAGTGCTACTCATGGAGGTTGTGAATCTCCAAAGTAATATATCGGGTGTAGAAGTTAAATACAATGCTTTTTGGGAGGTAACTGAAGATACTTTTGTTGCTCTTGCATTGTTTATTTCGTTTTCATATTTGCTTTGTTGTGTTGTGTGGATTACTTTTCTATCAAACTTTGGAGTAGGAATGCACGGAGTGAAGCAAGACACGTGCATGGTATAAGCCCCGCAACCAAAGAAGGATAATGTGCAACACCCCACCAGCTTGTCTCATTCCTTGTTGCTTTTCTTTATTGGTTTGATCATATGGTTGACATAGGCAATAATTTAAGTGTGCACGTGGGCACAAGGGTAGGAGAATTTTTGAGTGGGAATAGCGTAATTGCATGTGATATGAGTGCTAGAATTTTTATGAATTCAAGTATGTGGTCTATATGATTAAATTAAGAGCATAATCATACCATGAACTTTGTAGCCATTGTACTTAATTTGTGATAAAATTCTTGTGGATATTTTTTTGTGCTTGGTTCTTTAATTTTTCTAGAGATTAGCATCTGAGCCTAGTGTTAAAGATGTGATTCCTACCTTGTTGACCAAAACACTCTTTATTTTTTATTACTAGACTGTTTGACAAGTCCTATAGAGAGGATAGGATAATTGAATTAAGAGCATAAGTCATGCCTTAGGTTTTGATGAAATTTATAGAGAATGAGGGAGATAACTAGGAAAAAGTAGAGTGAGGACTTGAAAAAAAATTGAATGAAAAATTTGAAAGAAAAAAAGGAGAAAGAAAAATGTGAGCATATATAAAAATTAATTCTACTCCATTGATTGGTGCAACTGAATAATTAGATTCCACAACGACCCTTGCTCATTCTCATGTAAAAAGGTTGTCCACTTATGAGTATGCAAAGCAGTTTAAGTTAATTGTGGATGGAGTAATAAAGGGTGTGTAGTCACCCTTATTCACCTTCACGTAAAATAGCTCCCAACTACTTAAGAAGGATCTTGAAGCTCACAAATAATGTGGAAAATAAGTGTGGTGAAGAAAAAGGCAAATCAGTTAGCCTACACTAGTCCTCATGGTAAGTTGTGTTAATTGAACATGTTCAAAGGAAAATGAGTGGATACTTAGGTGGAGCCATCTTGGGTTTAGTTTGAATTGTCATAAAATCATCAAGTGATTGATGTAATTAGTGGTTGAAATACTTTTCCAAGAATTTATTCATCATGCCTTGCTAGGTAATGATGCTTCTAGGTGGTCGTGAGTATAACCATTGCCCTGCTTGGTCTTTGAGACAAAAGGGAAACGATCTTAAATTAATAGCGTCATTTGAAATGCTATTAAATTTAACTGTATCACAAAGCCCAAGGAAAACGGTAGATATGTATTTCTAACCTCATGCGAGGCTCCATTAAATTGATTTAACTACACCATATTAATGAGTGTAGACTTTAAGTTGAAATTGTTTACATTAATCGACAGTCTAACTGTACCTGTCGTGTGAGGGTTTATCATTAATTGCACATAATCTTTAGTAGCTCTTTGGTTTAGTGGAGGTGGAAGTTGTTCTTGAGGCTCTAATGGTGGTGCGTTATTTTTTGCCAACTCTACCTTTTACTCTTATTCACATCTAAAAAAAGCTTGGTATCTGTGTAGCTTCTTTCTATCTCCAGATCAAAATCAAAATCCACACTTTTACTCCTACGTATACATAATTCTCGAAACACTAGAATTCAACTCATGAGAGTAGAAAGTTTATATCCAAGAAAGCAAAAGGAGAATTAGAGCTAATCTAGCAGTCCCTTAGAGTATTTGAGAGCACTCATGACCCTCCCCAGCAATAGCACCAAAATTTGATGCGTGTCATTACTACACCAAAATTAAATTTGTTTTACAACTAATATTGTAGTGAGTAAGGGTATCGTATCGACAGAAAGGGGTTTTGTGTTTACGGATTTAACTAAAATTTTATTAGCTAGGTAGCAAGAATGTAATAAAAGTAGAAACAATAAAATAAAACAAGCACTCAAAAAATAACAACACAAAATCAAAAGGATGAAGTACCAATAGTTGAGCGTCTAGCCACTTATGTTGTGTTAGGTTTCTCTATATGCAGTTATGTTAATTATCTATTTAATTGCATAGGATTGTTAATTCTAAAGTCTATAGAGTATTTTCCCGAATTCACTTATAACTTTGAACTAAGATTCTCATAAGTTTTCTTAAGCTAAATTGAGTTAAGAATTCAAGTTTGATGATTAAAAATATTTACCAACACTAATCTAATAGTTTAACTCCCATTATTCTCATAAATTAATGTTCGCAATTTATATGTCTAGCGCATAAGTTTTACTTTTGTTATTCCCCACACAATCATAAATTAATTAGTGAATTGGCCAATTCCCCATTAATTAGTGAATTGGCCCATTCCCCTTATTACTAGCCAATTCAACTATTGCGAACAAACTAGGCAAGGACAACCACTCACAACTCATGCATACATATTTCACCAAGCACAAATACAAGCGACTAGAAAGAAACTTAGAAACTCATGATAAATTCAATCAAAATTATATCTAAGTTATTCATCATGCAAATAAACATAAAGTCAATAGAAAAAGTATAAAAACTTAGTCTATGAACGTCACGTTATGTGGACAAGTAATGAGATCTAAGCCTTGACGTGAATTCCTCCTCTCGAAGCCCTTCAATCTTGTATCTCTAGAGTTCTAAGTGTTGTAAAGTGCAAAAGCTAAGCTAGATATTCTGTAACAACCGTAGAGAACATCCATGTATAGTCCAAGTATGTGTAAGGTTCGTGTGGTGTGTGAAAAGACCAAGAAAGCCCTGAAAAATCTATGCAAGATCCCGTCTCGATTTTCTGTCTCTTTGTCGCTCGCGACTGCAAAATTCAGCTCTGGAATTGTGTCACCTGCATATATTCATTAAACTTATTCCTATCATGAAAATATATTTTGAATGTTATCTCTTTCTGTTTCTGCAATATTTACTTCACATTGTATATATAATTGAGGTCTTTTAATTTCTAATGTAAACCAACTCTTAAATTCTCAATAGATGACTGGAATAAATAAAATAAGACAAGAGGTTATACTTTTATGCCAAAAATTCAAGAATTACCTGCAAAGTAAAATTCCAAGTTAAATTAAATGAATTTGAGCGCCCTGGAGGCAACTATTATCCAAAAAATTTTAACTTTTTAGGTGTTTTGGCTAAGATACGAATGTGCTACCTGATACGCAAGAGCTATTAGGCATAGTACAAGTAAATATTTTGCATCATTGCAGTGCTCTATTTTAATAAAAAAAATACTTTTTTAAATATAAAAACTATATTAAAAGATGTGTATAGTGGAGTTAAACTTCATAGTTAATAATGGAATGGGTGAGTGAATTCTTTAATCTATAGACTGAAAATGCAGAAACGGGAAGAGAGTTTGTAATGAAATTATTTTGATCCAAGCGTACCCTTCGAATATCTTCTAAATAACGTAGACTAAAGGGTCATTGAGGATGATCAATGGAAGAGGTTTTTCACTCAATGATTATCTGAAGAGGATAAGGAATAATAAATCATGATGTATCTTTTTATCCATTTATACATTTGTTATCTAAAGTATTATTATTTTTCTATAGAACTAGTATGGAAGAAAGGAAAAGCAAAAAGAATAAAAAGATTAGCCACATCATAGAAAGGAACTCTACTATCTAGATTGGAAAAGATGAGGTTAGAATGCAACTTAAAGTGGTAATGAGTATCATAAATTACTCATTTTCTTTATTGTTTCATTTTTTTAGTTGATTTATAGTCTCATTTTTATTTGATTGTTACAAATAGGATTTTGAATTGGCCAGTTACATAAAATTTCCCTTAAGCATAAGTGTGTTATTTTGCAGGGATAAAATAATATAATATAAAAGTTCAAGCTAAAAATCTTATATTAATTACAATGTTATGAAATAGAAGAGAAAACATGGATGTCAACCAAATGAGCTAGAAGCATAAATCTTATGCTTTTATATGGAGAAACATGAAGAGTTTTAGACAACAAAAGATGAGTACTGATGTCCCTAAAATTTCATGCTTTGAGCAAGAATGGAAGCTAAATGCTTATCATTGCTTGCATATCAAAAAATGTAACCACTAATAAGCTTGATGATCCCCCACAAGTTGTAATTTCAAAGAGTGAAATTTATACTAAAGTTAATGCCCTTGATAAACTTGGACAACTTCAAACATATGGCCATGGGGTAACAACTATGGATGTATTTGAAGACATACCTTTTTGTGGAGCTTGTTGTCGAATGGTTCAGTTGCTTAAGAAAAGAGTTGATATCTTGAATAGTCAATAAAATAGAATGAAAGGAAAGTCTCTTTGAATTTCCCCCACATGAATAAAGGATCTCAACCCCAGTAATAAATAATCCTCAACCTATTCTTGCAAGTATTATATTTGAAGCTGCAGACTAGCAGTAAACAAGTGTACATAAAATAATTAAATTAGTATCTTGTGTCTAATTATTTCTTAAGTCGATAAGGTTTGGACTAATCATACATTTCTAAATATTTGTATGATGTAGTTCATGAGATGAAGGCATTGGATTTTAGGTTAACCATTCTATTGTAATTTTGAGCTTTATGGATCTAATTGAGGTTGTTGACAATAGGTTTGTAAAACTTATAGATCCTAACATAGAAATTGGTGACCAAATAGTAGGGAAAAATTATTGTGAAATTCAAAAAAAAGTAGTAGTAAAGAGAGATGAGGATCTTATATGACCTTTGTAATGCTTTAAAACAATCAGAGATGTGTTTGGTATTTCTATTGCTTGGCCATTATCATTTTTATGTTTTTGAATATTATAATTTAATATTTTTGTTAAGGCATGCTAGATTATTTTTTTTAGGATTATACAATTCTATTTTTATGTACTATGTATGTTTTCATACAAGTGTTCATTTTTTTTTCAAAATAATCATGCAATATGTTTAACTTATTTATATATTTAGCTTTGTTAAAAGGTGGCCTGTGATGAACATTAATATGTGGGCCATTACTGTGGGCAAAGTTTCAAAAGGAGTTTTATCTTGGTGGATAGTCTTAAGTAAGTGCACGTGATAGGTGATGCTTTTATTGTACTTGAAGCAACTTTGCAGTGATGTTGATCAAACAATTCTAGTTTGATGGGTTTATCTTGGTGTTAGATGTTATAAATATATTTATTATTTCTCATAGATGAATATTTTAATGAATTCATTATAATTCAATATTTTGATTAGTTGATATACTCAACATTGTTTATATTTGTAAGGCTTTCAATATATTGACTTGAATAGTCATGAACCGAAAGAGTATATAGGTTGTGGCTTTTAGGTAATAAGAGTATGATGTATTTTAAATAATGCTATGTATATAATATAAAGTGTGGCAAGAGATTATTACATTAAGAACTAATTATCACAATTTTTTTAAGAATAATGTCTTCATCTCATAATCTTTTGTGTAACAATGACCTGATAATAAAACTTCTTTTACATTCTTTTATGTGGCAAATGGTCGTCTAACCATCGTTATATTGTGTAGCAGAAGATTTTTAACCATTTTCATTTTAATAGACTACATTTGGAAGTGTAAGATGAAGTTGAAAAACTAACATTTGAAAATGTAATAACGTATGTCAACATTTGTTGTGTGAAATTATTAGTTAGATAACTTTTTTCATGATATATTGACATTATTATTTAAAAATTTGTAGGAATCGAACAACTCACTTTAATTACACTTCTAAAAGTAACTACAACCAATTTTCGTTGTAGAGCAAAATGTATATTTATTGGTTTCACTTTTGTTTATTTTTTTTTAATCAAATGATGCACCAAATATCTGTTGAGTTCTTTATGTGTTGTCCATCTCTGAAATTGTGTAAGGTGAAAATTTCCAAAGTATCAATTTTTAATTTCTTATTTATTTTGTCGTGTATTTTGTTGGACATGTAATATATCTAATATATTCAATATAATGCATCATTTCCTTTATAAGTTCTAAGTTCAAAATGATTCATCAAACCCAATATAGGGCAAACATTTCATGGAATAATTCAGCCGGCCATTAATAGTAATGTTGTTCAAGAAAATTTAATATCTGCTTACACTATATATGTTGTTTAAACCATTTCAAAGTTACTTATTCATTCAATCATTTTTTATTTGTTTATCTTGTAATGAGGTGTGGGGTGGAGAATGCAGGGGTTTTTTTAAAATATTTGCACCTATTTTTGATCTCATTTTTTAAAATATTCTAATTTTAAAATTACTTATGAATTTGTCCCAATTTCGTGGAATGAAATCATGTCCCACGAAATTGGTTTAGAAGGGAAAAAAAACAAAAAATACATTAAAAAGAGGAAAAAAATACAAACCGTGATTTGAGTTCAACGGCTTCCATGACATCATTCACATTTCTACATTGTGTCTTGTTTGTTTGTTTTTGTTTTGTTTGTCTTGTTAGTTTTTGTTTTAATCAAATGGCATTGTATCTTGTTTTTTTATAGTTAAACAGCATTGTATCTTGTTTGTTTTAATTAAAATAGATCCCACAAAACTAGCCTTTAACAGATAAAATGGAATATTGATAAAATAATTGTTGATGAACTGGTTTTGATTTCTCTTGTAAATAATAATAATAATAATAATTCATTTGATTAAAACAAATATTTGAAAGCACAGTCTTTACAAACTTCAATTTCTATAATTTGGATGTTTGATCTAAAAATTGAAATTGTTGAGAAAAACAGAATTAATCACATAATGATCATAAAGAAGTTTCAGAAGCAAATAGTTTAATGTGAAAATTGTGAATGTGAAATCTTATCGACAAAATGTTGTATTACATAGAAAATATATTTTCGAAAATAATATACTACAACATTATTTAATGGAATAATTGATAAAAAAAATTATGCAATAATTATAATTAAATTTATCCAACATAAATATTCACATATTGATGATAAATTATGTTTATTTATATATTTTTTGTTACATGATAAATTATATTTTTTTGTCTATTTCAACAAACACACAAACAAACATAAAATCGATACAAGGATGAGCGTGAACTCAAATCACGAAAATTAATTCTTTCTTTTATTTTATTTTATTTTTATTTTTAATTTATTTACAATTCCGTACTTTAAAATCATGGAATTAAAATTCCGTAATTCTAAAGCACAAAATTGGGTTAGTTTGATAAATAATTTTAAAATAAACATTTTAAAAAAAGAAAATAAATTTCATTATAAATAGTAAAAAAACCCGAGAATGTCGGGTGGGTTTACAAGTATGTAATGTGTGAAAGTACATTTTCCATCCATTGGATGATAAAAATGATGACAGTGGTGGTGGTGATTATTATTATTATTATTATTGTTAAAATTCCTATAGTATTCTGATAATAAAATTGTTGAAAAAAATAAAATTAATCACTTAATGAGTTTCTACAATTTGGATATTTGATCTAGAAATTAAAATTGTTGAGAAAAATAAAATTAATCACCTAATGATCTTAAAAAAGTTTCATAAGCAAACAGTTTAATGTGGAAATTGTGAATGTAAAATCTTTTCAACAAAATGTTGTATTACATAGAAAATATCTTTTCTAAAATAATATACTACAACATTATTTAATAGAATAATTTGATAAAAAAAATTATGCAATAATTATAATTAAATTTATCTAACATAAATATTCACATATTGACGATAAATTATATTTATTTATATATTTTTTATTATATGATAAATTATATTTTTTTGTTTATTTTAACAAACACACAAACATACAAAGAATCCATAAAAGGATGAGACTCTACTATTTCAGTGAACTCAAATCACAAAAATGGATTTTTTATTTTTGTTTTTATTTTTAATTTATTTACAATTCCATACTTTGAAATCATGAAATTAGAATTCCATAATTCTAAAGCACATAATTGGATTAATTTGGTGAATAATTCTAAAAGAGACATTTTAAAAAAGAAAATAAATTTTAGTATAAATAGTAAAAAAATCCGAAAATATAGGGTGAGTTTGCAAGTATGTAATGTGTGAAAGTACATTTTCCATCCATTGGATGATAATAACGATGACACTGGTGGTGGTGATTATTATTATTATTATTATTGTTAAATTTCCTATAGTATTCTGATAATAAATTTATTTTTAATTTAATTAATTATGATCAATTTATTAGTTTTTATAAGAAATAAAACTCAATTTACTAGATAAACAATCATAGGTGCTACTACTGATAACAAAAATAAAATAAAAAATCGGTACATCTGTTAAGTTTTCTTTCCCCTGTTGAAATAAAAAATAATAGTTTGACAATTTCTATATAATTATTTTTATTCCTCAATGTTGGGTAATACTTGTGCCACCAGGAGCTTGCACCCCCACAACGTACATGCCTGATAAGTGATACCCGTTAGAATGTCATTCGAACACTCACTTGAACAGGGATTAGTGATTGACAACTTAACTTTCATCCTATATCTTATCTCATAATTTCTCTATAATTTCCCGTCTCATAACCCACAGTAATTAACCTCAAGAAATTATCACTACCTTTTTCCTCTTTTCAAGGAATTATTACTATTACTAAAACAGATTAATTCATATTGGACTTTAAATTCCAAATGTAGAATTTTAGGGTGAATGTTGTCCACTGTATTAGGCCCAAACAGTTGTCTGAAGCTTTGCAGCTTACTTAAACATGTCTCAGCCCATTCTCTTATGCCACCTTAACAACAACGACTAGTAAGCTTTGCAAAGTGTGGTTTGTGGCCTGGTTTTGGAAGAACAGGTTCCGATCTTTGTTGGGCCAGTGTCGATCTAATGTCTTTCAAAATGGACGGTACGTTTGGCTTTGTTAGTTTTGTAACGATGATAGTGCGTGTTTTTAGGTGTTTTTATTTTAAAAATTATATAAAAATAAGATACCGAAAGAGATAAAAAAAATTATAATAATTAAATGTGTATTTTTAGAAGGTGAATAAGTTGAAAACAAACAAAGCCATTGTGATAATGGATGGAATTGCAGTAGGTTTGCCGAACATTTAATCGATGGCCCAACTTTTCCCGGGCTGTAAACATGCGGATTGGGTTAGTTAGATCTGCTTTATAATTTAAAAGCATAAAAAATATATTTGTTATACGACGACACTATTGTATCTTTCTATATATAAAAAATAATGTTATTAAGAAGCTATCGGCTACGTTAAATGTATATGTTATTTTAACAAGCTATCACTGTGTTTGAGAGGGGGGTCTTGTCAAAAAGGATGATGTTTGGTATGAGTTGTGTATGTTTTTGATATTTTAAAATTTTTAATTTATTGGAACGTATATATAAAATATATAAAAATAATTAGATAATGTGATAGTATATAAAAAAAATAATTAATTGTAGGGTATAAATATATATACATATATAGGTATTGATTTGATTGTGAGTAGGTATAATAATTAAAAAATAATTGTTCAATTATATATATAAAAGAAGAAAAATTTAAATTTGAATTTTGATGAAAATTTGTTGAGTAGAATTGTTGGTTGGGTAAAGTTTGGAGTTAGGTAGATAAGGTGAAAATTGAGTTCCAAACATAGCCATTTGTTGGTTTTATTGGAGGCTGAAATTGCTTGTTAATATCACATTGTTACTTTAATTTTTAATATACCTCACTAACTAATAACTTTGAATACGGGTGCATCCTACACATTCTTCTACTTCATTTAAATAAATATACAACAAACAATTGAAATGGAATGTTGAAATAATTATATATTTAGGTTCTTAAATTAAACCTCAAGATCGCAGGGTCGAGTTAGTTTGGGTCAGAACTCCACCCTTAAAACTTGATTTTGATTCTTTTGAATTGTCATGAGATATTTTTTGTTTTTTTTTTTACTTGTAACTCGCTTTTTTATTACTACGTGTATCAAAAATTTTTTAAAAAAATTGAATTGTATTAGTTGACATAAAGAACTAATTTTAAAAAATAAAAAATTGTGACATTTAAAAAATTGGCATCGTTCCAAGATCAAATCCATCCGTGAAGTAAATAAATTTATTTACTACATTCATTAACTCATGCAGTTATTATTCACTAGATCAAAAGGCTAATCAAACCAACCGAACGACCAAGTTGCCCTTATAAGAATATACAAAAAAGTTACTATTCATTGTCCTATGTTGACAAAATAAATAAATAAAGGACTGCATTTTTAGCGGAGAATGTGAGCATGCCAATCTCAAAATTATTCATTTTGGAATACAACAAATTACAAGACGTTCGAAAACAATCGAAATTCAAGGTGGGCTGGCTGTTTGCTTTATGTTCTTGTGTTTGTACATATTTTTCCAATAGCAAGTGATAGTTAAGTAGTGTGTGACAACATGAAATAATACTTCTTATTTTCTGGTTTGGTTTTTGTCTGCAGAGAATCTTCCCCTCTTTCCTAAGAAAACAATTAGACTTGGGGTTGTGAAAAGCTCCCACGAAAAGGCACCCCAACTTTTTCTACTTTCCAACTACTCCAATGCACCTTTTCCCTAATATCTTCTGCCAAAATATGCATTAAACTTATCCCTATGTATTTAATTATTAATCATACATATATAGTTCACGATTTACAAGGGTCCATCACTTTGTGGACAATATACGATAACTGCGTAACAATGTATATTATTTCCAAGACCATTTGCAAGAATGTCAAGTTCATTGCTTCCAACAACTTGCATCCCCATACATCTACAGTGTATTATAAAGTGTTTGGGCTTAATTTAATTACACATTATTAATTTACAATATTACCCTTATTTAGTAAATTTGCACTATTATTCTTTGTTAAAAAAACTAAATCCTTGCTCATATTATTATGAAAGTAAAACATTTTAATTACACATTTATCCTTAACTAATATTTGTTTTCCTTTTTAGTCCTTTTCTTTTTCTCTTTTCTTATAACACACTATTAGTATTTGCTTTTTTTCTCTCTCAAATTTTATCTTTTTTTTTTCAAATTCTTTTCATCGTTCTTTTTATGAATATTATTTATACTTTTAATCTATATTTATACTATATTATTATTGAAGAAAGTTTTTTATTGCACATTATAAAATTATAAAACTAACATTGATTTTATTTTTTTTATTTTTCTAATTTTCTTTTTACTTATTATTCTATTTTTTTTCTCTCAAATGTTCTCTTTGTAAATTATTTTTATTTTTTATTTGAATATTCTTTATAAGTATACTCTTTTATTATTTAGAATGCAATAATTTTTTAATTTACAAATTAATTTACACACATAAGGTGTGCCACTCTTACTAGTATTATAATGATTGTTGTAGAATACGTAATAATGTGTTTTTTTAAAAAAAAATCACATGTGTGTGTGTGTGTGTGTATGCAAAACCGGAATAAGGAAAGATGAGATTATTATTTTATTGTGGAAGTATAATTTTGATAAAAATATAAATTGATGATTGCAAAGGCCAATTGTTGTTGGTTCACTTTATTTGTAACCTTATGATTTATGTGAGTTGAGAAGACGATAAAAATAATTCTAGATGCTAAACTTTCATACCTCAATTATATATAGTCTTATATGCTATAAGATTATGGGTTCCAACTTCAAAAAACTAAAGAGTGTGTGTGTGTGTGTGTGTCATTACATATAAGTTGAGTGTTGTTATGAAGCATCAAGAAAATGAATTATTATTTTAAATATTTGGTAATAATCCAAACATTAATTGCTAAGAAAAAAATTAACCTCAATTTTTAATTGAGCTGGTGTGGTGGTCCATAAAAGCTGTCGAGTTGGCAGGCAAGAAATTAAAATAAGGGGAAACAACTCCTTAACTCTGAATTTAGGCATTAAAATTCTAATAATAGAACGACAATAAAAATAAATGGATTACTTTAGAAGAAGTGAAATGAAGGATCAGTTATTATCAAAACAGACTAAAATCAGCATATCAAAATAGAATTACAAAAGTTAATTTCAATATCTAAAATATAAAGTAATTTGAAGGAGAGATAACGAACTCGCAAATTCTGATGCTGGATAGGAATATAATTGACTTATCTCAAATCAAAATATCAAACTTGTGTCCCATATTTGCGTTTGAAAAAAAGGGCACCAGAAGTCCAACTTTGGCATTCAGAGTGAATAAAACAAGGTACTAAAATTAAATGATTGTTGATCCCAATGGAAATGACTATAATTAGGCTTTGGGATTGGGGTTAGGGTTTAGGTCAAATATTATTGTTTTGGGACAAGACTTTTGCCAAAAAGTTGTTTGGAATGACTTATAATTTAGGTCAAAAACTTTTGTAATTGTGTATAATCAATTTTCCATACAGTGAAAAAGTGAACTTTTTTACGAATAGGGTGTAAATATATCAAAGCTTTTCCCTTTTTCTTTGCACTGTTTTTACAATTAATACATGTAAGTATTTTTTTTTTTTTTAAATCATAGGCAAGCAATTGTGGTTTTAGAAAGATCTTTCCTTCAATTCATTAATTGTGTGGGACCGGATAAGAGGAAGTGCATCATTGTATGAGAACACAACAATGCAATTACTGTTACTTACCCAAGCCATAGGTATTTCGCAACTACCTATGCTAAACTTTGAAATCAATGCAGCTAGCTAGCTGCCATGGAAACTAAATACCAAACAATCTTTTCACGTCTCATTGAGCCATTCAAAAAATGGAAATCTCCTCATATATGAGTAGGCAGCCCATTTAACTTTCATATCTTTTAGCATGAAAGTCAAACCTATGCCTTTCACATTAAATGTCAAGCGATGAGTTCTTGTGGTGAGAGCCATTGTCCCCATCTTTAGGCAAAGCCATTGACAAAATCAAGATTATAGATCACGGGTCACAACGGTTTCTATTATTATATAATAATAATTGATCTTATTACGTTCAACTTCATCATTGCGTTTGGTAAGAGAATTTTAAAATTAAAAATCAAAATAAAATCTATAATTATTGTTTGATTTATGAGTATCAAAATCAGAATTTGAAAATCATATTTAAAAATTTAAATTCATCAAATTCTTGGAAGGTCGAGGATTTTGGAAAAACTCAAATTTGATTTCCATATAATTAATTTAAAATATATGAATTAGATTAATTTAATAAATATGTAATACGTATACTATACATAATTAAAGATAAAACCTATGTTTTGTTTAATTAAATGTAAAATTACTAAATTAATCTTATTTAAAAACTTTTTATGTTTCTCTTTTTAATGTATTTTGTTCATTTTTATATGTATTTTACATCTCTCTTCCATTTGACTTATTAAATTACCCTTATTTTTATTTTTTAATTTTTTTATATCTTTTATTTCTTCTAATATACTTTGTTCTCTTTTCTATTATTTTTTCTATCACTCATTTGACACTTTTTTATCTCTATTATTGATTTTTTTAAGGTATTTGGTCTAAACTATTTATATATTATTAGACTAACTATATTTTTTCTTATTAATATATTAATGTATAACTTTTATTTTGCTTTGATATTCTCTTTTCTTTCAACTTTTATTTATTTTTATTTTATAATATTATTTAATTTTTAAAAATTATTTTTATTTTTCAAATATTATAATTTTATAATAAATTATTTAATATTTATTTTTTAATTATAAAAATTGAGATTAAAATATTTTTTTTTATATTTTTGTTTGAAGGAGTACGTTTTTGATATATTAAAATGAGTAACTTCATCCCAAATTTGAAGTGTATGATTTCGAATATGAATTTCAGCATGCAAATCAAAAGCGACCGTAATTCTTACGCAAAATACGGGTCCTAATGGACGGGACCGTCTATCCTTCTGGTCTGTACGGAAACAGAAACTTTTTAGAAAAAGCATCTCCACTACTTGTTTTCTTTCCCAAAAGTTGATTGATTATTGCTAACTTACTAAGAAAATAAAATTTGCTTGAGGGAAGGGTTGGTTGGGTTTCATGAGTATTTTCAATCTGTTGTGAAATAATTGACTTTGGATAAATTTCATATTGATTTGTTTATAAAATCAATTATTTTGGCCATTTTTGTGTCAAGTAATTTACTAATTCACAGTATAAAACAATTATATATATAGATATATATATATATATATCATTAAGTTTCAACATTTTCAGGTTTAGGATTTCAATTTTACTAAAGTTATTACTAATTATTGATAGTTGATAATTTTATAATTGTTATATATTGAAATTTATAAGGTAATAGATATATTGTAATATATATATATATATATAATAAAAAAAGCTCAGCATCGTAATAGTATATTGATTTGATGCATAATTGTAAGATACATACCTCATTGAGATTTCAAAGTTTTTGACTAAGAAATGTAGAAGAAAATAGAGAAGTTTGAGGGAATAAAACTTGTAGAAGAAAATAGAGAAGTTTGAGGGAATAAAACTTGTAATTTTATGTATGTCTTGAACTAAAATGTATACAAGTCTGTGATCTATGTAACTAAGGGAAAAACTATACAATGAAGTAAAACAATGTAATCACTCCAGAACTAAGCGATACCCGTAATAAGTTGTTATTTAATATCTCTTTTAAATATACATGTTAACATCCCCTCAAGCTCAAGGTCATAAGGAATTTCCCAACTTAAGTTGATGAACAAGATCCTAGAACTGATGAGATGAATTAGACTTAGTGAAGAGGTCAGCAGTTTGAGAATTGAAAGAAACAATGCCTTGAAGGATGTGATGTCACACTAGGTGACGATCAATCTTGATATAATTGGTTTGTTCATGGAAAACATCATATGAGTGATCTTCTTGGCATGTTAGTTATCACAATGAAGGTGGATAGTACATAGAGGAAAATGGGACACTGATGTCTCTGAGTAAGCATTATAATCAAAGGAGTTCCAAGATAGAACATGCAAGAGCTCGATACTCCACTTTTATATTGGAGCATGAGACAATTGTTTGTTTCTTTCTATGCCAAGAGATAAAAGATGAGCTGTGAAAGAAACAATAGTTAGTAATGCAATGATGATCAATTGGATCACCAGCCCAATCACCATCAGAATATGCTCATACTTCAAGCAAAGATGAGCTAGAGAAATGAAGACGGAATAGGATACCCCTATGTATCAAAGAAAGCAAAGAATTGTGAAGGAGCGAGTGGTATGAGGTGTAGTCATGAATTGGATGAAAATGTGTACAACATGTGCAATATTAGGATAAGAAACAATGAGATAGGTAAGGCCACCTACCAACTGGCGATATAGGCTACTCTCATTGAGAGTGGTTCCATCAATAGCCAAAAGATGAATATTAGATTATGACGGAGTGCTCATTGTTTTATTGTTAGTGATACCAACATGAAAGATGAGATCGGTAGCATATTTGGACTGTGATAGATAATAAACAATGGAATTATATGAGACTTCTAGACCCAAGAAATAACTTAGATTACTTTAATCCTTTAACTCAAAATATTTGTGAAAAAAAAAAAAAGTCATGTCATAAACATAGAGAAGAAGAAGAGTACACCCCTCTTCTGTTTTATGAAGAAATGAGGCATGATCATAGGAACTAGAATGAAATATGAAACAAATAATGGTAGAACTAAATTTGGCAAACCAATCTCTAATAGCTTGTTTAAGTCCATACAAGGTATTGCGGAGGTGACAAACCTTATTTAGTGGATGATAATAACTAGTAGCAGTTTGCACATATTTTTTTTCTATAAGGTTTCCACTAAGGAAAGTATAATTTATATGCATCTGAAATAACTACCAATTCTTATAATAGCAACTATGAAGAGATTGCAAACTGAAGTTAAGTGAGCTAAAGGAGTAAAGGTTTACTCATAATCAATCCCATATTCCTGTGCAAAGCCTTAGCAACTAGACAAGCTTTATATCTATCAATAGATCCATTAGCTTTAGTTTTGATTTTACAAACTCATTTTCACCCTATAATAGACTAATCTAGAAGTTAGTCAACCAAATTTCAAGTGTGGGTGCTAGTGAGTGCTTGGAGTTCTTTTGCTATTGCTTTTAGCTATAGAAATTTATAGCTTTATGATAACTGTGGGATGTATAAAAAGAAACAACAGTAGGATATATAAGATAATCATGAAGACAAACAGATTATTAACTTACTTGTGTAGTATAAAGAAGAATGCATTGATGGGCAAAAGGGTTTGTGGAACCTTAAGCTGAGGATTAAATGAATTAGTGGATGCACATATTGGATCCACAACTAACAGAAATTTAAGGGAGTCACATGTAGGTTGGGACAAATTGCAAGAACTATTATGTCGAACCCCTAGAGGAGAAACATTAGAATACAATGATATATTTAGATCAGTGAAAATCTGATTAGAAGGTTTATGGTCTTGAAATTTTATGAGTGTTGAAAACATCTTGTGCTCCCCAAAAGTTACATGTTTGTGAGATGTGAAGTCTTTGGGATAAAAGATCCCAACATTGATACCCTCTATGCTTAATGTCATATCCTAAAAGGTAGCATAATCATGCCCATGGTTCCAACTCAATATACTCTTATAGTTGAAGAAGAAAAAAACAGGCACAAACAAAGACTTTAAGAGTCTTGTAATCAGGAGCACAATTATATGATTGTTCATATTGGGCAGATATTACCTATAGTTGGACTAAGGATATGATTCATGGTATACATGGCCACAAGTGCAGCTTCTCTCAAAAAAACTTCAAGACATGAAGAAGAGAAGAGAAAAGCTTAGATAGCATCTAAGATGTATCTATGTTCTTGCTTGGCTCGACTGTTTAGTTGAGAGGCACCTAGACAAGCTCTTTGAACAATGGTTCCTTGTTGATCAAGCAAATGAGTAAAGTGTATATCTTATCAATGCATAAAATTTTAATTTTAAGTGAAAAATGAATCTAAATCATATTTGCAAAATGAGAATAAATAGAAAATCATTTAGACCTATAGTGGTATTTATAGCAAAAGGTCCTAGCCTTTCTATTTCACCATTTTGAAGTTTAATTGATCATCTAAGAGCAATTTTTGGTTTATGCCAAAGTCTTCTACTTCTAGAGATAATCAAAACAGTGCAAATTGTGTTAAAAAAAAAACTCCTTAAAAAATGCCCACACGTGCTTCAACAAGTTTTCAACACAATTTACATTTTGTGCAAACTAGTGGAAGAAGAAAGTTGTTTCATAGGCCAGTCAACATACACAAACACATGTTGTAAATCTATTGGATCTCTTCATCTTGTCACACACTATGCATGGTATCCAGTAGGTCTTGTAGATGCTATACATGATGAAAATATACTAGTGTTTAAGATTGTAATAAATTTCACAATCTTATTATTTAATTATTTTTTTACTTTTCAATACAAGATTATGAAATTTGTCACAATTTTAAGCACTTGGTGTATTTTCACCAAGTATAGCATCTACAAGACACATCTAGTAAGCTATTAAGTTTCCAACCATGCCACCTTACCTAGCCACATGGTCATTTTCCATTTGTAAATGTGTTATCCAATGATTAGACATAGCATCTGCCATATTAGCTAACATGTCATCTGACTCATCATCAAATCTTTCATGGCATATCATGTGTTATTGTATAGTTGGTCCAATTGTGATCCAATAAGTGGCCATGTTTATGCCACACAACATTATCTGCCGTGTTTGAATCTAGTTATTGTCCAATAGACCTCAACTTTGACCTTTCAGTACACTTGTTATTTTGGTGATTCTCTTATCATCCAAACCTCCTTAGGTTTTCTAGCATCTTACATCCATTTCTATGGTCAAATTAGCAAAATTCCACCTCCATAGGCAAGTTCTTTACTTTTGGGGAGCTTTGTTGGCTTTTATTTGCAATATAGATGCTCTAAACTTCCTCCATACATGCCTTAACCAATCAATGTCACTTTTGATGGATCTAATTATGATCTTAGGGCTAAAGAAATGTGTGGCTTGCTCAAAGTTAGGTTACTTTAGCATATCGTTACTAGAGAAATATCTAAACACCAAATCTACAAGATCGAGGATGAAGCGGAATACATACTGATGGATTGTTTAGTCTCTTGGGATGCTATGAATCATTAGATTTTGCCTTGGTTTCGCAATGCTTGTGCTGATGTTATGAAGCTCGACTTTTAACGCTAGGACATGACTAAAGAGGTATGAAATTTCTTAAAAGGCTATTATTCTTTTTTAGATGATGTTAATCAATTTTGACTATGTAGACATTTTTATCATACGCAAAAACAGCCTAGCCAAACTATTTATAGTTATGTGTTTGAATTACAAGGATTGTAGGATCAATTGGCTCTTAGAGATCCAACAAGGCCTACAATAGATACAGCCATTATTTGCGCTAATTTTCATGGTCATTAACGAATTTCACACTTATTGATAACTCTTAGAGATGAGTTTGAGCTAAATCATAGCTCTCTTCATCCAATAGATTTTTTAGTATGTGTATGCAGAGCAAAATCACTGGTGGTGGACATGAAACGATTGAAAGCTAGAATGTATAGATATTTGAATGCTAAGGAAGTGCTAAAGGCAACTCAAGAATTAGAAAAACTATCTTCCATGAGTTTAGAAGGAGTTGAAAAACTCTACAAGAGCAATCAAGAGACTAGCAACAACCGCAATAGCAAGAAATCCTTAAAGCTCTACTTCATGTAGTCCTTTAGGTTACATCTAATATGTAATTCTTTAAATACTTTAAGCTCTATGCTTATGATTTAGTTTTTCTTTTTATCATCATTATTAGAACATTTATAACAATAATTGCTATATTTGTGGTATACTGAAGACTGACTGTAACCTCAAGTCTAAGGCATTCTCAAAACTCAGCATCATGTAGTCCCCAAGTTGAGAAGCTAAGGTTAAATCTAAAATCTGATTCCTTGAGGACTTTATACTTCATGCTTATGATCTAGTTTCTTTTTCCTTTCAAACTCATATTAGAACATTTGAAACAATTATTTATTGATGGTATAGTAAGTATAATGAAAGGTAGTTGTTCTAGTCTAAAATAGATGAAACATTATCATACCATGAAATGATTTATGATAAAATATTGTAGTTTTAGCATCATATGTGTTTGAAACAATCAAGATTTAAGTTTTCTAAAATTTTAACTCCTGCACTTGCAAATAGTCATAGTGATATAAGATGTATGATAGAATAGTAACTCTTGTTTGAAGTTCATCACAGAGTGTTATTTAGAGAGTATTTGGTTAAGCTTATAAGCTTTTTAAAATATCTTATAAGATATTTAAGAATTTGTAAACTTCTTAAAAGTATTTGTAAAGTTTTTACTGCAAGAACTTGTAAGCTCTCAAAATAAAATGTTTAGAACTTATAAGTTTCTTAAAAATAAGTTGGCATTTCTCAACTTATTTTCAAATATCTTATAAATTATTTCATTATATATATTAAAAATAACATAAATATCTTCTATTATATTATATTAATAATATTTAATTTATTTTTATCATTATTACACAAAAAAAATATAATTAACTATAATTATAAATTTCAACAAAATATTGTAAGATATTTTATCCAAACACTTTATGAACTTATTTTTAAAATAAGATGTAAGAGCTTATAAGCTCCAAAAATATTTTATAAGCTACTAGGTCTTATAAATTATTTAAAATACGTTTAGCCAAACACCCTCTCAATAAGTTCCTACTTTGCGTTGTTTTAGTGTTCTTTGTTTATTATTTTTCAATTATTTTTAAAGGTTTACCTATTAGTTTCATTAGCTGAATTGTGATTTCATTTTTTTGTTTGTCTTTCAATTTATTGTTGTCTGGAGCTATGTTCTACGAAGTGTAAAGACGGTCTTAAAAATTTACTTTTTAGTTCATTGGGCCAAATTGTGATTTTCTTGCTTAGTTTTGCTTTGTATTTGTTGTCATCTAAAGCTATGTTCTAAGACATGTTGATGGGCATATCAAAGTGAATCCACTTATTTTTATAACTAAATCGATAGGTAATTGCTTAAAATTAGCAAATTTATCTTACACATTTTCATTACAATTTTATTAGGACTAACTGTTAGTTAAAATGTGAAAAATGGGAGACTGAGAATTTTTGCATGTCATTTATTCATTTATGGTAGCTTCATTGGTTTTCCATTTGAGTAATTTGGTTAATGACTATTGTTACATATTTATTTTACTTTAATTTTAAGTAATTGATGGTTTGAATAGACTATAATTTCTTAGGTTTTGATTATGTGCACTTTTAAGTGAAAACAATTTGGTGAAGGCTCATACATTTATTTTGCACTAAATTGTAACAGTGTACCCTTTAAATTTATTTAATTTGCTTGACATTAGTAGTTGTTAGGATGTAGTATACTTGAATTCAATCTTGAACTTTTACTTTTGTACAAGAATATTTGTATTAATGAAATTTCCTTTTGCTCTTATAATATTTATTGGTTAAAGTGCAATGAATCAGAGGACACTTGAAACAATCTTTAATAATTGCATCATAATTTTATGCAATTGAATTTATATAGCAATAGCTATTGTATAAAATCATAATTTTTATTGATAGTAAAATTGTGACAACTGCAACATCATAATTATAATTTATTTTTGACTAAAGCATATGTTTTTAGTCACAAAAATTCTATGTGACTAAAGATCAAGTCTCTCTCACCTAAAATATATTTCACAAAACATTAAATTTTAGTGACACTTTTTTATGTGACTACAACATCATTCTCTAGTGACAATAGTTGTGTGGTTAAATGATTAGTTATAGTGAGGACTTTAATTGTGACTAAAAGATGATTTTTAGTGATAGCACATTTAGTGAATATAATGACCACAATTAATATTATACATATAGTGACAACAAACATTGCAACTAAGGTCATAATTCTTGTAGTGACCACAATTAATATTACACATATAGTAACAGCAAACATTGCGACTAAGGTCATAATTCTTGTAGCCATTATCATCCTTCAACATATGAATGACTCAACTAAGGTCATAATTCTTGGAGTGATCAATCAGTCAAATCTACTAGCCATTGGCCATCGCCATCTTTTAACATATGAATGACAACCATTTGCCTCTAGTTCAAGGTGGATAGCTGAAATTGTCGTATTGAGATATTAATAAGACAAGTTATTTGACTTGAATTCAATTATACTTAATTGTATTCTAGAGTCTAATTAAACTCAAATTTAAATTTAAATAATTTTTTTAAACTTAATTTCTTGCTTAAATTAGATTTTAATTTGATTTTGACTTATGCAAGCACTATCAAAATTCTACTAGACTATAATCGGATTTAGGGACGACTAGAAAGTAGTTGCAATTTGAGATGGAACAGAGACGAGTTTGAGACAACAAAACGGGGTCGTCCTAAAGTCATCACAAAATCCATCTCAAAGGTAATGTATTCAGTCATTGTATGTGTTGTGTTTCATTGGGTACGAGATGCAAAACTTTCAAATTTTAATCGCAAAATCACTAGAAAATGCAGTAGAATAAATAAATCCCAACAAGATTTACTTTTTGTCATATAAAACACATAAACATACGTACTAGGGTAGTTGTATGGATGATTAATAAGAATTCAATTCCTATAGTTTCTATTCATGATCTATAAGCCATGATAGAGTCCTAACTCGAGAGAAAATCTGATAAAAAGAATAGTAACTAATTTTCTCTTATATGTAAGTGGTGAAGACGAACAGTTGTGCAGATGAACAATACCCTCTGCTACTATTCATACATGAATCATGCACTCTTGAACTCTTTATAGCAGTTTATTCCCAAGGCATAATCTTACACACACACACATATAGTAGGTTACATAAGACTCGTAAAATTGGTTATGGGGGCTCTTACATAGACCTTAAAATTAATTCAAGCCTATCTACCTTTAATTATTAATTTAATTAATAATTAAAACTCATTTTGAATTATTTTCTTTAATTTAATTATTCACATTAAAGGCCTATTAAGTTTTCAACTAATAATCTCCATTATTAATGAACATAATAGGTACAAAATAATTCTTTTGTGCCTTACCTCTTTAATTTAATTGACCAAGTTAATTAATTTAAAGGCTCGTCATGTTTCTAATTAATAATCTTATCATTAACAAACATAATGAAGAATAAATCATTCTAATTTGGTTCAGTCCAATTGTAATCAAATTAAATCTACCATGAGGTTTTTCAAGTATCATCCATTAAATTTTTTAGGCCTTATGATCACCACTTTACAAATACTTCAAGTCTTTGTCTTGTTCTTATGTGTGTGACTCCCTAAGTTCTTCCTTGGCTAGTAATTAGCATAGTTTGAATAATATGAGTAACACATAACATGTGAGCCATATTATAGCCTATCCATGGTGAATACTATGTGGTATTGACCTTTTCCTCCTGAGATTGGAGTTTCTATCGAAAACTTCTTTCCAATTATATGCTACCTTGGCTAAAGATTTTCATCTTACCAAGCATTAATTGCATAGGGCAGACATCTTACTCACTTGTAAGAAGATGCATTGCTTATTAAACGGACACATACCTCCATGCACACCTAAGTAATGGTACTTTAGGCTTTTGACCCTATCCCATACAATGATAGATATTGGTCATTTATACTCTAATAACACATTAACCATCATACGCACAAGACAACTATATTGTCTCAAGTCTAAGGTCCACGTACACTTAACATGATAACGAAGCAAGACATTGATAGCAAAGAGTAAATTTCATGTTTCTGCTTCATTCTATGATCCATTTTCTACATGCTCATTCTTCAATGACGCATTCCTATATATGTATTCTTAATATCTCATATTGAACGGCATGACATTCACCGTACAAACACAAGGAGTGCAAGTTGTATCGACTCTTTACTGGCCTTTAGAGTGTCTGTGACTTGAGAACTAGTTTTAGTGATTGTGTACTAAGAAAATTTTGTGTCTATGTTCATAATCCCTTATGAATAAGGCCTCCTAACACAATCACATGATCATATGGAACACTTTATGTCATTAAAGATTAACATGCATAAAAAAATTGACAAAAATAACCAACAATTTGTTATTAATTAATGTGAATAATAGTTACAACCAATATCCCCCAAGTATCCCTCATTATCAATTTGGCATCATAGAGCATATCACTAATAATATGGACAATCTAAAATCAATCCATATTAGAGATAATAATTCATAAACCATCTCAGATTTGTGATGGTCATAGTTAACCATCCCTATCAAAGATGGTATTTGTAGAGCTATCTCAAAGTTTTCCAATGGATTTTGATTCCCATCCCCATCTATGGTGAGTTTAAACAAATCATCTCTATTTGGAGACAGGCCAAAGGTCCCGTCCCTAATTAAGATGAGTGAAGTAAGCAGTCTCTAATTTGGTGATGAGTATGAACTATTCATCTCAGATTTGTGACAATCAACCTAGAGCTGTCTCAAATTTTGAGACAACTATTAGAAGCCATCGCTGATTTGACGTAGGTTTTGGTAAGCTATCTCAAATGGAGACAGTTTTTTTCCCATCCCTATTTGGGATGGTTTTGTTAACTGTCTCAAACATTAGGATGGGTTTTTGACCATCTCCATTTGGAATGGATTTGGGAGAAATTATGGCCATGCCAATTTGTGAAAATATTTATAACCCTAACTGTTCGTTCATTCTAACAAAAAGACAATCCCCTCTTCAATATATCACCTCATTTATGCGTCAAAGTCTTTTCCCACACAAGTATAAATCTTATTGGCAGTTTTTTGAAATTTTTATGTTATTTATCCTTGTTGAAATGTTGTTTGCTTATTAGATATGCAAACATATAACCCATCAAATCTCTAATTCATTTGTTATGCAACATTAAATTTTTCATTTGAGAATGAAGAGTGTTCATATGTCATTAAATAGATTTTGTGGAATGCATAGATTTATACATTATGTGCAATCATAAATATCTTATAGTTTGATAGTTTAAATATGTTTGTGTGTGCACATGTGTGTGTGTGTGTGTGTGTTAATTGTTTGGAAAACTTTGTTGAACTACTTGTTGTGCCATGGCAATTTAATGATGATGTGTTATTTAAATTTGATGTAGTGTTTGCTATGTTGATATATATATATATGTAGTTTTACTAATAATGATAAATGTTTTGTTATTGTAATGTGCTCTATTAAGGGAGATATTGAAGTTGTTATGATGATGTGGTGTAGATAAAATAAAAAATGTTGAAGGAAATTAGCTCATGGATGCATTGCAAGAATTAACCAGGTCATCGGGACCTAAAGCCAAAGTTTGAAAATGATGTGAATGAGTTTGTGGATTGAGCTAGTGTACAATATGAGTATATGGATGGGAACAAAATCAAATGTCTATACTCTCGTTATAAAAATTGCAAATTTTTGAACCCAAATAAAGTGAGGAAACACTTGTTTAGAAGGGGTTTTATTCCAATTATTTCAATTAAACTAGCCATAATGGGTGTAGTTGATGATCAGTAGGCTAAATAGGAGGTGGCCCATATGTTGTTAGATTGAGTTATCGATTCTTTGAGGTTTTTTACGTGGCAAATGAACCTTTGCATAGTGGATTCAAAAATTTCTTCCAACTCTTGGCAGTTACAAGACTAGTGAATATTAAAGTTGAGCACAACGTAACATAAAGTTGCTACAATGGTATTTGTCATTTGATTGGTGATATGCTTCCAAGTGGCCACTGTATGCCCCTAACTTCTATAGCACTAAATGCTTGATAAAAGAGTTGGGGCTTCCTATTGTAAAGATTGATTGTTGTAAAGTTGGGTGCATTGTTGTTCTGGAATAGGGATGGGGTTATTGAAAATTGTAAGTTTTGTGAAGAAGATAGATACAAACTGAGATGGGCTTATTCATCTCGTGAGAAATAGGTTCCATGAGTACAATTGTAGTATTTACCTTTAATCTCAAGGCTACAATGATTATATGCCTTAAATGCGATGGTAGAGCACATGACATGGCATGTGCATCACCATACTATTGAGGGTTCTTTGTACCATCCCTCAAACGCCCAGGCATGGAAATACTTTGACAATAGATATGTTGATTTTGCAACTGAACCACATAATATGTGTTTAGGTCTATGTGTAAATGACTTTACCCCTCTTAGTACATATGGGCAAATATATTTTTGTTGCTTGGTTGTGGTGACTCCATATAACTTGCCTCCAGGAATTTGTGTGATAACTTCTTACATGTTTTTGTCATTAATGATGCCTAGTTCCACAAATCTGTAAAGGCTATAAATGTATAACTTCAATCACTTCTTGAAAAATTGTTGCAATTGTGGTGTGAGGGTGTGAACACATATGATGTATTTAGTGGGAGATACTTTCAGATACAACTAACTCTTATGTGGACAATCAATTACTTGCTTGCTACTCAACGCTTGGAGGATGGAGTTGTGATAGGGTTATAAGTTGCCCAATTTTCATGGATTATAGTAGAGCATTTTACCTACAATGTGGTTAGAAACCTTGTTATTTAACTATCATCATCAATTTCTACCACAAGACTATTCGCATAGGAAAAACTAGAAGAATTTTACAAGAGGTTGTGTAGAGAGGAGGGTTGGGCCCCAAAGAGAATGCAATAATGAGACATGGCAACATGTATGCCACATCAATCGTGTTGTTGACAATCCAAATGGTCAAGTTTCAAGTTTTAGGGTGGAGCACAAATGGACTAAAAGGAATATTTTTTAGGACTTGTCATACTACAAGACCAATCTAATCCAATACAACTTGGATGTCATGCACATAACAAAAAAATGTGTTTGATAATAATTTACAAAGGTGCCCTTTAGACACGTAAGGCCCCCATGGAATACAGCCCCATCTAGGTCAAATTCCACACTTCCATTCTCCATTTTCAATTGCATGGGTAAATCATCTAGCAAGCTTACTCCAAGGTATCTTTTAAGTGAGAATCGCCACATGGCAGAAACGTATATATCACTAAACTATTTTGAAGTGGGGCTATTGTACAAGTGTGAATCCCTCTTCGAATATTAATATCTTTGGTACCTAATACATTTATGTTTTATGTACAAAAATCATCCATTGCACTTATTGATTACAGGGTGTTTGTTGAATAGTACGATGATGCAACTTTATACATAGTTGGAGTTGTTGCCAACCATTTCTTGCCATGGTTCAGACTTGTGAGTTCTATTATACATTTACGTTACATTGTGTAATTTAATTTTTATATGGTAACTAGTTTCATAATGTTAGTTGTTATGCAGGTGTTGGATGCGAACAATTATATTTCAGACCCTATACTCTATAGCTTAGCTTGAGGATCATGTTGCTACATGACAAGTATGCATGCAAGTACAGTGAATGGGTTCGAGTTTCACACCACATTTAATGAGCAAAAAGTGTCTTCTGCAAAGTTACAAGGCATATGTGCATTGTTTATCGTATAACAATTCTAAGTATGACTTCTATGGAATAGTTAAAGAATATTACAACTAGATTACACAAAATTTCTAGGTATGACTATAGTCTTGTTCAAATGTCAGGAGGTTGACCCCGTAAGAGGCTAAAGAATGCACCCGAAGTACCAACTTATGGATGGTAACCATAGGAGGCTATATCAGAAGAACAAACCATTTATATTAGCACAACAAGCTATTTAGGTATCCTATGCAAATTATCCTACAACCAGGATGGTAAGATGTGACTAGCAGATGATATGCAAAACAAAGGCTAGGCCAATGGTCTAGAAATGGTGGAAAGATGTACCATATCAGTCAAACACGAAGTACTTATTCCAACAATGGACAACAACATATGGTAATCCTTTTCTCCATGACCCTAATGGAATGTAGTTTTATGTCAACCCTTATGAGGAAGTGCATGGGGAAAGTGTGGGAGAGGATCATTGTCTAAGTCTTACATGAGCACATTAGATGATAGCTATAGCTTGGGTCATGAATGAGTAGGCTTAGTTCAGTTTCCATGTATTTTGGAAAACCTTATGTTTAAAATCATGTGACAATAATAATACTAAATTGACATATCATTTTTTGGGAAATATCAAGTGGCAAATGAGCATTATAGAAAATCATTTGCATTGATATGAACAAACATCGCAAAGCAAATGTGATGCAGTTCCTCCAATCACGCACATATACAAAATTACATACCAATCGATCAAGTTAAACGAATAAAATTAAAGTAATCCCTAACTAATCCTCTATCACTAGGTCACCAAGTGCTTTAGATGCATTAGGTGGAGTAGAAGGCAAGAAAAGGGATTAGAGTATAGGGAGCAACACACGTAGGAGGATGGGGGTTATGCCCTACCCACCAAGTCCTTGGCCTTGTGAATAGCCACCATAGTCAGCATGAAGTGATGTAATTAGCTAGCAACATGTGTGTAGCATCTCTCCGTTTGGTCCATTTACACATGAATATCACAAACACTATGCCTTAGCTCATCCAAGTGGACCTGGATAGGTCCAAGGGCATCATGAAAGCCTAGCTGGGGTTATGAAGGGGGATGTTATTGGGCTGGCTAGTCTCTACTATAGCCTGTAGCTCATCATCTGCTTGAGTTAGCTCCAGTAATGGCTATGGTGTAAAGAAGAAGATTGCAACCTATAGAGCCTAAGCCTCCTTAGTGCCCTCTACCCTAATGCCGTTAGCCAAACATATCTGCATAATAAGGTGGACGTGCTATAGGGACTCACGTGAAGTATAAGCACATCAATCCATGCCTTTCAGGATCAACTCCCCACATTAAAGTAAACTCTCTCTAGTATGGTATATAAAACGACTGCACGCTCTGTAGAAATAATAGCATGATGGTTCACAAGCTTTATACGTACGGCTAAGAAGTACCACCACGTCTTTCTTATGCTGTCTAGGCTAGTTATGTTAAAGAAGTGATAAAATTTATCGACATATGGGACTTGTTCAAATGGTTTACATCTAGGAAAATCATGGCAACCGCAGCCTCTAGTCCCATCGGGTTCTTTATCACTATAGCCTTTTAAACAAAGAAAATGATGTCGCTAAAAATGGCTAAATGTTTATAAATTCACATATAAAATATTTTAAAATTTTATATTTCTTAGTTTATATGTAATGAAATGAGATATTGTTCGTAATGTTTATCAATCGTTGTAATTGCAAGAACATATACTTATGTCCCGTATGTGAGTGTATTTGTGTTTATCCCTATTTTTACAAAATATATATATTAATTTATGCCATATAAATACAAGCGTAATAATAAAAAATACAAGAAACTTCATCGACTTGCGTCTAGAAATCTAAAATCATATAAATTTTGTTTATAATGTCCAAAGTTTTATCCAAATTGGGATGAGTTGGAGACTACCTCGGACTAAAAATTACCTCCCTATCCAAATTATACAAAGTAATCAATGGTATAAAACATTTTACACGGGAAATAAAAGGCATAAAAGAAATAAATGAAATAAACAGAAGAAAGGGGGTGTGAAGTTGGTGTTAGGAGGGCTGGCAGAGTAATTTCTCGTTGATTATCTAAGGTGTAGGGTCATGGCGGTCTGTTGCTTCCCTTTTATGACTTTGTTTGTCCTCTTTTACACACCCTCTTTCCTTCTCCATCCTTTATTTATCAGCTCCTATCCCCATTCTTTCTTCTCACACACACCAACGCTGAACGCAGCCCGCACCTCATATGCATCTTCACTTCATTCCTTCCTTCCCTCGTACGCTCATCCCCTATCCTTTTCTCCGACGCGGAAGCAACAGATGGGAAGCATACCTTTTTGAGGGGAATGTTGTCTGGCTCGAGGCCCTTAACAAGATCCCGCGAGATTTTTCTCAGAAATCCATGATGTTTACGCATATGAAATTTCCCTGTGTCAATTGATCAGATCCTGATCGTTGAAATATATGTATTATGGGTCATGTGTTAGCGGCGTCGGACCAGGCTTCATTCCCCCCAATTTATTGCTCCTTTTCGATTTCTCACAATATCGGTCAGCACTGGTACTGTTTGCATTTCATTGGCTGATGGATTTGTTTGTCGAGCTCAGTTTTTGGGTTTTCTAGTTTAGGGATCTTTAAGTTTTCCAGGCGAAGTTTGTTGGCCATGCAAGAGCTGATTGCTGTAATGATTAAACATTTTGACTTCTGTTTTGCTTCTGGCCACGGGCGATGGACACTGAAAGTAAAGTACCTAATGGATTTATTCATCATTGCTCCGTTTATTTTTCTACCCAGCCGACACAAGTCCGCAATGGGTTTTTGTTGTTTTTAACTTTCTCTTGTCAGATTGCTTTATGTGAGCTCTATTATTGTGCAGATTTTCCTCATGATGGCTTCAAGAATCTGCTCTGTCCGTTTCTGCTTTGCAAGGATATGCATGCTAATTACTATTTTACCTTATTCATTTTCTAATGGCAACATCTTTTCCTGTCACGGTTGGGGCTTCTAGCACCTGTTTCTTTTTTCTGTTAATGAATGTCTTTTTTTCCCTCAGTGTAGATTTTCATTTCTCTACTTGTCTATGTCTGCGATTGTTATTTTTTGAGGCATGATAGTCTCTGCTAAATTGTATTGACAAGGTAAATGTTAGCCAAATCAAACATAAGGGGCCCTAGAGTGAGTTTCATTTTGAGGGAGTTTAACCTCTCAAATAGAGTTACGATTCGCAAAAAATAAATCCAGATCTGAAGAGCAACACCCAAAGTCCATCATCTAGAATGTTGTTCCGGGATGAATCTGTTTGTCTTCCCTGCAGAATGCCGTTGGAAGATGTTTTGTTCATCTCGTACACCAGTTCCTGTGGGTTCCATGAACTAAACAGGTTCTTGACTTCGATAATTGTTCTACTAAAGTGACGCTCGCGATCTTTGATTCATCATCAAATACACCAGCGGGCGTCCGTGCACTAATTTCTTGCCACAGATAACACTTGTTCCCATTTTTGCTTCGGTGATAACTTCTGTTTGCTTTCATACTCAAAATGGACTATATCATTTCTGCCTTCGTAAAAGTTGAGATGGTGACTAAATGGATCGAAGACTGGCTAAAGAATAGCCTTTTGAACGTTTCAGGGTTCTCAGATGAATGATTGCGAGAAACATTGTTATCTTTTAGAAGCAAACAGTGCTGCACTGAATTATTCTTACCGTGTGAGCCCTTCTCTTCTCGAGCCTTAAAACATCGCAGTTTCGATTGATGTGATGATAAGGTAACACTCTGGTCCTGCTATGTCCTCAAATCACTGTCACTGAATAGGGTGAAAATTTGTCATCCGGTTATGTCATGAGCAGTTTTACTTTCCAAGTATATAAGAAATCTCGAGAGTTTCCTGAATGAACAAAAAACGGCAAGTGAACTTCCTACGATTTGATCTTACGATGACACTTGACGGGATTTTTCCAGAAGTTGGCCTGAAGACCAGAGTTTACTTCGACATTATTTGTCCAGAGGAAAGTAGAAAGGGTAAAAAAAATGTACGTATACATGATCCAATAGATTGTGCATTGGGCTTTCGCCAGTGATTTGCCTTTGCTTGAGTATTTTTGACTTAATCTTGAGCACGTCGTTGTCTTGAACTGATTTGTATTTCAGATGAAAAGAGGAGAGCTTTTTAAGTCTTCTTTGTTCAAAAGTCTGAACCAGTTCAATTTTCGTAGTCCTGATACAAGGTTGATGGATTTCTCTATCTTCTAAAATTCTGGCTTTTGTCATGCCCGAAACAACTCCCCCAGTTGAAACATTATTTCTGACTGTTAACCTGTATAAACTTTCATATAGCAGTATGCTGTTAATGCTTTATAATCACGATGATAATGGTATGCTTTCAGATCAAAAACAAATAATGGTATGCTTTTAGATCAAAAACAATAAGAAAAAAATAGAAGAAGAAGACGGTAATGGGAGAGGTGAATAGGTCCAGTTTCATGTGAAGTTATCTTCACGACGCTCCATGCAGGAAATGACATGAAAGAAAGAAATGAAAGGGTGATGTGGAAAGGTGAACAGACGGAAGGACTATTGCAAGACAAGATGGCTGACAAACCTGCCAGTGAGTGGTGTGAATAGTTTCTCATTGTATCATCAATTGCTGAAGCTGATGCATCATAAGACATTAAATGCCCCCCCACATGAATGCACTGCATCCTGCCCAATTTCTTTTCTTGTGTACATTTCTGGTAAATTGAGGATTTTATTATTTTTTAATTTTGCTTTCACACCAAGTGTCAGATTAATTGAATTAACTTATATTAACACCAGGATGTAAAAGAACTGCACATAATATGGTCTCTTCCCTTTCATAGTGTAGTCACTGTCACCGTTCAAAGCCACAGCTTCCTTATTAAAAATTTTCGGACTTTTCTTATTTTATTTGGACAAAGGTGTGTCTATTTGTTGTATTTATTTTCCTCTGAAATTTACTGAAGAAGCAGCACGGAGATGTCAGCTTAAGTTCTGCAGGTTTCTGCTTCACTCCCACAATTTCAGCAACTCCAGGGTTTGGAGCAATGGGGCCTTATTGCATATTCATGTATATGTTAGAGTATTGGGACAAATGATCATATTCAAAAAATTCATCAATACATAAATATACATTAACAAAATTTCAAAAAAAAATTAATTTGAGAGGGTGACAATTCATCCGAGACATTTGGATTATCTGTTTCAGGACATAAAATCAGGTAAATAAAGCAACAAAATAAAATATTCAGATTCACACAAAGCTAAAATATTTATATCTTTTTCTTGGTTAAATTTTGATGGATTTATTGATACACACACACACACATACTATGCATTAAACAAATAAAAAAATTAGTAGCAAAATATGTAAGGATTTGAATACCCATTATATTCTTTTACAATTATCTTTTCACTGTACTCCTCCAATTTTCATTTATATCTGTAGCAATCTAATTTTGATGTTTTCTATCATTCTCTACATTCAGACTAAAGACAAGTTTCTGATTGCATGATGTTAAATTATTATAATACTATTTTTTAAATACTTTATTTTTATATCCTTTTTCATTCTATTTTACTATAATTCAATATTTTTCTTTTTATTTTTGTATCTTTCAATTCGTTTTTTTGATTTTTTTTATTATTTTCATGAACTTCCATTTTTAAATTTCTTTTATTTTTTATTATAATTTATTGTAATAAATAACATACTATAATTTATTTTAAAAATTATACACACGTCCGATATCCTACAATTCTAATATACATAAATTACAAAAGAGAAGTAGCAGCCTGTGAGAGATACTTAGTTAATACTGACACCACGGGTATAGCGTGTATAGAAGGGAACAAAATGGCTCTCGGCCCACGGTTGACAATTAGACTATTAGATCATAATATAGGGAAGCAAATGGATCCAACCCAACTTTGACCAAAAAATTGGGGCTTCAAGGAAAGCCAGCCCAATTTAGTGTGGGTCAGTTAGACTGCAAAACTTTTGTATTAGATTTCATCAAGTCGATACAACAGGTGAACGCATACCACTTATTGGGTAATCTGCTTGGAAATCAATTGAATCGGTTGAAGCAATATTTTAAAAATTAAACTAGTCATTAAATCAAAAAATATACAAGTTTGAGGGTTACTCGTTCAACTGTAGTTGAATGATAACGTAATATTTATTTTATAAATCTTAATTAATAGGCTAAAAATACGTAAAATAATACATATTAAGAAAAAAATGCTTGAATCTAATTTCAAGTATTTTTTTATTACTATTAATAGTTAAATATATTAAATTAATACAATAAAAATACCACAAAAATGAAAAAGAAAAAAGGAATATTAATTCAATAAATAAAATGCAAAAAAAAACCAAAAATATATTGTCTGTAAAGAGTCTGAGAACATGACACAGTAGTACTTGCGAACAACATTGAAGGATACCAAATCCAATAGATTTCAATCAAACTAATCTATTAAATATCAATTAATGTCTGTAAGGAAATAATGTTATATCCCAAAAATAATATCAACACTATTTTGTAACGAAAGATAAAATGTCCTAACTATTACATCAATTAGGTTTGATTTACTAGTGAAAATAACAAAAATAATTAAACTAGTTAAAGATCTTCTCTTTTTACTATACCAACTCCATGTTAGTTTGCCTCCATTGGTGTTCTCTGCAAGGAATAACATTGAAATAATGTGAGCGATAAGTCACTCAGTAAATAGTATGTCCTACTTTTTTTTTTATTTTTCATAGAATATAATTAAAAAATAATAGCAATCTGTATAAAATACATTTTCAAACTGACGACATATATCACATTTTGAAGTAGACAATAATAATTCACAAAGACCATAGCATTTGAAAATTAATCCAACAATCTCATCATTCATATCATTCATAGGTCCATATTCCTCAATCTATTTGTTGTGATATATATTTTGTGTATTTATTTCTATTGATTAAGGTTTTAGTTTATACTCCTAACTAAAAATGATCAGATGCAATCGGCTATACTACTATAGTCCTAGGGCTTCAACCCCACTTGGAAAGTCTCCTTATTTATACTCACGATAAGTAAGGTCACATATTAGTTTCATCCGATGCTGACCTCAATATTTCTACTCGGTTGAGCGGACTTTATTACCTGATTAAAAAGGCGAAACTCATTCCATACTATTGTCAACATCGCATGAAAGACTTTTCATTTTTTTTATTACATGCATTTCAATTTTCTAAATAATTAGTTTCATAAAATTGACTTGCAAATCCAGGTTTTCAAGAAAAATAATAAATATTTGAAGTTTCTCAGAAAATGCAACATGTCAAAATCATGCCTTTGGAAATAAATTTTAAATATGTAATAAAATTCAGTTGTAACATAAAAATGATTTTGAAAATATTTGCAAAAGTTGATTGGGGGATCCACTTGCAAGACCCTAATCTTCTTGGTAAACTAACTCACTGAATCTCAATTTTTAATTTCTTATCCAACTAAATAATTTTCCATTTAATATTCAATCCAACCACAGTCACGTTCCTTCAGGTACTTTTGTGGATATCCTACATATCTCATTTATTATCCTTTAAAACTCTGGATTACCTATTGAGTAGGTTTTCATATTTAGAGTTTATTCAAATACTAAGTCCTTATCTTGTTAAAGCCTATTTAAACTTTAAAATAGAATAATGAAACCTTAATTATGTAAAAATAATATTTGGTTAATTTTTCCAAGTCTCGCACTTGCAAAATCATTGCTCGCGACCGTGACAAGTGGATCCGGGGCCATGACATGAACTCCCTGAATGTCTCAATGTTTAGGTGTTGTAGCTACGACCTAAGCTTTTTGCCTATGAGTAGGCCATCCACAACCATGCTCCTAGCCGTTTGTTGTGTACGCATAGGGTGTTTGCTTGCGCATCAAGTCCCTTGTAGCTCATGTCGGCCGCCATCAGTTGCCTATCAGGTGCATATCATGTGCCTGTTTGTGAGTTAAGTCCCATGCAACACGAGCCAGCTGCTTATCAAGTGTGAGCCATTCATCTATCTACACGTTAGGCCTGTTTGGCTCGTTTTTCATAGCCAACACAATTTTAATCATCCTTTTAAACATTTATGCATGTTTTATAGGTTTTGGGGTCCCTTTTAATGGGTCTAAACATAAAATTCCAATTTTATAATTTATCCAAATTTCCAAAAAAAAAAAACTCAGGGATTTCCCAAAAGTTAACTTGTTCGTCTATTTCACGTCTCTTATTAAGCTTTCTAGGCAAAACCCACGAATTCAGACATATATACATGAATTAGCGCATGTGTAATTGATATTTCATATGCCTGGAATATAAGAGCATAATTCCTAGGTATATGTATGAAAGCCACAGGATTTGAACTAAGAAATTATCTCAAATTATCGCATTTGGTGCCAGAAAAATTTCAACTCTTTTTCTGGATGGTTGAGTATGTAAGGGTGGGAGAATGATTATTCTCTCACCTAATGGTCTATTTAGACTAATATTTTAAAGGGTGTTTGTGGCAAAGTCAAATTTGAGTATTTTAAAGGCTTCAAACTCTCTTATATCATCATTATATTTTGTTGTAGAATTTCCCACAAATTTCAATTTTAAAATTTCCTATTTTGACTCTCCTAAGTTGGGTAAATGCCCCCTTAATTATTTAGAATATTTGGTAAGATTTGATGGCCATAATGGGAGCATATCCCTTTTTCCATATTCATCTAAGATTCACCCAATTATTCACACGAAAATAGAAAATAATTTTACAAGTAAATCAGCCCCTAACCTTATTTGGGTGTCTATGCACTTATAGTAATTATTTATTCCCAAGCTTTCTAATTTTGGTATGGTTTAACTCATGCATATTTGCATGTACTTACTTACAACCACACTTAATATTTCCTTATTATTTTACACAAAATTTCCAAAATTTCAAGCCAGGATTTAGCCTTAATTCTCCCCAATTTTAGCTCTATTCATCATGGTAACAAATTTTCACCAATCTCCAAATTTTTGGTAACCCTACCTTACATGTGTATAGCCTTATTCCTTTTCATACATACCCTAAATTTTACCCCACTTATTTCATGCAAAAGTAAATAAATAAAATCAAGAATTTTTTAATTAAATCATTCACCAATATTACCAATAATATTTGTAAATATGTGGCTAGCATAGTCCCCAAAATTTTGGAGTATTACATTCTCTCCTATTACAAAAAGTTTCATCATCGAAACTTGTGTTAACTATCCTATCTCAAAACAAGTGGGAGAATTGACTTTTCATATCTTCCTCCAAATCTCAAGTAACCTCTTGTTCAGTGTGATTTGACCACTAGATTTTTACTTATGATATAGTCCAAGTTTAAAGTACATATTCATTTCAATCCACTAATAATATTTTAGTAAGTGATCATTGTATATGTCCTCAAATCATTATTTCTACTAGCCCAAATTTTATTCATGAAATTTAGCACGATGTTGTTCTTCCCTAAGGGTTTGTAGAGCATTTACAATATTTCCTCATGTTCTTTCTTTGCTGAGGAGGTAAGCCAAAATGTTGTCTATAACTCCATCACCATCGTCCAAACGGGCCCTAGATTATCAGTCTACATGATCCATATAAGTTGCTAGCACTAGTTAACCTAATAGTAGCACTGTGAAAATTCATAATACCTAACCCTACTGTTCATGGGAGTATACCCTTAACCTTTAATCATTACTCGTTGGTGATTCAAACTCAATTCAATTTTAGGAAATAATCTAACTCCTTTGGTTTGATCGAGTAGATCATTCATCTTGGGTAGGGGATGTCTATTCTTAATCATGTCCTATTTGAGTTTCTCATCCCTCAGACTCAACCTCAAGTTTCTAACTTCCTTTTTCTTTTTTCCATAAATGGGGCAGGGCCTCACCATGCTTCCTTGTATTACTCTGATTGCACTCCTAGTTCCTTTACCTTTGTTGGGATTTTTCTTCACGATGGCACAACTCCTTATGATCTTGTGATCTATTAGATGTGGGTATGTGGACTCTTCTCAAAGCCCCACAATAAAATTTAAAGGTTATAGGACTTAGGTTCATTCTTAATTCTTGCTCAAGGTCAAAAATCTAGGCTCATTCCATTCCGTTAAGCACCACACATACTTGACATGAGGAACCTATCTTTGTCTAAGTTTTGATGTCATGTAACTCAGAACCAAAACCTAAGCCTAGACTAATTCTTTTTCTTTAATTATCTTATATGAAATCATACTCTTTAGGCTTTATATTTTATGCTTTAATGATTCTAATCCCTGTAATCAAGATGCACTTTTTAGACCAAGTAGTTCCCTTCATCATCTATGCCCGAATGTCCATTTAAGTCAATGCTTAATAAATTTTGTTCTTCTTAATGCCTCTTGTGTACATGAGCTTGAAATTTCCCAACCTCATGATTTATACCTTAGTAAATGGAGTTATAGCCTAAGTGCAAATGCCTCATGTGTCTAGATTTGAACCTTAAACTTAATCTAATACGTTTGATGCCATTCATGGTTAACGTCAAAGTCCAAACTCTGTCTAACTCCTAGATGTTTTGTTCACTGAGAGTTGAATCCTTAGGTTCAAATTGATTCCTTGCTTAAAGTTGAGAATCGACGTCCGATTTAAATCTTAGACGTTGTACTCGCTCAAGATCAAGAACTTAATACTTACATTTGATTATTTGATTATTATCCCATGTGCGCATGAAATCCTAACCTTCAGACTTTAGGCTTTATATCCTAATCCCTGTGATCAACATTTTAGTTCAGATGTCTTAAGTGTTTAGGATTGTAACCTATGCCCTGTCCATGATTTACATCATGAGGTCAGACACTAACTAACTAATAGTCTAGATGCACATATAATAATGACCTAATTTCCAAATCACTTGTACTTTCGTTCTTAGGATCAATGTTGGGTTTGAGGGCCTTACATGTCTAGGTTTAGATTTGGACCCTGTATATACTTAAAGTCAGGATAGTCAATTCTTATATGTTGGATCCTAATGGTATAAGTTTTATAGTCAAAGTCTATGTTTAGATTGCCTATGTCCTTTAGATCAAATTTAGGCTCTAATACCATTTCTATCCCGCCCCGAGTTTGGAAGCCTGATACTGCAATACTTGTGAACAACCTCGACAGATATCAAAGCCAACTGATATAGAGCAACCTAATCCATTAAATACTAATTAATATCTGCAAGGAAATAATGTTCAGCTAAAATAATAATATCAACACCATTTTGCAATGAAAGTTAAAATGCTCTAACTATTATATCAGTTAGGTCTTATTTTTCTAGTGAAAATAATAGAAAGAAGTACTAGTTGAAGATCTTTTCTCTCTACTCCACCAGTCCCATACTAATTCTCCTTTATTAATGTCTTCTACAAGAAATAGCATTAGAATATTGTAAGCGACGAATCACCCCGTAAATGGTATCTCTAGCGCTTTTTTGGTTTTCATAGGATGTGTGAAGAAAATAATAGCAATTTGTATAAAACACATTTTCAAATAGACAACATAAACCACATTTTGAAGTAAACAATAACAGTTCACAAAGACCATATCTTTTGAAAAATAATCTAACCATTTGATCATTTATATCATTCACAGGTGCATGTTCGTCATCCTGCTCATAGTGATGCATATTTCATGTATTTATTTCCATTAATTAAGACCTTGTTCTACACTCCCAAGTCCCATATAAAAAAGGTCACGTGCAATCAACTATGGCGCTGCAGCAGGCTTCAACCCCACTTGGAATGTTTCTCCATCTATACTCTCGATAGATAGTGTCACGTACCAACTTCATCTATTGTTAGTCCCAATACTTTTACTCGTTTGGGCAAGTACCAATCCATTACCGATTAGAAGGGCAAAATTCATTCTACACTATCGTCAATCACATGAGAAACTTTCTATTTTTTTATTACATGTATTTTGATTTTTTGAATGATTATTTTCATAAACTTGATTTGCAAGTAACTCATAATCAAGTTTTTAGGAAAAATAATAAATTTTTTAAGTTTCCCAAAAAATGTAACATGTCAAAATCACTACTAAAAAATGTTTAATTTGGCACAGCTAATTTGAGACAGGTAAATTCCATCCCAAATTAAAGACAACTTTGGAACGATCCTTGAAAATTCGTCTCAAATCCGCTCCAAAATCGTCTCAAAAATGCTTTTTTTTTGAAGAAAAAAGACCGTTTCAAAACCGTCCCGGATTTAGGACGATTTCAAACATGTCCCAAAGTCGTACTAAACTGGACTGGTTTACCCTTCAGTCTCTAAATCCGTCTTAGATAATTTTTTTTAGAAATTAAATAAATGCCGTCCCAAAGCCATCCTAAATTTGGGATGGCTTTTCCATACGAATTCTAAAAGTCGTCCCTAAACTGTCCCAAATTGATGCATTATAAATTAGAATAACATCATCCCTAAGCCATCTTAGACATTGGGATGGCTTTGGAATGGAATTACATTCAGTCCCAAAATTCCATCCCAAATTTTATTTGCCTACATTAAAAGTAGAACCATTCCAAATTTATTTGTCTACATTAAAAGTAGAACCATCTCAAAGCCCTCCCAAATATCCGTCCCAAAATTATTTGATTACACTAAAACTAAAACCGTCCTAATGCTGTCCCGAAAACGCTGTTCCAAATCTATTTGACTACACTATCTCAAATGTCTATCCCAAAGCCATTCCAAAATTATACGACTATATTAACACTAAAACCGTCTCAAAACCCTCCCAAAAAAGACATCCCAAAACTATTTGATTACACTAAAACCGTCGCAAAGCCCTCTCAAAGAATTTGGGATGGCTTTTTTGGTGAAATCCGTCCTTAAAAGTCGTTCCAAACAACTACTTTTTTGGTAGTAGTTTTTACTATCAAACTAGTATAAGAAGGACATTTACAACTAAGTGTGCAAGTGATGTGATTCATTGCTACATTTTTTTATCTTGTTGATAAAGGAAAAATCAACTTAAAAATATGGTTTGGCTTTGCCAAGTAGTATTAACAAAAAGCTCGTGTTTTAATTAGTTTTAAATATGGAATTATCTTTGTCCTTTTACCATCTGTTATGGTAATTTGAGAAAAGTGAAAGTTTGGAAAGTCATAAAACATTTAATATACACAAAGATCTTATGATTTCATCGTTGTTGTGATTGTAAGAAATTGACCCAAGTAGGGTATAGGATTTGGTATAAGCCTTGTTTGAAGAAAGTATGTACAAAGTACCTTATCAAATGATCTACAAGATCTTTTGCAAGTTAGGAGGTGAATCACGTCGAGATGAGAAATGATGGAATGTTTTTCGTCTCAATTCTATGCATATTTATGCATTGCAATTTGCACGTTGCGCCCCTCGTCGCGACGATACAGATGACATCAATAGACATCATGACGATGGGCGTGACATGCAGACTGCAATGCTCATCGTGCCCCACGTCGCGACGTCCAGAGATTGTGCACTAACCCACATGTACATATTGGGATGACTTTTAATTTTCCATCCCAAAGCCGTCCCAAATTCTAAGAATCAAATTTTAAAATCCCCTTCTGGCACATTTTATTCTCCAATCTGAAATTTGAAGATTTCTGCTATTCATCGTCTCCTTTCAGTCCAATTCTCGCAACTCAATCGGGTGTTTGTTCAAAATCTTCTAACTGTCTTTCATATTTTAGCTCCACTCCAACAAGGTAAGTATTGAAGAATTTAACCATGTTATGCAAATTCATGTTTGTTATCTTTCAATGTAAATTTAGAGCTTTTATAGAAATTTTCCTTTGGGTGAAATTTGGGGTTCTTATTTGGGCTTATTGTAGATGTTAATGAAAGATATGAACCCACTTTTATACTTTCTATATCTTAAACAATTGGCTTAGCTTGTTAAACAATGAAGGTGAAATTTGTTAGAGAAATTCATGTTAGTACCGTATTTATTTGCATGGTGTTGCATATTGAGTGGATTAAAATCCTTTTTTTAAGATAGTTTTTGATTAAAAATATTTGCACATCTAGTGTTTGATGAAATGCCAATTAATCTCATTATACACTACTATTAGTTGATAACCTAAATTATAGTTTTGTTTAATGGGTAAATTTGTTAGTATATTAATTCTAAATAAGGTCCACTGTAGGTTAGTTTCATTTAATTGGAGGGTATTTGAAAATCAAATTTAATATATTAAATATCTATATTTGTGCACATTACATATTTGGTGAAATGCCTTTAAAAGACGTTATTCGAAATGGTTTGCTTGTATATGTTAGACGTCCCAAACCAATATCTTTTACCTGTATATTTACTTTCCATTGTTATGGCCAAAAGGATTATCTTTATTTACATGTACCCTTTATTTGAGAACATTTATCACCCTAATTTGGATTAGCATTTAATTTGGTAATGGATGTATCTCTTCTATTTGATTTTGTGAGATCATATAGTAATGATAAAACTTTCACTAGGTTTTTGTATTTCAAAATGACTCGGGGAGCCTTTTTTAAGGGCAAAGCAGGACGTGGCGTCAATACCCCATGTGGAAGGGGCAAGGAACAAAATATGAACACACCATGCTTTACACTTACTTCATCTTCCCCCCCCCCCCAATTGACGAAGACGAGACCCAACCTCCAAGTTCAATACAAGGTGATATACCTTCCACATCGGCACACAACTCCAACGAACTATCACAGTCATGCAGGGAGAGAGAATTTCTTATTGTAGCTACTACATCTGAAGTGCCTGCTGTAGATGAACCATCCCAACCCAAGCAGGCGGGCTAAAACATGTGATACCGCGTTAGTTTTAGTGAGTATAAATCTGATTCAATGTGTATATAATTAATCACATGGACCCACACACATAAAAGAATAATTAATTCACTACACCTATATTTTAACTTATCATTGTAGTGCATGGAAAGAAGTAACTTACTTGATAAAGTCCATTGTATTTGAACATTATAATAGACATTGGATCCGTTACACCAACGTCCCGTTAAAACAAGAACAAGAATGGTTTCAACTTGAAATATCCACTATACAAGAAGGATGTTTTTGATACTTATATAAGCTTTTTCCATAAACATTAATTTAGTTTTCTACTATAACTTGAACCTATTCCACACATGTTCATAGTTCTTGTATTTTTATGTCATCATGTTTGTTCATAGAATGAATTCAGTTGGGACCCACCAAATAATATGACAATACAACATGCCTTCAAGAAAAAAGTTGTTGAGTTAATATGGAAACACTTGCACTGGTTAAGAGCTTCTAACAAAAATGCTAATTGGATCCTACAGGAAAAATGAGATGAGATGTTGGGCAAATAGGCAGAGAATACATATTGAGTAGTATGCGAAAAGAAGCATGCCAACTGAGCAGCTAACAACGCATCTACATCCATTATCTATCACGATGGCTTGATTTCAATGACTGCACATTGTGAAAGAATGGTAAGCAATAAAGAATGCCGCACAGTTAGGACAAGCACTGACTCCTCTTGAAGTTTACTCTAAAGTTTAGAAGAACATATCTAGCAAATTGGTAGGACCTCGTGCACAGTTTCAAAGGGCAAGTACAATTACTTGAATATGCCATTGCTACCTTACCATTATGTGCAACAATCCATTAATTTTCTATGTCCATAGGAGATGATGCAAAAATTACAAGCAGATCAAAATGCCGCCGAAGGCCTAGAGGGATAAGAGTTAGAAGGCGGTAGGACTTCATTTAACTCAACTAATAGCAACATGGTTGTCTTCAATATGCTTAGTGGTTTTAAAAAGGTCGCTTTCTAGGGATGGGCTCACAGTCTCAATCTTTTAAACAGTTGTCTAGTGGATCAACTAGCACCACCACTTCTTCACCTAATCTGGAGTTACAAACAATGTAGGCTACATTGGAACGTATTCACCAGTAATTATGGGAGAAAGATATAGAGATGGATGACTACAAAATCAGATTGGCCCAAATAGAGGAGAGATAAAAACAAATTTATGCGATTTGCTTCTAAAATATTTGGCCTCAACTCACCTCATGACGATGAAGGCGACGAAGAATCTAAGGACCTCGATCCATAGATGTAGATCTTGATTGCCCAACATTGACTATTTTGTATATTTTATGTTAATGTAAAAAAAGGAATTGTATCACACTTTTAAATATGACTTTATTATATGTAAATATATCCATCGTTTTGAAATTATTACATTACTGTTAGTGTATTTTTCTCAGGAAAACCTTGTATAAAAAATTAGCACATTAATTGTACTAGAATGGCATGAATTTTAATATAAATTTAACAAAATTTATCCTCCAATTCAATGAGAAACAGTCCTAGAAAAGGTATGCCAAAGCCGTGCCAAAACCGTCCTAGAAAAGTCATGCCAAAGCTGTCCCAGAAAAAGCCGTCCCAAAGCCGTCCTAAATTTGAAACGGCTCCGTTTTAATAGTCTCAATTTTTAACAACGAGGTAAATATGGATGGATTATTAGCCGTCCCAAATTCTATCCCAAATTAAATTTCAGATGGCTAACGATCTCAAATCTGTCTCAAAAAGCTATTCTAAATTATATAGATTTTGGTGGTGAATCATGCTTTCATAAACAAAAAAAATATTCAAAAATAATTTTTAAACAGGTAACAAGATTCAGTTATAATATATGATAATTTCAAAAATATTTGCAAAAGCTAGCAGGAAAGAACCACTTATCTGACGCTAATCCTATTAATAAACTGGCTCATCAGAATCAATTTTGATTTTCTATCAAAGAAAATAATTTCTCATTTAATATTCAATTTAAGTGAAATCCTGTTTCTTCAGGTGCTTTTGTATATATCACATTTATTATCTTTTCAAATTCTTTGTTACCTATTAAGTAGATTTTCATATCTGGAGTTTATTCAAATACTATTTTCTATATCCTATTAGGCCTTGAACAGTATCTTCAAGCCTATTTTAGTATCAAAATTTGATAATTAAATCTTAAATGTGTGAAAATAATATTCTGTTAATTTTTTCAAGTTATACACTCATAAAATCGTCACTCACGACAATGAAAAATGGACCCACGGCCATGACACAAACATTCCAAATGTCCCCACGGTCGAGCCTCATGGCCATGACTGAGGCTTCGTGCTCGCAAGCAACTCGTCTGCGATCACATCATTGGCTACCCATCGGGTGCGCACAATGCACCTACCTGTGCATTGCATCTCCTACAACACACACCGGCGGCCCATCAGGTGGGCACCACATGCCCATCTATGCGTCGGGTCCATCAGGTATGCGCCATGCACCCACCTATGCTTGTTTAGCTCTTTTTTCATATTCTACGCAATTTTATTCCTCCTTTTTAATGTTTATGCATGTTTTATAGGTTTTGAAATCCCTTTTAATGGGTTCTAAACATAAAAATCTCAACTTTATAATTTATCCAAATTTTCTAAGTAAACTTAAGGATTTTCCAAAAATTAACTCATTTGCCAGTATTACGTTTCTTATCAAAGTTTCTACGCATAACCCACAAATTTATCCACATATACATGTATTAACACATGTGTAATATATATTTTATGTGCCTAGAACATCATAGTGTAATTCCTAGGTGTATGTATGAAAACCACAGGATTTGGATTAAGAAATTACCTCAAATTATTACATTTGGTGCTAGAAAAATTTCAACCCCTATTCTGGATGGGATGAGAGAAATGTTAGAAAAATTTCAACTCCTATTCTGGATGGGATGAGAGAATGTTTTTTCTCTCACCTAATTTTCTATTTATACTAGGGTTTTAAAGAGTGTTTGGAGAGAAATTAAATTCTAATGTTTTAAAAGCTCCAAACTCTCTTATATTGTTTTTATATTTTGCTAAAGAATTTCCTTCAAATTTCTATTTTAAAATTTCCTATTTTTGACTCTTCTAAGCTTGGTAAACTTCTCCTTAATTACTACAAGTGCGTGTATATGACCTTATTCCATTTTATATATGCTTTAAATTTTGCCCTACTTTTTTCATACGAAAATAAATAAATAAAATCAAGAATTTACTAATTAAATCCTTCACCAATATTAGTAAAAATATTTGTAAATATATTGCTAGCGTAGCCCCTAAACTTTTGGGGTCTTACATATATCTCGTAAAAGTATTTAATCAAAATATGATAGAATTTTAATACAATCATGTATAATCTAAATGTGCCTAAGTCAAATTATTCAGCATTTTGAAAGATAATTTGTTTGATTTATGAATTTTTTTTATTGAGGAGAACGAATTAAAGATAGATTATAATAAAGAAAATTGAAAATTGAAATACAAAAAGAAAATTATGATTTAAAGGTCTACTCATTTATTAATACGGATCATTTAGTTTTCAAGAATCGTGATTGGTTCACTTGATTTATCGATTTATTTGTAATTTTATCCAATTTTATTTAATTTTATTGCAACCTTAAATTTTTGTCGTACTCAAACCATTTTTCTATTGGTGGACAATCTAACTAAATCAACTGCTCAGTTCAAGTCAGTTCTTAAAACGTTGGGCTGAACCATCACCCACCTTTGAAAATAATTTAATCCCAACCATAAATAGGAAAGAGATACAAAAACATCCTATATTTTTTAATATCATTCGTATCGATGAACAAATATTACGTTGTAGGTTCTCACAAGTCAAAATTGAATCATGGAGGCAGGACACATGTGAATTTTATCAAGTTTGAATTTATATTAATGAATAGAACCGAAGCTCTAAAATCTTGGGGTGCCTATTTGCAACTTACAATAAAATCAATGCGAGGAAATATCAAATATTTTATTATTGAGAAAGAATGCGATACAAGTACAGAGTGTATATGTATGTGGCCTGTTATTGGATGGGTGTTACCTAAACCTAGACTTAAACCCAAGATAGATCCTAAGCTTTTAATTGTTCAGGCTCCAACCCAACCTAGAGATGGAGCCAATACGTATTTGTTTCTGGGTCTAATTAATAGACCCAAAAAATGGGGCAGGGTTGGGCTAGGTTTTTTTAAGCAGCCTATTATCTTCAATAATAAATAATTATTTAATCTATTATGATTAATTAAAAATAAAATTTATTTTATTATGATTACATGTTAGTTAATAATTAGCTGACTATATGAACAGATTCAAATGAAACTTTACAGGAGTTAGGTTCACAAGGTTACCAAATAATTATTAAAATAAAGTATAATACAAAATTGTATAAAAAATTAATTTATTTAGTTTTTCTAAAAATTTTAATTAAAATTTTCATAAAAAATTAGAAATAAAAAATAATTATATTTATTTTTAAAGAAATATAAAATTTGTTTTAAATATTAATTCAGCATAAGTTTATCTATTTTAAAATTTTAATCAATAAACATACAATTTTCAACAGAAGTAATTTAATAAAATTCACGGGGTATAATTTGATAATAGAATTCAATTTTCAAATTTAATTTAATTATAAATAAATTTTATTTCAAAATAATTATTACTATCTTTTAATTAATTTTTTTCTTTAATAAGATTTAACAATAGCAATTGTTTCAACTAGTGCAAAAAAAGTAAAATGTAATAAAAAAAATATTTATGTTAGAACTTGCAAAAAAAGGTTATACATTGCACATTTGACACACATATCCATAATTTTATAAATGCTTTTTTGAAATATAATTTTATATCATTTTGGAGAAAGAAATAAATTTAAAAAAGACAAAAAAAATATAATAAATTTAAATCAAGGGATACTCAATGTTGTTTGAATATGAACAAAGAAATAAGACTTTTAATATGAACTTTATATCATTAATAAAATTCTTAACATGATAAAGAAAGAAATAAATTGAGAAAAAGAAAAATAATTAAAATGGAGCAATTAGATTGTAATAAATAAAAGTTGAAGGAATGGAATGAAAGACTGTATAAATAATTAAGGGTATGTTAGAAATTGCACATTGGGATAAAGTTTACGAGTACTGGATAATAATTAATAGCCTTTTGGGTACCCAAATCTTATGGGTCTCATTGTGTGGATTATTTGACCCAATTTATTTACTTTAACAGATATGGGTTTGGATTTGGGTTTGGACAATGCATATAGAATTTGAGTTTGGATATGAGCACCGGGTTTAGGCCTTACTTGTAATTTAGGGTTTGAGAATGGTAATACTCACTCAACAACAAGCCTATTAATGCAAAGTATACATCATTTCCCTCCTTTTGTCTAGTGTAAGAGGGTATTTGCAGAGGAAAAGTGACCCTTCTATTAATCTTCATATTAAGGGATATCCAATGGCCTGAAATAATGATAAATCGTTGAATTATGGCTTGAGAAGAGTAACAGCAGGGGAAATAAATATGTGGTTAATATAAACAATAGGAGATTTAGTAGGATAAATCACTACTCACTCAAACTTTAGATCAAGAAATCGATATCTAAAATTTAATTTTTCTTAGAGCCACTCCTTTAGTCATTAGTACTTTTTTCCCTACAAATTACTATGATAAATACTGTGCGTGGAATATAATAATTTTCATGAAGCTATTGAAATGCATCACAATATGACAACAATTGTCATCGCTTCACTTGATTCTTATAATCAATTTTGAGAATATCCAAATGGTGTAAATGTTAAGGTGATTCGCCATTATGCAAGAGGGCCACCTAGTGCATTCTTCATCTTAGCTTTAGCAAAGGTGTGTAAACACACGTTGTCATGAACGTAGCAAAGGCGTGTGGGTGTGCTTCGTCGTGCTATATTCCAACCAAAGCTGAGCCACACGGCACATGCTCACTGTGCTTTATCTCAACTGAAGTAGAGGTGGGTAGCACGAGGTGGTTCTCCACTTTTCGAGATTTGAATGTTATTTTGTGGTACAATGGCACGAATATCATGCATAAATTTGCAAATAACTTCCCTTTCAGATTGTGTGCGCTTTTTGCTAAGAATAAGACGATTCCAATTACTTTGGATTGTTCCTCCTTGTCACCAATTTCCTTCGATGATAAGCAGTGCATTTCTTGTTGTGGGACTAGACAAACTCTCTATATTCAAACCAAGACAAGCATAGTGATCCACCATTCCATAATTACCGAAAAGATTTCACAATAAACATTGTACTATGCATTAGATTTTGAGTAGTATCACTACCACCCAAAGTAAATTCTTAGAAATAATTTCTTTCACCATTCAAAGACCAAAAAATGTCTGTATAGAGAATATAATTAACTTTTGATAATGCAAATAGTAATTCGTTTTTAAAGAATGCCTAAAGGGATATAGACTTTATCATTTTTTTGACTGAATAGACAAAGGGAATATACTTCATTAAGAAGCAAACCCATTTATCCGTCTTATTTTATCGGGCCATTTGAGAAACACTTCCATCGAAGTAGAGTCTAAATTTAATAAGCTATAGTCAAGGATCCAAGGATAAAAATAAACCTTGTTTCTCTCAGAACAAATGTGTTAGCAACATTCAAAAAGACATGCTATGGGTATGGTCGCATAGATCTCTCAATATATCAGCATGATTTTTTGAATTGTAAATTATAGTGATTTCTACCATCCAGTAAAATCCGAACATCTATTATTTGGAACTCATCAATTCATGCATCAGACATTGTTGATGTCAGTCAGCAAAATACAAAGAGTAGTAAAAGAGTTTACGAACTACGCACAGCTCTGTATTCGGAGAGAGTGAGTGTGAGAATTTTTTTTTTTTTGGTTATCGAAAGCTGCTGAATGAATCTAATTTTGGGAAAAGCCAGTAAAGTCCCCAGAAACGATATTATTTGCTGAAAATTTAAAGAATGAGCATCTCCTTTCTGGAGATTTTGTTGCCAGTAATCTAGAGATTCTGCACTACCAACAAATCGGTGGTAGACAAACCTTCAAATTTGGGGTCGATTGGAAGTTAGGGATGCCTTGTACGATCGATCAGAAATACTCATTAAGAAAAGGCCTCTTGATGGAGACTTTATTGGCAAGAGAAGATGTAGACCAAAAGTTGGACAACATATGCAAGGAATCAACCGTCCAAATCTCAAAAAAAGTTAGTGGTTTCTGTGCAGTTTGAAGAACAAGTGATCTGAATTGAGACGCCAAGAGAATAACACTTATGAATCAAGAACAAGGTTCTTTGATAAGTTACAAATTCAGGGAGAAAATCGTTCATGGCTCCTACGTCTGCCAACTAGACTATACTCTAAAGCGCCTTAACATGATTGAATTGCAAAGATCATGAATTGCACAAGAAGTAATGCTAGTGAGTATAATGTAACATCCGAAATTTTTGATAAAAAAATAATAGAAAAAATATCATTAGTAAATTATGGTGGATGATTTATTTATTTATTTGTCTACTTATTTAATTATTTTTGTTTAAAATAATTATGATGGTATTAAATTGAATATGGAAGGGAGGATGTTCAACACTACATGGGCCAACCTTGCCGATATTTGAGAGATGAGGGTGGATAATTTCCATGCCCATAGGGGGCTAAACTTGGAGAGATTGGGGCTGGAAATTCTTTAGGAAATTTGTGGTGACCTATTTCCAAATTTTGAGGAGTCAAACATGCCTTAAAGACTTTAAACACACCCTAATATAAATACCACATTAAACCTAATGTAGTAGAAAAAAAATAAATTCTTGCCACCCCAAAGAGAGAGGTAGACGGCATCCAAAAGAGGGAGAGAAGAGAGTCGAATTTTCTAGCTTCAAACTTTGATGAACTTGAGGTAACTTCCTAGTCCAAATGTTGTAACATTAGTGCATGTCCCTAGGAATTCATAATCACGCGTTTAGGCACTTGAATATGAATTGTTATAGGCTTACACATAGTTTAATTTGATGGCCTACCGACGAAATTATGCTAGCATGAGTTATGCCTATGAATCTTGGTGAAAGACACCGTGTTAGTGAAAGGAGTAGATTCTTGTGATTTCTTTCAAATTTTGGGCAACTTGTCAAGTTGGAAAATTTTATGTTTAGGATTCGTAAAAAAGACCCCTAAAACTCACCAAACATGTGTAATTGTCAACACTACATGGGCTTGCAATTGTGAGGGATGAGTGAAAGACAGTCCAAAATGCATTGCAATTAGTTTCATGGGTGTGGATTCATTTTTCGAAATCGCAAGGGACATTTTCGCTATTGCAAGACCTAGAAAGCTGAAAGAAACCTATTTTAGTACAATTAATATTCAATTTCACCACTTTTAAGGATAAAACATATGTAAATACTTAGGTTAGAACCTTACAGGATATAGGGGATATCAAACATGTGAACCCTGGATTGAATAGTCGCTCTAATAGGTAAATTGTAATTTGAGAAAAACAGATACAAAATATATACGTTGCATCAAAGAGCATATAGGAATATAATTCTGGTCGAATTTGAATTAAATCAGAAATTATTCTAATTGAATAGAAAATCAAAAGCCAATAACTAGTGAGCAAATTGAACAACGAAATTGATATCAGGTAAGTGGATACACCATGTTAATTTTTAAAAATGCTTTTGAAATTGCTTCCATGACATGAATGAAATTTTTACTTCATTTTCAAAGTTCTTTTCAAATATTTTATCTCCATTTGGCGAAATCTTGAGTCTAATATGTTTATTTTCTACAAAATTTAAAATATTTTATTTTTTAAAAAATTTAGATGTGAGTCTACTTGCAAAGTTGTTTTGAACTAGTTATTCTAAAAATGATTTTCTTATGATAACAGTTAAATACACCGCTCATGCTTGCTAATGAATGGTAGTGTAGAGGAACAACTTCTAGCCATACCAATCAAGTTAAAGAATGGGATTTGCCCAATCAGGATAGAAGTATCGGAGTTCACAATGGCCGAACCTGATATGCGACTCTACCAATCTTGAGGATAGATTGGGACATGTCCAATCGAGATAAAGGTATTAAGGCTTACAGTAGGTGAAGTTGACATGTGACCTTCCTTAGTTGGGAATGTAAATTAAAACCTTGATTAGTAGACATGATACACGAGAGCCTGTAACCCATTACCTAGCTAATGAGCATGAGAAATTGTGTGATTTTATTGTGTTACTCTCTAAATATGTATTTGACTATTAACATTTTCTATTTAAAAAGTTTTGTATGCAAATTTATTTTCTACTTACATCCTATAAAAAAGGAAAGACGGGTGCATACACAAGCGATAACAAGCATATGTGGGGTAGGTAGAGCAATAGGAGGATGAGGAACTTTTAGCTTTAATTTCTAGCAAATAAGACATGATGATGTAATGGATAGCCTCCATTTTACTTTTCGCTGCAAACATGTAACAAACTCTATTTTGTAATAAATGCAACTTTATGGTTTAGAATGTTCTAATATTTGGGTTTTTTTATCTATTAAAATAACTATCTCGCGGGTACTATTATATTGTAACCTCGAATTAGGGGTGTGTAAATAAAAAGGTGGCAAAGATTTACATGACCAGTGCCATGATCGAGTATGTCGTGGTTACCAAACGGTTGAACAAAGATGGCCTTGATAATTTGGATTTCCCATTGAGAGAACCAATAAGAGCCAAAAGATGTGATAAAAAACTAGGGGTGCCAATTTCTAATTTGAATCACATACAAAAGGTATAGAAAAGCATAACGTGAAATTGAACTTGGTTCAGCCAATTAGTATAGATCTACAAGGAGGAGATAGCAAATATTTCATTATTGAGAAAGAATACTGTATAGGCAAAGATTGCAAAGAATACATTGTTTTTCTCCCTCGTTTGGTCTATTACACAAGATTATAAAGGACATTCAACCCTACTATTAATCTTTGTATTAAAAGGATATCCAATGTCTCTATATAATGATGAATGGGATAATAATGGCACAGTATGAGTTACAATTGGAGGAATAAATAAATGATTAATATAATAATTAGTATATTTAATAGGAGCTATTAAGGGATATGCCAAATATTATATCAAAGATGTTATTTTATGTCAATATCATGCTAAAAAAATTATATTACATAATTTAACTATATCTTAATAGTTTCAACAACTTATAAACTTTGACAAAGAAAATAACCATAACACCTGCTTAGATGATGTTTAAATGGATTTCTGAGCACTTTGAAACATTATATAAGATTGATAACCTATGTTACCTTTAAAGTTATTGTTGGCAACATCATAGTTATTGTGATGATAGCTATTGTGATAGAGCTTTAAGTTGACTAAGAGACTATTATAAGCTTTCTGATGTTTAAACTCTTAGTAGATAATTGAATTTGAATAGAACTTCTACAAGGACATCCTTGAACATTTTGGAGATTTGAAGAGTTTGAAGGAATCTGGTAAAAAAACGGCCTAAGAAGAGTTTGGATCGTTACTACCTCTTATTGGATATGGATCAGAGATTGGATATAGATCAAAAAAGTTTTAGTTAATCCAAAATTCCACTACATTGTTGGGAATGTTGTTGCAAAGGAGTAATTGTATTTTAGGACCAAAAGTTTTAAATTTAGATTTATGGGTTTTTTATCCAAAGATAAAAAGAAGCTTTCGAACAAAGAAGAGTTTATCAAAAAAGTAAATATGAGCAATTAATGATGGAGAATAATGCACAATATAGACTTCATCAACATCAAGATGCCCACCCAATTCAAGGCATTGTATAGTTATAAATCAAAATATAATAGGGATAGTTAGATATCCAGTTAATGTCAACAATTTCAAGCTCAACCTTGTCATGATATGCCCTTTAACGATAAATATTAATGCATTGTAGGAGTACTGATTGTAAATGTTATTCTTATTAATAAAATGTTGATATATCATTTCATCAATCTTTGGTAGTTTTATTCATGCATATAAATTTTGAAATGGTATAAAGTATTGCATAGACATGGACGTAGCATTTCTTTGTGCATGATCATTAAAACCATTCTATGAGTTGTAGTATCTCTAAGTGTGCATTAGAGATATTTGTTAAACTCCCACACCATATATTTATTTAGTGAGTGTCATGTTATTCGATATGAGTTATTAAAAACACATGTATGTGAATACATCGTTAGAGGATAATGCATCCGAATATTGACATGAAAAAAATACAACAGACACATAAAGTTTACTCTCCACTATCTATATCTTTCCTCAGATCATGTTCACTATGCATGGACCTTAAACCTGAGATGATATGGTTACCTTGCATATGTCATGATCAATACATTGTAAGAAAATTAAGAATTGCATCTACCTTAGTAAGATTATACGCTTAAAGTGCCATTGGTTATGTGCGTATAGAAACATGTGTATATTGAATAAGAGACTTGTCTCCTTGTAAGTAAGAAAGGCAATTTCTATATGATTGTCATCCTATGATATGGAAATTCTTGACTAAAATATGATCAAAAAAAAATTTCTAATGCACATTAGTCTCATAAGGAACATTGATTTAATCATATAATCAAGTTTACGAGTTTGAGTACATTCATGATTCTATCTTAATTAGGACGTAACATGACAAAAAGGCTTTACCACATGATATTTATAATCTAAATGGTTCTTGTCATCGAACCACTTCACCTTGGTTGAGATTTAATATGAGTCACATGTTAAGTATTATCCATGTCTTTTGAACTATACTTGTTGATTAAGGATAATCTCAAGAGTCGCTTACATAAAAGAGAACAATGTAAGGGCAAGAGGGTAATTTGTCATGGACACTTTGATCAAGGCTTAAGAAGTTTAATGATTAAATTTAAAGACACAATGAGTTTGGGACCAAAAGGGTGTGTTTACTAATAATAGCATTATTGAGTGGAAACACACTATTCCTTTAATTTAATTAATAACTTGAATTAGATTAAAAGTCAAAACATAATTGAGCTGAAATTATTGATTAGATTAAGAATTAAAGATGGTTTGGGTTTATATTAAGATTGAAGCCCATGTAGAACTTGTTTTGGTTCATCTCACAAATCTTGCTCATAATTATAGAAGGAGTTCTTACGATAATTATAGAATTCTATTTTATAATAAATAAGGTTGAAAGCTTTTTTAATCCTACAAAAAAACCAAATATGCTACCCACCTTACAGAAAAGAGAGAAAAATTTTTATCCTTCATTCATGGTTTTTCTCTCTTATTTTGTTCTCTGTATTTTACACAGAAAGTGTCTTGTGAAGAGGAAATATGAGGATCTTACTTGTGCTTGCTTATGTGGACAAATTAGAGGACACAAATCAAGTCTTGTAATTATGAGACCACAGAGGAGAATTTTTGAAAGTGCATATTCAAAGTAATATTTGATTCCATATCCTATGAACCCAAATACTGTTAACACAGTATAATTAAATAAGTTTGATGGTATAATAAATGAGGGTCTTGATACACATTTGGTTTTCTTGAGCTATTCGATACTATGAAATACAATAGTCTCATATGGTACAATAAAGTTGTGATTATTTTCATTTTTCATTAAGGAATCGGGCTGGATAATGGTTCTAAAGTCTTCCTTCTGGAGTTATAGTAACGCGAATGACATGATGAGCCAATTTTCAAGTTTTTTTTTTTCAAAAACTAAGATAGCACAATTTATAATGGAAATTAGTACTTTCTAGCAAATGAATTATGAGTCTTTACTAGAGGGTTAAGAAAGATTCAAGAGATTGATCAAGAAAAACCCTCATCGTCGATTTCCCCTGTAGTTAGAAGTTCAAACATTTTATAGTGGTATAGAAACACAATTGAGGATAGTGTTAGATGTAGTGGGCAAGGGTACTTCAATGAGCAAGTTACTACAAGAAGCTTACATTTTAATTGTGGAGATGGCACTAAATGAGTGGCCCTTAAAAAGGACTATGATACATGGAGTGGAAGAAATTTATGAATTGAATACACACAACTTTGGCTACAAATTCCAATATGATTTAGAGAAAGGTGGCTAGTTTGAATATCAAGGTAACATTTGCCATTGCTACACATATTTGTGCAATGTGTTTAGATTACACCCAAAGTATGAATGTAGAGAAGGAAACTTAAGTTCAAGTGCTAAACAAGAAGTGTTAGACAACTAAACTGCGTAAATGATGTTATAAGAGTTTAGAATAATCCCTATCTAATTACATATAATTCAATTCTCAAAAGAAAATGAGAAAAATTCCACATTCATCTTAGTAGTAGTAAAATTAGTCTCAAGAAAAGAAACAATTGTCGAGCATAGCAGGAAATTTAGTAAAGTAAACACAAGATCTTATGGAAAGCTATCTAAATCTACTCAAAATTGCACGGCTAAGATTGACACAGTATCTTCATGTAAGATGATTAGGTTGGATAAATTATTTTATTAAGCTAATGACATGTTATTCATCATGGATTAAAGTTCTTATTAAAAGATAAGCTCATTATAAAATAATTAAAATAATAGATAATTAATTCCACATAAAATAATTGTGATATATTAGTCCTTCGTAATGGACCTTAATCTTATTCTTGAAAGTGAACATGATCATAGTGTGTTCCAGAATCAACAAGCTTTACTATATAATGTGGAACAATAAATAAGAAAAATTGCAAAGATATGATCAACAGACCTCAAAAACCATTTCCTAGAACCTAGTTTTGGAGAACACTGTAAAGTTATTAACATTATTTAGTGGAAGGCAACTAGAGGTTATTCAGCTAAAGCAAGTTAAGCAACATTTTGTAGATGCTTTGACCTAAATGCCTAACACAAAAGTTTCTAAAGGATATCATATCTAAAGAGAGGAAACTTGAAGATTATAAGTATATATTAATTTCAAAAGTGTACGGTGCAATGTAGTTATTCAAAACATGTTCATCCTAAATTAAAGGACCTTGGTTATACCATATCCTACAACGTCAGTAATTTTGAATTTAATAAAGCTTTAAATGACCTTTGTAACTTAATTCCAATTCAATATTTTAAGAAACTTAGTTTAGGAGAGACAAAATCAATTAGGATGTCCATCCAACTGGGTAAAGATCAATAAGATATTTTTGAGATTAATAGAAGATTTCTAGGTTAAGGTAGACAAATTTATATATCCTAGGGATAGTTTAGGATATAGAAGAAGGCAAAGAAGTTCAACTTATCATTGGTTGATGTTCCATAGGCAAGGGCCTTGATCAATATACATCAATGTAAACTTACCTGTAAAATTGGAAATAAGAAAGTAAATTTTAATGTTTTTAATGCTTTAAAAATATCCCATGCATAGGGAGTCTTGCTTATGTATTGAGTATACTGATGAATGCGTTTTCGATATATTGAAGGAAATATATTACACTAGTGCTTAGTCAAAGGAAGATGCAAGAGAATAAGGAAAATAGGGTGAGAAATGAGGAGGGTGAGGAAAGCAAGCTTTATTTGAAGTGTTGAGACTATGGAATCATTTAAAACATCACTTGAAGCACCTTTAAAAGTGAAACTTAAACAGCTTTGTCATAGTTGTGGTGTGACCTTTTAGGGGATTCTACCACTTTACCAATTATTATTTTGCAAAGTTGACTAAAAATGAGGAATCATGATAGTTTATTGCATTGAAAATGCATATTAAGATTATTAGTCGATCTGTTGCAGCTATAAGAGGAATTAATCCATTATTATGATGCTCAAAATTTTGATAGAAGATAATTATGAACTAGCTAGACCATCTCTAAGAAGACTTAATCCTCATATGAAAGTTGTAAAATTAGAAGTCATTAAATTTTTAGATACTAATATTAAATATATCCTGTCTCAAATAAAGAATGGATGAGCCCAATGCACATAATATCTAAGAAAGAAGGAACAACTACAATGAAAATTGAACAAAATGAACTAATCTCCTCTAAAATGGATAGAATTTGTATAGTTTATAGTAAATTGAATAGTGCTACCCATAAGAATCATTTTCCTTTACTTTTTTATAATTAATTTTATTTTATTTATATTTTATTGCAATAAATAAAATATTAGAATATATATGAAAAATTACATACACATCGAGTATGCCATTATTTTAATACACACTTACACACATATATTGTAAAGATAAAAGAAACCTAAGAAATATTCGTTGGTTAATACGCACCATCAATGCAACATAGAATAGAAAATATGGTTCATCGAATCTCAAAATTTGCTCACAATTGATAAATTGATTAGATCCCTATAGGATCAAAACATATAAGATAGAAAATTAAGCCAGTCCAATTTCATCCCAAACATTTGGACTATTATCATAAGCTAGCACAATTCAATGTGCTGGGTTGGTTCAATCAACATACAATTGGTAATAGATTTCATCAATACAATACAATAAGTGTGCGTACTTTGGTTTTGGAAACTTGATCGGACCAGCTTTGGAAAATGGTAAAATCCCAACCATAAATTGGAAAGAGATTAAAAAAAATCTTGAACATTTGAATGTCACTTACATTGGTGAAGTAAAATTACTATATAGGATCACATGAATTATAATTGAATTATTTAGGCAATATCCAAATTATAACAAGTTTGATTTTACATTAATAAATAAGTTGAAGCTTTTTAATTCCTAATTTCACCATACTTTTCCCCCCTCTCCTTAGTGCACTTTCTATGACATGTGATTTAGTTATTACTTGATTTAGAGAATGTTTCAAATTTTTATTGACTTCATAATATCTTTTGTTAGCATTTTAATGTTAAGAATTGTTAACTTCTTGTATAGAGTTTTTTGTTACAAACAGTGTCCAATAACATTGAGTCATTGTAATAACAAATAGAAAAAAGGATTACAATAAACAAACCAATAGAAATCAGACCACAGTTGGTGCATCAACCCTGCTGCTTAAGCTATTGCCTAAGCGATGCCTTAGGTGACACTATTGCCCCTTGGTCACCTAGGCAACAACTATTTTTCTTGGTCCCCCCCTACTCGCTCAACTGATGAAACATGCAACGGTCTGGTGCTGGTTGTCTCACTTTTTGACCAATAGGAGAAGAGATGTTTCTTATAAATAGGGGATACACTTGGGGTCTTAGCATCTAGCAAAATTCATTGAGAACATTATAAGAGAGTGAGTGAAGTTCCACAATAGAGAGTTCCTTTTGAGAGTTGTTTGAGAGAGTTAAAGTTCCTTCTAAATTGTTGTGAGTACTTCTTGTGCGATTTGTCTCCTCCATCTTGTCCAATTTCCAAACAAGTTGTATTAGTACCTTGGTTCTAATACTTTTGATTTGAGGAGTAATTGAGGAATTAACTGACATCATGATCAAGTTGTTCCCTAGCAATTATGTAATTTGGAAGCCCAAAAAGAAGACCATTCGATTATATGAGATTGTGGAATCTGGTTGTTAGAGACTCTTCCAAACTCAAAGGTAAATCTAATACCAAATAGAAAGGAATGCATAGAAAAATGGTTGGTCAAATCCATGTTTAGATTGATCAAAGTGTTTTTGACCACATTTCTAAAGAAACTAGTGCTGATGATTTGTGGAAAAGGCTTGAAACAATGTATGAAAGAAAACATAAACTAAATAAATCTTATTAAAGAAAATCATTCAGCTTAGTTATAAAGAAAGTTTAAGTATGTCGGTGCATTTAAATGAATTTCAAAGTTTAATTCATCATTGTACCCCTTTGAGTTTGAATTAAATGATGACGAACAAGGCCATTTCCTATTCAGTTCTTTACCTAAAAGCTAGGAAATTTTATTGGTCACCATTTCTAATTCTACTCCAAATGGAGTTTTGACGTTAAATTTGGTGAAGGAAGCTTTTGTTTTTTGAAGAAAACTAGATAAAAGAGCTTGGACAAGAAAGTGCAAGTTAGGCCCTAGTTTCTAAAAGATGAGAAACTTGTGGAAGAAGCCAAAGGCAAGGCCTAAAAAAAGGGGGAGATCACTCAAGTGGTAAGCTTGTTAATTGAAAAGAGATTGAATGCTCTTATTATCAAAGAAAAGGTCACATTAAAAGTGAATGCCACTATCAAAATGAGATTCTTCTAAAGTAAGAGAATAAGAAAAGAAGCAAGAAAACAAACTCGAAGAAACAACTACAACAATTTCAAAAGGTGACGTAATAAGAGTAAGTGATCAACATCTTTGAATTTTACATTTCGAGATTTTTGTTAGGTGGTTGGTTTAGGGGCTTCTTATCATATTACTCCACGTACAGATTTCTTTTCTACTTATTCTTCAATTGAAATGATTTTGTGAGAATGGGTAACAATGGAATTTGTGAAATGTTGGGGTTGGTAATGTTTTCGTTACCACTAGCATGGGATGCAAATTAAAATTAAAAAAATTTAACACATGTACAAGACCTAAGGCTTAACTTAATTTCCACTTGAAAGTGAAAGTTGGACAATGAAGGATTTTCTTTGCCAATGAAATACGGAAGCTGACTAAGTGCAATTTAATTGTTGCTAGAGGTAAAAAGGTGGACATGTTTTATGTTACAAAAGCAAAAACTAGTAATGTGGAGGCTTGTTCCGTGCAGGAGCTTGTATTAAAGGAAAGCAACATACAATTGCTTTCAAAAGATATTCCTCTACTAGCAAAGAAAAACCCCTTGAACTTATACATGTTGATGTATGTCCAATGAGTGAAAGGATTCTTAGTGGGCTTTATACTTAGTGAATTTTATTGATGATTTGTTTAGGTAAAGTCTGATCATATACATTAAAGACAAAAGATCCAATCTAGTCTTTTAAAAACTGTCATGAAAGGTTGAATGTGAGACTTGCCTTAAATTAAAGTGTGTTAGGATTGATAATGGTGGAGAGTATAGAGGACCATTTGAATACGGTTGCAATAGCTATGGAATTTAAATAGAGAAGACTATTACAAAGACCTTACAAAAAGGATGAACCTGACTATTATTAAAACAGTTCGAGCCCCGCAATCACATGCAAAATTGCCAAATTTGTTTTCAAGGGGGGAGGCAATGAGGACATTCGTTGATTTGATCTACCTATCACCTTTTAGTTGCTTTGGATGGCGATATTCCAGAAAAAGGTTAGGTCCAGTAAACTTTTATTAATTTACATCATTTAAAGGTGTTTATGGGTTCACGTCAGTTTGTGTGTCAAGTTTTTGTTTATATCAAAACGATGAACAAAAATAAACTTGACCCTAAGTTAAGGGATTACATCTTTTAAGATATGGACATGAGAAGTTTGGTTATTAATTAAGGAAGCTAAACAAGAAAAACCTAATGAGAAGTCGAGATGTTACTTTTGTTGAAAATCAAAAAATTGAAGATATTGAAAAAGATAATAAAAGTAAATCCAACTTAGAAATTCCAATTAAAGACCCTCTAGTAACTCATAAAATGCTAAAGTTCTACAAGAAAATCCTAAAGAAAGACAAGAAAACGAAGCTACTTCAAATCCACCTCAACCACTTAGAATATCTGGACAAGAAAGGGGGTCGTCAGTAAGGTACAATCCAATTAAATACCTAATGTTAACTGAAAATAGTAAACTAGAGATACTTGAAGAAGCAATAAATCACAAATATAGTAAGGAATGATGAAAGAATGGAAGAAGAAACAAAATCCTTTCATGATAATCACACTTATGAATTTGTTAGCTTGCCTTTATGAAGGAAAGCATTCAAAAACAAATCGGTATTTAAGTTGAAACCAAATCAAGAAAGTCCCCAACTAAGGTACAAAGCGAGGTTAGTTGTTAAAAGTTTTGAGCTAAAATTTGGTTTTAGTTTTGATGAAATATTTTCCCCGAAGGTTGAATGACTTCCATGCAAGTTGTTCTACGTCTAGCTCTACTAGTCTAAACTTAGAAATAGAACACCTTCACATTAAAATAGTATTTCTAAATAGTGATCTTGAAGAAGAAAATTCCATGGAGCAACTAGAAGGCTTCAAGGTAAAAGGAAAAGAAAACTTAGTTGGTCAAATTAAGAAAAACCTCAGTGGACTTAAGTGAGCTCTTAGGTAGTGGTATAAAAAGTTTGATTCTTCCATGGGCAAACATAATTTTAAAAAGACAAATAGTTATCATTGTGTGTGATTCAAGAGGTTTGATGATGATTTTATAATTTTGTTGTTGTATGTTGATTATATGTTGATTGTTGGCCTTAACTTGAACAAATAAATAAGATGAAAGAGGAGTTGAACAACCTTTGAAATGAAAAACTTAGGACTAGAAAAAAAAATTAGGCATGCATATTTTACTAGATAGGCCAAGTGATAAAATCTGATTGTCTCAAGAAAATTATGTTTAAAAAAGGTGATTCAAAAGCTTGGATGGAAAATGCAAAGTTGGTAACAACCTCACTGAGAGAATAATTCAAGTTAAGTTCAAATCAATGTCCAAGCAATGAAGATGAAAAGAAGCATATGAGTAAAACTCTGTATACTTCAGTTATTGGGAGCTTGATGTATGCAATCGTTTTTACCATGCGGGACTTATCTTATGCAGTTGAACAAGTAATTTATTATATGTGAAATGCCAAAAAGAAACATTAGAATGTTGTCATATGGATTCTAAGATATTTGAAAAGTACAATCAAGCTTGTACTTTACTACACTCGAGGAAGGAATAAGCCCATCCTAGAAAGATACTCTGATGCAAACATGAAAAGTGAAATTGAGTAAGAAAGTCTACTTCTGATTATCAAATCACTTTTGTAGATGTTGCTGTCTTAGCAAAGCAAACTCCAAAAGTGTGTTAGCACTTTCCAACATAAAGGCAAAATAGATAGCGCTAACAAAGGCATGCAAGGAGTTGATTTGGTTAAAAAAATTCATTCTAGAATTGGGACGGAACCAAGGAGAGTACGCAATCAACTGTGATAGTCAAAGTGTAATTCACCTAAACAAGAACTTAATGTTTCATTCCAAATTTAAGCACATCAATGTTCGCTATCACTAGATTTGTCAAATTTTGGAAGAAAATGAAGTAAGTTTACAAAAAATACATACAGATGACCATAGAGTAGACACGCTCATGAAGGCTATAGAGTAGACACGCTCATGAAGGCCCTCATTTGACAGAAGATTAATACGTGTAAAAAAGTTGCATAATTACGATAAATTTTATATATATATTTATATATAAGTGAAAAGGGGGAGGAATGTTACCAATTGTTGTTGTTTTTATAGAGTTTTTGTTACCAACTGTGTCCAATCATAGTAAGCCATTGTAATATCAGATAGGAGAAACGATTGCAATAAACAAACCAATAGAATTCACACTAAGGTTGGTGAGCTATTGCCTGAGCAATGCATTAGGTGACATTGTCGTAGCAACCACCTAGGCAATAGCTATTTTTTTTGACCTATTCCAACTTGCTCCAGTAACGAAACAGGCAACAGTCTAACGGTAGTTGCCTCACTTTCTGACCAATGGGACAAGAGGATGCTTCCCATAAATAGGGGATGCACTTGGAGTCTTAGCATCCATCAAAAATTGTTGAAAACATTGTGAGAGTGTGAGTGAAGTTTTAAAATAGAGAAAGTTCTTTCTGAGAGTGGTTTAGACAAGTTAAAGTTTCTTCTAAATTGTTGTGATTAGTTTGATTGTATTATACACACTTTAATAGTGTTTATACAACTTTCAATTGAGATTACTTCTTGTGCAATTTCTCTGCACTTTCTTATCCAATTTCCCAACACTTAATTAACACAATTATAGATGCTAACTTTTTTTAAAAAATAGGGGTATTTTTAATTCGTTTCTAACTTTTAATACTTATTTTTTGTTTTGCATTATTTACTACATTTTTATATAACTTAACAATATAAATTAGGGATCCATAGCCCAATTTACTCTTTATTGTATGATCTGAAATGTAAAACATGGTTTAGTTAAGAGAGAACTCAAGAAATGGTAAGGCTTTTTCCCTCTCATTTGATCTCATAAAGTGCTTAGCATGCCTGTGTGCTTCAGTTTATTTGATTTGTAATCGCCTTACAATGCCGTTGTATCATTTTAGAAAATATTTAATTCAACAAATAAGATTTTCAGCATAATTTGTAATAAATTTGAAGGTTTATAAACTCGTCGAAACGCTTTGTTAAATTGTTTTAGTAAATAATTATGAGCTATGAAAATAAAACATAGAGACTGTGACTCCAGAAAATTGAAAATAAAAAGGAGCTTCCAACTTGTTTTGAAATATTTCATACACTATCTCATCTTATGTAATAAAATAATATAAATTTCCTTAACTATATTTTATCAATGACGTTATTCCTTTTTTTTTTTTTGGTTTATCAATATCATACTTAAAAAAAGCAGTGTTTGCTAAATTTAGCAATATTTTATACGTTCCAATAGCTTATGAACTTTTTAAAAAATTGCCAAACTCCCTCTTATAGGATGTTTAAATGGATTTCTAAACTTTCAAACATTATAAAACGTATTGGGCATTTTATAAGATAATTTAGAGAAATCAGTATAAAAGACATTACAAAGACACTTGTACCTAAAAATTAACAGAAGACTACTAATAAAAATTATTTATATTAGTAATAGTACATGATCGACGTGCGTACAAATTTTTTAAATAAATTACAATGAAGATCATTTCAGATTGTCACTGGTTCCTGAAAAGATGTGGTTTGATGTAATAATCCAATAGTTCTCCGGGAATCCTTGGCTTAGCTTATAATTTTTTTTTATTAATCTTTCTTGGAAAATAAAAAAAAATGAAAGATTTAGTTACAATTAGAAATTGACTTCTGAAGAAAACAAGAAACCAGCTTTACTGACAATGACCTATTTTTTATTTTGTCAATTCAATCCTCCAAAAAGAAGATTAGATTGAGAACTTGATCATTTTTAATAAGATTCAAGGAGACCCAGATATTTAAATTAATATGAATCAACTCTTATCCAACCTGACATATTTGATTCTATGCATAAACATTTTGTATTTCTTGTGAATTTTCATTGAGACTTGTACTTGGGAGAGCAAATATGTATATGGATGGAATCCAATATCAATAATTTGGAGTGTACGGTGACTCCTCTATTATCAATAATTGAGTGTACGATTGACTCTTTTGAAAAACATTGGTAAAATGACTTGAACCAACAGGGACATTCCAATTTATTAGGCCTTTGATACATTCAAATGGAAAGCCCCAAGGGCGCTGAATTCTAGAAGCCGTGCATTTTGTCGACTCCTTCCAAAAGATGCAAAGTCTAGCGAATTGAAAGCAAATTTAAAATTAAAAGAATAGGAGAAAATTATAAAATAAAAAGAGTGAATTAAAAAGATATAAGATGAAAAATATAGAACTATATTAAAAAGAGAACCGAAAGGAAAGAAAAATTAAAAAAAATGTCTTTAGTCTTGATATATGTCATAAAATATAACACGGATAAAAGAAATGAATAAATAGAATAAATTGAAGTTAGGAAGTGAATGAAATATATGAAAATTGAGGGAGTAAAGTAAAAGTATTATACATACATATATATATATATACATATATATATATGAACAATTAATGTTATTTAAGTAATTACACATTGTAGAACTAAATTTTCTTATTTTCTCATTATTTTATAGTATATAGATTCTATTTATTTAAAAGTTGTGTGGCAAACCCTATAATTAATGCTAAAATGATTCCACGTTGACTATTTATAACTCGCTAATTCTTTGTTATAAAATGGAAGGACAACTTCTAAGTTTGTTATAATACTTTTAGGCCAAAACCTTAAATACGAGTTATTGTATCTATTTATATATAAACATTTTTAGTTCAAAAGGAGTAAAATTACAATGATAAGGATATAAAAAATTTTAAGATGTGTCTATGCTGTACACGTGTCGGTTAACCAAGTTTTCATTAAATTTGATTTTTGCATTAGAAGGGGCTTGCACGTGTTATGTGGTACTAGGGTTGGGAGTTAGTTGAGCTACTCGACTCGACTCGTCGAGTAGCTCGACTCAAAGCTCGATTCGAGCTCGAGTATTGTCGAGCTCGAGCTACTCGAGTCACTTAGCGAGTCGAGTTCGAGTTGACTTTGTGTCGACTCGACGAGTTTCGAGTAACTCGACTCGATGGCAATTTTGTAAATAAGTCTTCATCCCATGGCATTTTAGACATTTATTATTTTACAAATATATTTTCGATTAATTAATTTTACCTATTCGAGCTCGAGAGCTCGATCGCATCTCGAGCTCGAGCTCGAGCTCCACTGTTACATTGTCGAGTCGAGCTCGAGTATACCACTACTCGAGCTCGACTCGACTCGATCTCACCCCTACACTGTGGTACCCAATGAAAACAATGTAGGTATGAAAACTTCTTAATTTTTTGTGCATTTTCAATGGTTTCCAAAAATAAAAATAAATGTTTTGATTTTTTTTTTGTAATTTTCGTAAATTCATAATCCACAATAGGGCTATGTATTGTGTAATAGGCTCACAAAACAAATTTATAAGAACAAAAATTAGAAGAGAAGAAAGTGAAGAGGAGAATACTTGAGAATTTTATACTTCTCAACTCAATCAATACTTTAGAAACTCTCTCTTCTACAACTCTATATTTTTTCTTCTTTCTTCTTCTCTTGAATTACAAATGACTTGCAAGACACTATTTATACTATTTTCTATCAAGAATGGACGGTGGTGCTTAAGAAGATCTAACGGTTCAAATTAATCATCACTTAATTATTTCACCTATCCTCACCTAACTTACCAAACGCATGAACATGGACACACACATTGTCTAAATACATCACCAACTCTATGTATCTAGACATTATTTCAATCTTCATACATACACACTCTAGAGGAAATAATTTTCAATACAAAATTAATTTATTTTTGATAGAAATGCTAGAAAATTAAGGTTAATTTCTAACACGGCCCCTTAAACTTGATTTTCTTATCCCGAACTGATGTCGCAACTTCTCAAAGACTTCTCTTTTTAGAGGCTTAGTAAAGATGTCAGCAACTTGTTCATCAGTATTCACATATTTTACTTGCACTTTCTTCCTTGCGATGCATTCTCTTATGAAGTGAAAGCGCGTGTCAATGTGTTTACTTCGATCATGGAACATAGGATTCTTCCCTAAAGCAATCGCTGATTTGTTGTCGACATATATTGTAGTCCCATCTTTCACATCAAGGTGAAGTTCTTTAAGTAAACTTCTTAACCACAATGCATGGCAAACACTTGCTGTTGCCGCAACATACTCAGCTTCACACGTTGATAAAGTCACAATTGATTGTTTCTTTGACATCCAAGTGAATGCTGTGTCTCCAAAATAAAATATAAATCCACTTGTACTCTTTCTATCGTCAAGATCACCAGCCCAATCACTATCAATGTATCCCTTTAACTTTATGTCTCCAGTTGCAGGATAGAACACACCATATTCAATGGTTCCTTTGATATATCGAAGTATCCTCTTTACAGCTTAAAAATGGTAACTTGTTGGAGTCTCCATGTAGCGACTAACAAGGCCAACTACATAAAGAATATCAGGCCTTGTGCATGTCAAGTACCTTAAACTTCCAATCAAGCTTTTGAATAAGGTGGAATTTACTGGATTTGCATTACATGTTTTGAGAGCTTCATTCCAACTTCTATTGGAGTGCTATTGGACTTGCAATCTTCCATTTTGAATTTCTTTAGTATTTTTTTGGCATAGTTCTCTTGAGAGATAAAGATGCCATCATCTTGTTATTTTGCCTCAATTTCAAGGTAGTAAACCATCAATCCAATATCAGTCATCTCAAACTCCTTCGTCATTGCTTTTTTAAAATTATCAATCATCTTGGAGTTATTACCTGCAAATATCAAGTCATCAACATAAAGACAAATGATTAATACATCACCATTCTTACTTGTGCTGATGTAGAGAGCATGTTCATGAGGGCACTTCTTGAATTCATTTTCTTGAAGGTATTGATCAATCCGACTGTTCCATGTCCTTGGTGCTTGCTTCAAACCATAAAGTGCCTTCTTTAATTTAAAAACTTTATTTTCATGCCTGCGAACAACATAGCCTTTATGTTGTTCAATATGCACCTCTTCTTCAAGAAATCCATTCAAAATAGCAGACTTTATGTCCATTTGGTGAATCTTCCACCCCATTTGAGCTGCCAATGCAATCAAGAATCTTATGGTTTCAAGTCAGGCTACTGGAGCAAATACCTCATTATAATCGATTCCAACTCTTTGCTTGTATCCTTTTACTACAAGCCTTGCCTTGTATCTTTCTATTTCTCCTTTTACATTCCTCTTCATTTTGTAAACCCATTTTACACTGGTGGGCCTATGTCCTGTTGGCAAAGTGGTCAACTCCCATGTGTCATTCTTCTTTATAGCTTCGATTTCTTCATCCATAGCCTTCCTCCACTCTTTGCCTTTTGATACTTCTTCATAATTGACTAGTTCAAAAACTGCAAAAAGACAAAATAAGTTTTGATTTTGGCTAAGTTGATAGATTTCATCCCAAGTCCTCGTTCCTTGTGGTCCAATAGCATTTTCATCATTTGATGATGTGGAATGTCTTGAACTTGATTCGGACTGCGAACTTGATTGTGGAGTTGATGGAGAGGAAGTTGTAGGCTTCATTTCTTCTTGAGTTTGATTTTTCTCCACCTCTATTGAATAAAATGTGAATTGCTCCTTGGCTTTCAAACTCCAATCCCATGAACTCTTCTCGCCAATGACCACGTCTCAACTAACTATGATTTTCTTTCCAATAGGATAATACACCTTGTACCCTTTGGAATATTGGTCATAGCCGATGAAAATATACATTTTACTTCTTTCATCAATCTTCTTTCTTTGTTGGTCTGGGACATGGACATGAGCAATGCATCCGAACATCTTCAAATGAGATACACTTGGTTTGTATCCACTCCATGCTTCTGTAGTGTCTTGTTCTCCACATTTCTTGATGGACACCGGTTTGATAAGTAGACAGCACAGTCTACTACCTCTGCCTAAAATTCTTTAGGCAAATTCTTGCTCTTCAACATGCTTCGAGCCATATTTAAAATAGTTCTATTCTTTCTTTCTGCTATCCCATTTTATTGTGGTGAGTATGGGATAGTCAATGGTCGCCGAATTCCATTCTCTTCACAAAACTTTATGAACTCTTTTGAAGTGAACTCTCCCTCACGATTAGATCCGTTGACTTGATTTTGAATTCACTTTGTTTTTCTACGAGGACTTTGAACTTTTTAAATGTTGAAAGTGCTTCAAATTTCTATTTCAAAAAATAAACCCATGTTTTTCTACTATAATTATCAATAAATAATAGAAAATACCTATTTTTTCCCAAAGATTCTGGCTCAATGGGTCCATAGATATCACTGTGGATCAATTCCAATGGTTGTTTGGCTCTCGACATTGATTCTTTTGGAAAGCTTTCTCGATGTTGTTTTCCAACAAGACAACCTTCACATAGTTGATCAGGTTGATTGATTGATGGAAGCCCTCTCACCATCTTCTCCATGGATAACTCCTGTGAGCTTCTAAAGTTAAGATGTCCAAGCCTTATGTGCCATAGCTATGACTCTTCTTCAACGCAAGCTTTCAAGCATTTCGCCACATGGGTGTTGATATTCATTAAGAACATTCGGTTCTTAGTTATTGGCACATGAGCCAAGAGATTTCCTTTGTTATCTTTGAGATAGAGACTCTGATTCTTCAAATGGATATCATATCCCTTCTCCAACAATTGCCATAAGCTAAGAATGTTAGTCTTCATACTTGAAACATAGTACACATTCGATATGAATTGGTGGTCTCCGTTCTTCAGTTTGATGAGAATTTTTTCTTTACCTTTGACAGGAGCCTTTGAAAGATCACCAAAAGTAATATTTCCCATCACAGATTCATCCATCTCAATAAACATGAGCCTGTGACCGCACATATGATTACTTGCACCAGTATCAAGGTACAAAGTATGCATTGACTCTTCATTTTATCCCTTGTGTGCCAGCAAGATTGTATTTTCAACTTCATTCGTTTCTTCAACATAAAAGGACTTTTCTTTTTTCTCATCTCGACACTCATATGAATAATGTATGTACCTTTGACAATTGTAGCATTGTACCTCCCTTTTGTCTTGCCTTTGATTGTAGCTACCTCTTCCTCGATCTTTTGATGATCGAAACTTGTTTGACTCAAAATTTTTGTTTTGATCTTGATAGCTTTCACTTCTTCCTTGACCTCGACCTCGGCCTCGACCATGTCCATGACCTCGTCCTTAGCCACGATCACGTCTAACTTGATTCCAATAAGCATTGTCCTTTTCTCTAATGCTCATCTTCACTTGAAGGGCTTGCTCAATTGATTCTTTATTTCTCCTTTTGATTTTCTCTTCATGAACTTGCAATTGCCGGTAAGCTCATCAACGGGCATGGTCTCAAGATTATTAGATTTTTCAATTGCTACAACTACATGATCAAACTTTGAATCAAGTGATTGAAATATCTTCTCAACGACTCGACTATCCAGCATTTTTTCACCATTTCTTTCAAGTTGATTTGCAACCATAGTGACTTGAGAAATATATTCAAACACTTCTTCAGAGTCTTTCATTTGTAAGATCTCAAATTCACTTCGAAGGGCTTGAAGTCGAATCTTCTTCACTTTATCAATGCCTTTAAAGGCATTTCCAAGGATATCCCATGCCCTCTTAGAAGTAGTTACTTGGGCAATTTTCTCAAAAATTAAATCATCCACACTGAGTTGGATAAGTGAAAGTGCCTTTTGGTCTTTCACTTTAGCCTCTTTAACGGCCTTCTTCGCATCCTTGTTTGCAGTAGCCAAATCTTCTGGTACAAGAAATTCTTCTTCTACTGCATCCCATACATCTTGTCCACCAAAGAACGTCTTCATTTGGATGCTCCATTTTTCATAATTTTCTTTTGTGAGTTTTGGAATTTGAAGGACTCCACTAGCAACGACCATTCTAACAAGGCTCTGATACCACTTTGTTGTGTGGTGGGCTCACAAAATAAACTTATAAGAACAAAAATTAGAAGAGAAGAAAGTGGAGAGGAGAACACTCAAGAATTTTATACTTCTCAACTCAATCAACACTTTAGAAACTCTCTTCTACAACTCTATATTTTTTTCTCCTTTATTCTTCTCTTGAATTACAAATGACTTGCAAGACTCTTCTATTTATACTATTTTCTATCAAGAAAAGACGGTGGTGATTAAGAAAATCTAACGGTTCAAATTAATCACCACCTAACTATTTCACCTATCCCTACCTAACTTACCAACCACATGAACATGGACACACACATTGTCTAAATACATCACCAACTCTATGTATCTAGACATTATTTCAATTTTCGTACATACACACTCTAGAAGAAACAAGTTTCGATACAAAACTAATTTATTTTTGATAGAAATGCTAGAAAATTAAGCTTAATTTCTAACACGATGTTTGTTTTGCATTTTTAGCAGCCTAAAAACACTCACTAAATTATTACATTTTTTAAATTTTTATCTTTTTCTCTCTCTTACTTTTACACAATTTTCGAGACAAAAAACTTAAAAACACAAACTAAAATTTAAAAATAAACATAATCAATAAAAAAGTACGTGTTTTATTTTAGAATATTGGCTACTCAAATATACATAAATAGTTTCTTTACTTAAAGATGCATAATAGTTTAAATATAAATACTAATACTTTCCTATAAATTTTTATTTGTTTTCATTTTTTTGCAAATCGTAAAATATTAATATAAATTAAAATAGCTTTTTATGTCTTAGTTGTAACCACCTGGTTTGAAGAAAAAGAAAAGGTGTATATCTATATATGTGTGTGCAATTTTTCATCAAAATTTCATTATTTCAGCTACCTGAAAATGCCTAGAAATTATTAATTTAAGATATCCAAAATTTTAAGCACTTGCTAGGTTGTCGTAAATTAAAATATAAATTTTAGACATTTTAAAATTTTTATAAATGTACAATTCTAATATATATATATATATATATATTTATATCATAATTGAATATCTCTAGATTTCTTAGTTGTGTAAGAAACTAATTTTGATAATACACACACACACACGCACACATTGGGGCTGGGAAGGTTCTTTCTTCTTTCTTAGTTGAGCAATCATGTGAGGGGTCATATTTATCAAAAAAAAACATAATTTTTGATGTGAACGTTAAGTCAAAGTAAGAAGAATACATGAGGATGTCTAAAGGACCCATTACTTGAGCTAAGGCTAAGAAGCCATGGCTGCACTTGTGCAAGACATTTAAGCTGATTTTGGACATTTGGAAAAGTTTTGGGAATCAAAAAGACCCCGTGGATTAATCTGATGTATTGCATGGATCAAGATGGTGAATTTAGACCAAAGGAATTGATCCAGGGGAAATCCAAACTGATCATTACCCAAGCAAATTGATTTGGGAAGCCTGGATTGATAGATTGGAATACACACCTTTCATAATTACAATTACAAAGGGGATAGATTAATCAAACTGTAATGGATCCATAGAGCTGAAGTTCCACCCTTTGAATTACAATTGTGCTAAGGTCAAATCAACTGAAGCCAAGGCGGATCAATATTTCTGGACATAGGCAATATGGCATAGAATGATTGCTACATGTCAAGATCAATCCTAGCATGGATTGATCAAAAGACACCAAGATCAACCGCAGCCCATCATGGCCCAAAGATGTTACCAAATTTAGGAGATCCTTTTTCGAATTAAAGTAGGACTTTCCCTAGGTTGTGTTACAATATTTTAGGATTATTTTAGCCAAATTTTAGAACTATAAATAGGGTCTTTGGCTTAGTTTAAAACAACTTTGCAACTTGATTAATAAGATTGCCTTTTTTTCTTATCTTTCCTTGCAATTGAGTATATCTCAATTCTTTTGAAATCAAAATCTAAATTAACTTATTTTGGGTTGTCCCTAAACAATTTATAACATATCAACCAACAAGGAATGTTGATGTAGCCACTCTATCTCTCCTACAATTATAAATAGGAGTCAAACTCATAGAAAAGGAGGACGGGAAGCCCATAAAGTGAAGCAGTAAAAGATTTGAAACTCTCCAAATCCTCTTTGGAATTTTCAAGAATATTTAAAGTGTTCTTCATCAAATTTAAAGAAGTTTGCTGTGTTCTTTCTCAAATTCAAGAAGTTCGTCATGTTCTTCATCAAATCCAAAGGGGTTCATTGTGTTCTTCACCAAATTCCAAGAAGTTCGTCATGTTCTTCGCTAAGTTCAAATAAGTTCATCATGTTTTTTATCAAATTCAAGGAGTTCGTCATCAAATTCAAAGGACAGAAATCAGAAAGTGAAATAGCTGAAGACTTGAAACTCCTCAAATTCTCTCTAGAATTCCCAAGAATATTTAAAGTATTTTTCATTAAATTCAAAGAAGTTCACCAAGTTCTTCACCAAATTACAAGAAGTTCTTCATGTTCTTCACCAAATTCTAAGAAATTCGTTGTATTCTTTGCCAAATTCAAAGAAGTTCATTGTGTTTTTCACCAAATTCCAAGAATTCGTCGTGTTCTTCACCAAGTTCAAAGAAGTTCATCGTGCACCAAATTCAAGGATTTTGTCACCAAAATTCAAGGCATTCTTCATCAAAGTCCCTAAATTCAGTATTTGATCCAAAATCGTGCTAAGCCCGAAGATCAGTGTTGCTGAGAAACTAACAACACTCAAGGAAGATCAAACACAAGCTCTTTCTTTAAAGATTGTGTGAGCTTCAAGTCAAGCATTCTCAAAGGAAGAATCAGAGGATTGAAGTTAGAGAATAAAACCCATAAAAATTCAAGTTGATTCAAATTATCCGGTCTTACACCAAATTTTCTTGTTATTCAAGATTTTTGTCCTACACAAGTCATGTTGCTATCTTTTCTATCTTACGTTTTCATGACTGAGTCAATTGGTATCACAGTTAGTTATATTAGATTCCAATCTGATACCTAGTCTTGTTACCAATTGTATCTCTCCTTTTTATCCATTCCTAATTTTTTTTCTAGTTTCCTTCACCTTTATCCATCCGTATTCCTTAAATTCAAAAAAAAGGTTGTTATTTTGTGTTTAGATTGATTTAGTTGGTGTGAGTTTTTGAATTTTGTAAGAGACAAAAAAAGGTAAAAAAAAAAATTAAGAGTTAGAAAAGCTGAATAGAAAAAAAAAAGGAGAAAAAAGGAGATCTGATAAAAAAATAATGTTTGAGAAAAGGGAAAAATATGGAAAAAGATCAAGTGAATTTTTGTGGAGTTTAGGGTGAAAGGAATTGAATTTAGATTGAATTTCATGAGGAAGATAGAAATTTTTGTTGTAGTAGCCACCGCAATTGATCGCGCCATCAACTGGATCAATCACCGCACGAATTGCCTTAGATCAACTCTCTAGAAAACCCTGTGAGAATGATTACATTATATCTTGAGTCTTGATCCTTTAACTAAAGATTGATCTTCTTGTCCAAAGATCAATTGCTTATATTCCCTTCACCTAAGATTTATTGCCTGTGACTTATGATCGATTGCTCCATCTCTTTTCTTCACTAGATTGATCTTTTTAAATTGTGTTTGATCACCTAACCCCTTTTTGACCTCCAAATCTATTTTTCTTATTCAAGATCAATCCTACAACCTATATTTTCACTTTTGTTGCACACTTCTATGTTTTGGGTACTCAATTGAGTCATTGGGGATTTTTTGGAATCACACGAGGATATAAGATTTGAGAGATGATCCTATTTCTTGAGGGATTTTGTGTGTGATATACAAGTGGAGGTAAGAATTAAGTGTCATTCCTATAAGTTTTTGGAGAATTTCACATTGCACACATGCTTGTATTTTACTATATCACTTTTTTTTTTTTTCAGGATGTTGGAAGATTCTAGAGTTGGAGACAACACATTTAATATGAAGTAGTTGATGGAGACACTAGCTAATATTAAACGAAGGTTGACTTGGCAATGTCACATGCTACTACACAAGGTAGTTTAGTGCCCTAATGGGATTGGAGTAGGGATCAACTGGTGCCTAGATGTGATATGTAAATGAGGATTATTTTGATTTCACTAATGAGTTTGAGAGTGATAACACCCCTAGGAGACAACTGAGAAGAAATTGCAATGATACTAAGACACTGAATAAGGTTAAACTCACCATCCCTTTATTTTAAGAGTGATCCAACCCTAATGCCTACACTATGTCTTGAAAAATCCTTTTTGCACAGCTCTTGCATAGACAATTTGAGCTAAAAGGTTTTTCTAGACAAGAAACGAAGGAGAAAGGGTGGTTTTCTTTCTTTGCTTTAAGGGTGCACAAAAATTGCTGATTTAATTGAGTGCTAAAGTGTGTTTAGAACTCTTCTAATCACACTTAAATAGTTAAGACACTAGGGTTGCAAGTCATACTTTAAAGCTTAACTCATGGAACTTTATTATTAATCCTATTAATAATATGCAGTCCATATATATCCTTAATTATTAATATTAATCCACATTAATAATTGAGGTCTGTTTAGGCCTAATTTATTTAATTTAATTAATCTCTATTAATTAAATTAAAGATCCATTGTGCTTCAATTAATTATCATATCATTAAAAAACACAATAGCAATTCATTTAGTCTAATTTAATTGCAACTAAACAAATTATTTTACAAGTCTTCTTAAGCCTCATTTGGAACCTACCAATTTAACTCTCTCCGTACGTTGCAACTTTTGGGGTGTGACTCTCTAAGTTCATCTTTAATTGGTAACTAGCATAACTCAAAGGAGTTTGGTAATGTCTAGCCTATGACCTATATCATAGCTCAACTAAGATGAACTAAAATAAATCATAATAAACCCTTCCAGTCATGAATATCATGCCGTATAGCCCTTTTGTCTTACTTTATACCAATTATCTAGAGTTATGGATTTAATCAAATTTAGAAATTCAGTTATATGACCAATTAACATTACCTTATGATATAAATGCTTCTAATGGAAAATCATTTCCTATCACCGACAACCTTGGCCAAGGGTTTCCATCTCATGGAACAAAGTTCTTACTTACTTGTAAGGATACAAATTTCTTGTTAAACACACATATGCCTCCATATGAAGTCAAGTAATGGAACATTAGGCTCGTGACCCTATCCCATAATAGGATAAATATTGACCTTTAATGCCCTATTGACATGTTAACCATTATGCGCATGAGACAATCTTGTCATCTTAAGTCTAAGGTCTATGAGTATTTAACGTGATCACAAAGTAGGATATTGATGGTCAAGAGTGAACTCCATGTGTAACGAGTCATTATCTAAATGCCTAGTCTCTAATGACAGATCCACACACGTGTATTCTCAATATCTCATACTGAATGACATGGTACTCATCGTACAAATATAAGATATACAAGTCATATCGACTCTCTAATGCCTTTTAGAGTGTCTATGACTCGTAAACTAATTTTAGTAATTGACTTCTAAGACAACATTAGATCCACATTCATAATCCTTTATAAATTAGACCTTCTTAACTCAATCACGTAGGCATGTGCAATATTTTATATCAATCAAAATTTACATGCATGAAAAAACTTGACAGAACATTGACATGAAAAATCAATATTTTATTAATTATTGTGAAAAAGTACATATACAACCACTATATCCTTGACTATCACTCATTTTCTGTTAGCATTGGAGGGCATATCACTAATGGCAACACACCTTGCTTGTTTGTCGTTTAATGAGGTAGTTAAATTACATGGCACCTGTAGGACCATTATGTCAAACAGAGATGTTAAATTCCTTGGTTACTTTTGAAAGACGGGGGGGAAATTGAAGACTAATCTTTTATTTTCTGCTACTAGCCATCCAAAAATAGATGGTCAAACCAAAGTTATTAATAGACATTGATTGCTTTTTGAGGGCTTTGATTAAGAAAAATATTATAAGTTTGAAAAAAGTTTTTGCTATATGTACAGTTTGCATATAATAGAAGTAGGCATTCTACCATTGACATGCCACTTTTTGAAGTTGCTTATAGTTTTAATCCACCAACACCATTAGATTTATTACCATTCCCTTGTAATGAGCAAATGAGTATAGATGATAAATGAAAGCATGTAAAGCAATGACATGAGAGGGTTCAACAAAATATGGAAAAGAAAATGAATAGTATGCATGGCAAGCCAACAAGGGATACAAAAAGATAGCATTTGAGCAAAGAGATTAGATTTGGATGCATATACAAAAAGAGATATTTTCAGAGCAAAGAAAATCTAAGCTTAGGCCAATAGGGGATAGTCCATTTCTAGTCCATTTCAAGTGCCAAGAGAGAATTCATGACAATGCCTACAAGTTGAAGCTTCTAGGAGAGTATAGCATAAGAATTACATTTAATGTTATTTATTTATGTCCTTTTGATATAGGAGATGAACAAGAAGGAGAATTGAGGATAATTCCAATTCAAGAGGAGGGGATGACACAAACATCGAGTCAAAGTAAGAAGAATACATAAGGATAATTAGAGGGCACATTGGTTGACCAAGACTCATTTTTTGCCTTAACTCTCAACATTGATGTATGAGGCTTACTTTCCGGGAAAATTTTGATATTCAATCTACAACTTGAATGGGTGTAAATGGATAGTGAACTTCTCAAGCATTTGGCCACAAGCTTGAAATAATGATATTTCTAAGAAACTTCCTTTTTTAAAACTCTCTATGATGTGATTAACTTGAAGCATGAGTATCTCAATCAATCCCTTGAGTTTTATCAAAGCTGTATGTTTTTCTCTTTCAATTCAATTGTCTTGACCTCTCACTTTTGCCTTCTAAATTTCATCCATTTTATTGGCTTTAAAGATAGAAATGATTTCCAAGAAATCTAGCTTATTTGTTGCAAAATAGCTAAATCTATTGCCTACTATGTTGGGATATCTAGTGCAACATATTCATGATTTCTTTCTAGAATTTATGGTAGATCAGCATCCTCGCTTAACTAAAAAGATCTGATCATCATTTACAAGTCATTTCTTAATTGGCTAGATGAGATTTGGTTGAGATATGATCAATTATCATATCTACCTATATTTTTGTGGATAAAACAAGTCAACTCTATCCAAACTAACAACTTATAATCTCTTAAAAATAATAAGTCAATAGAAAATTTTTAAGCTTATGGAAGAGCAAATCTAGTTATAGGTAGTAACATAAATATAACTAATTTCAGGGTAGGTACCGCTACAACATTCCTTGGATAGATTGCCATAAGTTTAGAAGTTTCATAAAAATTAAATTTTCCATATTACCACTACATAATCCATTAGGGATCATGCTAAAATAATAACAACTATGCAAAGCATGCACACGTAACATTAACATTCTCACCCATTACCATTATGAGGCACAACAGGAATACATAATAAGAAAATCATCTTCATTCATACTTGCCAAAGTTAAAACGTTGAAGTATATGTTAGAACACATTTTACAACAAAGTTGTACCAAGCTTAACAAAGCAATATCTAGACTCATAGGTAACTTCACATAGCTTCAGAATATAAGAAATCCTTGAAAACTAAAAAGAAATCCATAACAGAAAGCTATTGCTATTAGAGCATAAGAAGAAGTAATTTGAGCTAGCTTTAAAATACTACCAATACAGAGTCATCATTTAAAGTCCTACTCCCTTAAATGGCATCTCACCATATCATTCTCACTCCCCCTTAATGGCCCCTCAATAAATCACTCCCCCTTTGTACCGTAGAATGATGAAGGGCAACATGCAAGGTAATGGCATCATGATCAGATTTAGCTCCAAACAATCCAAATGTAACCATGTCAACATGGGTGCCCAAGGGTTTAGTCTTAAAATCGTGTGTTCTTGAAAATGTTGGAATAGTGGGTAGGACAAATCGCATAATGCCAATGTACTTATCCAACTATAACTTCTTCTCCTATAGTTGTGCTATTTTGTGCTCCAAATTTTTAGAGGGAAACCAAAATGTCAAGCATTCACTCCGAATCCAATGACATAAATGCAGGTGTTTCTATTGTAGATAATGCTCCCTTCAAATCCTTTACCATTCTAGTTATACAAAGCTTCAAAGCATATCTCATGAAAGCCTCCAAACATAAAACTTTGCTTCAATCTTCTTGTTCAACTAATGGATGGAGTATTTCCCTAAAACTTTGTCAGTGCTCTTACTTCTACAAATTTTCAACCTCTAGTTCATGTGTTGCTGACGATGCTCTAACTATTTGTAGATCAACAACAGCACTTATTGGAACATATGGTTTAGGTTCTCCAAGTATTTCAACTTCAATTCCTACCTTTCGTCTTCTTCATTACCACTTCTATTTTCTTAAAGAACTTATGTAGATTCAAGTGGTATGGCAGCAAGTGGATGTAAGTTTATTGGTTGCTCATACTCAACCAATGTTATCCAAGTAATTTTCAATGATAAAGGAACATCATGATTAGATAGCTTGAAGAAGAACTTCCTATGGTTTTTCTCAATAAAACCTCAAAGAAATTTAAAAGGAGAGGATTTTTAAATATTAGATTTAAAATAGTAAAAAATACTCTTTTTTATGACTTTCTTTCTACTCTACTGATATATGGATTCTTGTAACAATGCTTGGCCTAGAATTTTAAAAATCATCTAAACTATAGAAAGATTTGATTTTGATTTAATCTTGCTACAATCATACAGTAAAGTTAGTAATAGATGCATCACAAATTCAAACTTGCATTAAATTTTTTTCACCTCCCTAGCCATATCATCTACTTTTGCCACCAAAAATTGAAAATCATCTTATGGATGTGATATTTTTCTCCATTCATCTTCTTTCTTTAATTTTTTTTGAATATAAAACTATTTTTTAAAAAAAATATTGTGCAAAAAATAAATTCATTAAAAGGAAGATAACACTTTAATTGGGTAGGCAAATGCCTATTGCACTCCCTAATATCTCAAATTTTGTTACATCTAAGGCCTATGTGAAAAACTTAGCAAACTATTGGTATGCTGAACATATTTAGCCACGACCTTCATTTGATATAAGCAATAACCATATCCTGCCAGTTTTTGCTAGTCAATCCTTTTAATATCTTTAGTCCTCTACTCATCAAACAAACTAACATTAATAGCTTCTGGAGAGTTATCCCATCCATCTCTAGATAAGTATTGAGGAATTTAAATATCATCTTTAGAACCTAAACAGTTGTTCCATCATGTTGTTTTTTTTGATATTTTGCTATGTTGGTCTTTCACTAGTTCGTTTTCTTTCCTTGACTTTTTAACCCATATTCACCTAAAGAGAATCTATTTGGAATAGATTTGCTTTTCGTCCATCATGTGTTTCAATATCTTGTAGCAAGAAGAAATATGATGACCACTATATGACCTTTATTTAGCTTCTTAACAGATTGTTTTTCATCCATCATCTTGGGGTAATGTTGTAACATTTTAAGGAATAGGTCCAGTTTTCTTCACAAATTTCATTACCTGCCCTCCAGACGAACTTGAACTAGCTTGGCCCATGTATCTAAATCCATGATGATCTCCAGACAGGTTGGGTAAGGATGTCCTCTAATTTCACCTTTCTAACATTCAACTTAATCAATACTGTAGCTGACTCTTCTACTTCATATTAGAACTATTTATAAGACATTTCTAAATTGTGAAAATCTTCTAGTAACTTAGCATGTGAGGCACATATTTCATCTTTCTTCTTTTGGAATGCCTCGTTCTCCACTTCAATTTTGTAATTGCCGTTGTGGGTAGCTAACATCTTCTTCATTAACGTCTGGTTGATTTTCAGTAGCTCTTAACGAGAAACCTCATCATCACTCCTACTACAGTAATTGGAAACACTAGATGTTACAAAAGATGTTACAACATCAAATACAACACCACCCTTATTCTTCTATGAAATTAAGTCAAATGGGGCGTGGTTTTTGGTACGCTCGTCACCCTCTTCACAACTCTCCCCAATCCATCGTCACTCCATATGGCAACTTGGGATCTTCCTTGCTTTTTCAAGCATTGGTAAATTCTGATTGAATGTGGCTGTATCCTTGGCATTTAGTACATGTGATTCCCTTTCTAACTTTTAGCACTTCAGGTTTTTATGGCTTTCACTAATTCCTTTTTGAGACTTTCTTTCTAGATTTATTGTTTCTAGGAAAGTTAGAACATTCCTTACCTCTCCTTAAGACTTATGTGAATTTTCTGATCAGATCTATTATTTCATCCTCAACATTTCATGCTACTCTTCGTAGTCATCATGTTTATGGTTAATAGTAGGTGATCATAGTGCCATTCATTTTTCTTTTTTGATTTGTGTGAAGTTCATTTCATAGGTCTACAACAACTTTACCAATTCGCCCAGCTACATTGTTGCAACATCTTTGGTTCTTTGATTGTAGCAACCTTTGCAGTAAAATGCTCAGGCAACTACCTCAATGTCTTTCTTACTAGCTTCATGTTTAAGTATATTTTTGCCCAACCTATATATTTGATTGGTGATATCGCTCAATTTTGTGTTAAAGATAGATACGTCTCATCATCACCAATTAGGAGATTGTAAAACTGGGATGCTAGAATTTAAAGTTTAGACATGCGCACATAACTTGTAGCTTCATACACATTTATTAAAATCTACCAAGCTTCTCTTATTGTATTATATGTTGCAAAAAGTTTGAAGATTTCTTCATCAATGCCAATAAAAATTGAATTTATTGTTTCGAAGTTCCTAAGTATTGCTCTTTTTTTGCTTGGAGTCCATAGCTTGATGTCTTTCCAAACAGTTTCGTTGTCTACTTCATGCATTTATGGCGACCAATCTTCTTCTATGGTAATCCATACCTTTTCGTCCAAAAATTTGATGAAGTATCTCATTATGGCTCTTCAATACAAATAATTTGAACTATTCAAAAGGAAAGGACATAATACAGATGCTCCTTTTTTGGTACTGATTGTTTTGTCAGCCAACATCCAAAATTTCACCCACTTAAAACACAAGCCAGTCTACTGGGCTTTAATACCACTTGTTAATTAGGTTTTTCATTTTTGCTATAAGCTATGTTGGAATAATTTGTACCAGACACCCACAGACATAGTATAAAGGTAAACAAGGACACCAAGAGTTTGTTTATGTAATTTGGAGATAATCCTCCTATGTCTGCGAAGCCACACTCAATAATTTCTTCTAACAAATGTTACAACAATTGTTAGGACAAGTTAGTTCCACTAGTACAAATAAACTCGCTTAAGTTAAAATCTCTTAGGGCTTCAACTCGTTAACGTGTTTTTAGTTTAAATTCCTTAAACAGTAAGTCTCTTTACTTCTACTTGACCAAAACTCTATTTTAGCTTTAACTCTTAACGTTGATGCCATCAACCTTTACTCTCCCAAAAAATGTTGATCTCCAATCTACAACTTAAATAGTTGGGGATGGACTATGGACTTCTCAAAACATTCGACCACAGGCTTCAAGCAATGACATTGCCGAGAAAGTCCTTTTTTGATTTTTAGAAGTCTCTAAGCCTTGATTTACTCAAAGCATGAGTATTTCAATAAATTACTTGAGCTCTCTCAGAGTCTTATGTTTTTCTTTCTCAATTCAATTGTTTTTCTTTTTACTTTTCCTTCTAAAATTTGTCCATTTTATCAACTTGGAAGATAAAAACAAACTCTTAATAAATTTGACTAATTTGATATAGAATATCCGAATTTGTTGCTTATTCCATTCAAACATTTGGGGCGACATATTTGGAATTTTCGTCCTCTCACAATTTTTTGGCAATTGGCATATTCTCTTACTTAGGAAGATTTGATTATCATCTGCAAATTATTCTTTAATGGGCCAGATGTGGTTCAGTTAAGATATAATTAATTACCAAATCTTCTTATATCATTTTAGATACGACAAATCAATTCTATCCAAATCAATAAATTGCAATATCTTAAAAATAGCAGGCCAACAAAATATCTTTGAGATTATGTAAGAGAAAATTCGTCTAAAGGCACCAACATAAATTTGGCATGTTTCGCAAAAATATTATTACAACATTCCCTAGACAGACTGCCATAAGTCGAGAAATTTCATAGAAATTATATTTGTCAAATTAATGCCACATAATCTATTAATAACTATGTAAAGCATGCACATATGACATTAATAATATTTATTTAAAATTAAATTAATAATATTATATATATATTTATATTTTAAAAATTAATCATTATTTTTATATACTATTATATTATTTAATTATTATTTTATATTATATATATTTATTTAAATAAATAAAAAAATTTTAAACATCAAAACTTACTATCAACATATTATTTCTCACAACACCAACTTTCAGTAAACCTTGTCCTTGACAAAAGCCCCTACCCAACATAGCCAAAGTTAATTAATTGTAGGCGGCTGGAGCATGACATGACCACTGCAGTGCTTTTAATAAAGGGATAAAGATTGATTGCTTGCTATCAGCCACACTTGGGGTGCATCCTACCACAATTTCACATCATTTAAATCACTAATGCGAGTCAATTCAAGAAATAAATACTGAGCAACGAAAACCACAAAAATAAAGATAAAGAAAAAAATAAAATTTGTCCCCAAATTAATTTCAACCGTAGGCAACTGAGATGGCTTCCTTACTCCATAATCGTACTAACCAGTTCTAGAATCCATACTCAGCACATGCAAGACATCCTTAATTTTCTAGTATCATTCTCCATTGCAATCGAAACAACTTTATACAAATTTTTAAAACATAGAAAACCTGACTTATCTATTGCTTGTGGGGCTATATATATATATATATTTGAATAATTTTATATTATGTAGTGAAACTTCCCTTCTAATAATAATATATAAAGTTTGACTATATAATGTAAAATTATGTAAATAACTTTAATTTTTGATAGTTTATCTTTTCACTGTTCTTTTAACTTTCATTCATATAATTCACTTCTTGATTTTAATTTATATGATTTTTATTTTTAAATTCTTTTATCTATTTTTATTCTATACCATATATCAAAAGAAAAGACATAATTTTTACTATATTATTAAATTACTATAATACCCTCATTTAAATAATTTTTTATTTCTCCATTTTCTTTTGACATAACTATATTTTTCTCTTATACTTTTAATTGATTTTAATTCTTTGTTTCTATCTTTTTATTTTAGTTTCCAGATGCTCTTAATTTTAAATTAATATTAATTCTATTTTAATTTGTTAAAATAAATAAAATAGTTTAATTTATATAAAAATTTGTACATTCATCAAGTGTTCCTTCTTAATTATATATTCCTAGAAAGTTTTCAAATAATTGATGGATAAAAAGCTAAGTGAAGAAGCAAGTGAAGCAAGTAACCAAATAAACCAAACATGCTTAAATAAAAATGTGTACAACGATTCATACTTTATCTTGAGTAATTGAAATTAAATGGTGTAGACGAAAAATGATAGAAGAAATGACAATAAGACGGTTTTGCCCCCATAGAGACTCATACAAACAAAAAATCTATGAACAACATCCTCCTCCAATGATACAAATATTATAGGAAAAAAAGTGAAAAGGAGAGAAGAGGGGGGAAAACAGATATTCAATATATAAAATTTCAATCAAACAAATATGTTAAAATGTAAAATTAAGTTATTGTATAAATATTCTTCTTAAAACCCAAAAATGGATAAGGCAAACGAACAAACCAAAGATATAAAGATAATAAAGAAATATATAATAGTGCATTACCACCTCCCAATGTATTAAGGTTTGAAACCCATTATAGAAATCAATTAAGGAGTTACAATAAAAAAATTAATTCATAATCTTTCTTCTAAACTAGTTAGCTCATTTATTTGTGCAACATGTAATATTATTTTTTTCACACAGTTCCGTATAAGTGGAAATATTATTATCTCCACTTTAATGATAAAAAAATTCTTTCTTTCTTTTTTTTTGCATCTGATAATAACCTGTTATTTAAATTCAAAAAACAATTTCTATCTCCAAAAGATTAAAAAGTTTAATAAAAATTTTGAAGTATATTACATCAATGTGGATGGCAAATTTGCAAGCTAGTTCAACTTATACGGTTACAATTATTAACATTATTATAAAGAACAGTGACTTTACTTGATTTTTTTAAAAACTTTTTAGTAAAAAGTAAATCTAGCTACACATTACAGGACAAATAAACAGTTCACATCCGTTTGCTTTTATGCACATATAATTGAAAGGAAATAATGTAAAGATTCTAAAAAGAAAAACTGATTGCATTCACATTTGCTAATCAAATACAATCAGAAATGAGAATCAGTGTACTTGGTTATAATATAAGTATATATATATAGCACTAATGCACAGTTTGAATTACGAATAAATTATCAGTAAAAGTTTTTTTTCAAAAGGTTAATATGTTGTTGTTACTGTCTCTCTCTCTCTCTCTCTCTCTATATATATATATATATATTGGACATGGCACATCTAACCTCCAACCTAGAATTTCCCACAAGTTAAAAAAAAAAATTCGTTTTGAACTGACACATGTTAAACAGGCACATCACAAAGTAAGTTCATTCAATTTTTTATTTTTATTTTATTTTTTATTTCTTAGTCATTGTCTTCACTCCAAAACCAAGTAATATTTCATTATTTAATAGTTAGGGTAATAGGATATATCTAGTTGACAGCATGGCTAACTAATGATAAAATATATAGAATGTAGAGATATCTAAAATCAAACTAATAGAATTACGTAAATATGTGAATTATTAATGGGTCTGTGAAAAAAATCAAATAAATAACAAATCCTAAATGTCGAGAATGTAGTAATAAAATATATCAACTACATGAAAAAAAAGAGACATTCAAAAAAAATAAATAAATATTCAACAGACCAATGTTTACAGATTTAAAGATCAAGAAAGAAAATTGAGCACAGTCAAATATTTAATAAAATTAAAATCTTATATCATTGCGATAATCAAATATAATATGATAGTGCTTGTTATTTGATGAACAAAAGAAGCTGCAATAAAAAGAAAATAAACCCAATAAAAGACAATGCAAAATCTGAGGAAATAATCACAATGTCGTGTGTGTATAAAAATATGAGATGACATAAAAACTATCTAAATGTCAATTGAAATGCTATAAAATATATTAGGTTTGGAATTAGATTAGTTGGCACATTTTAGGCCCTTGAAACTCTTGAATTTTCCATGTGTGGAGGACCTTTAGCGTAGAAGTTTGGATGAATCTTGGAAAAGTCAAGACTTAAAAGGAGTTTGAAAAGGTTGGAAAAAGCGGGAGCCACAAATTGGATAACTATGAAAAACTCCATGTCAATTCAGACTCTAATGTGTTGTCAAGTGTTGCCAACATTCGATTGATTTGAAAGTATTTTTGGGAGGACATTTCGGTCAGAAAATCCTGGGCTATGTTTGTTTTTACGTTTTGATATGTATTTTTAAATATTTTTATCTCTATAATTATAACAAAAAAAGAGACAAAAAAAATAAAATTTTAAAAAATATATAACAGTTGAATATATATTTGTTATTCCAAAAATTGCAAACCAAACATAGCTATAGTTATCAATATATAAACATAAGTGGATATCAAGAGGCATGAGGGACATTGTGGGAGTCTCCCAACACACATTTGAGTGAGCCTTGTTGAGTGAAAAAAGAATGATGATCTCATCGTGCCATCTCTAACTAATCACTTGGTATTTTGATGACATGAATTTGTGTAAATTCTCTAGAAAGAAATTCCCTGTGATGAGAAAATTTATTATGACAAAAGATTAAGATCTGAAAAAAGTAAAGTCAAGAGACAAAATAATAGAGACTTGTGTTTATTGCATCCATTAGTCAAAAACTCGGAGTGGAGATAGTAAACTGTCTTAGTGGAACTTGATTGATGTGTTTTATTCAAAAACTTTTGTGATAGTATAATGTTTTTAATTGAGCGAGACTCTATAGAGATTGGAGAAATACTCTGAACTGCACACGAATGTATTGTTGTCTAATTCCTTTGTTTTTTGTTCTATTCGTGTTGATGCATGTGTTCACAACATAGCATTGCGCAAAAGTAAACAAATTCCCAACATTCAACTGGACATAACTTTCAAATACATGTATATATAGGGGACTTATTTCAAAGGGGAATAGAGATTAAAGAAACTGTTAACTTCGTTGTCAAATCTATGACAGTCAATACGAACTTGTCGATTTAAAACTTAAACTTCTAAAAATTCGCACACTCAATTAAAATTATAAAATTAAAATCAAATAATTTCCATACTACAACGCTTTATATAGTGAATTGGCATGAAGAACTTTAGACTATTTGTGACGCACACATAGTAATATTAGGTTCTTGAAATTTCACATGGCCATATATATATATAAGGTAAAACTCACATTAATACAGGAAGTGAGGATAGGAAAACTTGCCAAATTACAATTTTCGTTTGTAAACCTGACCTTGATGTAACAAAGCTTTTTCATCAAGGTGATCATTTACGAGAATTCACCTTATTTATTTATTCTTATTTAATGTACTTAATCAACCACTTGCATTCTTCCAAATTCTCTCAAGCTCTTGAGAAAACGCCTTTTGCCTTCCCACGACTATGGTTATGTGGTCTTTCTTCTCAACCACCTTCACATGTGCTCGAGGGATTCTTGACTTCAGATTGTAACTGCATTCAACTGGAATCAATTCATCATCTTTACCATGATATATAGTGATATCGCATTTAAGTCGATTCTTGATCTCGTTCAAATAGCGTTCGATTTTTCCAGCAGTACCACAAATGACATTATGCAGCGTATGCCACGCAGCATCGTGCGTGTGTAGGAAAAAACCCTCCATCAAGTACGTTCTGATCCTGAAAAACGATACTCTTAAATTATAAAATAACAATAACAACAACACTATAATCTAATCCAAATATTGATTCAACATTTAAGCATAATATTTCAACTATATTTATTTGACGTCCCATTCCCTCATCGTTTGTTAGTATATTTAGGTTTTATAGGCCAGAATGAAAACATTAGACCCTATGGTTAGGACTTATATTCTGTTCATCTTGAAGCTTTTATATATTCGGTCGGAATAACCTAAAATCATCTCCCAATACCCTTGATCCAAAATAATTTAAATCTAGCAAAAACTGAAAGGATTAAGAATTCTGACAGCAGATGTAGACCAATATTATTTCAATGTTGATTGGACAGCGATGCGTTATTACCTTCTACTATTCTTCCAAAAAATACGGCATTAAATGCAGCAGAGTGGAAGTCACGGTAGCGACCGGGCAGTCCAACGCGACATAGAGAAATTCCATTTCATTTTATTAGCGTTCATTTTATAATTTTTCACAATACTATAATAAGATATTATTAATATAGATTAATATAATTATCGCTTATTTACAATCAAATCAATGTTTATATATATAAATATATATATAACACATTATATTTATATATATTTATACATTATAATATAATTATTATCCCTATAAATATCAAATTATCTAATTATTATTATGTATATATATATATTTAAATAAATTAAAAATATTAAAATTTTATAATTAAATATTCTACCATTCTAAGTTAACTTTGTCAAACATCATCCCTAAACAAAACCCTCCACCTAAACATAGCCTTAGTAAGTATATCATCACTCATCACATGAAACAATTAGAACAGACAGATGACAATTATCAATATTTTGGTCGACATTTTTCCATTTTCTCACAATACGGTACGTGTGTACAGTGTGTGTCGTGTAAACATTGGGTGGCTAAATAGAATATTGTTTCTGCATTCTTAAATGTTGTTGGTGTCATAAGTCACGACTCATATATCGTCGCTGTTTGACTCTTTCCCAGACACGAAAACGAGAAAAGCTTCCTCCTGAAGAATTTCTTTGGTCACCCATCGAACAATTGAACACGTTTTATTTGCTCTAATTGTATATCTAAATCCCTTCAAATCTTACAAGGATTCGTACAATAGAAAGATGCAAAACGATATATAATATTTTCCCTCGCTTTCCGCTTACTATAAAGATAATGTTGATGCAAAATGTGACAACGTTGAATGCGACACTGTGGCCTACAAGTGAATGTCCATTACTTGTTACCTAGAAGCGTACGATTTTATTGAAATTGTCGCACACTCTGTGTGGTTACAAATTTACTTATAAATTATATAATTTTTTTACTTTAAATAATATTAATAAATTCATTTATTAAAATTATAAAAATATTTAAGATAAATAATAAAAAAAATGAAAGAATCTGAAAACAGACAAAAGTTGAGAAAAAAAAAACAAATTATAATAATATGTCAAAAAGAAAATAGAAAGAAAATGATATAAAAAAATAAAAGAATTTAAAATAAAAGTAAATGAGTAATTTTACATTGTGCCACCAAAATGTTTTATTGACTTAATATTACAAGGGCCTTTTACTTTTCTTTTCGTTTCCCTTCTTTTTACATAATAAAATAACGAGTTTTTTTGGAAGAAAATCCATTTTTTGTTTTGACTTGGTTGTTGCGACTATTATTATACGTGCAAGACCAAAACAACTTTATAGCCCAACAAAGTATCATGTACAAGAAATTTTTATACATTGCACTCAAAAAATAGATAAAATTCATAAAATTTACACGTTTCGAGCAAGATTTGCTTACATATTATATATTTATATGTAGCAGAAAATACGGTACCAACATAAAAATCCAAACTAACCAAAGCTAAGTTTAACTTTTATCTATTCTAAATTGACACAGCTTATTCAGAACCTAGAATGCATATCAAACATATAAATAAAATATATATTTCTTTTTCTAAACTGGTTCAAGTGATGTTTACTTTGTCCACGTATTGTTCACACACGCACATATTTATTATTAAATAAACAACAACAAATGTTATATTAATTAAAAATAAAATTGGAGGTGGAGAAGTGGAGAGACACCTGTTCCTGGTCAGCAGTTTGGCGAGAAATTCCCAGAGGCGATGGTTCTTACATATGACAAGGCAGATGGTCCGGCTGATGTGCTCATACCAGCAAGCCATCGACGCGCCAAATGCTATCACAGGCCAGACGCGCCTCGGAGCCACTCTTCTCATCATGTACTGCGCCGCGCGTTCCCCCTTTGGAGTTGGAAAATACGGCTGACAATCGCAATAAACACCACCAAATATTTTTGTTAATAATAAATAGTCAATCGAAGACAAATATAAACGACTGTATAAAGCTGCACTGCTGATTATTAAATAACTAATAGAACTTTTATCGTATAAAATATCAAACTTAAATTAGTAATGAATAAGACTACTCTTAGTTATACGGACAGTCGTTCAATGTACGCTATAACATAAACGTGATCACATGACACAATATTCAAGAAAATTATGGGATAACCTATAATTAACATCGCTAGCTGCACAAGTACATCAGATATCTACGATCAACAGTTCTATGCAATGTTATCAGGTATTCTCGATCATGCAAGTAAAAAAAATTAAATCTCTCGGGTACCCATTATCCCATATCATTATATTGAGAAGAAGATACTATGATATATGTGGTTATCCCACACACCTCGTCCTGAGGAATGCGTGCGTAACGGTATATGAAATAGTGTTCAGATCCAGAAGACATGCAAGAATCTAATTCTGGAGCGTTACTACTCCACCATAAATGCAAAACCATCATCAACCAGGCATGAATTAAAACAAACTTACCGGCGCAAGTAACGTCAAGGACTTGACAGAGCCAGGGTGCTTGACAGCAAGAGCAAGGGCCAGAATGCAGCCCAACGAGTGTGCCACAATGTGGAAAGATTTCACTTTGTATGGCTCCAGAACAGACCTCTCGATCATATCCAAATGCTCTCTCAATGTGTACATTGAATCAGTTGGCTTTGGGCTCCTCCCGAATCCAAGCAGATCCACTGCAAGAAACCTGTACTTGGATTTCGCAGACCTTGAGAAATTTGGATAAAGTGTCTCGGTCCAGAAAGCGGACGACGATATGAACCCATGAATGAACACAACGTCTTCTTGCACATTATCTGCGCAATCTCAAGCCAAAACAAGGACAAAAATTAATCAGCGTTCGTTGGTCAAGAATTTGCCAAAGAAATCTCGCGTTAATTTTCTTACTTTTAGCACCATCAACTTTGACGAAAAGGGTTTCTTTGCTAGACGAAGTCCAAGACGTGCAAGTTTGGCAATCGCAATCCGACCACCTAGGGATAGGAAACTTTTGCTGCCTTCCGATTCTGCCTTGCAGCGTGTCAATGACGGTTGAATTAACGGTGAACAAGGAGCGAACGCCTGCAGCAGCGCAACTGCTGATTCTCTTGGACGAGCGGATAATGGTGGAATTTGAAACCTCGGACGCCAGGGAGGGGCGCGTGTAGAGAGTGTCCGAAATTTCTTCCAGGTGCAATTTGCTGCAAGTCAGCCGGACGATCTTGGACTCCCCTTGCTCCGAAACGAGAATCTTGCCGCTGCTGGTGATGGCCTCTTTCGCCGAAGAGCAGTAACACGACTTCCATTCTGCTTCGATGAAGAAATCAGCTACTTTGTAGACGTAGCACAGAACGACGTCCAGGACGTCCAAAGCACTGAACACTAAGAAGCTCAAGAATTCATTCAAGATTCGGCCCGTCGTTGTTAGAACTGATCTGATTCTCTCTCCCACTCCCATTTTCGCCTGATCTCACGAAAACTAACAGCAGATTTTGGGGCGGCTATAAAAATTCTTGGGCCTGACAAAAATTCAATAAACCAAACATCTTACTTCAGGTTCTTTTTGATCTTTTGTTTTACGAGAAAGCCTTCCGATAGGACCACAGAAGGAAACAAGAAGGAATGGAGGATCTATATTGTCAGTCTCCTTTTAAGTTATTCAGAGCAAATGGGACAGTGAAAACTTATGTCCCCCCAGTCCAGTAACGCGGATGGGACAATGTAAGAGTACAGCTGCTTAAAATTCAAGAGGAATGAATCGGAGAGAAAGAGGTAAGAAAAAAGGGGGCTTTTCAGACACGTAGGCGCAGGTAGCAGATTAATGAATCCATTCTTACATTAAAATCAGTTTGCTGGACCTGGAAGAAAATAGAAAAAGTTGGTGGTAGTTGAACCTCTGCAAAGAAGATGCAATTTCTTCTAAAGGACTTCAATCCATACGCAAGGTACTGCTATGTCTGCTTTTTCTTTCCTTGCATCTTCCTCAATATCAATATATATATACATATATATATATAGAGAGAGAGGGGGAGAGAGAGCAACAACTTTCTCATTATATATATATATATATAGTTAGAGCAACAAGTTTCTCACTAAGATCTTCACTCAAATTTAAGACAATCTAGTTTCTTGCATGGCGGATGAAGAAAAGGGACAGCTAGCTATGTTTCCATTTTCCATTTTTATAGAAAGACATTTGGTTGCAATATAAAAATTAAGTTACTAGATTGTAATCTCTTATTAATTATCACTCATGTCTGGCAACCAAACCGTGTATATTTAATGAGCACGGGAGTTTCTAAAAGGAAGAAACTGGGCCTCTTGCATTTACTTCTGATTACCTAAGCCACATGAGCCACTAGTCTCATACCTCCCGAGGGTTGCCAACCTCTAATGATCACCGTCGAGAGGCCCTAATAAATGTAAATGTGGCCGGGATTATATGCTAAATAAATATCTAGTATAAATCAGCCAAATTAAAGGAAAAATATTTTCTCATTAATTGATGCTGATGAAATGGACAAAATTAAATTTAATTCTAGATTTTACTCGAATTTTGATCTTTTATCAGTAAAAAGAGTTGTAATCTATTTGTGGACATGAAACTTAATTTCCTTCGAATTTGTTGGAATACTCGAGTACTAATACTTTAGTAATAAAATACAAAAATTATGAACACAAATTTGCAATTTTAGACCCTGACAATCATTGTGCAATTATTCATAACTTTGTCATTATTATAATAATAATGGTCAATCTCTATTATTAGCAATCTATACACACACACTAAATTGCTTAGAAACAAAAAGTCAATTACTAGGGCAATTAATAGTAGTTTGCCAACTTGCTAACCTAAGCTTATGACGCAGAAGGGAAGCATAAGTGGGGGTTTTGGGAATAAACACACACTCACAAAATTTCAAAACAACCTTACACGAACTTAAGGCTTGGGAGAAGAATATAGCACAAATCTATGAGTAGGAAAATTTTAATTAAAAATTCATATGGAAAATGGCTCTAAAATTCCAAAGACCCTATTAGTCTATTTATAGTTGGAAATATGAAGAATTTGTATCCTACTAGGCTACTAACTCAAAGTAATCCTCAATTAACTAAAAAATATCAAAATAATTTCAAAATTACTCACTCTCCTATCCAAAACTTTTCCTGACTCATCTAGACAGACAGTAATAATCTTTCACAAGAATTTTAATCAAAATAGACCTTTTTGGTGACCACGTCAGCTTAAGTCTAGATATATTAGATAATTTTTCTTCGGGGTAGTAATGTAGTGGACCAAGCTCGCCTTCGAAAAATACTTAAAACAAAGTTTTAAGAATCAGAAAATCCTATTTCAAAATTGACAAACTTTATTCACCCATCAGCATCATTTCATAAAAATTGACATAATAAACTTGCAGAAACTTTATGCATTACATCGAATGTGAGAATAGGACAGTAAAATTATATTAAAAAAATTGTATCATGAAGAATGTATTGGGATTGAAATTTATAGTAAATGATGTTAACTCTTTAATAATTTTAAGATATTTACACCAAGTTTAATTGCTAGGGCTCACTCAAAAATAGCGTATTATTAAATCACTTTCAAGGCTTAGTATCGATCATGTATCTTTTAGTTTGGCTTGTTATACCATATAATTTAATTTGACATATTGTAACTGCACACACACACACACATATATATATATGCAATTATTAATGTTTAGTCTTAATTGGAGTGTTTTGAGAAAACTTGAATGATTTTAAAATAAAACGAAATGCATCAATTAGCCAGTGGTTATTAATTAAAAATAGGTGTTGATTTTTGGAAAGGACTAAAGAAATTTCTAGTCTCTATTCAAATTAAATTATCCTGAAAAATTTCTTTGCAATTCAAACTGTCAAATTATATGAAATCTCGTCGATATCACTGCTTACAATTTCTTTTTCAAGGTGTAGTTTGAGTAGTCAATAAATATTAGGAAGTCTTTCAAGATTTTACGATTCATATTGAAAAACATTCTAACGTTTAACTAACAACAAATGATTTGGTTATACACAAACTATGGGTGGTGGCTGTTGTTGCGTGTGTGTCTGTGTGTCTTGTGTTTTTCCCCCACAATTTTAAACATAGGATAATCTTAGCACATGATAGGTAGGTAGTGATTTTATGACAATTTGATAAACATCAATTACAATAACCACCACAAAATAGTTCTAGAAATGTCAATTTACTAAAAGCACTTCCTGTAGACAATCCATGATATATATTAATTGAAGTGTGACATCTCAAATGGCCAGTTGAGTAATTATACGATTTGATTGTTCAGACATTATCAATAGTTCTATACTGTATGAATTATTTAATTATTTTTACCGAATAAATCCAGAACTTACCTCATGAAATTTATATTGCACGGCCTCAATAGGGTTTGGCACGACATTGAGGGATTTTTTAATATTTATTTTAAAAATATTAAATACCAACTTCCTCCTATTAAAAAAGGTTGTTGCTAACTCCCTCTGAAATGAATTTTTTTTGTTGGAAAGTCTCAAACTTAAGAATGAAAATAATATGATGCCATTAGTGAAATCACAGCATATTGAATGTGACATTTTATTCCCCTTTTTGCCGGTATCCAATGTGAAAATTACCTAGTCTCATGGTCACACATTTGACGTTCTTTTTCCTTTTAATTTGGCATTTTGCAGGGAAGACGAGTTAGACTTGTCGCATTGATCAACGTGGACATGCAGCACATTTGTTAGGTAGAAGTTGTCTGTTTATTACTGTACTGAACGGACAGGGGACTAACAAGAATTTATTAATTAATATTGGAAACCACATACTCGTTATTTATGTATGACATAATGTGTGGAAAATAGAGGCAGTGTTGTTAGCAAGTGAGCCTATTTCATTTAGCATTAATGATGCATCCCCATCGTGGAAAACTTCGTGAAAGGAAGGGAATTTTTTGAGCAGTTGGGAAGTATGAATGATTGTTATATGAAAAATGATTCTGAGAGAGGGAAAAAAAAAAAGAAAAAGTTTTTTAAAAAACAATACATAATGTAAGCTATACGTGATATGACTCCATTTTTAGAGGATATATAGTGAATACTAATTATATGATGGGTTTTTTTAATTAATAATAGGTATACAATAAATAAAATAAAGAAAATTTTAAAATTCTTAAGAGTTATATCTTTTAGATTTTAATATAGATAAAAAAATGGTTGGAAAATAAATAAATTTTGAGATTTTTTAGTATGAATATTCATCATTTTTTTAAAAAGAAATTCTCTGAAACATTATTTTACAAAATGAAGTGCTCGCCTAATGGCAGCCAGTTTTTATCTGATTTATAGTAGGAAATCTCATTATATAGTAATTAAATATATTTATCATGTGATTATTTTATAGTATTAAAGGAATAATCAATTACATAATAAACTTAAAGTACAATTATCTAACAAGGAAATAGGGCATAAATGTAGATACAAAGTTCAATAGTTTAAGTACAATCAATGCATATCCAAAGATAGGAAATAGACCAAATTTAAAAAGAAAATGAAAGAGCTACCAAAAATTCCTGTGTTCACCTAAATGACAAATCATTATGCAACACACATGATCTTCTCTTATATAAGCCTACACAACATATATATGTATGTGTGTATTATTAATAGATTTGTGTTGGCAGATTTGTACATAAATTTTTTTCATGAAAAGTCCAACAATATTCTACAATAAAACAACCCTAGACTCTTAATGTTTGTTATTAAGTTGGGCTAACAAACTTGGGTCATCTTGGAACCATTTATCGGATAGACCTTGAGGTTGGACAAATTCTCAAACAAATGGAAGTCTTGATGTAAACATATTTGATGTCAAGAAAAGTAAGGAGAGCTGCACATTGGACAAACTTCAACAACCTTCCAATTCTAGACTTCCACTATATGTTAAAGACAATGTTGCTATATTATCTCGATGCTTATCTCCAACTAAATCTAATTGGAGTCAAATGTGGTTCACAAAAGTCTAGATGGATTAGGGCGCATTCATTTTACAATTATAATACTGGCTCATCCCAGACGTGAAATAGAATGGTGGTGAAGACTTCAACTGCTAGCAGTGTTAGAGCTAGTGTTCTTGAGAGTTCTTTACATTCTTACGAATTTTGAAGTGTGTGAACAATCGTGTACTATACAAACTAGTTGAGTGTTTGAAAGTTCGACCAAAGGGTAGCTAGGTTAAGTACAAAACAAAGGTATTTTGGTGTCACTAACTGATTAGCCACATTAAGAAAAGTTGCAGGGTTTGTGTGGTGAAGTGTGAGAGTTGTTCATCTTATATTTTCATTGTACCTTGGTTAAGATAGTGAAATTAGCCTATTTTGGTGCTTGTAGACATAGAAGTGGAGCTCCAAACTGCATTGACAAATTCGGTGTTTCATTCTTTACTTTTATTGTTAATGTATGTGTGCTCGTGTGATTGTTTCTATAGGTTTCTCTAAATTGAACTACATTGTTGCAACACTACCTATAATACCGTTACTGTTTACACATAGCAGCAGAGTCAAGTTGCCCAGTATGCTTGGTTTGAAGCTTATGTGATCCTGGCGTTTTTTCCTAAGGATATGCAGACATGAGCACCATGGAAGGGTTCATCCCCTTTTACTTGATGGATCCAATTATCCATATTGGAAGGCACAGCTGTGTGCTGTCATTAGATCACCAGATAAGAAAGCTTGGAACACCATTTAATTCGGATGGAAACCACCAATAAAAATGAACACCAAAGGTATGGAAGTTAAGAAGGACGTAAAAGTTTAGATTGCTGATGAGTGTTATACTACTCTAAGTAATTCTAAAGACATTAATGAAAATTTCATAACTGTTGATGAAGATCAATTCAAGTTGATATCTACTTGTGAGTTTACAAAAGATGCTTAGGGGATTCTCCAAAATACTCATGAAGGAACCAGTGTAGTTGGAAGCTCTCCACCTACTTTTAAATAATTTGTGATATAGATCTTTGTCATATCAGCTTTTTTGAACTCCAATATCTCCTCTAACAAAGCAAAAAAGACAATCTCAGTATTATTGTAGCATGATGAACAAACACACACCCATGCATTCATCATCTATTCCCACCATCATGCTTAATGGTCTAGAAACTATATCTATTTACAAAGCCCCTCAAGTAGCATGTAACTCGATTACTGGGCTCCCATACTAAGCTTTGTAGTAATGGATCTGTTATATTGTGACTTTGATTTAAGATTTGCATGTTCTAGATAATATCAAATATTGTTCTAGACAAGGATGCCAACTGCACATTAATAGTCAGGTTAATACATACATATGAATGGTACCATAGAAGGAACTAGTTTGCTACTATCTTATCCATTTCAGGGTCCCCCTCATCATATTACACAACAAAGATCCTACAATGGCTTCATTCAGAATAAGTTGAACATTGTCACATGTATACCTAACAAGTCAACATCAAAGTACTTGACAATGTTTCATGTGCCCATACCTATAAATTAGTTCCACTTCTGGACAGTTTAGTAGAATATATGTCTCCCCTGCACACCTCTTTGCACTTGAAATGAAGTAGCTATCCTTCTTGCGATATGGTCTTCTAGGATGATTAAAGATGGACAACGACTATATTTAGATTGACCTCATATGTGGGTCATTATAGGGTGGTCTCGCTCTTTGTGTATGCACGTGGCCCTCAAAATAATAAGATGCAAAGGTAGCTATCTCCTCCATGATATAGGCTTCACCAATAGATGCTTCAACACATGCTTTATTTTTCACCTTTTTTAAAGGGTTGGCGAGAATCTGCAGGAGATACAATGGAAACATATTAGTGGTTGTGCTAAGAATGTAAAAAGGATATTAAATGTAGGGCAAATCTCTTAAATGAATACATCCACCAGTACTACACAGGTTCGCCAATCCTTGCTTCACATAGTAGGTGTATAATTAGGTGTTCCATGTAGTCAAAGAACACTAGAGGGAAAATCTTCTAGAGGTTGGAAAGAATTACAAGGACATTTCTCTCCAACTCCAATAGTTGTGCTATATTGAGCACAGGTAAACAAATCTATTGGAATAGTAGACTTAGCTTTGCCACTGCATCCCATACGTATTTTGGCAACATCTCTCTAAGCGTAATAAGGATCAGCCTCTCCATGAAGATGTGAGTGTTATGGATTTTCATACCAACCAATTTCAATTCTGACATGTCAAAACATCAATCAATATTTAACTTATAATCGTCAGGAAAACTCAATTCTTGAAGCCACTCACATATCATTCGTTTTCGATCACGATTTAAGGTGTATGCGGCCTTTGACTAGTCCTATTGCTATCTGGGTACACTACAACCTCTAGGCTATCACAAATCCTGCTAACATCTTTATGGGCATTGAGGTTGTCCTTATCTTACCTTTGATACTTGTAACGATGTTGAACACATTATCAAACACATTCTTCTAAATGATGTCAACATCAAGATCATGTCTTAACAAGTTATCTTTCCAATATGATAGGTTCCATAGTATGCTCTTCTTTATCCACTTATGCTCAAACCTATCACTTAGTAATATGGATTGAGAGTCGTCCACCATGTAATTGAAGCCTTGCACATGTTCTTTGATGGATTCGTCTGATTCTATCATAAGAGGGGTGACAACGCTCTACATAGCCCCTAGTAAAAAAATTTTTGTTTCTTCTATAAGGGTGGTCTACAGGGAGAAATCTATGGTGACAATCAAAATCGCTTGCCTTCCTCCCAAATTCAAGATATAAAGCCCTTGTGTAGTCCATAGACAAAGGATACCCCAACAACCCTTCATAATTCCAATCTAAAATCATGGAATAAGCAAGCAAGTAGTGAATGGTTCACAATAAAGTAGTCCTCATACTAAAGTATCTATAGCACAAAGCATCATGTGTCACCACGCCCTTACACCACAACATGACCAACTCCTCGACTAAAGATTGAAGATAAATATCAATAAGTCTTTTAAGATTCGTTTGACTAGGTATCACCAAGGATAAAAATAAATATGGATTTTTCATGCACAACCCCAACGAAAGGTTATACGGTGTTACAACAACCGCTCAATAAGAACATGTCCTCCCATATGAGCCATGCGGCGCGAATCCGTCAGCACAAATACTAAGCTGCACATTGCATGGTTTAGTTACAAAATCAAGATGACCATGATTAAAATGCCTCCATGCCTCTCCATCGGACGTACGGCACATGGATTTCTCATTTGTTGAGTGGGTTGCATGCCATCTCATATAATCTACAGTGACCTCTAAAACGTACAATCCTTACAACCTCAAGGTTAAAGGCAAGTAATGCAAAAGGGCAAATGGTACATTCTTACGTGTTTTATTTGGGCCTATCTTAGGCTTGAACCTGAGCTCCCTACAAACCTTGCAGCTCCACAAGGCCTTATTATCTTTCTAGTACGGCATGCATCCAGCCCAACAACAGTCTATCTTCTGAACAAAGAGACTTAATTTATTGATAAGCTATTCAGTACTACAATAGTTTGGTGGCATTCGTTGATCATGAGAAAAAATTTCACCAATTCAACTACAAATGTTATCAAAGCAACTTTCAGACATGCTATGCTTAGCCTTTATACTCACAATATAAGCCTCAACAGACAATTAAGATAAAGTCTCACAACCACCATATAATGGTCTATCTATCGCATGTTGCATATCAAAAAATCTATTTGTTAGCCTATCAATCTTTGGTCCATAGAATACATTGGGGCCATATCCAATCTTGTCATCCCCAACTCTAAATGTGCTACGTTGTGACTTGTATCTTCAACACATGTAGTGAACTGTTGTCTCTATACATTATATATCATTCTATGCTCCCCTGAAGGGTCATTATTGCCATTTCATGCGCCTCTGTCAATGTGCATCTTAGATGGCGAACTACAATTATCAGGATACTCATTCTCCCCGTGACTAGTCCAATTCATATAATTCTCCATGAAGCCTTTTTCTAAACAAGTGGACCTTCACCTCTTAAAGCTCTAGAAACCTATTGTTGTTACATTGAGCACACGAAACCTAATCTTTTTACTGTCCATAAAGTTGTGTTGTTGTGTTGCCTAATCAATGAAATTATTAACTCACATTTGTAAATTCAATTACCAATCCTCAATGACCAAAATTGTATTACTATACAAGAAGCCACCCAATATTAATGGCACATAATATGAAAGGATACGTGTAGGTGAACCAAATGAAACTAATATGGCACATATCAACGTAATATTACTAATGTTTTATATTGAAAATGTATCCCAAGATCTATGTGTAAAATTGTTACAATTTTAATTACAAGAAAAATCCTCCTATACACACACACACACGGCTCTAACATTACCTTCTTTTGCACCTCCATTCTCCATTTCAAAACCCACTCAAGGGATCCATATTTCTACCGACATATTAACTAATCAAGATATAGAAAAACTTCAAAAACAAAAGCATTCTCCACACACACACCCATGTACAAGGGCATGATTATCTAAAATATAGCAAAATACCTTCTAAAATGAAAGAGAGCTATGCACCTCTATGAAGAAGCCGCTTTTCAGGTATTTTGAAGATAGTAAATCGAAGAGGAGTTTGTACCATTAAATTGGGCTTGCCCTAACTTAAAAATTAATTCTACAAAATTGGAATGGCTTTGGAATGGTCTCAAAAACCATCCCAAATTTGAAATAACTTTTATAAACCATTCTATACTTGGGATGACTTTCACAAGCCATTCAAGAATTGGGACGAGTTTAGCGACAAGTAAAATTTTCGTTCCATAATCTAGAATGGGTCCACATGTCGTTCCAAAATTTGGAACAATCTATTTACCCATTTCAAATGTTGGAACAGATTTAAATGTCATTCCAAAAGTGGAATGACTTTTCTACACAATTCCAAAATTGAGAACTCTTAAAACCATTCCAAAATTGCAACAAAATTGGCAATAAATTAGAAAGCATTTCATATTTTTGGACGACTTTTTCTACTTTTCCATCATTTAGAACAGTTTAAGATATCGTTCTTGACTCTAGATCAGGTAATAATTGTCGTTCTAGATTTGAAACAACATTCTCTGTCCATTCCAAGATTTTAGGATAGTTCTTTGGAACCGTTGCAAATCTAGAACAAGTTTATTTACCCGTTCTAGATCTCAAATGGTTTTCCAATAAATAGTCTTAGATTTGGAACAATTTTATGTTGCCGTTCCAATTTGGAATGGTTTTCATAGTCCGTTCCAAATTATTTAGTGGATCTTTCATATCGCTCTAATTGCATGTTTTTCAAATGAAAACAATCTTGCCAAAGTCATGCAGATTAGAATAGCTCTTTGGGATAGCTTCTGAGGCCGTCTCAATCCAGCAAGATTCTTGAAGTGACATGTTTCAGTCTTATTTGGTCATCAAATTTTAAAAGTTTTGTATTGCCATGTGCATGCCATGCACATATCGCAACCTTTATATGCATGCATCTCAAACAATAGGGGTCTAAATTTTGTGTATGAATATTCCCTGTGATGTTAAAGCTCAATATTTAGACTTGTTTGATTGACTAGAATCATGAGTACTTCATCTGAGTACCAATGGGAATTTTTTCAATAATAATTATCATTATAAATACATATAAAATGTGTAATTAGCAAAGTTTTATGGATAACAATTCCCTAAATATACCTCGCATAATGGTAGATATTATATCTATTAGAACTGTGATGTTGTTTATTGACTTAATATGCATTTAGGTCCTTGCAATGCACAATCATTTCAAGAAGGTCACATGAAATTCAGATAACAAAATGACGGTCACTAACTTTTATTGGCATAAAAAAGAATATATCAACAGCAGTACCAAATAAAATCATGTCATCAATTGGTAATAATAAAACTTACACACTATATGTGTACATACTTTTAAAAAATGATATAATTTCATTCATTATAGTAAAAATAAAATTATTACATTTTTTAATACTTCAATAATAAATTAAAAATGCTTAATATTGTTTTTTATTTTTAGAGAGAGAGAGAGAGAGAGAGAGAGAGAAAAAAATTAAAAGCAATACAAAAGGTGAGTAAAGAAGAAACTAGATGCTAATAGAAAGAATAAAAAAAAATTGAAAGAACAGTGATAAAGAGGGAAAAAATGAAAGGTATGTTAATTCATTTATTTTATTAAAAGGACTACTATAGAAAATATATTAAAATGGGCAAAGTTAGTCATTATAGAGGAGACAAGCATAATATATGGTGTAGATATAATAAGGTTGAATATAGTTTCCTTCAAAAAATAGTGAACAATACCAACTCCCTCATACTTCAAAAGTTGTTGACTCCCTCTAAAATTCTGATACCAAAGTAACAATGAGGTTATGAAGATAATTCGGCGTGATCATTAGTAAAAGTCATAGCATATTGAATGTTCCTTTTTATTCTTTTTTTTGATTTTTTTATTTTTTATTCGAATTGAAAAATATAGTTGATAAAATAATCCCTATGGGGTTTTTTTTTTTTTTTAATAGAAGTAGCATATCACACTGTTTGAAACAGTGAGATAACGTTAGTACATGTCATCTTGCAGTTTCAAATGGTGTAATGGCACTCTTTTTTTAATAAAAAAAAGAAATAAATTTGGCTCCCGTATTTCAAATGAAATACAAGAGGCATACAGTTACATCATCTTGACATCCTGAACAACAAGATGACGTTAGGCTTATTCCTAGATACATATTTGAAATTATTATTGTTATTTGAACAAAAATGAGAAATTTTCTTTGAATAAAAAAAATAAAATACCCTCTATTTCAATAAAAATGACTTTAAATTATTGCGTTGTATAATAGTTTTGGATTTTTTTTATTTTTTCTTTTATGTTGCAATAAAATGTAATTTGAATGAAGTTGATAAATTTCAACATAAAGGGAAGATTAGTGCTTTTATATAAAAATATGTGATACTTTTCTTCCTATTATAGAAGTTTTTTTCAAATATATATTGACATATAATAGGTTAAGGGTTTTTATGTTATGACTTTTTAGGGGGGTTATAAAATGTAATTTGATTGAATTTAATAAATGTCAGTAAAATTGATAAATTTGAGCATAAATTTTAATAATGTAGAACAATAAATACAAAATCTTGATGACAAAATTTTGTATCACACAGAAAATATCTTTTCTAAAATAATATACTATAATATTATTTTAGTAGTAAATCTTTGTTGAAGAAAGTAAATTTAAAGAATTACCCTTATGTTAATTACAATTATTTTTTTAACATTTTTCTCTATTTTTAAGCAACTTAGGATTTATGTTTATAATCTGCTAAATGTATTATTTGTTAAGTTCTTTTGATATTTCATCATTTTGTATTTAATATATTTATGCACTATTTGATGGTTATACATTTTTCTTTTACAATGTTTGTTTGTGTATTTCATCAAACATCCTCTGTTTTTCAAATTTTATTGATATTTCCTTATTTATTCATTTGAAATTCTTTGGAAACTTTATAGTATTAAAAAAAAATTGTTATTCTTTGAAGTATAATAATCTTGTAAGTTTAATATAATTTTCAGCATTTGTGATATAATGTAATATTAATTTCATTAGTTATTGGGAGAAAAATTGGAGGCCGATTGATCATGGTATATGTGGAAACATACGTAGTTTGATAAGAAGAAGACAGGAAACAATAAGCACAATATATGAGGAATCATACATGGCTAATATTAGAGAATAGTCATTTATTCATCTTCATTAAACATGTAATAGTCCGACTTGTATTCTAGATGGCTAACAACATTTAAAATTTCATGACGTAATAGTCTACGACCTTGGGTGAATACAAGTTTTCAACTAACCAGAGCATTTGAACTTGGAGCGGCGTGTGGGATTCGATTGTTTTCTTGTCTTATTTATTGGATGGCATATTCATATGTTTCTACTAAATTTCTAAGCATGGACGACAATAGTCAGTTTGGAATTTTATCAGCCATGGCTTTGAGATTGCGGATCAATACCTTAGACTCCTCTACTCTGTGTGCCCATTCTTTCCTTATACCCCAGTATCATTCAATTAGGTCATCATCAATAAAAGATGCATAAACATCATCTCTTTCTTTAATAAGCCATACCCCTCAACACCTGAAATTTAGATAATCTCTCATACCTGTGGACAAAACATAAGGACTTCTGAATAAGAATTTATATCATTTTGTGGGAGAATTTGACTTGAAACACGTACTAATATTTATAGTTGCAGGTAAGATGGCGGGTATAACACAAGTAATAAAATGGACCCTAATTTGTATAGGGCAGGAGCATTGATGTGACAACATGAAGCAGTGTAATGAAGTTGCATGTGGAATTGTGAAAAGTATGAGACGCTGCAATCATGTTTAATGTATTACAGTCTAGTGGGACAAATGCATTGGATAAGGCCACATGACTTACCGACTAATATAACAAGATAATACACATTGATGACCGATCAATTGATGGGAAAAAGTAATTGAGCAATGGGGCTTGTGTGTTAAATAAGATCACAATCCTCTTGATGCTAAAAAAGCATTAATGACCCATTGGTTGATACGGTAAAATAGTTAAGCAGTAGGGTTCGTGCATCGAATAGGGTCAAAGTCCTTGTGATGTTAAACAAGTTGTGAGAAAGAGACATCAAAATCTAAAGGCCCATGGGATAAATAAATTTAGTGGGTCTCAGACCAATTAATGCACCTGAAACCCTTGTTCTTAAACCACATAAACCGTCTCATTCACACCATGCAATGGAGTAGGTTGATTTAATGGGACAATATAAGCAAAAAATCATCAACGAAGCAGGTGACGTGACCATGCCTTGGAAACTAGTATTGAGTTTTTGCTTATATATACATGTGCTGCTATTGGCAAAAAATCATAAATAGACCCTTTTCAAGCATCAAAAGGGTACTACATTGGTAAGGATATCTTTCGAGCAATAGGAAGATCGTAGTTTCTTGATGATCATTTTCAATATAGTTTAGATCCAAATAAAAGATACGCACCTGCTTACCTTGATACAATGGAGGTAGAATGGCAACATCTAATGCAAGAATAGTAGGAAATTTTTGTGGAGATTTGAGAAGGGGGAATATGTTATCCTTATTGAAAAATGGTGACCATGTCACAAGGAACGCCTGAGGAGAATATACTAGCTTTGAATTGGATACGAGAGGAGAACAACAGAATGCTCATGCATTTATAGCACAACGTTTACTAAATCGTGGCTCGCGAGAGTGTAGCTCATAGGGAGGAAAAAGAAGCACGTGTGTCAATTGGGCAAGGAGCATGTAGCCAGTGTACATATCTAATGGTGAGTATTAACGTATTTTCAGCATGTTAGGGTTGTAGGTGTTATGCATGTGGTTGTTTAGTTTTGTTAACTAGGTGCAAATAAGTCTCGAAGCTTGTGTTGAACTTCTAATAGGTATGAAGTTCCCATAGAACATGTAGACACTATGTATGTACTATGCTTTCGTTGAACTTTGTTTCTGAACTACTGTTGGGATGTATGTCTTATTAGTTACAATTTCAATTTATATTTATAGGAAGTTCCACTTAATCTATATTTTTTAACCCTACTGTGTAGCTTAATCATCAAGAATTATGTGTACATGAATAGATTGCAATAATAGTAAAATGCATTATTCAATAACTTTGAATAAAACAGGTAGTACAAGTAAGAGGCACTAATAAATGCTACACGCTATCCCCATCCCCTAGGCAACTACATGTGCCACAATATGTAGTTCGTTTAGCACAATGTCCTCTATGTGGTGCTAGATCTACGCAAGTATCCTGCACCCTATACTGCTCCTGCAATCCTAAACTCATGGAATCCTACAAGAAAGGCACTAAAGATCTACAGTATTATCATGGTCACTCTTGTAGACTGTATTCTTGAAAGAGTGTGTAAGGAGACTCGAGGAGTAGTGTGTACTGAGAATCTGCCTGTGGCATGTATGGACAGTAGGTGCTTAGATCTAGTGAATGAGGCAGATACACATCCTCCTGATATGATGCACAAGGACTTGCTACATCTTGGTGATAGATGTGCTAGGATCTAAACTAGGGTACGAGGTGTGATTAGGACTTGGACTGGGTTGTTGGGAGGTTATGTCACTCGTCTGTGTGTACGATGGAAAATCTTGCTGGAGTCACTACTATGATAGTCACTCCACGCCATCAACAATTCATAGATCATATCCACAAATATGCAATCACTACATCTACTTTGTCTATAATCAACCCTTCACATGTTATGGAGTTTCACACACACACACACCACATATGTGTGTGTGTACCTGGCTATGTTGATATCCAATGTACGCGAATGCATGTCCAAGCGAGAGTACCATTCCAAATTGTCTCGTGACACTTGTGCATTTAGAAAGGCAAGGCTCCTAATGATTTGATTGTTGCTAGCCCACCATTGAACATATACGATGTGGTGGATAGCCTGGTCAGTCCCTACCTACCCACACCACTATAGGCTGTGAAGTGCATCCTCATGATACAATGGATCAACTAGAATGCCCTATGTCATTCTAAATTGCCTCAGTACCTGATCAATATAGTGCACCTCATGATCTTGCAGTAAATGAATGGACCACAAAACGCCTACAACTATCACCCACGATGGTCCAGTAGCATCTCGTATGCCTCATTAGGGTAAGGCTCCCACTGAAATTAAAATAAAATGTGCAATATACATGAAATTGATGGTATGGATAGAAAAATGAAATGTGTGGATTTAATTTAAACTAATGTACTCATACCTAACACTCTACCTCTCCATCTGACGTATCACGTATTATGTTGATAGAGTGAGATACAATCGATGGGTTACTTCTCCTTGCCCTGGTCCAGCTCTATGCATGGAAAAATAATCAAGAAGGCTAAATATAACACTTACATGATGATTGCAAAAATATTAATGCAATTTAGTGGAACATACCTTACTCCAAAAGGCATAGTGGGCAACTATACATCACTAACTATAGTCAAAGGGCCAATGTAAAGGCCGTGATCATGAATCTGAGGTCCCAACCATCTTAATCTAGGTTCATATCTATAGAAACTCTATTGGCCCCTTTATTATCTACCTGCCTCACATGCATACCAAGCACAACTCTCAATACATGTATGCCAATGCCACACTCCCTCAGTTGTATAGCAAGGACCTACTTACATCCTTTAGCATGTGCAGGTATAGTAGCTTCACTCTTTCTTTAGATGAATCAAGAAAAATCTTGCAACTAAATAGCAACAACATGTAAAAATGAGTGTATAGGGCAAAGTCATCAAATATACTACTGGTTGTAAGCGTTCGAGATCTCAACTTCCTAACCAAAACTAAAAAGGATATAGTTGTGCCACTGATTACATCTGTCACTACTGTGAACCCCAAACACTCCACATAGTACTCCTACTAAATACTAATATCTAAATGGGTATTGATTTCTATAATTAGGGTATCCTCCACTAGCAATTGTCAAATCAATGCAACATCCTTCTACATTATAGTAGTCTCTCGGGTCACTAGATGAAAGGTGTGAGTTTAATGGTGCCATCTTTTAATGATCGTTGTAATGAAGTGCTAGTCGAGCATTATATGTCCATACTTGTATACCCCATAGAAACTTAACCGATGCAACAAAAGTACAACTTGCTCATCCTAGTTACGAAACCTAGCTAATGCCTTGGTTTGGTGTTGTAGACGAAGCATAGTATCTAAGTCTCCCAGCCAAACACTCTTCGACTTATGGTTATATTGCAAGTAGAGTAAACTGCAATCTAATGAACTCGAATAAGCTCTCATAGCCATTGTGAAAAAAAAAATACTATAGGAAGAAAAGTTGATCAGAGGATAAATTAATAACATGTATATAAACATGTAAAATATATTGTTCTGAATGTAGGTAATAACATTTAAACATATACATATAACACAGTGTGTATATACAAGTTTTTTAGGTGTTGTGCATAAATGACCCAAAATATAAATACGGTAAGGCTTCATCAACCAAGCAAATTATCTAATAATCAGTAGGTTGGTGATATTTACAAACTCGTATAACTCCAGTATTCTTATTTTTCTCGACTTCATTGTGATATAACAAAAAAATTACACAAATACACAACTAATATAGATATTTGAACAATTAAATGATTTTAACATTTCCTATAGTTGAGGATGATTATCACATAAATATGAAATTCAACATGGTTAATATACTTATTATCATTAATACACACCAATGCTCCAAAAAAGATTTTAGATGGTTAGCCTTGTTACATTTCAAATTTATAAATATCTTTTAAATCACTACATCACTTATGGAACCCTACATCACTTTTAAACAGGGCAAACATATAAAGCTACCAGCAAACATAAGCTTTATCAATACAGAATGCATTAAGAAGGGTGTTTGGAAGATGAGGGCATGTTTAAATGTTGCCATCGACATTGGGTCTCCTACAACTATTGCCGTCATGCCTGATGTTGCACCTAGTCTATTTCATTCTGTATTCAATGTGATGAGTGTCTCCTAGCACACCTAATTGTACACCTGTGAGGATTGTAGACCAACTCAAATGGTAGATTATCCCAATAATCATTGACCCAAATAGGATTGAATTCACCTACATATGTGTGTGCATAGCTGCGGATGGAAAAATATAGCATCACTAACCTCTTAAAATTCACACTGTATTTTCTGCACATTACGCTCACATGTGAGCATGGAATACTATGCAACAACCACTTCCCACATAAGCAGTTCCTCCTACATATCACCACAACATAAGCATTCCCTCCACCTCTTCCCTCTCCTATCCTATGATCACTCTGCCTAACTGTATATTTTGATCATACAACCACATTAAATACCAAATGGACTTTCACTCTACCTTATATACGTCTTTGCTGGCTAAGTGGGCCACTCATCCCCCCTACCCTCATGGCTTCACCATTAGCTATTCTCTCCATGAATTTGGCAACGGCCGATCAAACGTCATCTGTAGTATTGAGCATATCGACAACCACCGTATTCCCTTCATTACTCTATTAATTCATTTTGATATGTTGGTTGTCAACACACCATGCCTACAACTTCCATCAAATGAGAAAGGCCACTTCTACATATCAATCTCCTGCAAGTATTTATAAGCCTCTAAATTGATCTACTTTATATGGTTTAAAATCTAAAAAAACTTTCTTTTCTGGTTCTCTGCACTCGCTTTCTAGCATTAGTCACACATATGTCAAGACTTGAAAACTTTCAAAAGTTTTGCACACACGTGTTGAAAACAAAATTGGTACTGTCCTCATGGGGCCTTGAAAGCTTCAATGTCCTCAACAGTAGAAAGAAAGCCTGAATGTATGTCGGATATTAGACAATTATTCACTCTATCACAGATAATGTGTATGTCTAGCATTTGCAGGAACCAATGTCATGACTCCGCATTTTCATCATCTACCAAGGCATAGGCAAGGAGCAACATCTACTAATTTGCATCAATGGTAACTATAATAAGTGGCTTATGATGGTACTTCATATACAAGTGCATGCCGTCAACACTAATCACCAACTTGCAATGTTTGTATCTATCAATATAAAGTTTGAAAGCCCAAAAGAAATAAAATAACATCATCGTATTGGGCACCCTAGGGTCAATATGTCTTCACTCAACAACAGTGCTTAGTTTCCATTTTCACAATGCAGTCATGCAGGCAAGCAATTTCTTCACCGAGTCCTTCCACATGCCATACACATTTTGAATAGCCCATTTTAAGCTATACCTTACTTTTGTATAATTAATCTCATATCCGTACTAATCTTTAGCAAGTTGGACAACAATTTGATCTCAATTGTAAGGTTCTGATGAACAACCCCTACTAGAAGTGCAACTACCATATTTTTATCCAAATTTGCATGATTCATACACAAGTGCCCTAGGAAGCACGTGTGAACTCTACTATAACTGGTTATTTTCCACAATCCCATTTTCCGCCACAAAGTAGCTTTAAGGAGACAATGATAAGGTTCATCAATTGAACTGTGCCTACATATAACCTTCCATATATTGGGTGTGCTCTTCACCACACGATACTCACACTTTCCATGTGTTACAGAATAATCCCTCGCAGCTACTTAGACATAACTCTTGTCTTTGTACATCATGTCCAAATGAATCTCTACTCTATGCTCGTCATAGTACGTGCTTCATCTGTTACTGGGGTTTTTTGGCCATAGTTGTGAGAAAAATTGCACAGATGTATACAATGACACAGTCAATGACTCTATCACATGTTCAAGTACTAGAATAGCTAATGAATACAATGGCACAGTGGATGGTTTCGTTACATGTTCAGGTACTAGAATAGCTAATGAATACCATGGCACAATGATCGATGGCTTTGCCACATATTAAGCTCATCTGTTACTATTAATACCTGTTGCATCAAATTAATATTGACTACATCCTTATCATCTGTCTCATCTCCACAGTCCTTATTATTGATGTCAAATGTTGACTGGCTTATATGTTGCTCATGAGCATCAGAATATTTCTTGTGTGCATCATCTATGCAAGCTCTTGTTTCTAGGCCAATATCTGTTGTAGGTTGCAATAGAACATATAAACTCCCTTTATATTGCTGTTCAAAGTACAATAGTTGGGTGTTAAGGTCAGACAACATGTCACCTACCTGAGTTCCTATATGAGTCAACACTTTAATGATCAAAAGTATGCTATTGAATTGTTTAGGTCCAAAGAATGGTTGGTGGGAGGCTTGACCTTTTTCACCCTCCACATTGGTGCATATGGCATATTGTCCCACTCTTGCTATTCTATTTCAATGTATAAATCTAAATATATTACCTAATTTATTGGATTTAACAAGAACTGCAAATTAAGGTCATTGACGACATCATTTCCCCCCGAATGCATTTCTTAACACAAACTTTATTTTCAAATGAATAATGAAATGATTTTAATCTACTCCAGTCAAATTATTCACTATCGTCTCTAACTCTACTAAAGTGATATTGCAAGGTATGTTTTGCATATAACAAGGGTCAATGTTGTAATTGATATTATTCGAGTTTTGCACAGCAAACCCGCCCCTTCATACAATACAATTTGAATATTGCTTCCAAATGTCATATTTTAAACAAAATAATTGCTTCACATCCATGAGAAATAAATTATACTTAATTACTATGAATATGTTATATATAACTTAACACTGCTATTACATAATATGCAAATTCCCGAAACATTCAAACATAGACATTACATAAAATTAATTTCAAAAAATTCGAATAAATTATGATATTGTACAACATATTCATATAGACACATTATTATAAACATAAATTTTTTGTAATTTTGAAATATTCAATATTAGAAATACATATGAAACAAGTAAGATCACATAAACCAAAACAACATTTTTATATATGGCAAACTTAAATTTACAAGACCATACTTAATTATATATAGCATGTTTTAATTACTATGCCTATTATTATTATTATTATTATTATTATTGAGTTACATGTATTTTAATTTATACACATATTAGTAATATATTTTAATTAATATTTGTTTTTACTATTATCAATATAGCTAGTATTATGATCATATTTTAAAAATTTTAAGTTAAAAGCCAACACTTAATTGCACCTATTGTATTTTAATTGACATACCTAGTACTATTATTGTACTTTACTTACACATTTTAATGTATACACTGATATATTTTAATTAATCTACCTAGTATTATTATTAAATTTGAATTACACATATTTATTTAATATACATATTAGTAATAGTTTTTAAATAATAAATTATAGTATTATTAATTATTAATGTATTCTAATTTTTTCTTATAATGCCATTACTAATCTATATTTATGGCTATTTTGTTAAAGTTTTAAGACCATACTTACTTAATACATTTGAGTTAATATAACTACTATAAATATTAAATTTTGCTTATACATAATTTAATTAATAAGCATATTATATTAATTTTTAATTAATAGATTGTACTATTTTCTATATTAATTATAATTTTTAATTATTGTATTACTAATAATATATTTCTACACATATTTTAATTTAATTATAGACACATACTTAATTATACATATTACATTTTAATAAACATACTATATTAATATATTTTAATTACTAAATTTTATTATCATTAATACTATATTGCTACATTTTTTCAAATAAATTAAACTCGAACCTACTCACCCGCCCACCGCAACCTGACCTGACCCAACCCCTTAACCTTTTCCCACCCACCCAAACACTCAACCCCCACCCCAACCAAACCCTAGCGTCATCTCCCCTCACTCCGTCCCCTCACCTCCCCACCCCTCAATCTCAAGTCCGCTACTGCCATCGATTGAAACTATTGACAATGTCGTTGACCATTCCTCCCTCCAACACCATCTCACTTCTTCTCCCATTTTCCCATTAGATTTCCTCAACCCCATCCTTCGCCATTGTTTCTCTCCATGCCTCCAATAGCAAACTCTGGCAAGATGGCCAACAGCAACAAGGTGTCATTAGTCGCTTCTTCGTCCAAGCACAGCGAAGGAGCATGATAGGGGTTTTTTTTATTATTATTTATACTAATTTTTATCTCATTTTTTAAAATATCTCAATTTTAAAATGGTTGATGAATTTGACTCAATTCCATGGGATAAAATCATGAAATTATAGAATTGAAAAAAAATAAAAAAAATACATAAAGGAGCCAAAAAAACGTATAAAAAATAAAAAAAGGTGCATGCTATGATTTGAGTTCACGGAATTAATTCCGTGAACTCAAATCATTTCATTCCGTTAGTGCTTTGTTTGTTTAGATTAAGTTTTTTCACTATTTGTCTTGAATTTTTATTCCATTTTTTAAATATCTCATTTTGAAATTATTTATCAAACTAAACATTTAGAAATAGATAAAAAAACATAATTATTATATAAAAAAATACACATGAACAAACATAACAAAGGCCAAACATTACATAGGATAAAATATATCTATATCAAATATCACATAAATATATTAAATAAAAAATAATGAAATTACTTGCATATGAACTTCTTTATGATCATATGATGATTAATTCTATTTTTCTCAACAATTTTAATTTTTGTATCAAACATCCAAATTACAGAAACTAAAGTTTGTCAATATATTATTCACAATTATTATGCTTTAATGGAATAATTGACAAAAAAATTATAAAATAATATCAATTAAATTTATTCAACATAAACATTCGCATATCAATAATAAATTATATTTTATTACATAAAAAATTATATTTGTCACAAACTAATAGAGAATAGAGTAGTAATTTTTTTTTGTTTTTCAATTTCATGATTCCAAATCACGGAAACTCAATTCCGTGATTTGGAATCACGGAATGGGGTTACTTTCGTAACTGATTTTAAATATAAACATTTTGAAAAATGAAAATTTTTTTAGGCTAAACTGTTAAAAAACCCAGCATGGCAGTGCCCTCATTTTATTATTTTTCCAGATTTTTCAGCATTTTACCTTTTTTCTGTTTTCTACTTTTTTTCCAGATCTAAGTTTCTTCAATTTCCAAGCATGTCCTTAAATTTACTATAGATTTTTTAGCATGCTTCCTATTTTTTTCTGTTTTCGGTTCTCAATTTTTTTCAGCATTCTTCCTTTTTTTTTTTTGGTTTTCTACTGTTTTTTTCCAGATCTAAGTCTATTTTTTACAAGACATTTTTTCTTCAATTTCCAAACATGTCCTTAAATTTACTATTTTTTCCCGATTTTCTACCATTTTTCCTTTTTTTGTTTTTGATTTTTTTACTTTTTTTTCAACAATTTTTTCGAGACATTATATGTAAACAATTTCTACTATTTGTGTAAAAAAATATATTAGATTATTGGAAGGAATTTTACTTACTTGGAAAATGTTGGAGTTTGTTATGATTTGCTTGCACTTTTTTCTGCTTCAATTTTTTGGCTGCTTGCAGTGGATACTCTTCTTGATCGCACTCCCCACTTGCTTGGAAGATGTTCATTTTACCTGATTTTATTTCTACAGTGAATATCAGGATATATTTGATGAGTGAATGGAGCTCTTGTAGTTTGTAGGAATAAACAAAATATGTTTATATAAATGCTTGTTCGTTCTTCTAATTATGTTGTAAGATTAAGTGACAATTTGGTTAATTTTAGAATGAAGTTGTTTTTTGGTGTTATATTTTCTCATATTATGGCTAAAATTTTCTTCAATAATTACCCCTTTTTTGTTCGATGATGGAGTCATCTTGCCATTCAGAATGGCGAGATAACATCACCGTATGCCTACCATATTTCGTTTGAAATTTGGGAGCCAAATTTCCTTTTTTTTCCCTAAAAAAAGGCCCTATCTTACTATTTGAAATGGCGGAATGATGTATACTGACGTTATCTCACCGTTTCAAATTGCTTGATAGGCTACCTTTATAAAACGCCCACCGAGGGGTTCTTTAGTCAACTGTATATTTTAATTTGAATAAAAAAAATAAGAAAACTCTAGGAAGATAGGTTATAGGATTGTTCAATTGGTGGATGTGGACGTTCAGCATTGGGCTCGATATAGATAGGGTAGGGACAATAGTTAATTAATATTGGGAACTACTCGTTATTCATGAGTCATGATGTAGTGTGTCGAAGATAGGAGGGACTATTGTCAACAAGTGAAACTGTTTCTATCAACACTAATAATGTATCCCCCATGGTGGAAAAGAGCTAATAGCATGCCACGTTTTAAATTTAGGATCATGATATGGTAGTACTTACGAACAACCTCAACGGATATCAAATCAATAAATATCAAGCAAATTCACCTATTAATGTCAAATAATGTCTAAAAGAAAATAATGCAATATCAAAATGATAGTCTCTACACTATTTTCCATTGGAAGATAGAAATTTCTAACTATTACATCAGCCAGATCTTAATGCTAGTGAAAATAACTAGAAATAAATAACTAGTACAAAGATTTTCGTTGCTCTTGCTAGATCCACCATCCTTAGGTAAGTTCTGCTTTATTCGCCTTTTCTACAAAAATAACGACTAAAATATATGAACGAAAAGTCACCTAATAAATGGTACTTCCCACCTTTTCATTTTCAATGGATGTAAATAAATAAAGAAACAAGAAGTAATCATTTGCATAAAATATATTTTCAGAACATACAGTATAAATCACATTTAAAACAATTCACAAAATCTATAACGTTCCACAAATATTCCCATCCATCTCAATACCATACAGTTCACATGTCCCTTTTTCTAGACCTACTTAAAATGATATGGACTTCGTGTATATTTCTATTAATTAGAGCCTTAGTCTATATTCCTAACTATGAAGGATCACATGCAATTGGCTATGTCACCATGGCCCCAAAGCTTCAAACCCGCCTGGAAGATATCTCCATTTATACTCTCGACGGGTAGGGTAACATATCAGCTTCACCCACTGTTGGTCCCAACATTTTTACCTAATTGGGCTGGTACTAATCTACTATCTAGTTGGTAAGGTAGAACTCATTTCACTTTATCATCAGCATTATATGAGAGGCCTTTGCATTTATTATGTGGGTTCAATTTCAAGATATTCAACTTAAAATAAGTTTATTTTGCAATTAACTCACATCCAAATTTTTAGGAAAAAATAAATATTTTAAGTTTTTTAGAAAATTTAATGTGTCCAAATCACACTTTCATAAAATAAGAATAACATTTGGAATAATCATAGGCACGTAGCAAAATTTTTAGTTGCATGAGAAAACAATTTTGGAAAAAATTTGTAAAGCTTGCAAGGAGTAATCGCTTACCTAATTGCTATCATAGTTGACCAGTTGGTTCCCTAGATACTTGATTTCCTATTCAACTAAGTAATTCTCATTTAATATCCAATTCAATTGTAATCATAGTCTTTCAGTCGCTTTGGTGCACATCTTACATGTCCCATTCTATTCCCTTTTAAAACTTTTCAATTACCTATTGAGTTGATTTTTTTATTTGAAATTCAATTGATTAATATTTCCTATTTCTTGTTAAGTCCAATTTTTAGGACTAATTTTGCCTCAAAATTGAATAATTAAGCCTTAATTTCATCAAAATCATATTCTGTTCCGGTTCCACACTCAACTTGAAATCATGGAAGGCATTCCCACGACTGTAAGAAGCTCATCCACGCTCGTAGCACCAACCGCGGAACACACTACCTCGGTCGTGGTTATGCCTTGTGACTTTGGACAGGAGGCCTACAACCACGAGGGTTCTCATCGCAACCACATGAGATGACCACAAGGCATTTTGTTTATTCCACATCCCTCACTTGCAATGACTTGCACTCACAAAAGGTGGGGCCACAACTGTGCACCATGCTGTTGCAGCTGTGATGTTAGCCACAACATGTTTTGTTCGTCACACAGTCTTGCTTCGCAACCGTGACAAGGAGTCTCGTGGCTGCAGGACGCAACAGTGACAACTTTGCATAAGGTGTTGTTTGGTTACTTTTCATCCCTTATGCAATTCCAACACCAAATTTCATTTCTACAGGCATTCCAAAGGTCTCTTGGCATATTTTCATGAATCTGAGCTATGAAAAATTTAAATTAATCTTGATAACCAATTTTTTGAAAGTATCACTCTCTAAAATTTTCTACACATAAGTCACGAATTTAATCAACATATACCTGACTAATTGATGTGAAGTCTACCCAAATCCATGTTTTCTTGTGCCTATAGTGACTACGAGAAGGTTTTCCAATTGTATACATGGAGAGTAAAACACCCAGATTGAAAAGTACCTAGAATGTGCACTCAAAGTCCTCTCCTTTCCCTTTGCATGGTCATCTAGTCCGTTAGGAATACAAAATAATGTTCTCTCTCTTTAAAACACCTATATACACTAGGGCTTGGAGGTATTAGGGAGACAATAAATCCTAGAGTTTTAAAAATTCAAAATTCGTTCTTTTTCTACTTTCCAGATTTTCTAGGGTTTTTCACAAGAAATTCCTAGCCAACTAATCCCTCTTTTAGTATCCCATATGTATGATTATTCCTCCCATGAATGTCTTAAATATTTGGTAGGATTTTGGTTGTTACAACCATATTTCTTTTTCTTAATTACCTTCTTTATTTCCTAAAAATTGCACACCAAACTAAAAACAAAATAATTAGATATAGGCTTTAATTAATTCCTTAGCTATTCACCAATAGAAATAATAATTAAAATTTTGGCTAACTAGTTTCCAAAATTCGGCAAGGTTTGACTAGTTTAACAGTTATGTCTATTACATTCTATATATACTTAATATTACCTCACTATTTTCACACGAATTTTCTGTAATTACTAGCCTAAAAGTTAGCCTTAATCTCCTTGATTTAGTCTCCTTTTTTCATGGCAACTATCTGTTATTAATGCTCATATTTTTGGCAAGGTTTGCCCTACATCTTTGTGCACATATTATCTTCTGTAGCCAATCATAATATTGCCATCTATATTTATTCGAAAATTAAATAAATAAAAGCAAAAAATGTATTACTTAAGTCCCTCACTATAATTGCTAATACATATTTAAAAATATTACTATCAACCCCAAAAATTCAGGGTATTATATAGGAAGGAGACATTCTAGTTTTCACTGGATTCGCTGAAGCAAATCTAATTTTAAAGTACTTAAATACATTTATCAAGAGATTAGTCTATAGCGTTAAGAGAATAAACAGTCACATAATAAATTAAAAAGTAGAATTTTCCGACAAGGAAACAGAAAATAAACGTAAGTTAAGCACAACTAACGATTATAGTTCTAAAGATAGGAAATAGAATTGAAAAGGATAAAAGATGAGATGCCAAAAGGTCCTATACTGATTACTGAGAACAGATAATTCATAGCGTGACGCACATTATTTTACATATATTGAAGACAGCTGGAGAGGAATAAATTTTTTGAAGTATTGGATGGATAGAAATCCAAATGAAAATTGAGTTTAGTGTTAATCCCTGTTACCAAGACATATATCTTTTTCATTTGGAAAGGGTCTGCACATGGACATCATCATCATCCTTTTGGGACAAATTCAATAAGCTCTACTTGTCATTCGGACATTGTTCAATCTTGTATCAGTATTCCAGTATTTTCATTGTTCAGGCTCAATATCTTCCAGCCAGTAACTTATTACATGAAGAGGTCGTTTGATAGCTGACTGCAGATAATACTTTGTAAAATTATTTTGCATGGCGTCCGACGTGTGTTGGAAGACAAATATATGGTATATAGTGCCGAGACGAATTCAACATTGTTTGGCTATGTTTTGAAATTATTAAAAAAAATGATACGGGGAAAATATGGCATCGACTTGATTTATGAAGACTCGGGCACATTTTGTGTATGGCAATTTTTATTTTTATTTTTTTCTTTAAGGATTATAAATTTTAAAAAGTATGTATATATTTAATTTTAAATTTCAAAAAATAAGACAATCTTTTTTAAAAGTTATTTCTTTTTCTTTTTCTTTTCTTATTTAAGGTTATGTTTTTATTTTTTTCCCTCTCGGAAATCATGGTCTGATAATTGCATAAACAAACATGCAATAATTAAATCAACATCGAAATATGGAAACAGTTTTGTCATGCTCAAACTATATTTTTATCAAAAACCTTCACCAATTACATGAAGCATGTTAATCTATATATGACATATATGTAAATACTTACTTAATTTATTACATGGAATACACGTTCTATTTTTGTTAAGATCTTACAATTCTTAAAAAGAAAAAAAAAAACTGTCATCATGTCCATGTTGGTGCCGATATCACGACACTTAATTATATCTACGCATCTTAAATGTAATGGTCTAAATTTCGTGAGTTCTTCCAATGAAATTAAAAAGCTCAATATTGAGATTTGTTTGGGCCGAATTATGAGCGTTTGGTAAGTGCCAGTGGGAATTTTTTCTACCATTATTATCATTAAAGATATAAAATGTGAGGTTTGCGGACTTGTAAAGAATTTATTTCTCTTTTAAAATCTAAAACATATTCTTGCTTCACAAATTTTATGGCTTATTTATAACTGATTGATTGTGAATGCATTAAAACACTGGAGAATTTCAAGCTCGGTAATTGGCTATAGCTGTTTGACATTTGATTTTTAATTTGATATCCTAAATTGGCTGTCGTGTCGATACATATTCCCAACCACCTTGGAAGCACATTACTATGAGCTACCTTAATTAGGTGGAGCGATAAATGTGCCATGTAGGTTACGGATATTTATGTTTTATTCAGATATGTAGATATATGACAAGGTATGTTGATAGGTTTTTTGCCCAAAAAATCTGAAATTTTGATGAAGAAAAAGCGATACAAAATATTGCTGCAAGTGTTCACATTTTTTATTCTAATCGTGGTTCAGTGTTTTCATATCGTTTTGTTTCGACGCTGTGCAGCTTTGATCTTAAAAAATAAAATAAAATCGCAATTTTATCTAAATAATAATTGTGCATATATGTGTGGTTAAAACATTTAGTAAGTACAAATTTCTTTTTGATTATATTGATTTGCAGTTGATGTATTTCCAAAGTTTGCGGTCAAATTGTTTTACTTCAAAAATGTTAACTATCACATTAATTTTTTTTCATATATTTTTTTAATGTTAATAGAATTTCAAATTTTAACTATCATACTTCAACGTAGAGAAGAAGCAAATTCATTTGCATTTTTTTTTTTTTTACGAAATTTGACATTTACGCTTCTTTTCTTGTAGTTGCAGAAGCTAACTTGTTTGTTGTACCTTGCAGATTTTTTGAATTTTTATTTATTGTTTTGTTTTCATTTAATTGTCTTTCCTTTGCAAATTGTTTTTGGGTCAAATGCCCTTTTTCTGGTTTTTCAATTTATTGGGTTAGGAATATCATTTGTAGTTATTGAAATTTTCTTCATAAATTTATATAGTTTCAGTTTTTAACATTCACAACATGAAGCAGGCGCAAATTAATTTTTAAAAATTATTTTTTTGTATTTCGCATTGTCATATGTCAAGATTTGAACATTTTTTTATTGTTGTTTTCTGTTTGTTTATTTTTATTAATTTTTATAATTTTTGTGCAAATATTTGATTTCATTCTGCAAATTTTTTTTGTTCCTAATTACCCTGTACATTTCCCTTTTTTTTTTTTTTAATTTTTCATTGATTTATTGGGAACTACTTTTGTAAATTAGCTGCGTGCTTTTAAGACGTCGAACATGATTTTAATCATATGCACAAAAGCCCTTTTCTTTCTTCTTGATGGCCTTGAATCATTTCCACATATTTGTTTAGCAGTCTAAATACACCTTTACAAAATATGTCGTCTTAGTCGTTATGGAAAGCTCATAGCTGCCATCCAAAAAATGTAAAGAGATGTGAATGAAGAGAAGATAAGAGAAGCACTAAAGCAGGTTTTTTCCTTTTTTTCTTTTTTTTTTTGCTATTTTAATGTGTGTGTGTGTGGATGCTTGCAAAATAATTATTATGTGCAAATCAGTGTAACCAAGTTATCTAATGATTAAAGTTTACATAAATGAACTGAAAAATTACTTAACCTCAACTTTGAGGTTCATAATCAAACCAAGTTATAAAGTAGCCACAACGGAAAATTCTACGTGCACCCCTCAAGTTGAAGCTACAAGACAATATTCCAAAATCTACGAATGAATAAAATTGTATAAGTTTTGATCAAAGATTTACAAAAATTAATGTAAACTTATTTTAGTAGAAGTTATTAAAAAGTTACCTCAAATTTAGATGATTAGAAGTCTGGTGACAACATTCCAAATGCAATTTTTGCCTTTCAAATGGAAGATTCCTGTCAGAGAGCAAATAATGATATGCCAGACAAAAGAAGTATAAAATCTGATTCAATTACGCTACTAATTTAGAAATTCTAATTGTCACCTCTTAATGTGATGCCCAGGTATAGATGATACGAATGAAGATATTCGAAGCAGGTGGTTCATGACAAATAATTCTTGGAGGAACGTTGATGAATATTGAGAAAGGTTAACAAAAACATAAAAAACTGATATTGCTTGATATAAGTCATACAAATTTTTATTTCATGTTCCTTGTTTTTATATATAGAAGATAGTGACTTAGAATGTTGCAAAAGAATATAAATGCAGAAACAATGCATACTTTCAAAGGTGTGTAACATTTTCAAACCACCATTATTTATTGAAGCTGCAGCCAATAGAATTTCTTTAATTTATTAAAAAAACTCAAAACTCCAAGAAATTAGTGTTCAGTCACTTGCACAAATTGGCCCACCAATCCCTTTCTCACATTATATATAGATAGATAGACAGATTTTATTTCGAGTGAAAAGAAATTGAGTAAAAATGATAACAGCCCATTCTTTAATATTTAAATTTGGATGATATCAACTTCTTCAGCTTATGCATTCAATTCGGGAACTCGGTTTTTAGAAATGAATTCTAAACTAAAACTTGTGTGTTTCTAATTTAATCCAAGAGTAAATAATCTCCTTCACGAGAAACAAAGGGAAAATCCATTATGATGAAACAAACTGTGATCACAAACTCGATATGATATAGATAAAATACATTTTTCCTTTTTCTTTTTGTGAAATATCGAGTTTTGATTAGATTACCATAAGCACTTGCATTTGATATTTATTGCAGGAAAGAGCCCTAAAAAACCATTTTATATGGCTAAATGTGCCATCATCTAAAAAGGGGGTTAATTAGTACATACTTTTAAATTAATGCCGACTATAATTTCTTAACTGGTGGCAAAAAATTTTCGATGTCTCTTGAAAGCAGACTAGAGCAGAAAATTTTTGTTTTTCCTTGAATCATATCTTGGGATTTTTGTATTTAATTTAATTCTCAAGACAAGTTATAATCTTCATTTTATTTAATTTTTATTAATGTCAAGATCCTTGTGAATTTCTTTTTATGCATTAGCAAACTATTTTTATGTTTTATTAATTCATTGTTTTGTGTTGATAGGTTTTTACAAAATTTTCTGAAGTAACTGTGCAGCGGTCTATTCTTTGTTGTGGTGTACTGCTATGGTGGAAGAGAGTTTCTGGTAACATTTTAACCAAACATGGTTGAAACCTTTTTGTCTTCGTTTAATTGGTCTATCATTGTTTTATTTGACTGCAATTTTTAAGATAATTTGTTTCATGTACCGTTACCCTTGTTAGTCGTGGTTTACGTGATTATATTTTAGTTATATATATACTCATTGAATGTGTTTTAATAATTATTATTACTAGTAAATAGTACACATTCTTTGTGGGAGCATTTATTATAAAATTAATCAATTTTAATAATTTAATTAAAGTAAAATTATTATATTTTCTAAAATTGTTATAATAAAAATAGAATTATTTATAAATTAAATTTTGGCTTAAGATTTTATAAAAGAGAGATAAAAGAAATTAGAAATGACAGTAAAGAAAAAGAAAAAATTAACTTTTATTGATAGAACAAGGAAAATAGTTATAAAAAATATTGAAGAGAGAGAGAGAAGAAAATTAAAGAAAATAAGTATAATTTGATAACTTGATATTGAATGCCAAAATTTATTTCCCACAAATCCCTTACACTTAACGCAATAGTATATGGTTTAAATTAGATAATAAAGAAAAATTATTGAATGACTAAATAAGAATTTTAGCAATTATATAAACTAGGAAAAGTTGAACGCACTGTATACGTGTAAATTTATTTATAAATTATATTTTTTGTATTTTAAAACCTCTCCTTTTTTTTTCCTCCTTTTTTTTTTTTTTGCCATACCTTTTCTTTTAACCCTGTATTGTTTTTGTAATTTTTTTTCTCACACTTTATATTTTTTTTTGCTCCCTCCTTTTTTCTCATAACTTTTTCACTATTTTTCTGTCCCTTTTTTTGTTTTCTGCCTTTCTCTTTTTTGTATTTTTTTTCATTGTTCTTTTTTTTTTTTTTCAGAAACCAGCAACCAAACAAATAAAGCCAATTAAAATATAATAATATTAAGACTATATGAAATAATAAAATAAAGAAAAATAAAAAATTGAAAAAAGAAACAGAAATACAAATAGAAATAATAAGCTTAAACAAAAGAAAGATATAATGATGTAGAAAAATAGAAGAATTTATATGAGAGGTGATTGTATAATTTTATATTGTGTAAAAAAATTTAAAATTGGAGAATTGTAAAAAGAATTTGAACGGAGTAAATTTGAGAGAAAACATAAACATAAAAAGGTAAGAAAAAAAGATAGAAGATAAGAAATGAAATGAAAAAAAAATAAAGATTGTTGTATTTGTGCAACTATAAATTCTTATTAAAATAATGATAAGTTAAAAGAAGAGGGAAAAAACAATCTCTATTAACTTGATAATACAATAGAGATATATAGTATAGAATGGATTATAGATAGATATGATTGTTTACATGAATATACATGAGTTTGTGTAATGAACAATGAAATTGTGTAAATATTAGTATGATTACAAAGAACAAAGACGATTGGATATATTGAACTAAAGATGAAATGGGCTTAGGTCCATAAGTAGCCCAAGATTAGATGTCCACATTAATTGGAGATGTCAGAAAATTTGGGCTTCACAGCACAGATACTAAGGCCTAATATTGGGAGAGTTTGGATTAATTTATAAACTCCTCAAATTATTCTAAAACTCATAAGCTATTTATAAGTATTTGATAATTATTTTAATAAAATAATTTATAAACTTTAAAAATAAGATGCTTAGAACTCACAAGTTAGTTATCCTAATTTATTTTCAAATATTTTATAATTTACTTCATTTTATATATTAAAAATAACTTAAACATTCTTAAATTACATTTTATTAATAGTATTTAATTTAATTGCTTTATTATTACATCAAAAAATTATAATCAATTATAATTATAAATTTTAATAAAATCTTATAAGATGATTTTACTAAACATTTTGAGGGTATTTAATTGAACTTATAAACTCTTCAAAATATCTTATAAGATATTTGAGAGTTTATAAACTCTCAAAATAAGATGTTTAGAGCTTATGGCTCCTCAAAAATAAGTTATTAATTTATTTTTAAATATCTCATAAGCTACTTTATTATATATATTAAAAATGACATAAATATCTTCTATTACATTTATTAATAACATTTATTTTATTATTATTATTATTACACAAAAAAATTATAATTAATTATAATTATAAATTTCAATAAAATCTTATAAGATGTCTTATTTAAATACTTCATGAGCTTATTTTAAAACTAAAATGCATGAGTTTATAAGTTTCAAAAACATTTTATAAGTTATATAATCTTATAAACTATTTAAAATAGAGATAAAAGAAATTAGAAATGAAAGTAAAGAAAACAATTAACTTTTATTGATAGGAAAAAAAGTTAAAAAGTATTAAAAAGGGAGAAGAAACTTAGAAAGAAAATAAGGATAATTTGATAACTTGATGCTAAAGGCCAAAATTTAGTTCCCGCAAATCCTTAACACTTAATATAATAGTATATGGTTTAAATTAGATATTGGGGGGTATTTTAGAAAAAATTAGTGAAAGACTACATAAGAGTTTTAGTAATAATATAATATAAAGTAGTAAAAGTCACATGCAGGCACAATTTTATTTATAAATTATATTTTTTGCATTTCAAATAATAAAAATAAAACCAATTAAAATATAGTAATATTAAGACTATATGAAATAATAAAATAAGAAAAATAGAAAAAAGGAAAAAATTAAATAAAATACAAATAAAAATAATAAACGAAAAGAAAGAAAGAAAGAAATATGTAGAAAAATAGAATAATTTATATTAGAGGTGATTTTATAATTTTACGTTGTGCAAAAAAATTAAAAATGGAGAAATGTAAAATGAATTTGAAAGAAGAGAAAATTTGACAGAAAACATAACATAAAAAGCAATAGCATATTAGTGCTTTTATTTAAGTATAGTTAGTCTCTTTAATTATGGTTCATAGAATAAATTTAGTTATTAGGGATAGTATTGTAAATCTATAATGTGCAATCAAATGAGACCTAAACATATAATAATACAGTATAGATATATAGTATAGAATGGATTATACATTGATATGATTGGTCGTTGAATTTTCATACATGAATATACATGAGTTTATGCAATGAACAATAAAATTGTGTAAATATTAGTATGATTACAAAGAAAAAAGACGCTTGGACACATTAACTAAAAGATGAAATGGGCTTCGTCGATAAGTAGGCCATGACATGATGTCCATATTGATTGGATAGGATGTTAAAGATTTTGGGCTTCCACAGCACATATACTGAGGCCCAACCTTTTTCCGTATTGCAAAATGCTCATTTCAAGTCAGCCATATTCGTTTGGCGGAAATCGTGGCGAAAGCTGAAAATTTTCGAGTCGGAAAAGTAATCAATTCTATTGTTGAGACCCGTGAAATTCGAACCGAAGAGGAATGGGTTATGTGCTGCGTGTCAGATTCGCGTCGTTCTTCGCGGGCGCCGCCCTGGCTTCTGCCGCGGGCCTTTATTTTCTCCAGAAGGATTACAAGATTGCTCACTATGCCGTGTCTCAACAGGTTTTTGTTCTGCCTCCTTTCTGTCTTTCTTCTGCTGCTTTTGTGTTGGGTGAAATTGTTTGTTGGAACTCGATTGATGCTTGTGAATGAAATATGGTGGGTAGGTCCCAGGTTTTCGTGTGTAATCTCTCTAGTCTGAAATGAATATATGAATGCAGTTGAATCCGAATTGTATGCAAGAATTAAACTCAAGAGTCTAAAGCTGAAATCCCCTCGTGCTCTCTTTTTGGTAAAAACTGTTGATATCAATAAAATATCACGCCCGTTGAGTCGAGTGTGAAGTCTTCTTCTTGTTGAGATTTTCTCTTATCTATACTATGATATTACGTTAGTAAGGATTCATGATTGTACGAGGGGAATTTGCACAATTACTCTTATAAATAGTTTTGTTCTTTTGGTCATTTTATTCTCTTTTGCTATCTAACAGTTATATTTATATATTCTCTCAAATTTTATTATTTTTAATATTTAATTTTTTTTATTTTAAATATTTTTCACAATATAAAATCATAGAATATTTATATTTTGTTTTCTATTTTTTTAACTTATTATCTTTATATGTCTTTTCTCTTAGATTTTCTTTTTTCTTCAAATTGTTTAAATATTTCTTTGTATTTTTAATATTAAAACAATTTTATTTTATTAATTAAAATATTATAATTTATAATTTATAATTTATAAATAAATCTGTACAAACATGGAGTGCGCAAATTTTACTACTACTTATTATTGGCCTAACGAGTACCCAAACAGGATATGTGACTGATTTTGGGTTTTAACTTCTCACAATACTGCAAACTTATGTGAACAAAGACTGAACACCCGAACACTTTAGGCTGTAATGAGGAGGTGAATTGGATGTGTTATTGGAAAACAACTTCTTGTGGAGTCTTGAAGTTGATTGTTTCGGACGGTATTGGCTGATTAGGTATGTGGCTATGAATGTTGCTTCACACTGAACATTAGTGGCCTACCTAACTCTATTGAGTGTGTGTGTTTTTTTTTCCTCTCTGCAACTTCATTTGGTTGAGGAGTGTCAACACCAAAACCTTTTACTTGTAAGGTAGGTGCCAAGGACTGGTTCAAAATATTCTTTAGCAGATTTTTTAGGAATTGAGTCTTGGTTTGAAGCTGAATTTGTATCATAGAGTAGAAATTCTAATAGAAAGTCTTTAGATTTTTTCTTTCATTAGATTGCACATAACTGTGAATTAAGGCAAATGGATGGGGTGGTTTATATGATGAATTAGGATAGCTATTACGGGCACGTTTAGCTCCTTTGCAAACTAACTTCACAGTTAACAGCCTTAAACCTTCATTGATGAACAATGATTGAAACAAAATTTTGAGATACAAGAAATTACAATACCGTGTTGACTGTTGGAAAAATATTGAGTTTTTCAAAAGATTTTATCTTCTACATTGAAAAGTCTAGAAAATTTTCAAATATTGCAATGTGTCTCTTCCAACGGTTGTACCTTGTCCAAATGTTTGTACTTTTTCTAACTGGCTTTCTTTTAACTATCACAACTCTTCGAACTGTTTTTTCTAATGGCCATACCACTTCTAAGATATCCTTTGAAATCTATAAATAGCCTTTTGGATTCAAAGTGATGTGAAGGAAACCTCTTCCTCTTCTTTTCTTTCCCTATTTTGTTATTTTCTATGTTGTTGGGTGGAAAAGCAATTTGTTGAGTTTCTATTAAAAAGGTGAAAGCTTGTTTAATCTTAGGAAAATATTTCGCACCGTTAAATAATTTCCAAGGATAGTGCAAATTGCATGACTGAAGCCATGTTTTATATTGATTTTGTGTTGTTTCCCCAACAATCTTGGAAATTAGTGATGTTGGCCAAATTCAATTGAAATTTTAGGAACCACTCAACTAAACAAAGCCTTGTATTCATTGCCCTCACAACTCCCATCGCGCAACACCAATGAAGTCGGGTAGATTTCCTGTGGCCATAAAACTATTACTAATGCCAGAAACAATTACTATGTGTCTTTGCTTGAAAATACTTAAACAAGGAGATGAGTTTTTTGGGCGAGCGTTAGTTTTTCTTTTGAGAGCAGACCATTGGAATCCCCATTCAGAGAAGAAGCATACTCTCTCAGAGACATGATTGTTTTGCAGAAATATTAAATCAAGAAAAAGATTAAGATGGCTAGAGGCTATTCCTCCCCTTTCGAATTCTCAATTTTAGAATGTGATGCTCTCCTTCCTATAATCCAAAATTCTTAATCAGAATCTGGAGGTTTTAGTTGCTAGAACTTTTTCCCAGGGAGGTGAATGTGATGGAACTCCCCTAAGAAATGGAAGATTACATATGAGAATCGATCAATTAAAGTGTCTGCTCCCCGTGTCAAACAACCCTCTTCTTCATAAGCTTTGAGTTGTCAAAGAATCAAATGTGGTTCTCTGCCACCAAAACCGCTCTTTGCAATTCAAGCTCAAAGAAAAAAAGATGAAGTTATCGAACAATCTGGGGCTGAGGCAAGCATGAATGTTGTGGCTTTGAACTGACTCATGGAGGCAAGATCAGAAATTAGAAATGGCTTGTTTACCCTCTTGGTAATGCTTCACTACAAGGGAAGGGGAAGAGAAAAGTATTGCCAGACAACATGTCTATCAGAGAGCATTCTGAGAGAGAGAGAGAGAGAGAGAGAGATAGGTTGTAAGAACCTGCTAACGACGCCGTATTGTTAGAAACTAAAGCCCCCAGTATCACCATTGCTGTTCCTGAGTCCATTATTAATAACTCCCACACAAAAGCATCTACCTGAAACAATATTGGAAAAATCTTCTCGTCACTTTTAACTAGAAACCGAAACTGCTTCTATTTGCTGTGCCACTATTGGTTCAAAATTAAGTGCCGGAGACACCATTGGGCTTCACCCAACTCGAGATGAACATGACGCTAGACATGCTACTTCACATTACTGGTAACAGCATTCATTTAAAAATTTGGTATGAAAAAATCATATCCATATATATGGTAGAAAGTCAGCTACGCATTCTATTTCTCTAGTTCTGTTTCTAGGCCTCAAAGTTGTCTCTAAGTCTTTCATTGCTCTTTGAAAATTGAGGTTTGCATTCGACTTCAGTTAAAGCATTGATTGAGTTACAATTAACTATTGTGTTTTGATTATGATTAGCTATATTGTTAAAATGTTCTATTTGCATTTATTGAAAATTATGGTTATAAAAATATTGAAATTACTTCATAATTAGGGGTGAATGCATGTATTAAAAGTGATTAATTTTGATTTGAGAATTACAGCATGAGTAGAATAAATCTGCTATAATACTTTTGTATTTAGTGCCTTTAAATATTAATCTAATTCATACAGAATGTGTTGTGGAAGAGAAACTGTGATGCTAAGTAAGTCAAAGCATTTAAAATTAGATGAAATAATTTGAAAGCTACATGAATTTGTGGTGGCAGGCAGAAGCATGCTTGGGATAATCCACATTATACTTGTGTTCAATGTCAGAATTGTGTTACCATACAATGGCTATAAGCTGATCAATTTATTTGGAAGAAGTTTTGGTTCATATGGTCTTTAAATAATTGTATTTCATATTGAGTTATTCAAGCGCATGAGATGCATATAATGATGTTGCATGCATGAATTACGCAAAATTTTGTTATACCATTATGCATCTAATTTACTTTGAAATTCTATAAATTGTGGGGGTGTTTCATGTATTTGAGTTATAATATGCCCCGGCATTTTATAGTTACAAAATAAGAATGATCACTTCTAAATGAACCAAATTGTTGAGGTGATTATAAATTTGATTCATTTCATTTTAATGATATTATTTTGTTCTTGAGTTCATATATTTGTAGGACATATATGTGGATAGTCCAAAAGTCAAGATTTTGCATGAAAGATAAGAACAGTAATTTTTGTTTATTATTAATATTATTTGTGAAAATTTTAATTTATACTTGCAAACAAACTTCAACTAAAAAAAGTAAAGAGCTTATAAATTATTATATGAGTTCATTATAATTATTTTCGTATTGAAGTTTATATGATATGCAAGCGATTTGCATGATATAGCAAAGTGAAGAAACCAGAAAATAAATCAGAAAGCATTATGAGATGCATCATATGCTGGAATATGCCTCAAGGGATTAGCACTAAAGTTAGGTCTTATGTTATTTGAGGGACTAACGGTGAGGTTAGATTCTCTATTAGTTGGTGGACTAGCGGTGAGGTTAGATTCTATATTATTTGGTGGACTAGTGTTGGGGCTAGATCCTATATTATTTGATAGATTGGCGTATGGAATTTACGGACAAATATTTGAGAGGGGTACAATTTTGGTATTGTGTATAGTGGATTTTTATAATATTAGAGCAATACAATGATGAAATTTGAATACTTAATCTCAATGAGAGGTACCATTTTGGTATCTTGTGTAAATCCACTAGTGATTAAAATGTAATGGAAGTGGGGTGTAATGGCACGGAAATTATCCAAAACAAATCAATTATAGTGAATTGGAGTGTATGACTTTAAAGTTGGATAATTTTGAGGCTAGTGTCCCTTTGACTAAGGATTTGAGATGTTTTTGGTGAAGTAACAATTTTTGTTGCTGAGTTATGATGTCATATCGAAAAGTATATATGCTTGAGAGATGGAATGATTTCCATCAACTGTAAAAAGTTAGAGCTAATTTTTAGCCAATACTTTGACTAAACATGTGGAAAGAACATTAATTCTTCAAGTCACATGGTAAATGAGACTTTGGCAAACTAAAGATCAACAAAGATGGGAACCCAACCTATATGGTTGAAAATCTCATGGAGTAGGTTCATGTGGGTAAGAATAAAACTATATTTAACCATGAAGCACTCAATATATAAGTCTCATTCGAGTTGTTGAGGAAGAGTATTTAAGTTGACGGACCTTTGAGGATGAGTCTTAAAGACTCTTAATGAATTCATAGTTTGAATAGATGATATGTTGGTAACGTACACTTGATGAATTTACCTATATGAGAGTAGGGTGGGGCCGCTCCTATATGGTTCTAGTTAAATCAATTATAGCTCACATGTAAAATCAGGATGGTGCACGATCAAAAAATGTGTAAAACCGCATTAAACAACAAATTGCAGGTCCTTAATTTGACTAATGGAATCCCTCTTTTACAATACAAAGTCAATGATTTATAAAATCTAATTCCACTAATGATTTCGTTAGTCAACTTCTATTGGTGTAAGTCTAGTTTATAGTCAGAGGCACTAGGTCCACTGTATTGAGATTACATCTAGCAATATTTCTTGTACTATCATCAAAATTTTTACTTAAAAATCTTTTGAAATATGTAGGGGATTATTGAAAAAATATTAAGTATTTTAAAAGATTTTATTTCCTAGATTGAAAAGTTAGGAATTTTTTCAAATATTGAAACATGTCTTTTCAAATTGTTGTACCTTTTCCAAGCATTTGTTCCTTTTCTAACTAGCTTTCTTTTAATCGTCGCAACTCTTCAAACTATTTTCTCCAGTAGTCATACCACTTCAAAAGATTTCCTTTAAAATCTATAAATAGTCTTTTGGATTCAAAGTGAAGTGAAGAAAAATGAACGTTCTTCTTCTTCCTCTTGCTTTCTTTTCCTTATTTTGTTCCTTCCTATGCTGTTAGGTGGAAAAGCAATTTGTTGTTTCTTCAGTTATCTTTTCTATTGAAAAGATGAAGGCTTGTTTAATCTTAGGAAAATATTTCGCACCGTCGAAATAATTTTCAAGGGCAATGCAAATTGCACGACTCAAGCCATATTTTCTATTGATTTTGTATTATTTCCCTAGCATTGATTTGTAGGGTTGATGATAAATTAAGTTGCTTAACTAGGTCGGATGCTCGGTTGAGTAGCTTAGTCAAAGTTTGACTTAAGTTTGGTGAGTATTGATCTCGAGTAGCTCAAGCATGCTTTCAGCTGGCTCATACTCATCGAGCTACTCAATTCAAATATAATATATTATACATGGATTCGTAGTAAAATGTGCTCAATATGTATTTGGCTTAATGGTGCGACAATTGCTAAAAATATTAGAGATTGTGTGTTCAAATACTAGCTTACTTTGTTTTCTTTATTCCTTGTTTCTTTCTTATAAATAAAATTTAAAAAAAATGCAAGTAACCAAATGATCATTTGTTTTAGTGGTAAAATTTTTTGAAAGCTTTGGGAGGTCTCAAGTTCAATCTGCCCATTGCCTAAAAGTGTTTCTTTTTCTTTTTTTTTTTTTTTTGAATTGATTAAATTTGAGCTTGAAACTGTTTCTTGTGCTCTAGTTGAGCCCTATAATTTTTTTTGCCTGTCAAGTTTGAGTAGCTTGCTATTGGAGCTCCATGTGACTTGTTGTCACCCATAGTGATGTACTATTTTAAGACAATTGACTTTATGAAAAATACATCTCTCAAACCATGTTTCCTTGAAGGAATGTCCTTGATATTGTAGTGGTTGATTTTGGAACATGTAATTTAGCATTGTCAGTTGTCTTCCCCAAATCTAATTTATGAAATTCACAATGTTGGAAAAAAATTAGTTAAATGTTTAAGAGCATGAGTTGATTTGCTGATATGAAGTGAATTGCACATGAAATTAGGCGCTCTTTGTTATCTTTATTGAACAAGTTCCCTTAACCTAAAATCATCTTCTATACGAACTATAAAATTCTCAAAGCATGGGTTGTTCTCATGAAGATTGAAGCATGTTAGCCACTTAGTGTCTCTTATCATATGATTTGATGCTCCAAAGTCTGCAATCCAAAGACTTGGCAAGTTTTACCAACAAGAGCATTTAAAATATTAGCTTTGAACGTTAACATGCTAAATTTAGGCTGAGATAGAGTTACCTTGATCATAGTTGTTTGTGGTGCATGCTATGCCACATGGTGCACTAAGGTGCTATCCCAGCACCATTCTTCTAGTATGGTACTAGGCTTCACTTTTGTTCTGGTGCATGGCACACGCCTTTGCAACTCATACTACAATTTATTTTTTTAAGGAATAAAAGGTAGTAAGTTGTCACTTTGACCTCAATTTTAGGTGAGATGCTTTACAGTTAATGTTATTTTCCTTTCAATCCTTTTAGTAAGTTGCTTTATTTCTTAGCATTTTTTTGTGTTTTAGTTTTTTATAGATGTTTCATAATCAGGTTATTTATTTATTTATTTAATTTTTATAAGTGGTAAGTAATATGCTATTTGTATTTTCTATTAAAATTAGAAGTTAAAAAATATTTATTATTTGTCACAAAATTTATTTGTATTTTATTTCTATGGAAGTAATTAATAGTATAAATATATTTTATTGATTTATGTAATTTTGTGCTGCGATCCAATATGGTGCATGCCATGCGCTGCACCTATGTCATGGCTCTACAATGCGTTTGCACTGTTATGCAGCACACGCCATTGGCAACTATGACTATAATATATTTGTGCATTTTAAGTTGTGACATGTAATAAGGATTGCAGTCTAGAGAGCCTTGAATTCCTCCGAACAGACGATAACATTACCACTGTGGTGCTGGAATTCAGATCCTTGGTGTTATTTGATTTCTCAGATCATGATGTATTCGGTCCTTGGATTTCAATGAGGAGAGAGGAGAGGAGAGTATATTGGGATTCCCCAAGGTATTTCAGCCATTGTGCTTCTTACTACTAAGATCTTGATAGGTGAATTGTATTAATTTCCATTAATCTGCTGGAATTATATGCACAAGGATTACATAGGTACAAATGTGGATACTATTGAAAATAGGAAATCTTCCAAACTAGGAAAATAAAGGCTAAGTTTGTTGGTCTCTTTATATGAGGATTGTGAAGAGTTAAAATTATTGTGTGTGTGTGTGTGTGTGTTTTGTGTGAGTTCATGAATAATCTAAAAGTGATAAGTGTGTATGATTTATTTGAATTTTTATATTATATATATATATGTAGAGTATTATTTGATATTGGATAATATGATACTATACAAGGATATATATGTGTGTGTGTGTGTGTGTGTGTGTGTGTGTGTATAAGTGTGAGTGAGTGTATTGAGGTTTAGGTAAATTATTTGATTTTGAACTAAGTAAATGATTGGATTTTGAAAAAGTTTGTGTGTGTAGATATAGTGTATGAGATTTTCTTTCTTATATAAGTAATGCATGTTTGGTTTGTATGTGTTTTAAGGGGTTTAAATGATTTCAAAAATGAAAACATGGCCAAAACAAAATCAATAAACTGTTTGATTCCAGATTCCTATCATAATCTACTCGTAAAATAGTATAACAATCTCCAAAACATAGATTGTGTCAACAATTTATGAACCTGAAATAAATTAAATCTTAGACCATGTTAGCTTTCATTGTGCCAAAAACTTTTGGTGTTGCAGGCTGTGACCCCAACACTCTTGGTCAACTCATCAATCCAAGCGACGAAGTTGAAGTTTGATGATGCTCCTGTTAAGAAATGCATGCAGGAAACTAATCTTGCATTTGGTTAACAAATCTATAGAGGCCTCTATCTCATCATGTTCTCTTCTACTCTGAATTTTCATTAGAAGCATTGAGACCTATCTTGGAAGTGGATCCACTCCCATAGAGTGTCAATGGTAACATTAGCCAAACATTATAACCTCTTATGTTCACTTTTTATGCACATCACGAATATCTATGTTGAGCTTGCCTGTCTCTGTTTTAGCATGCTCTCATGTCTTGAGGAAATAAGTTACCTTCTGACTGACATCCATAGGCAGCTATTTCGTTAATGCCTTCCATTGTTTGATAATCGTGCTACTATATTTATTTGAATTGTGGTGTTGTCTCTCGAAAAAATATGCATCTAGGTCCTTGTTAGTTAACACATAATCAGTCAAAGAAGATGAGCCTTGTGCATGGGGGGCACTGCAAAGCATACAATACTAGGGCCAAGTTTTTTAACCCCAAGGAACAGACCTTTAATATGGTGCACAAGGTGGGAATGATCCATATAAATGTGCACAAGCCATATGCCTAGATGGGTTGCAGCAAGCCATAATTGCAGTACCTTTTTAAGCAAAAGGAAGTCGCCTGTCTTTAATATGGTGCACGCCGTAGCTGGACCTTCCTCCAGTTTTTAAAGTCTCAAAAGTGAGCTAAAGGTCCGCCTGATTGAAACTAAATGTTTCTGCCTTGTTTTCCTTTTGTTGCAAGAAAATCACTCTTGAAAAGATATCCCCTGGTTTAAAACAAGACACCGAGGTTGGGGTGGGCAAATGATGTTCAAGAAAAGCTTTGAACAGACCAAAATAGATCTAAAAAATTAGCTGTTTGGAATTATTTAATAATGGAAATGAGGTTTTTAGATGATTTCCAATGTTGGCTTGATTACTGTTAGCTGAGTAAGTTCACTTCACCTAAAAGTATCTATCTGCTTCAGTTACTTCTTTGGCTCATTTGGTATTTCTTTGTTTTCATATAGATTAGTAGTCTTTATGAATCTCTGGATGGACGTGTCTCGGCATTGGAGAAGTTGACAGAATCAGGGGCACCAAATCAAGTGGAAGATGCGGAATAGAAATTCTGGCATGACCCATCTCTTTGTGTGCTGTTTTATGTACTTTCTGTTTGAATTCATTTTAGTTTAAGTACTCTGAAACATTTGTGCTCAGTTCTTACTGCTTGCAAATAGCAATGGAGCCCGCATGTTGTAAGAGGATAGGAAACATTTGTGATTTGCATGGAATAGCAGCAGTCTTCTTTGGATGCTGAGAAATGTGAAAATAAGTAGTGATTGCACAACCTGCGATGCATATTTGGACCTCGCCCATAATATCTTTTTATTTTATTTTATCTTCTGCCTACTTTAGGTATTATATTTTGTTTTCTACCTTAACATTTGCACAGCGTGAATATTACCATTTCTTCTGCGTGGCCAGATTATGAAATCAGAGGACCTTTTTAATCTTACATAATTTTGTGGTGTGTGTGTGTGTGTTTACCCCTTTCAGAAATTTCTGTTGTTATAGGATCTATAAATTACAAAGAGCGCTGCCTTTTGCCCCTCTTGGAATGAGTATTGCCATTCCTGTTTTATGCTTAGTTATCTTCTTCCCCTTCTCATATTCTTTGCCATGGATTCAAACTCTTCTGATATGTTGTGCGTAGCCAAAATTATGCTTGCTAGTCTTGAACATGATCGCTGAGTCCCACAAGTAAATACTGGGGGGGGGGGGGGGGGTGGAGTCTTTATTTAAGTTTATAAGCTTGCCAAAATATTTTATAATAAAATTGAGGAATCTATAAATTTTTTAAAAATCTGTAAAATTTTTGCTATAAGCTAAAATTAGATGTTTTGAGTTTAGAAGTTTTTTAAAAACAAGTTAGCCCTCTCCATCTTACTTAGAACATTTTATAAGGTACTCTATTTTTAATTATATATATTAATGATATTGATTTATTTTTATTAATATTACAATAAAAAATTTTAACTATCTATAATTCTAAATCTTAACAAAATAAGATCTATGACTTATAAATTTTAAAAAATATTTAATAAAGTACATAATTTTATGAGTTCTTAAATAAGTTTAACTGGACACCTTCTTAATTAATGCCTTCAAATGCACGTCTTGTATGTACTTGAGTGGAACAAATGCAATTGTGGAGTGTGGCACGTCCCGACATGATATCTAGAATATTTGCATAATTATTTTTATTTTTATCATATTTCCTTTTATTTTGACTTATTAATTTTTATTTGAGTGTTTTTCTCAAATTTTCTCTTTCAAAATTTTATAACTTTTGTTATATATTTTAAATATTTATATACTTTTAACCTATCCTATAATATATTATTAAAAAATAAGTATTTTTTTTGAGTAAGGTGAAATTATACAACTTCTTTTTCTTCTAAATTTCTATTTGCTATCTTTTTCATTTTCCATTTCTTTTAACTTATTGTTTTTATTTTTATTCTCACTCAAATTTTTTCTTTTTAAATTCATTCCATCATTTTTTATTTTCTTATATTATATTAAATATTTTTTAATGTTTATAATTTAATTTTTATTATTTAAAATGCAAAAATTTTATGTATAAATAAATTCAAAAGTGTGTAAACTGTGTAAATTTTATTATTGATGCATAATTTTATAATTTTTTTGCTGCATGTATAATTCTTTGGTTGACAGTCTGTTGTGATTACTATCATGGTAAAAAAGTTATGCATAGGAGAATTCAATATCAAATTTCGTGAACGTGCATTCCTAGGTATTTTTCTAGCTTATGGTTAATCGTACTTGATTGAATATGTGATAATCGATATTTTTTAGGGAAAAAGTTAAGTGATAATAATGACGATGATTATTATTGTTGTGGAATAGTTGTGTTGGGGCAGTCAAACCAGACCAAACATTCCATAAGAGCAAAAGGAAGAATTATGGCTGATTGAGCCGAGTTTGGAAAGACGAGTGGATGATGGAGGCTGATTTAGGAAGAAGACTACTGGAGAATAATTAGCCAGTTATGAGGACCAACTTTTCTCAAAATTGCATAAGCTTGGCCCTAGGTATAAAATCAAGACTCAAAGGGGGCTGCTGGAATTTTTGCAGGTCTTTGGACAGCTGCCAAGGAAGAAGGGACTTGCACCAATACCCCGTAGAGGTAATCCCACCTTGACTCTTGTGATTTCATGTTGGCACACGTAGTAGATTACTACTAGGCATCTTTGCATAGGGTATGGATTGTTATTCCATATGAGATGGTTCAATGTACAAACGGACATTAAACATATATGAAGATGTATGAGTATATGGTTTAATAAACACGTGAGCATGTGTACATAGCCGAGTTTAAGTTATGAAGTTTCACCTAGGATTCCCATCAAGCAAACCAATAATTGTTAATATGAACATGATTTACAAACCTTCCTATGCTTGTGCGGTCTTAAAACAACAATTTTGACCATTAGGATGTCCAAAAACATGTTAAAAAAAATTCGAGTATGTCAAGTCTGCTAAGGTCAATCGTCCAACATCGGCTCGCTCGATCCTTGTTGATATTGAAGGCACAATTGACACAAATTGGTTGCAAGGAGGCACGATCCTAGTATCGATGGCCTTTGGATCGACTAGGAAGCTTGGTGGAGATTAGAACTTAGTCTATCCAAATAGTGTAATCGATCACAGCCCACCTAATCGAAAAAACAGTGGCCTTCAAATCGACCACCTTGACTAGCAATGATCATTTCTTGTTGATCTAGGTGTTGCAATTGATTGCAATACAATCGTAATTCCAAAATCCACCACAAACAATTGTTGTGCCACCCGATCAATCCAGACCAACTGTGATACATCCTAATGCTGCCCAAATCGATTAGGTAGTATCCACAACTGATTTAGAACTCATTTTTCATGATTCTCCTACCCATTTTGTGTTCTCATCCATAGTACATCCACAAATGTCCACCACATACCCATATGAAACACTTTCACCCAATTTGAACATATGAAACTCAACAACGGTCTAAAATCCTTAGGGACATTTGAGAATTAGCATGACTGAATGGGCAATGACTACCCAGTGTTTCGAGAATTTTAGGTTACACTTGAAAGAAAGATAGGACATTTAATTTATTAAATTTATGACTAAACAAGGATTATTTTACTATATAAGTTGAATTCATCCATTATTTTCCCATCTGTCTTGTGTAATTAATGGAGCTAACACTAAGTAAGTGTGTCTGCCTTGTCAATTTTATAACTAACTTGTTTTTAAATTGATTTCTACTGTGCAAATAAAACTTTTACTATATACATGGCATACATCTAGTATTTTCCCAACTTCCTTATGACATTTATTTTACAAAGCCAGTAAGTTTTATATTGTGATATAAAATGATTTTTCCGCTTGGATAACTTTTCTACTATAAATGGGTGCATCCTACTATTTTTCAACTACTTTATTTTTAAATTTGCTTTATCGCATAAATGGAACTTCACTATATACTTGAGTTCAACTGTTATTCCGTTGATCGTCTTATGAAAAGTTATTTCACCAAGTCAATGAATTTTTATGTAGTGACTTAAATAATTCCTTCACGTCATTTATGAAAAGTCAATTGTTTAGTCTAAAAAGGTGCATGTTTTAATTAAAAAAGTTCAAAGCCTTTCTTATCATAAAAATTGTGGATGTGAAGTATCCATATTTGGTTACCCTAAATTTCGAGATGAATGATTTTACATAAGCAAAGTTTTACATTAAAATGCTTATTCCTTAGTAATGAACACTAGTGAACAAGAACCTTATCAATTAAAGTTAAATATTGAGTATATCACCATCTCAATCGAGGTTAAAGATTGAGTATATGACCTTCTTAATTAAAGTTAAAAATTGAAACAACTAGCAAAGTTGTATGTGACTCTTTTAATTGAATTTATAAATTGAATCATGTGACCTTCCTTAATTGAGATTATAAACTAAAACCTTAATCGGTAGAATAACACACGAAATATCCGGAATCCATGAGTAGGTTAATGAAAAGGTGAAATTGAAATAGTTATGATATTCGCATTGATATTTTACTATGTTCCAAAAATTTTTCTCAAATGATTTTGCATAATGAAGTGCCTTACTATATTCACATCTCAAAAAGGTAGGTGAACCTTTTATTGGACGATTAGTCACTCACAAAAATTTAAACCCTTTTTGCAAATGACGTCCCTAAAGTTGAGTATACTAGGGGTTGGTAGAACACCTAGATAGAAGAATATGGACTTTTGATTATAGTTTTAATTTTATCAATTAAGGATCTAAAGGTATAACTAAATGAATTTCCACTGCGACTTTGAATTGCAACTCTGTGTGAAGGAATAGTAACTATGTAATGAATAAATAGTTTTAGATATTCTAATTATTTGAGCTTTGATCCCTATAGTACCGTTATATTGCGTTTGAAATGGGGAAGTGATAGAATATACTTGATATTTGATTTTTTTATTGATGATCAATTTTAAAAAATGTGATCTTGTTTTGTCACTGGTCACTTTTGAGTTCCCACGTTAATTATATGCTATTTAATTTATTTGCCATGTGGTTAAACAATCTCAAATTTAAAACTCTTGTGGTATGTATGTGTGTCTCATGTTTTTGTCAAAAGTTTCACCACATAAAACCAATTTTTTAAAACATGTTATTTATTCAAATAATTTATTTTTTCTCGTTTTCTCATACTTGTACATTATTTTTAAATTTTCACTCTAACTTTACTTGATAACAAATATATATACATTCAAGGTGGGTGTTTGTGGATTAACAGTGATTTCCTAAACTTTCAAAGTTAAAGTAGAAGTTCAAACCTTCCGCGTTCTATTGAGTGTGTAAATTAAGAGTTAAAAAATTTAAAAAAAAAAAAAAAAAAAAAAAAACACTCAAATCTAGTTTTGATTTTTATAAATGTTCTTTGAGAGTAATCTTTAATCTACGCAATAACTTATATAGTTTCTTTCTAATTCGGAATTGTATCTTTTTATTTATATTAATATATAATTATCATGTTTGTTATTTTTCCAGTTATACAAAGGCTACATGGCCTTTTTCAAGAAAGATTATTTCGTCTCATAACTTTTGCTCGTAACTTGAAAAAAGCATCGCAGTTTGACTGCGTATTTCCAGTTAGGAACCACCCAAGGCACTTAGGCACAGTTCATTTTCGGTTTTGAAAATTAAACAGCTGACTTCTATTATCTCACATAATCAATATTTGTGTGGACTCAAATTTATATTAATTGCTTAACTAACTTCTTGTATCTGCTAGAGTTCAGAAAAAATGGCTTGCATTAATATTTGTAGACTTCTTTTTTAGATAGGGTACAATTATAAATTGCAAGACAAAATAGTTATTTTATTGAATAGTATATTGCAAGGTATAGATTTTAATCGAAAAAATTGATGCAAATTTGCATCTTAACATAGCCAATAAATTAAAAAATAAATATTTCTATTTCTCTTATAATACATTAATTGCATGTTAAATTGATAAGTATCACTACATTATCTCTATTTCAAACATTAATTACATTAAACTCATAACTTCGTAATTGAGATAATGTAGTGATACTTATCTCCATTTATCATGCACTTGCTACTTCTTAGGTAGCTTATTAAATTGGTGTGTATAATTTTCATGAGTAATATTTGGATGGTTGACCGTGTACGCTTTGGACATTCCTAATTCCTTTCCTATACATATAATGGGTAGAAATTTGAATTATAAATTGCCATTCCTAAAATTATGGGATTAATAATTCCTTCCAAAATCATGGGTTTACATATTTTCAATGTATTAGAAAAAAACCATGCTTCCATATTTGTCATGTTTTCTACTAATTTTAATAAAATATGATATAACTAATTAGTAAGGTTTTAAACTTGTTACCAAGTTCTAAAAATATTATATTTTACACTGTTAAAATAATTTTATTCATTTTTATATTTACAATGTAATGTTTTTATATATGAACGAATATTATATATTATAATTATTATTAAATAAATTTTAAAATATTACATTTGAAAATATGAATATATATAGCTTAGTACAAATAAAATTAAATACATACACAAGCATTACCAGTATATATTATCTTATCCTTATTTGCATTATAACTAAAACACATGCTAAATATGTAAAAGATCTGTTCATATTTAGGCATCAACACACACAAACACCTATAAAAAACAATATATAATTTAATACAGTTTATATTAAATTAATTTTAATTAATAAAATAAATATTTTTAAACAAAGTATATATTGGTTTACTTAATAAATATAACATAATATAATGGAGATATATATATATATATATATATATTATCATAAATGTTTAATATATTACTTGTAACGGTAGTTAATATAATATCAATATAAAGTTAAAAACAAAAATTGTATAAATATTTATTTTACAATAAACATGTTAGTATCAATTATATATTTGATTGCAAGTATCTACTATACATGTAAATATATAATTTTTGTACACAATATAAACATTGTAATATGATGTTGTTGTGTCAATGTTAAATATTTATTAAATATCTTAATATATATAATCATGTAACAGACAAATATAATAATTAATTTAATATTTTGAAATATTGTTGTTTTGATTAAAAATATTCATTTTTAATTCATAAGATTTATTTTTATTTATTAATCATAAATATAAAATAAAACAATAAAATAACGATTTCATTTATTTATTTTTATTTCCAATACTATTTCTTATGCACATCGAACATAAGATATGCTAAAATATCTCATTTCTTTCTCAATTTCATCTCATTTTTAAATTTTCATCTTATTCCATTATTACAACAATTGCATTCTTGACGTGGGTCCACACATAAATTTCACACGGTCAAATATGAAATGGCCAAGAGTTATGTTGGTTGACTAATTTTGCTTTTTTTTTTTTAAATGTATTTTTAATTATGTGTAAATAAGGAGAAAAATAGAAAAAATAAGGAGAAACTTAGAAAGTTTATATATATATATTAAAGTGTCCTTTTCTTTGGTCAAAAGTAAAACGAACATGGCCACTCTTTGAATATTGTTAACCTTGAATAGGTAACTAAGAGGCATTTCTCTCCACATCAATTTTTACTGTAATGGACCACGAAATTTTAATTACCTTTTCTGAGTTAAAACAATCAGCCGGTCAAGAATTTTGATGGTGTAATTGAGACATAATGTGTAATATACTCTCGAGTCTTGGAAATAATCAAATGAAGAATTTCACTTTTCAACCCTTCATAAGTTAGTATTGTGTAAAAGCAAATTGAGTGATTAAAAATTTTGGAGGGACAGGAAAAGAGAAAGGTGGATCGACAATTAGAAGAAGCGTTTCATAGATTTATGATGTCGAATAAATGGGGAGGACAAGGAAGAGATTTATGGAAATTTTAGAAGAAGAAAGGAAAATTTAAAGGGTGGGAAAACCATTTGTAGATTACGGGTAAACCGTAGGGCATTAAAATTGATAGGGAAGTATATTTTAAAATTATGTGAAATTAAATTTTTTTTTAAGCATATCATATTTTATCTAATTATTTATTTATTAATTTATAAAATTAATCAATTTGTAATATTATTATATAAATAAGTGCATCGTAGAATTTTTTGTTTTAAATTAAATTATATAAGAAATTAATGACAAATGTATATAGGTATTTTATTGAATAGTTCTAGTTATCATTTGCCTAGGTATACTATTTTATTTTTTTCAAAATATTGTTTAAGAATAAATTTTAAAGAGGTATACAATTGCATGCATAAATTGTTGAATAATTTATACCAAAATATTGTGAAAGAATTGAAAATTGATATGGATACACACAAATATAAATTATAGATATTATACTAAATAACTTTTTATAAAAATAAAAATTTTGCAAATACATGTAGCAATAGGATTTATTTGATATATATTTCACATAGTTTTGGTTAAAACACCCCACTATTACTATTATACAATTTAAAAATAGAAACAATTTACTAAATATATATTTAATATGTCATATTTTATTTATCACATATTAATGTGATTATCACAAGTATATTACAATTGATAAAGTATTTGATAAACAAGAACAAAAACATTTAAAAAATAAAAAGAACTTGTGAGCTTCTCAACAAGGGTAATAATTGAGTTGAAGTTTAAATCGAGTTCTAGTCCACCTCATAATTGTTCGGACTCGAGGTGGGCTTTCTTTGTGTAAGTATATCAAGCTAATGGGGTTGGCTTAACCTATCTTACACTCCTAATATAGGGTTGGCTATTTTTATTTTTATAAAATAATATCCAATCATGCTTAAGTATAAAAAATGAAAAAGAAAAAGAGTTTGATATTTTTGTATTGTTAATGAATAACGTTGCCATATTTTTATATTTTAATTGAATTAATTTAAAGTATTTATATCAGTTTAGTATATAAAATGATATATATATATATATATATCATGAGATGTTGGAAACTTAGAAAATAGTGTAAAATGGTTCGTAAATTATTAGAAAGGACTTTATAAGATTTAAAAATAAAATGTTAAAACTTTACAAGCTTTATTCTTTAGAAAAAAGGTATGTGACCAAGCATATAAGTATTTTTATATTTTATACTATATGTAAGGGTTTATAAGTTTTTATTGAGTGTTTGGTAAAAGAATTTTAACAAAACTTATTAGATGAAAAAATAAAACATTAAGAGCTTATAAATTTATCAAAAAGTAAGACATTGCTAACTTAATTTATTAATTTTGACTAGCTCATATCATTTTCATCAAATGAATTTCAATTTGGCATTACTAACATCTTTTAAATTGCATGATCATATTTTGTATAAATACTTTGAGAACTTTTTTTTAAATAGGATTTAACATATTATCAGCTCCATAATCACCTTATATATATATATATATATAATCACATCTAAAATAATTTATAAACTGCTACATATCTTATACATATATAGATTATTTAACTTTTGACTAAATTAATTGTAAAATTATAATTGATAGTGTTTTATAAGCGTCATAATCTTATTTTATGTAAACTCATTAAGAATTCATTTTTAAAATAATAACTAATATCTATTAAATTCAAAATTATCTCAAAAATTATAGAAATTTAACAGATGTTTTAAACAAGTTTATCCAGACAGTTTCCAAATTACAAATAACTTACTTCCTCGAAGGAGTTTTTGAAATTTATAAAGTCTTTTCAGAAAAAAAAATCTAGCATTTGTAGAAAATTTATAAACTCGCATATTTATAGGATGTTTTAAAATTTAATAAATTGAGCTAAACACATTCTAAATCTCATATAAACATAACTATAACTAATGAAAATTGCATATTTATGCATCTTCATGTATCATTTAAAAATTGTAAAAGTTATTATATTTTAAATAATTTAAATAACATTATTTAAAAATTTAAATATAAAAATATTATAGTAGAAAATATAAAAGGATGGAAAGAAAGTGAAAAGTGGAGAATTTGATAGAAAACACAGAAAAACAAATAAACAAAAGGGAGATTGGAATGATATAAAAATGAAAATGTCTAAAATAGGAGTATACGTGTGATCTCGTAACGTGCAATCCAAAATAGGCTTGTGTCCTTAATATATTAGTATGAAAGGCACACTAAATGTGTGTTCAAAATTATAAAAATAAATAAAAGATATATTTTAAACATAGATTTTATATGATCTACAAAATAAAGGAAAAAGAAAAATAAAAAAGATAAAGATAAATTCATAAAATGGAAAGAGATGATTAAAAAATAATAAAATAAAACTGAAAAACACTTAAGTTTGTGTGATATAAATAAAGAAATGATATTTTTGTAATATAAATATCATATCATTCATAAAATGATTAAAAAATTTGAAAGACAAAAAAAGTAGAATTAATAACCAAATGATAGATTTATTATAGGGATCGGGTTATAATATATAAAAGAAATGACATAGACGAAAATCCAAAGAATGGGCTAAAAAATATAAAATTTAAGTGTATTTTAGTGACTAAACATTGTGTAATTAGAGAGGTCCTTAAAACTAGTAAGACTTGCGCACCTACGTGTGAGCATGCGAATAAAAAAATGTATCAAATTGTACTAAAATATAATTTACTGTAATTTAATCATTCAATAATTAAAAAAATTAGTTAATTATATATTTTTAAAAAATATAGAAAAATAGAGGTAATAAAAAGATGAGAAAAGAAGAAACTAAATATTAATTCAAAAAAGGAGAAAATAATTTAAAATAATAGTAATGAAGATAAAAGTTAAAGAAAGAACTAAATGTATTCTGATTCATTTATATTTAAGATCAAAAGTGATTATTAAGTAGCATTAATATATGTATTAAGAGTGATGTTTATGAAATTATTAAAATGATCAGAATTAGTTATTATAGGGATCGGGTTATAATATATAAAACAAATTTTAACATAAAATCAAAAATAGTTATTAAATAATGTTGATAGATTTATCACGAGGAATATTTTAAAAAATGTATTAAAATCATTAAAGTTAGTTACTATAGGAAGTAGAGCTATAATATATATAACTAGTGTCAATGGCATACACTCATTGTATGTGCATATTAATTATTTTACTTAAACAATAAATTTTTTTGAATGGAATTAATTTAATAAAATGATTAAAATGTCAAAAATAGTTATTATGAGGTCTTTATCTATTATTAAATAATATAGATAAGAACAATAAAGGAAACTCACATTGTATCAATCAACATTTTTTATTGAGGGTTGGTCACCTTATATAAAAAATATAGATATATAGATATATATATATATATAGTATAAATGAAATATATCTATATATAAAATAAGATATATTTTTTCGTTCTCGTCAAATTTTACAAGAAGAATTAATATTATATTAATCGTCGCTATGATCTACCAGTGATTTTGAATATTTATTTTCGTATATTATTTATTTTGAATTAAAATTATTTTCATCGTCGTGTGGCGATGGTATTTCAAGATTTCAACAAAAATGTGTCGTAGTAGCGAAGGGTCAAGTCACCCGACGCTCACGATACGGTTGATTCTAAGAGGCTCCTCGGACCCCAGGTCCCAGGTGAATCCAAACCCTTGATGCTATTGAGTCCACGCCGTCAAGGGTTTGGATTGACCCTCAACTTGAGGTGCCATCACGCTGCCAGGTTTTCCTGCTCCACACCCAGTGCTACAGTCACCCCATCTCACACGCAAATCCGACCGAAGCTTCCCATCCTTCGTCCGTCAATTCTACGATTCCATTTCTCAGCGTTGAAATCCCGAGGGTGGTTCGACCAATTCACTGCACCCTACGCTCCTTGATCTGCTTGGCCTGCCTACCATGTCTGCCCCTCTCCTCCTGTTTGTCTTCCTCTCAGTCGCCTCACTCGCCGCCGCCGAGATCCGCTTCTCGGAAATCCAATCTGACGGTGGCCTCGTAATCTCCTTAGATGAATTCGGGTTCACGCACCGCGGACGGCTGGAGCTCAACATCACCCAACTCTCTCTTTCGGGCCCCAATCCCGACCGGTCGGCACTCTTGAAGGTTGGGTTCTTACTCGTCACGCGCGACGGGTGGAGACACGTCCTCCAGCAGATTGACGACGGGGAGATCAATTGTGTTCTGGAATCTAGTTTTGTGATGCAAGTCCTCACATTCAATAATCTTCCCAACCCCACCCCTTCAGAACACAATTTACTTTATGCCGAAAAAAAAGCGGATCAGTACGATCTCATGTTTGCGAACTGCCTTCCGAAGTTTGCGGTCTCGATGAATGTTCGATCGGCGATGTACAATTTGGAGGGCGGTGACTCCAATCCCCGCGATTATCTCTCTGCTGGTAAAACCGTTCTGCCTAGGGTCTATTTCTTCTTCTCCATGATTTATTTCGTATTGTCTGCTGTCTGGATCAATGTTTTGTTCAAGAAGAGGCAGACTGTTTTTAGGATCCACTTCTTTATGTTGGCTGTGGTGCTGTTGAAAATGTTGAATCTATTGTGTGAGGGCGAGGATAAATCCCACATTAAGCGTTCTGGGTCGGCGCACGGATGGGATGTGTTGTTTTACATATTTAGTTTCTTGAAGGGGATTACTTTGTTTACCTTGATTGTGTTGATTGGGACCGGATGGTCGTTCTTGAAGCCATATTTGCAAGATAAGGAAAAGAAGGTTCTCATGGTTGTGATTCCGCTTCAGGTAGTCGCCAATATAGCCCAGGTTGTCACTGATGAGAGCAGGCCTTATGCCAAGGATTGGGTTACATGGAAACGTGTGTTCTTGCTTGTTGATGTGATCTGCTGTTGTGCCGTGCTTTTCCCGATCGTTTGGTCCATCAAGAACTTGCGTGAGGCAGCCAAGATTGATGGGAAAGCTGCGGTGAATTTGATGAAGTTGACTTTGTTTAGACAGTATTATATCGTTGTTATATGCTACATTTACTTCACCAGGGTTGTAGTTTATGCCTTGGAAACTATTACATCTTACAAATATCTCTGGACTAGCATTGTTGCAGGGGAGTTGGCTACACTGGCATTCTACATTTTCACTGGGTATAAGTTTAAGCCTGAGGCCCATAACCCATATTTTGTGCTCGATGATGAAGAGGAGGAGGCTGCAGCCGAGCAATTGAAGCTCGAAGATGAGTTTGAATTGTGAGCGTCTGAACCGAAGGATGTTGCATTTGCATCCTCAAGCTGGAGAAAAATGAGGGGGACGCTGCTCCATTATACAGATTGTGTACTACTTTCTTTTGTGCTTTATTTTTCCTTTCTAATTGTGGGTTTGACTTATATATACTAGAAGAACTAGCACTGTATTTTCACAAACTTGGATGTATCTTTGCGAATTTTGTTGACAAAAGTGAACAGTTGACGACTCTGGAGAATAATGTTTGTGAAGTTAATACACTGTGGAGCTGTAATTTGTTGAATCTGTTTCTATTCATTGCGTAATGGTTCTGATTCACAAATCTGTGAGCACTGACATCTTGGAGCAATGTCTCCTGTATAGGCACGTTTAAAGAATTCACACTTCTTGATCATGACTCTGTGAGTTGGATTTACTTTAAAAAATATCTTAGTGAAATGCAGAATTTTCTATATGAGATGAATATGTGTACTAGCTGCCTAAGTTTTGTTAAGACTAAGTGTTCAAAACCTTAATTCTGGATTAGATTGTTCTGCTGATGTGTCTCCTAATCCCATTGATGGCCGTCGGGTCTCATGAGGTTGCCTGTTGTTTCACCTCCGCCCTCGTTGATCCAATGACACCAGAGTCAAAAGCCAAATCCTAAGAGGAGATTGACGAAAAATATCTATTTTATGATCGAACAGTTCAATCATTGGCTCGAAATTAGAATAGAGCACGAATGTTCCTTTGCAATCAGTCATTGGCTCGAAATCAGTCATTGCTTTCACTGTCATAGCGAAAACTTTGTTGCATGTGCATGGATGATATCCTGAAGTAATCTAAGAGGGGGATGGTTTAAGCTTATTTTTGAAAACTTATAATGACGTAGTTTATAAGATATTTTTATAATTATAAGTTTATACATTTTATTTTAGAAATAAGTTAAAAAATATTTAGTAAAATTATCTTATAAGATTTTATTGAAATTTATAATTATAGTTTATTATAATTTTTTTATCTATTAATAATGAAAATAACTTAGATATTAGAGTATATGGCATTTTCCCTCTCAAAATTTTATTAGTTTGGTATATCGCCTCCTAAAAGTAATATGATAGCACTTTGCCTCCTAAAGTTACATTAGTTGTGCTATTTTGCCTTTTGCTTATATTTTTAAATTAATCTTTTATTAAATACTCATCATATTTTGCCATTTTCACCTATTTTTTCCCATTTTTTCATTGAAAAAAATATTTTTATTAATATCAATCATAAATATGTAACATATATTTATATTTTTATCGTCAATAATATTAATTTAGTGTGAAAATAAAATAATTGGTTGTGAATGACATTTATGAAAAAATTCAATATATATACAATTAAACAGGTTGAAATCTATAATTTTTAGTTGTGAAATAAAGATTATTGACAAAATATTCTTAGGAATATATAGTTTTTTATTAAATTTATTATAATTGTACCGCTTCAATTTTCAATGTAACTTACATTTCAATAATATTTTTATTTGATGTTAAATTTTTTTTTCAATAATTTCACTTAAAAGTGAATCAAAAATTTTTGTAATATTTTCCTAGCGTTATTGATGATGAAAGTATAATAGACTATATTTTTTAATGTAAAATAGTATTAATTAGTGTCTCAAAAATTAATTATGTAAATAAAATAATAATAGAATGATGAAAATATCGAGTTTTTCAAAAATGAAAAACTTAAGAAAGATTAAAATATACTGAAAATATTGTAAAAATTAGATTATGTGGCAGTTTTTTATTGTAAATTTTATTTGGAAATTCTTTTGGAAGCAAAATGCTTCAATTATATTAAATTTAGAGGGTAAAATGCTATTATATTTCTTTTAGACGGTAATGTGTCAAAGTAACAAATTTTTATTTTTGGGAGGGGGGGGGGGTGATAAAATGCCTTTACCCTAAATAAAATTAATAAAATGTATTTTAAGGATAATTATGTTAATTTTATTATATAAAATAATATAGCTTATAAGTTATAAAAATTTTATTTTTGAAACTTATAAACACTTTTATTAAAAAAAAAATTATATCAAACATTCATAAGGGTTTTATAAACTTCTAAATATCTTATAAATATATTACAAGATATTTTTGATAAATATATTACAAGATATTTTTGAGAGCTTATAAACTCGTACAAATATCCTCTCAGTCTTCCTTTAATAATCGACTCAATGTTGGATAAATTTAGACCAATTGGCTAAAGTGTATATAATATGCCTAAAATACAGGTGATCTGGAAAGGGTTCTCCTTTTGAGTTATGGGAACTTTCGTTCTGATTGTGCAGAATAAATTGGAAATGATTTGGAATGAAGGGAATCGTGTTTTTCTAGATTCACTCCGTTGGAATCTAGCAAACCATGGCTATAATCTTTTATTATAACGGGCTGACACCAATTCAAGCCAATTAATAATTATGATAGTTGATAATAGATCTGTTAGCAACTTTAGAAGGCCTGCACAACAATGAGTAACAAAGAATAAGGGCAAATAGATGTAACAAACTAACTTGTAATTATTAGCAAGTGCATATCAGAGAGGGACAAAAATAATTTGAAGAAATAATTGATACCACTGCTCCTTTGATTTAATACTGATAGTACTTTTTATATAGGTTTTCTTCCAACTACAAAAATTAAAAATACTCAGCTACAATTAGAAAAAAAATCAATGACCCAAGTCAACAACCATTTTCTCAATTAGGTTGTGAGGATAACAAACAACTAAAACTTACCATGCCAAAAAAAAAGTACATGACTTACAAATAAGTTAAGAAAAATTCAATTTTGAATCATAATTTCAAGACTCTTCCTTAATGCAAAACTACACATTCCAAGTTCCGATTTGAAATAAGCATGTCCATCATGAGGAAAAGAGACATATGCCAGCTTCACTGACACTGCAATACTTGAACGCAACTTGACTGACCGTTATTAGGTCATGAATGAAATGAAATTAAATGCCAATATGCTTTATTTTTTTAGAATGTTGGATTTTCACTCATTGCAGTTATAGTCATGCCATCTCTAAAAAACTTGCTCCTTGTTCATGGCTAAAATTTGTAACACGTGAGCCAAAACAACTTGAGAAGCTAATGATGACAATGTTAAGGTTGCTTGTCTCTTAGAACTCGAAGTGAGAACTTCAGATCTAGGGTGAAAAATGCTTCTTCAATTGCTTTTGTTATCCTTTACAGGACTTGCCCAATCGTTGTTCAAAAAAAAACTCATCAAATGAAATTCAGAATTGCATCTAACCACATAGCATAGAATTCGAGTTGCTACTCCAAGACGGCGATTTGAAGGATTATGCATAAATCAATAAACAACATTGAATGAAAACTTTATATCAGACCACGTGTGAGTTAAATATATCAGTCCACCCAATAAGCTACTAAAAATCATTCGCATTAGCCATACTAGTAGGTGTGGTTACTCCTCAATCTAACAAATTTAACCTTTTCTGTAAATTATGATCATATGTCATTCAAGAAATGAAAATAACATATTTCTTTAGCAATATTTCAAAGCCAAGAAAAGAATGCAAAATCCTAAATTCATTATCTCAGTTTTTTGTCATACCAGTCTTGAAATTAGCAATTGAAGTACTATATGAACCTTCATAAATTATATTGTCAATATGAAGACAAATCATGAGGAAGCCGGTACTTTGCCTCTTCAAGTAAAGAGTTGGCTCATTGTTGTTTCCCACACATCCATTTGAGCAAAAATAATCATCAATAATCTTATTGTACCAGACCTTGGGTGATTGCTTTAACCAATTCAAAAGGTTAGCTCCTTCTTTTGTTTCTTTATAATTTTTTTGGCTTGATTTAGGTTCACCTTAAATGCTTGAAGAGAGCCCATAAGTCATATAGCTCCGTATTGCCAATATCCCATGCTCCTTAATTGTTGCAACCTTGGCTAAAAATCATTTGAGCAAAGAATTCAATTGATACGCTTAATTGAATATATTACATAGCTTACTATTGAATCTTGCAACATTCTCATCGTCTCCCATTCTTAGTCTTTCGAACTTGAATGCCCATATTTGAAATTTTGAGACTCCTATGGTGCTGATACCTTCATTTTAAAGTATGTCCCAAGCACATTAAATTTTAATGAGCTTGAACTATTCCTCATCCATGTCAATAAAAGTTGAGTTTATGGCATTTAAATTTTCAAGGTTCGCTTTCCCTTCATCACTGGTCTAAGATTTTATATCTTTAAGAACTTCTTGGTAATCAGTACTTTTCACCCTAGGGGGATGCCTACCTACGTTAATAAAACTTTATATCTTCTCATTAACAAGCAGTTCAACTCTTATTTCTACTTTGCCATAAAGGGATAAGACTGATATAACATAGAAACACGTGGTTGAAAATTTCATTAATGAAAAAAAAGGTTATATGTTGTTTTGTGGAAAGGTATCAATTAGTGGTAACATATAAGAATAAAACCACGTCTCAAATAATCAAATAAATTATGTGATTATTTTGCTCTAAGATCTACTCCAAGGTCATAGCTAACCATAAAAAGTGTTTTTCCAAGAAAGGAAGCAATAGTGAGAGCTCACATGGAAGATGCAAATTCTTTTATGCCACATGCATTCCCATAAATGCTTCCAATTCTAAATATTTCTAGGAATATGTTTGATGCTACAAGGGCAATAGGGCTTAGATTTAAGGTTCTTACTCACGTTGATGTTTGACTTCTTCTTTTAAGAGATGATAAAAAGGAAGTTCAACTGTGGGTTGACAATATTTGAAATATTTAGGCACATTCTGAATGTACAATAATGAGAGATAATTAGACTGATATTAGTGGCCGAATATTGATTAATTTTCTTATGTATTGTCCTTGAGGAACGTTTTTTAGAAATCTGTTGATGCTTCAGAAGTTGTAAAAAATGTAGAAACACTTTTTAACTTGTTTCAGGAAGTCGTTGATGGGTTGGTGCAAATATGGTAGTTCACATGGTTACTGATAATGGATTGAATTATGTTGCACCACGAGAATGATACAAAATCATTATAAGCCTATCAGTTGGTCTCTTTATACAACATATTGTTTAAATTTGATTTTAAAAGATATTACAAAAATGGGCCATACCGTTGAAATTGTCAACAAAGTGTCTTAGGTAAACAAGTTTGTCTACAATCATATTTATTAGTTGGTTTAGTTGAGAAACAGAAAATATTGGATAGAAATAATTCACCTAGGTGAGACAAGGTTTGGTACTGCCTTTATTGTTCTTCATAATATTTATTAGTATATGCATAACTTAAAAGTTTTAGTCACTTATAAAGAGTGATCGACTTTAAGCTAGCAACAAAGAAAGAAAAGGGAGGGGGGGGGGGGGGAAGAGGTTGTTGCAATTGTTTTGGATAACAAGTTCTAGAATGATTGTTGATCATTGCAAAGGTCATGGAACCATTGATTTGACTCTTGAAAATTTTTGATGGAGATTAAAAAAAAACCCTTCCATTGGATATGTTTATGAAGGAATGTATAGGACACGTAAGGACATTAAGACCTTATTTAAAAACAAATTAAGATTGTATAAGCCGTTTATAAGCAGCATCGAAAGTAGATGGGATGTACAATTGAGAAAGAACTTACATGTTGTAGCTTATTAGCTGAATTCCACTTTCCAATATGATCAAACATAATTTTGTCATGAATCAAAAGTTATGAATGGTGTTCTTAAAATTATCTCCTCCAAAAGAATAGGTAGTAAGTCAAAATTGCTACATGAGACTTAGTTGTTTCATGATCAATTAAAAAGTTTTGGACAAGAACTTGATCTGGAGACATGTAAGAATATTCAACCTAAAAACTAATTTTGACTTTTTTTTTCTATTTCAGTGTATATTTTTTAGTCTTTACTTTGGTTTTTAGTTAATGTTTTCTTTTTTCGTAGATAAATGTTGTAAGCTATTAAGTGTCAGTGCACCCAATCTTCAAAGATTAACCGTTTGCATTCTTGGTCAAACTAGTGCTTCGTTTGGTTATGAAGGAAATTGTAGCATTTTTGAACGTATTCATAGTAAAAAAAGAATAGGTTGGAGCATTAAAGGATAAATGACTTAGTTTGCATGCATCACAGCCTAAAGTTAAAGGATAGGTAATAATAATTTAATTTTATACTTTCATTTTTTTATGTATGTATTATAATTATCAAATTAATATACTTGTTTTTGTGAAAAAACACAGATGGATTATGAAGACTGAATATTTTGATCCGCATTGATTCTTGGGTTTTGGAAGATGAAGATGAAGTATGTGTAAATTATGAGAAAATTGAAAATATGCTCTATGATTATGAGCAAATAGATCCACTTTGGATGAAAAGCCAACAAAGATGTGCTAAAGAGAGTATATACATAAGTAATAAAATAAAATTTTTGTGAACACATAATATAAATATCTACACACACACAAAATATAAGCTAATATATTATGCTCATTTGTTATATAGTGTAGATGATGGTGATAATATTGAGGATATTGAAGGTGTGGAGGTAATTGACAATGATATAGACTTTTCAACATTTGAATATTTCAAACTTGAACACAACTTCTGTGATGTCTAAATTGGGGCTAGAGTGGGTGACAGGAGCAGCAGTGTTATACACGACTTTGATGAAGAATGGTCAAAAATGAATTAAAATTTGATAGTGATGTACAAATTAAATAATATTAATTTGTGGATTATTATCCTTTGCTTTATGATTTGAGTTGTTAATGTTAAGTGTGATGGATCATGCATGTTAACTTGCGGACTATTTTATGATTTTTATCTTTTGCTTTGTGATTTGATTTAAATTGTCAATTGTGATGGAGGTTGGAGCATGGATGTCAAGCGGTTTGCAATTTTATCTCTTTCTTTATGATTTAAGTTGGATTATAAATGTGGTGGTCATGAACCTTTGCAAGTTTGGTTATTTAAAATTTTAAATTTCCATTACAATATGAGTAAATATTTTATTGTATTAGATATTTTGTTTAACCATTAATAACAATAGAAAAATTATTTATAAAATGAATTTAAGTATTTTTTGTTCTTTTATTAATTTTCATGTATTTTTTAGCATATTAAATAAATTTTATAATATAATTATGACATTACGGATTCAACCAAGGATGAACTAACAATTGAATCGTAACCTTTAAACTGTTGAATTTTCCAACTTAATGAACAATCTAGGTTTTCAAACAATGGTTTGAAGCAGCATGTATACTTAGTTGCTTCTGGATTTAGAGTAGTTAATGGGAATCAGATGTACAAAGTTTCCTTGTTTAGGTATGCTTTGAGGTTTGGGAAACATATGTTGATTTATCATGAATTTTACTTTTTTTAGAAGTATACTAAAGTGACTATTTAACAATTTGATATTGTTTAGACTTCTCAATATTCAAAACTAGTTTAGTAGAACACAAATATAATTAATCTGCATTCCTTTGAAATAGACTTCATCTATCTATGGTTTTGTTGTACACCAATTGAGTTTCTTCAAATGGATTATATGCAACATTGTAAGCTTGTTGCGAATACATGACTGAGTGACGACAAATTAGTGTTAGAGAAATGAAGCCAGAGACGAAAAGATAAAGAAGAAAGAATTTTGTATTACTTTTTTGATTTGTTACAACCTAGCTATGAAAGTCTTTTTTGAGTTGTTGGAGATGTAATAAAGAGGAAGCTAAGAGTACTACAATTTGTTACGAAGAATCAAGTTTAGTAGTCCTATATCAAAATAATATGGAAAGAAGGCGTAGCTTGTAAATGGTAATGACTCAAACTTTTTAAAGTCTTTGGGTTGAAATATGATATCATCTCCAGATGTTGATCCGATTCATTTGGCTTTTGAAGTAGGGGTTCTTGAGAAGTGACGGAAGCAATGCTCCCACCACACCAATGGGTGTGGAATCAAATAGTTAGTGGGAACCGACTCTCCACCCTATCTCTCCCCAACTGTAATCCACCCAACCCTTCCAACCATGTTGACGAATTTCATACATAACTACCCGCACTCAGATCTACAGGATAAGATCCTGCCTCCTTGTCCTCCTCAATTTCACCAGACCTCTGTTTATATCTTGCATCTCCTCCAACAACTTTCTTTTCTGGTGACGTTGCAGCAGTGTTTGGCTTTGCAAGAGGGTTGCTAGCAATCATAGCAAGGAGTGGACCTGTCAATGGAGGTTTTGCTCCTCTTTGTTGCTTCACCTAGTTCTGCCTAAATCATCGTCTTGTTTCTTTGGTGTTCTTGCAATAGAATATGTGGGTTTATTGGTTCTCTTAGGCTATGATGATATATGTTTTCCGTTGGGATCTTCTGAGAGATGGGGTAAGCACCACCATGGTGTATCTTGGTGGGGTGACCATTCGTCGAGTTGCAGTCCCGGCGTCTTGTTTCATCCCTATTTGGTGTCACGTTGTTGATCATTTTGAGCCTGAGATGTTGTCATATTGTTGCTGTCCGTATCTGTTTTTCTAGCAATTTTCGCATTATCTATTCTGCAACATCTGTCGATTGCCACAAGCGACACCCGTCCAGTGGCTGTTGTGGCAAGGAAGTGCACTGTTTCTCGATTGTTTTTTTCTCTATTTTTTATTTTGTTGAAAATTGATAAATTGTGGTTTAATTTAATAAGAAATTATATTGCATTTGGTTCTTTAATTTTATTATATATTAATCTAGGTTAATCTGTGTTAATGATGATAGGTTTATTTTTGGCAACCAGTACCTGGAGCCAGCTAAAGTTGCGTGTAACAATGTTTTTGTAGTCATTAACTCACATTTAGTTCGAAATCGTACAATGATAAATATAACATATGTGTTGTAATGAAATAGATAGATTCTAGATGTGCAATAAAATGTAATAATAGTTTACCACTATATAGAAGAAATGCTTTGTATGTATTTGTCCATGTAAACATAAGAAAATTTGTCATTTGTATTGATATGGAAATTCCTAATTATTCTAAAATTTCTATTAAAATTATCGATTATTTGCAAAAAAAATTATTTAAAAATATAAATTATTAAAATTATTGATAGCATTGTTAATAATAAAATTATCGGTAATAGTATTAACTATATCCATAATATTTTTTAATAATAACATTAATAATTTTAATATAACAATATTATAATTAATTTTATTATACAAATACACTAATGATATATTTCATTATTATCAAATATCTATACTTATACAAAAAAGTAAATAATTATCTACCATATCAATACAACTTTTTACACATAAACACCCATCACATAACTAAATTGATTAATTTTATCTTTCAAACACTCTCCATTCACTTACATTCTTCATTTCTATATCTAATCTCTAGAAAAAAAATTTTTATCTTACTTTTTCTTAATTTTTTCTCATTTTGTTTTCGAAGTGAAAATCCTATCCAATCCCAATCAAATTATTCAGTACTAGTTATGGTCTTGATAAGGAACATTGTCACCTTTAACGATAAATTCATAATTTATACTATTAACAATGTGTAAAATCCTTAAAAAACTAACTTTTCGTTTTATAATTTGATTACAAAAATACCTCTAATGCTATCTATGTTTTGTAAATAGATAATCTCTATTAATATAAATAATATATATATATATTTTACATAATAAATTATACTTTAAATTTTATATGCATAGGCCTCCAGTGTGTGCCTACTGTTAGTTTATTTAATAATTACACTCTCTAACAAGCTTTAAAGGTGATATTAGTTTTGGGCACAAGTATGATTTCAGTTTCATCCTAAAATTATTGTCTTCAAGAAGAGAAATGAATTTATACTAAAGGCACAGTTGATATGTTCCTATATTTGTATATATAAATCAACTGTAATTATTTAAATATGAGTTTTACAAAATTTATACGATTAAAAAGAAAGATGTATTTGAAAAGTATAGAAGAGGATTAAAATTAGAAGAGGAAGTTGAAAGTTGATAAGAAATTATAATAAAATAAATTGAAAAGAAAAATAAAATAAATAAAAATAGGAAGTGAATGTAAAAGGAAAAGATGTAATGAAATAAAGAAATATTTTTGTGTTCTACATTTTATGACTAAAACTACACTTGACTAAACTTATTTTAAATAACTTATAAAATATTTTTTGAAACTTATAAGTTTATACATTTTATTTTTAAAATAAGCTCATATGGATAGAAAATCTTATAAGATTTTGTTGAAATTTATAATTATAGTTAATTGTAATATTTTTAGTATAATAATAATAAAAATAAATTAAATATTATTAAATAATATAATAGAAAATATTTATACTATTTTTAATATATATGATAAATTAGCTCATAGGATATTTGAAAATAAATTAAAAAAATTATTTTTAATAAATTTATAAATTCTAAATATCTTAATTAGAGAGTTTATAAACACTTTTATTAAAAAAAATTGCAAAACAGCTTTGAGAGTGTATAATGCGTATCAATTAGTGCATTAAAATAATTATGACTGATAAAGAGGGGAGAAAAGGACAAATACAAACTGTGATCCAATTTCGGACAGCCGAACAACACAACCACAAACGTGATGAGACGAGCGACGGTCCAGATTGCGGGGAAAGAGAGGAGAGGAAAAACAGAAAGAAGAGGCAAAAAAAGGATATAAAAGCGAAAGCCCATAGATGTGGACCGAAAAGGGAGAGGTCCACCCAGCCCAGTGGGCCTCCCACACACACGACGCTCACAAACAGATGGGAGGCGACGTCGTTTGATGGAAACCGTCAAATCCATGGGGACAAAAACATTCTGCATTACAGCTAGCTGGGGTTTCTGGTTTTACTGAACCGCCGCTGAAAGAACTGAAAAGGTCAAAGTGAGACTTCATTGTACTTTTCCTTTTGTAATGATATATCACCTACTCTATTTACTGCTCACCGTCACTGCCTCACTGTTCTCCGTTGACTAACACGACACAGCTTTTCGTTCTGTGTTTTAAAGAGTCAAATCATGCCACGTATTTATTCTTATCAACAAAAATTTGAACATTGATTATTTTATTTTAATTTTTTAAATTATATTTTTATCAAAAATTATATAAAAATAAAAAAATAGTAATAAAATTTAAAAATATATAATGATGATAAAACGTGTTTTAGATAAATAATTTAAAAATAAACATTGACAGATTGACACTAAATTTAAAAATATTGTAATATAAACGTGTAAATGAGCTAATAATTTGAGTTTAACTACTCAATCAATATAATTTGAGTTTGTCCATAATTGAATTTTAGTTGTAACAATATTTTTAGAATTCAACAATTTAAAGGCTTTTCAAGTCTGATTAAATTTGAATGGATTCGTTTGGTCAATTAACAGATTTATTGTAAAAGTATGAAAATAGGAGGTAGAAATAATTATTTTAATAGATAATGTATTTAAAGAATTATATTTTAACTATATGAAAATTGTCCCATATTTTCGTGTAAACATAGCACCCCTTAATTTCGGTTAAATGCATCGTTATCTGGGCCATTTTTTCTTTTGGAAATGCAAATATTGGAAATTACTATTATAAATTTTTGTTGCGTAATATTGTAGATTCTCGTGCATATTGAATTTTATCAGGTAATAAGCGTTTAAGGCTAAGTTGGCTTTCTAATTTTTAACTATTCATCCGTGGTTAAAAATATTATGGATCAAATATTTTATTTTACTAATTTTATTCAAATTCAATTCAAAAATTTCAATATTTTAACTTTTATAACTAATTAATTAATATTTAATCATTATACTTATTTACAATTAAATCAACACCTATTTCTATAATTTTACTACTTACGACTCATATATATATATATAATAATATCTTATAAACACGTGTACAATCATATCATAAAATTATTATTACTTATTAAATATATAAAATTTAAAATTTTCCTTTCTTTTATAACATAATGCCAAACATATTTTTTCTATCAACTAAAATTTTTCTATCAACCTTGACAAGAAACCAAACATACCTTAAACAATTGAAAATCTCCAATGCCTTTTGTTCAAAACGGTGAAATATCTCTCTCTCTCTCTCTCTCTGAGTTAAAAAATCCTTATTTCCAGTCTAACTAGTCAATAATACACTTATTTTTATATTAGTTAGCGTAATAACTTTTCTAATAATTGTATTAATAGTTATATTTGAGAGTAAAAAGGCCATTCAAAATTTTAAACCTTTCAATAATTTAAGCAATATATTTTTATTATGCTACCAAAGCAATTATCACGATACATGCCAAGTTGCCAGCTACACACACACTATAGTATTTGTTTGTACTACTATAATTACATGGGGAGAATTTATCATATATTCTTACTTTAAATTCTTTTTTATCCTCCATTTCTATATTTTTAATACAATTTGTATTTAAATTTTATTTTAAATTTTCTCACTTGTCAGCTTCTTTTAACCTTCTTCATTTCTTATTTCAAACACTATTTACACTGTTAGTTTCAAATAATATTATTTTTATTATATAAAATATAAAATTTTATAGTTAATATGTAATTTTACACATGTATAGAATGTATCAATTTTATTAATCATGTGTGTGTATTTCAACTTCACATGAAATGCGATCAACAATTAATACGACTAAGTTTAGCTTATTGTGAATAGGTGAGTTTGTATTCATGGAAAAAAAAAAAAAAAGTAGGAAGGTTTTTAAATAAGAACTCCTGTTTTTACTAATAAAAAAAAAGGTTGTACACCAACGAGCATGATTCGAACATTACATATGCATATTTAATAAGAATAACTATAATTTTGACATATTTACCTATATTATATAATTATGAGAATGAGAATTTTTAGTTTCACAAAATGAATTTTCAAAATTATTTTTATATTAATTTTTTATTTTTCTATCATTTTCATTCTCTTTTCATATGATTTATAAGGTATTTTTTCTTCTCAAATTTTCTTATTTTTTTAATTCTTTTTATTTTTTTTCATTTTCTTAGTTTATACATTTTGCATAATTTAAAATCACGCAATTTTCTTAAATAAATTTCTTATTTTTACTTTTAAATTATTACTTTTATTTGTTTTCTTTTATATTTTTTCTTCTTTCAAATTCTTTGGACATTTCTTTATTCTACTATTTAGAATATTCTTTATGCTTTTTAAATTTAAATAATTTTATTTTTATTAATTAAAATATAACAATCTCATATTTTATAAATAATTTTTATATACCCAAAAAATGAATCTGTAGACCCCAACGTAGAATTGAAGAGCTTAGGAGACAGCTATCAAATTGAGAACTTGTCCTGTCGCAGCATTTTTGTCTGGGTTAGTTTGAATAGAAAGATAGTTTTAACAAAAAAAAAAAAAAAAAAGAAGCATAACCCTGTTATCTTAAGAAAAAATAGATCACCACAAATAAATGTAAATTCTCTTTTGAAATACACTTAAAAAATAATTTTTTTTAAAAAATTATTGTCCAATAAACATGTAAATTCATATTTTAAGACGTCTGATAAGGAGAAATCAAATGGATTAAAGGCTCATATTGAATATAATAACAAATACAACTAGATTATGTCAATCAAATTCTGGCTAATAAACTACACTTTACATGCGTACAAGTTTATTGAAAAAAACTACAATTATTTAAAATTACATATATAAAAAATTAAAATAGAAAGAAATTAAAAAAGAGATAAGATTTGAGAGACAACACATGTAAAAATGAAAAGTTAAAAAGAAAGAGAAAAGAAAATGATAAAAAAAATTTACAATAAAAGAAATTATATAAGTTTATAGATAGAAGGAATTAATTTAAATTTATAGAAAGGAAAGTTGGTTTAATTAACCTTATAGAAAAAGAAATAAATTCCATCCCTGTCTGATGAGGCGTGTTTGGCGGCTTAAATATTTTGCATCTTTGACATTTCAAATTCCATCCCTTATTCCCAAACACGCCTCATCAGACACCAAACAGACTCACACAACACAAATACGAGATTTTAAGCACAAATCTACAAATCTTCACCTACCAAGTTTTTCGGTTAAGCAAATCCTTAACAAATTTCAAGAAATCAGTAAAAAAGCCTTTCATCTAAAAAATTACTAGGTACAATTTCAAATTTAAGTTAAATTTTAGTTGAGATTTATATTTTGGTTTGTTGCAAAAAAATAAGACTTAGGTTTTGATGGGTCATAGTGTGGTGCATGACCGCACGCCACCTTAATCGTGAGATAATGCACTACCAAAAAGTAGGTAAATTAGGAAAGCAAATTTGAGATGGCTAAAATTTGTCCCAAATCGGGGACGACATATTTAAATACGTACCAAATCCATTCCAAAACCGTTTCAAAAATAATTAATTTTTAAAATAGCAGTACCGTAACAAAATCGTCCCAAATTTGACATGGATTTTTAAGCCATCCCAAAGTCATATCAAACGGATACGGTTTTCGATGGTTTAACCCTGAAGTTTCAAAATCCGTTCTAAACAAATTGTGAAAAAAAAAACCGTTTAAAACCGTCATAGTTTTGGGACGGCTCTAGCACAGCTCTTCCTAATAGATTGAGTTAGCCGTCCCAAAACTTGGCTGTGCCAAAATTAGGTGTAATATAACCATCCCAAATAGGGATGGCTTTGAGATGGCTTATTTATTTGGTTGTAAAAAGTTTTCTCAAAGCCATCTCAAAATGCAACATATAACTAGACAATCCCTATTATTTCCACATTTGAGTGAGGTTGAAATTAGGGGTTTATTCACATTTTAAGCATAAAAGACATTAATTCTAGGTGAGCTAGTGGATTTATGATACAATGCCATAAATTTTTTATTTCATTAGGATTTCTCTAGAGTTGCACCATGTATATATAGTTTATGTTATTTTTTAGATTTATACTCTTTTTCTAAGCAATTTTTATTTTTGGGCTGAATGTAGAAGATGGACAAAATATTATTTGTAAGCAAAAAGTGTTGGTGTTGATTCTTTATACCTGCTTTATAATTTTTAGAAAATAATATTAATAATTTTCATATTTTATAATATTGTTGGTATATATATATGTATGTATTGTTTGAAATTTAGCAATAATAAATTATGCTTCTACTGCTATTGCAAACTTTTAGGATTGGCCTTGATATGGGAACTTAAAATTCATTGTTTTTCTTTTTCAATAAGATATTACGTAATATTAGATCATAGATGTATAACAAAAACTTGTCCGGGCATGGAGAGTTAACTCCACAATTTGAAAATGGGGTTAATGAAGTTGTTGAATGGACAATGCAGCAGTATGAGCATATGAATGGGACTAAAATTAGATGTCCATGATCTTGTTATAAGAATGTAAAATTCCTTGAACCTAATGAAGTTAAGGTTCACTTATTCTGTTAGGAATTTATTCAAAATTATTATAATTTGATCAGTTATGATGAAGTTTAATATCACGATGCAGTGCCAAGTGTAGAAGGGAATACCATACAAATCCCCATCGACATCAGAGGACTTTAGAACAACGCAAAACTTTGGTTGGGAGCACTGTATGGTATATGATGCAGTTGGGTGTCCCCCCCCCCCCAAATAAAAAATTTGGGTTAGTTAGGCCTTCCTCAGGGGTAGACGAGCAGTAAAGTTGCCTTGAGCCGTCAATCACCCAATTTCGTGAAGGTACCATATTCAGTGCAGAGGACGTAGATAGGGTGGATAAGGATAAATTTTTTGATGTAATGCATGCGGCGAACCAACCACTATACAGTGGTTGTGAAAATTTCATGCAGTTGTCTACAATTACCTAATTGGTGAATATAAAAGCAGACCACAACATGTCACAAAGTTGTTACGAAGATATTTGTAAAATAATTGGTGAAATGCTCCAAGTGATCATCAAATGCCTTCTAATTTTTACAGTATTAAAAGGTTGATACGAGGGCTGGGCTTTCAGTAGTGAGAACTGATTGTTGCAAATCTGGCTGTATGTTATATTAGAAAGAGGATGATCAGTTGGAGCATTGCAAATTCTGTGAAGAGGCGAGGTTTAAAGGGAGAAGGACACCCTTGTCAGCTGAAAAATGGATTTCACACAAGTGTTTGATCTACTTGCTTCTTATTCAAGACTACAAAGGTTGTATATATCACAAATAATTGCTAAGCATATAACTTGGCATGTTGTTCGCAAGATGTCGAGTAATTGCATGTGTCATCTTTTAAACGCTGAGGAATTGAAGCACTTTGACAGGACCCATCCTGATTTTCCAACAGATCCTCATAACATATGGTTGAGTTTATGTGCTAATGGATTTGCCCCACATAGATCATATGGAAAGGCATATTCGTGTTGACCTATTGTAGTGACACTATATGACTTGCCATCAGGAATGTGCATGAAGTATCTATAAAAGGTTTTAACAATGGTGATTCCAGGTCTGTCCAATTTAAAGAAACTTATAGATGTATAAATGCAACCACTTATAGACGAATTACTACAATTGTGGACGGTGGGTGCAGTCACATTCGATGCGCATCAAAAAGAATATTTCAACATGGGGTCTACTCTCATTTGGACAATTAATAACTTGCTTGCTTATTCTATATTATCTGGGTGGAGTGCAACCAGAGTGGTGGGATGCCCAATTTGTCTTGATTTGAGCAGAGCTTTTTACCTATGCCATGATAGGAAGGCTAGTTACTTCGACTATCATTATTAATTCTTACTACCTAATCATCCCTATGGGAGGAATAGGAAACATTTCACTAGAAGTCAAGTTAAGACACACATTATGCCAAGGAGAGAAACAGGTAACCAGTTATAGGAGCGTGTGAGAAACTTACCACGAGTGGTGGATGATCCACACAGTTAATGCCCAAGATTCGAGACTAATCACAAGTGGACTAAAAGAAGTATATTTTGGGATTTACCATACTGACAGACAAATATACTACTGCATAATATGAATGTTATGTATGTAGAGAAGAATGTTTTTGATAATACTATTAATACAGTTATGGATGTCAAAGGCAAATCTAAGGACAATCTTAATGCTCGAAAGGGCATGGGTATTATATGTGATCGTCTTGAGATTTTAGTCCCAGTGCATAGTATGGGTCCAAAGCCGAAACCTGTGTACATCCTTTCTTGAGAGCAAAAAATAAGGTTTTATCATTAGTTGAGAAGTCTAAAATTCCTAGACGGGTATGTTACCAACATTGGCCGATGTGTCGATATAACTGAGTTGAAATTATACGGCCTTAAGTCTCATGACTGTCATGTTTTTATGGAGAGGCTAATACCTATAGCATTCAAGGATTTGTTACCTAAGTTTCTGTGGGGTGCTTTATTGGAGGTCAGCTTCTATTTTAACAGTTTTGTATGCTAGTCCTTCATACAAGGTGGGTACGAGAGATGGAAGGTAGAGTAATAGGTATGCTTTACAATTTGGAAAAGATATTTCCTCCATCATTCTTTGATTTTATGGAGCATCTGATAGTGCATTTACCACATGAAGCGAAGGTTGGGGGTCCAGTCTAACACAGATAGATGTATCCTTTTGAAAGATATGCTAATGCTACTCTTTATTTGAATGGCATTATTTATGGGAATATGTCTTAGCTAATCTTCGAATTTTGGGTTCCTACACAGTTTGAAGAAAAGGATGAAGAATAAGGCCCACATCGAGATTTCGATTGTGGAGGTATATATAGTTGAGGAGATTGACAATTTTGCATCGCACTATTTCAACATAGATGTGCCTTCTTGGTAGAGTAGGCCGCTGAGAAATGACATGAGAGCTACTTAGACAAATAGCCCTCCTTTCTCCATATTTAACCATCCTGACATGCATCAGAAGGATAGGATTCGAGATATTTCACTACAGAAGAAAGACATGCTGCTAAGACCTATGTGCTTTTAAATTGTCCAGAGGTGGAGCCACTTTCAAGTAAGACAATTGTAACATGCTGTTTCTTTCAATGAAATCCCACTTGGGAAGTGGATTACTTACTAATACAAAGGACCGCACTATTTTTGGAACAGGCTTTTTTTGCAACACTTTGGAGGCGATCGTAGCTTGGCTTGTGGTCTTTGCAACGGCGTTACCCCTTACTCAACCTACTTCGTTAATGGTTTTAAGTTTCACACCACATGTCATGTGCAGGGGAAGCAAATGCAAAATAATGGGATTTGTGTCTGTAGTACGTGTTATGACAACTTAGAGTATGATTTTATGGAGTTCTTGAGGATATAATTTGTCTTGATTATATGCTCATACTGAATATGCATGTAGTGTTGTTTAAGTGTCAATAGGTAGATTATATGAGAGAGCAGAAGGTGTACTCAAAGTACAAGCTAGTGAAGGTGAATTATTTCCGAGTTTACAAAATGAACGAGCCCTTCATCTTGTCCTAATAGTTTGAGCAGGTATATTACATTGATGTTCCTAGCATGAGGAGGGACAAGAGTGATTGGTTGGCAGTATGCAGGACAAAAGCCAAATCAACCATTGAAAAGCAATGGGAGGATGTGGTATATCAACCAGATGAGAATTTGAGTTGTCCCCACTTAGGCAGTATGTTCAACGTGCCTAGATTACATGATCCTGTAGGTATACAGTTGCACGTGGATGTCAGCGAAGTGGTAGCACATGGCTATACCCACTCACCTATTGACTAATTAGATCCTTTATCTACTAGGGACGAATCCCCATTAGATGACACTAATGATAGGACGGACTCTGGGAGTGAAGATATGCTTTAAGTATCTTGATATGCTCACTATTATTTGGATTTATACTTTGAGATGGGGAATATGACATCTCATATTTTTATATATGTTAATAACTAGTATTATTCAACATAGCGATAATGCATCTAGGGCTAACATAAAACATAGCATAAACACATCGTTGTTAACGAATCATATTAGGTACATGTACAAAATTAGTTACAAGATGTTTTTATTTCACCAAAAACAAAAACAAAATCCTCAAAAATTGGTAACTTCTTCATCTGTATTTGCTACTCTACACTCCTAATCTTACTCATCATTTTGCCCATTGTGTGGCATGGCGTCTCCCTCATTGAATGGGTCTGTATGACTAAGTGGGATATCCTCGGGAAAAGGAGTAAGAGTTCAGCTTGTGGACTAGTGGGTGAGCCACCAAAGGTAGATGATCCCACTACCGACGGTAAGTGTGTAGACATGAATCCTATGAAATCATGTAACTGGCCCATAGCATGCGTTTATTGGCACTCCATTTGGTCTATCTGTATATGCATGTCATGCAACTCAGCCATAACATTACCTTCCAACTGGTGTATTTGGGCTTTGGAATTGGTCTAGAGGTGGATGCTCCTTATGAGCGGGGCTTGAGATTTCTACGTTGTCAACAGGTTGTCCCTTAAGTGCAGTTAAATCAGCATTGGCAGTAGGATGCTAAATAACAAAGTATATGACAATAGACAGACCCTGATGCTCTTCCGTGGATGACATTAGCACCCTAGCTTCAATGCATAGCTCTGTGATAAGATGAGGATGCCATGAAGGCTCACACTGGTTTTGTGCACACCACAGTAGGCCCTGGTAGATCACTTGTCCAACATTAAAAAAATGCACTTCCAAAATGTAGTGTATCAAGGCTGCACGCTTGCTTGTGATGGTGCCGTGATGGTTGATTGGGCGGATTCTTGTAGCAATGAAGTACCACCATGTCTTACGTAACTCGTCCAACCCATTTATCTTGAAAGAATTGATGAAACAGGTGATAAGAGAGACATTCCAATGCCTTCTGTTAGGGCATATCACATTAGCAACCCTTTCTAGTGCACATTTATGATTGATAAGATTCCACAATCTGTCACTGCAGGGTTCATTTGGCGTATGTAAATGAGCATTGATTGCACCAGGGCAAATATTGATGTACACACCACGAACATAAACTGCTTCCCATAGATGCTCTGCTAGATTGGCATAAAACTCGTTTACTAGTAGTACGTTAGCATTGACCTTTAGTTGTTTTTTGAATTGGATCCATTGCCATCATACAATCATAGAAGATAAGATGGGGTTTGTTCTCATTGCATCAGCTAAGCCTTTCTCAAAGATGATTGACCGATGTTTGGTAACTTCCTCAGCATGGTTGAAAGCATCTAGTGATACATATTTCTGGCAGTTGCATGACGGGCATGTTCTTTTCGTTTTTGGGGTCATTAAACTGAAAGAATCCTACATGAAAATTTCAAGTGTTATTTTAGGACGACTGGCTTAGAGACGATACAAAATCTTCAAGTAAAACAGCCTATTAAACCGAATATGCAACCACAAGAAAAAAATCACAAAACCTTCTTTACTTGTTTTGGTAACATTCAATTGAGTAAGACTTTCTTCACATGTCCACTATTGTAGTTGAAATTATGTAATATAAGCTTATAAAACAATAAAGTAACATGTTTTCTATATAGGCATTTTATCGAACAGTTCATATGCATAAATTAGTAATGCCTTGGGATTTCTAAAGCTTTGACATGTTCTTACCCAAATACAACAAGTATAATGTATAATTGCTTCTAATATTTATACTCCCACCAAGAAACACCCATTCAATCGGCCACATTTTCAATTTCAACCCACAATGGATACCATCTAGATTTCATGCCAAAACATAACAAAAAAACCAACACATTGCAAATATATTGGGTCAAATGGAAGTATAATGAGCACTTACAAAAAAATAGCAACAATACTCAAAAGAAAATAGTTCAAGTTCAAGAAATTTGAATTCACCGCAAATGCACCCATGATCTTGCAAATTTGAGAATTTCTCCACAAATCATATGAATCCTAAGAGTTAAATGTGAAGAAATTATGTATAAAGTACCTTATCAAATAATCTAGGAGCTCTTTTGCAATTTTGGGAGGTGAATCACATTGAGATGAGAAAGGATGGAATGTTTTTCATTGGATTTCTGTGCATATTTATGCATTGCAGTCTGCACGTTGATGCTGTTGTTGTAATGACACAGACGATGTCCACAAACGTGGCGCTCGATGGGTGCAACATGCAAACTGAAATGCACGTCGCGCCCTATGTCGCGACGTCGGGCGCAACGTCCAGAGATTCTGCACTAATCCACGTGTACATTTTGGGATGGCTTTAAATTTTTCATCCCAAAGTCATCCCAAATTCTAAGAATCAAATTTCAAAATCTCCTTCTCATGTATTTCATTCCCCAATCCAAAATTTTTGATTTCTGTTGTTCGTCATAAGCATTCGGTCCAATTCTCGCAACTCAATCAGGTGTTTGTTCAAAATCTTCTAACTTTCTTCCATATTTTAGCTCTACTCTAACAAGATAAGTGTTAACAAATTTAATCGTATTATGCAAATTCATGCTTGTTATCTCTTAATGTAAATTTAGGATTTTTGTAGAAATCTTCCTTTAGGTGAAATTTAGGGTTCTTATTTGGGCTCATTATAGATGGTAGTGAAAGATATGAACCCACTTTTATGGTTTCTATGTATTAGACAATTGGCTTGGCTTGGCTTGTTAAATGATGAAGGTGAAATTTGTTAGAGAAATTCATGTTAGCACTATATTTATTTAAGTGGTGTTGCTTATTAGGTGGATTAAAACTCTTTTTTTTAGAGTAGTTTTTGATTGAAAATACTTGCATATCTAGTGTTTGATTAAATGTCAATTAATCTCATTATGCACAACTATTGGTTAATAGCCTAAATTATAGCTTTTTTTAGTGGTGGAATTTGTTAGTATATTAATTCTGAATTAGGTCCACTATAGGTTGGTTTTATTTAATTAGTGGATATTTGGACATCAAATTTGAAATATTAAATATCTATATTCATGCACATTACATGTTTGATGAAATACCTTTGAAAGATGTTATTCGAAATGGTTTGCTTATATATGTTACACATCGCAAACCAATATCTTTATTTGTATATTTGTTTTTCATTATTATGGCCAAAAGGATTATCTTTACTTATATATGCCCTTTATTTGAGAATATTTATCGCCCCAATTTAGATTAGCATATAATTTGGTAATTGGTGTATCCCTTCTATTTGATTTTGTGAGATCATATAGTAATGATAAACTTTCACTTGGTTTATGTATTTCAGCATGACTCAGGGAGCCTTTTCTGGGGGTAAAGCAGGATATGGCATTAACACTCCACGTTGAAAGGGAGAGGAACAAAATATGAAAACACCATGCTTTACACTTATTTCATTTTCTCCCTTAATTGACGATGATGAGATCCAACCTCTAAGTCCAATACAAGGTAGTATACCTTCTACATCGACACACAACTCTAACGAACCATCACAGTCATACGGCCAGAGAGAATTTTTTATTGTACCTACTACATCGGAAGTGCCTGTTGCAAGTGGATCATCCCAACCCCAAGTAGGGGGGCCAAAACATGTGACACCACATCAGTTTTAGTGAGTATAAATTTGATTCGAGATGTATATAATTAATCACGTGGACCCATACACATAAAAAGAATAATTAATTCACTACACCTACATTTTAACTTATCATTGCAGTATATGGAAAGAAGTAATAGACTCAATAAAGTCCATTATGTTTGGACATTATAATAAACCATGGATTCGTTACACTGATGTCCCATTAGAACAAAAACAAGAATGGTTTCGAATTTTCAAGGTATGAAATATCCACTGTACAATAAGGATGTTTTTGATACTTATATAAGCTTCTTCCATAAACATTAATTTGGTTTTCTACCATAACTTGAACTCATTCCACACACGTTCATACTTCTTGTACTTTTATGTCATCATGTTTGTTTGTAGAATGAATTTAGTTGAGACTCAACACATAACATGGCAATACGACGTGCCTTCAAGAAAAAGACCATCGAGTTAATATGAAAACACTTACACCAGGCAAGAGTTTCTAACAAAAAAGTTGATTGGATCCTACAGGAAAAGTGAGATGAGATGTTAGGCAAATGGATAGAGGATACATATCAAGTAGTATGCGAAAAGAACCGTGCCAACCGAGCAACTGACAAGGCGTCTGCATCCACTATATATCATGGTGGCTTGATTTCAGTGACTACACATTGTGAAAGAATGGTAAGCAAGAAAGAATATCTGTTTCTAATCTTCATCTTTTTGTAATATGGTCCATATTCATTTCATTACTTTACAATTATAATAGACAATACAGGAGGCACAATAAAGATGGTCGTCGACTCCTTTTGAAGTTTACTCTAAAGTTTGGAAAAATCCAAATGGTGAATGGGCTGGCCCTTGTACACATTCTCGAGGGGTAAGTACAATTATGTAAATATGTCAATGTTACCTTACCATTATGTGCAACAATCCATTGATTTTCAATGTCTATAGGAGATGATGTAAAAATTACAAACAGATCAAAACATTGCAAAAGGCCTAAAGGGACAAGAGTTAGAGAGCGGTAGGACTTCATCTAATTCAACTAATAGCAACATGGTTGCCCTCAATGCGCTTGATGACTTTAAAAAGGTCACTTGCCAGGGATAGGCTCAGAATTTTAGTCTTTTAAATAGTTGTCTCATACATCCACTAGTTCTACCACTTCTTCACCTAATCTTGAATTACAAACAATGTAAGCTACATTGGAATGTATTTAACAGCAACTATGAGAGAGAGATGCAAAGATAGATGACTTAAAGACCAAATTGGCCCAAACAAAGGCCAGATTAAACAAATTTATTCAACTTGCTTCTAAAAAACTTGGCCTCAACTCCCTCGATGATGATGAAGGCGACGAAGAATCTGAGGACCTTGATCCATAGATGTAGATGTTGATTGCCCAACATTGACTATTTTGTATGTTTTATGTTAATGTAAAAAGATGGGATCGCATCATACTTTAATTTGTGGCTTTATTATGTGTAAATATATTTGCCATTTTGAAATTATTACATTACTATTAGTATATTTTTCTTAGGAAAATTGTGTAATAAAAAATTAGCACATTAATTGTATTGGAATGGCAGGAATTTTAATATAAATTTAACAAAATTTATCTTCCAATTCAATGCAAAAGTCATCTCAAAATAGCCGTGTCAAAGTCGTCCCAAAAAAGCCGTGCCAAAGATGTCCTAAAGAAGCCGTGCTAAAAAAGCCGTGCCAAAGATATCCCAGAACCACCGTGCTAAAGCCGTCCCAAAATGTGTCCATCCTAAAGCTATCCCAAAGCCATTCCAAATGGAGCTGTCCCATAATCGTCCTAGATTTGAGACGAGGTAAATAAGGACGAATTATTAGCTGTCCCAAATTTAATTTAGGACAGTTAATGATCTTAAATCCATCCCAAAAAGCCATCCCAAATTAAACAGATTTTGGTAGTGCTGGTTTTTAACTCTAGTAGGGTGGCTTACTTTTGTTGGTGGAAAATGAGGGGGCAAAAAAAAAATAGAAGAGGGATAGAGAGAGGGGAAAGGAGAGCAAGAGAAAAGCATTTACCCATCATCGTTGGTTGGTGATTGGTGGTGGAAGGAGGAAGAAAAGAGAGAAAGGGAGGCGTAGTTAGTGAGGGAGGAGGGAGAGAAGAAAGAAAAAGAAGAAAAGAAGACGGAGTGGGAGGTGTACGGGAGGGGAGGGTGGAGAGGGAGAATAGGATTAAAGAAAGAAAAAGAATAATAAAAGAATAAGGTGTGGGGGGGTGGGGGGTAGATGAAATATAGTGGAAATGAGGAGAATGCAAAAAAGAGAAAGGGTGGGGGGAAATGAAATTTAGGGGAAAAGATGGGAAGAAATGGAAAAAATAGATGCAAAAGGTAAGAAAATATTGGAGAAAAATTAAAATGGTAGGAAAAAGAAAATGATTTAAAAAATTGATTTTTATTTGATGTTGATGCATTAGTTGTAATTTATCTATCACTATTTATTATTAAATTTATGTTATTACAATTTATTGATGTTAATAAACTAGTTGTAATTTATTTATGTTCAATTTTTTAAATTTATGTTTTCATAATTTATGTTTATTTGATGTTAATGCATTAGCTGTAATTGATTTGTCATTATTGATGTTTAATTTTTTAAATTTATGTTATTACAATTTATGTTTATTTGATGTTAATGCATTAGGTTTAATTTATTTTCATTATTTATGTTCAATTTTAAATATGATTAAATAGTTTGAGCATGGATTATATGAAAATTAGTTAATCAAATTATGTAAGACTGAAAATCATGATTATTTTGACTTTAAAGATATGTCAATGGGAGATCGCGTGCAGATTGTTCTATATTAGAGAAGTAACAAAATGTAAGCTTGAAATTATGTAGGATATGATCGTAATCTGTCTAAAATCGTTATAATTTCTCCTTGCACAAATTTCAACCAACTTTGGCAACCACATAGGACTTGATGGAGTTCGATAGCAGACGAGACACTAAAAGTTTTCACAAAATATGTTTTGAGGGATGTGTACGGGAGCAACAATTTATTTTAGCATCCACAAATGGAAATCATAATTTGAATTTCCTATTAGATGCAAGCAACTATATTAATTATTTGTAGCTGTATGTTTTAATAAAACAAAGGGAGCTTGATGATGAGTCAATAGTCTCACTTAGGTTTGATAGTGCAATGAGATATTCTATAGCTGAGCAATTTACTAGCTTACTTGCGGTGACTAAGTTTTTATTTCAATTTCATATTTGAAATTCACCAATAGTATATCAATATGCAAAAATTTTATATGTTGGTATACACTTAGAGGAGGAGGTAGTAGTAGAGGAGGATCTCGATCAGGAATTTGAAAATAACACAAGGGGATTGTTTGAAGATAGTTGTAAATGAGGAAATAATAGTGAGGCCGATGGGGGGTAACGATGTTGAGAATGATGAAGAAGAAGAAGCGGATATAGATGGCATAGATGATGAAGAAGTTGACAATGATGCGGACACAGAGATATAAAGGGGCCACATAATGAGGAGCATTCCACATGTTTGGCTGTGCCTAGAGCTAGTGAAAGAGTGTTATACTCAACAATACCATTTTTTTTTTTTTTTGAGATTAATCTCAATGTAGAGTAAGATTTAGTAAACCTTCTAAGCAGAAAATGGAGGTAATTTTAGGATTATGAGAAAGGGGTGCTCAAAGTAGACATAGTGTTTAAGGATGAAAAGCGATTGTAGGTTGAAATTAAGATTTCTTGGTATGTGTTGCCAAGCATAAGCATAGTGTTGTAAAGAGCACGACAATAGTTTAGTTTGTCCAATATAAGCACAGTACACCTAGATAGACATGTGGTTGGCATGTGAGGGCTAGCATAAAAATGCACTATGGGTTGTGCAAGGTATGGTCGTCTACATACTTATTTTCCATATGATCTATTGATGAATCATGCTAATGTAGATAAAAATATGATCACTGCTATATTGTTGGGAATAGTTCATGAGAATCTAACATATAAGGTGCAATAAGTCAAGCAGATAGTGAAGGATTAGTATGGATATGAGATCAAGCATGCAAAAATTAGGTATGCTTTAATGAGAGCCATTGAAAATGTGTATGAGACTTGAGAGAGTTCAATAAGGAAAGTTGTCATATTCCTTTGGGAGCTTTGTAGAAGTGGAACCATGATACGAATATAGAGTGAAGACATCTTTTCACAGCCATGTCAAACTAATTTTTGTTGTACTACATGTTTTGGGCATTCAAGCCATGTATTAATGGATATTAGCATTGCTACAAGGTAGTTTATGTTCATAGAACTCATCTATACACAAAATATCGGTATACGTTATTGATTGTTGTTATCTTGGATGCTAACATCAAGTTCTATCCCAGGCTTTAGTACTAATGGATGAGGAGTTGTCTACATCATGATAGTAGTTTCTGGACATGATCTACAAGTATATTGTAAGAGGGATTGAGGGCAATGACAATATTTATGATTGACATGCTAGCTTCATATTTGTTGTGTGTGTGAAATGTGATTATATATCCTTTTGTGGAGTCTACCATCTTTGCCTTAGGCATTTTGTTCAAATTTTAACAAATAGTTTAAGAAAGTGCAATTGAAAGACTTGTGTTAGAAACTGAGTTCTCAGAATTAGATGTACAAGATTGACAGAATCATGGAACATATTAAGACAATTGAATTATAAGCATTTGACTAGTTGTTTGCTATTAGCAAGAGTGAGTGGATGCTTGCACATGATGATGGATGGTGCACTGGTATTTGACAACAAATATGTGTGAAAACTTAAATAGAGTGCTTAAAGGTGTGAGTTGTCTCCCAATTTGTGTAATAGTTCAACTTATATTTGAAAGAGTTATTAGTGCACTTTTGGAGAGGCAAACAATAGGCTTAGTTATGCAAGAAAATGGTGTTAATTGGTCAAATTGGTCTCATGTAAAGTATGCAAGGGTTTAAGAGAAATCTGTCTACCATAGGGCGTAGATGTTCAACAACAAATTGCTATTGACTAATGTAATCATTGAGAATGGTATGCATGTTGCGAAGATTAGAAGTGGAGAATGTTCGAATGGTTGGTTAAGAATTTGTAGGATACCTTGTTCACATGTGATTCAAGTAAGTCGAAAGAAAGGTTTGAATCCTAAATGGTTCATAAAGTAGTTCTACTTTATTAGAGATTAACTTCAGACATATGAAAAGTGATTTGAGCTGACATGGGGTCAGCTTTTTTGAAATGCTCTACTATCTTAGTTGGTACGCAATCCTACTCGTCGCATGAGGAGGAAAAGGGGGCAAGCTCAAACAACATGCATGGAGAATGAGATTAACTGGCCATAGACCTATGTGAGGCAACAATACACAAGACATTAGGTAACATTCTCATCTAAGCATCCTTGAGTAGGTATTTCTTATGTAATGGCTATCACACCTTTGCTATGTTGCTTAGTTATGTGTGGTAATTATTATCTAATCTTTGTTACTATTGCATAGCTATCTCAATGAAGTACAAAGGTTTTTTTGAACTTTATTGCTTCACCAACTTTATTGCTACCATAACTATTATCATTCCTTTATCATTGTCCAAACACATCATTACTACAAAAGCTACAAGAACGTATGTCAAACTTATATTCAATTATCTGTACAAATACACGTGAACCTCAAATCTCATTCATCTGTCTAAAGATTAAAGAAAGAATTCTCAAGCCAGCATGAAATCTAATAATGCAACGTGAGATAATTGCATTGCTTTATCCATTTATGTATATGTGTAGTGGGTTATTCTCTCCTAATTTTACTCGCAATGTTTTTTGTGTTTTTTTGTAGGAGGTCAATGGGGACAAAGACTACACTGAGATAAGCAGCTACACCTTACGCATTATACAAGGTTTATTGGATAGTGAGCAATGCAGTTAGGTGAGCACTACCTTTTATGTTGTGAAGTTTGCTAATATGTTGATTATGTCATATTTCTAATAGGTGTTCATTGCTTGGCAGTTCATAAGGTAGCCCTACCCTAACTTGTGCTATGCTTGGCTATCTAGCCACGTGCGTTGGTATATGTAAGCTTATTCAAGTTCGTTGATATTCTACCACATTGTGGAGATGCATTGTATAGAGAGGGTGTTGTGACACTTTGGCACCATGCCGTACATCCTACATAGCCCCTAAGCCAAGAGGACGCATTGCACATAGTTTCTCATCATAGTTTCACAATGGAAAAGACGGGATGTGCTATTTGAAGGTGAAGTTCACTATGACCGTGTAGCTCACATAGTGCATGGGTGCGTTTAGTGGTATGAGTGAGTTACATGACATATCTATCCCAAAAAGTAAGTTTGAGCGTTTAGGCTACCAACCTAGTCAAAGTGGCATTTTCATATATTTGCTATGTAATAAGATTATATTTTAGAATTTATTCTGACAAACGTCATGATGGCAGTTTTAGCTAATGGTATGTCATTTCAAGTAGATCAGATCAACTACTTGATCTTACATTACAATGACGATAGTGTCCTTCAGTATATACGGGCTATGTGTGTGTCGCGTATAACTAAGAACTTCATACTATATGAAGACTCCCTTTTCCCCCCATCTCTTACATCACATGTAAGAGACACGGGCGTATGCTACTCTCCAACTTCTTACCATGTAGATATGCCCAAACCTTTTACTTTTTATCTGATAGAGGCACTTGATCTATCTACATCTTATTGTATGGATGTGCCTGACTCCTCTACTTCATACCATGCAGCTCCTCCACTTTAAACCATGTGGAGGAGCACACTAATGTTTATATACCCAATTAGGTACGGCTATAGTTCTATTTGGAATTGAGAATCGGACCAAACCTAACCATGTTGAAACTGGAACTAAAACCAGAATCGACACCAAAACTGTGGCACCAAAACAATGCGAGAATCATGCATATTGATTTTGGTTTTGGTTCTAGCAGAAAGGAACTAGAACGGGACCCACCGATTTAGTTACAGTTCCAAAACTGTCAAAAAATAAAAAATTATATAGTATATATATATATAGTCTATTATAGTAATATATATATATACACACTATGTTAATTTATATTTATATTAAGTAGTTAAATGAAGTTATGTATATTTTTTCCTACTCAAAATGATTGTCAAATAACAATGTAATGAATTTTATAAAACTTCATCACTTTTGCTTTACTTCTTGGAATTTGTTTTTTTTTTTGAGAGAAAAGAACACATTCCTTTCCATAAAAGAGTACACCAAAAAAGACCAAGATAAGAATTTATCCAGACAGCCTAGCAGCTCTAGCTAAATCATGTGCCTCCCCATTTTCAGCCCGACGAACATAACAGAACACAAGTGAATGAAACTAGCAACATAACCTAAGAATGTCTTTCACAATTGGAGCTCCCACAGACAAATCTTCCTTCCCCTTCCTTAACATATTGATCAACGTAAAGGCATGACCTTGTAGCATAGCTTTCATCCATCCTCACCTAATCGTAAATTGAGTTGCTTCTCTAGTTGTATAGCATTCGGCGACAAATGGATCAACCACTTGTTCCAGTGTCTTTGAAAGTTCACCCAACAATACAGAATCAGAAGCTCACGCTACCACTCCAATACTAGCTCATTCCTTCTCCAAACAAAGTGCCCAAATCTGTCGAGCACAATGGCATTCAAGGAAAACATGCTTGGCATGTTATGCACCATTGTTGCACAACTTGCACTCTATGTCAATGTTACATCCTCGCTTCTTCTGATTTACTGCATTGGTAGAATATTATTCCCAAACCTCCAAAGAAAAAATTAACACTTCTTGCAGTAGTTTCACACCCCAAATAAGACTCCAAGTAGTCACATGAGCATTACTACTCTTAGTGCCAAAATACCTCCTATCACCTAACTGTAGTCCTCTGGCCAAGTGGTAGGTTGATCGGAGATCAGACGGAGAGCTCCCCATTTTTAGGGTAATGCCATGCAACATGATCTACATTTGGCCACCTTGCTAGAGGGATTTTGAGTATAGCGCGTACATCCTCGTCTCTAAAAAAGCAACTGTAATGTTTGCATATCCTAAGTCCTCATTGCTGCATCAATACACTCCTTAACATGCATATTTTCCCTATCCGTAGGGCTAAGCGTTACTATTGAAAACATAGAGGTTTGCGAATCCAGTTATCTTGCTAGATTATAATTGTAACTCCCATGCCTACTTGCCAACAAATACCATGTTGAAGTAAAAATCGCCTTGCTAATATGCTTCGCCATACTAGTGATGGATTACTACCACATGCAATCTAAAGAAAATCTAAATTCAGAAAGTATCGAGCATTCAACAAGTATGCCACCAAACTGTTTGGTTTTTGAATTATTAGAAGAAAGCATGGCCAAGTTAAAGCACTTGAAGTCTTAGAAACTAAGCCCACCATGCTTTATGTTCCCACCAAGATACCAACAGCTCTTCTAATGGATTGGGCGCTTTTGTGATCCATGCCACTAGAATTTAGCAACTATGGCATTAATCTCACGAATTATCCCTTTTGGAAGTAGAAAACAACTCATTACATAAATAGGAATTGACTATAGAGTCGATTTAATCAATGTGCACTGTCCCTCATAGGACAACTCTTATCCATAATATCCTTGAAGACCTTTTGCTCTGATCTTCCCATGTTTTCGGCAACCCCGAATACTTATCGAAGCCCCCTACCTTATGAACATTCCAAATCTAAGTTAGTTGGCATTTCACTTCCCAACGTACGTTTGGACTGAACATAATTTTCGACTTTTGAATGCTAATCCTTTGTCCTGAGGCTTGAAAATAGAGATCGAGAATATCTTTTAATGGGTGACAATCCTGCCCTGCGGCACGACAAAACATAAACGTATCATCTGCAAAGAGCAAATGAGTCGGACGAGGGGCTTGATGTGCAGTTTGAATTTCCTCAATTTAACCCTCAGCTTCATGATAATGTAGCATCAAAGATAAAGCCTTAGCACAGAGAGTAAAAAGATACAACGATAACGGATCTCCCTATTTAATTCCTTGCTATGGAATAAGAGAACCAAACACAAAATTATTAAGCACAAAAGAAAACCGCACAATTGAAATACATTTCATAATGACATGAGTAAAACTTGGTCCAAAACACATTTTCCAAAACCACCCTAATGAAGCACCACTCCACTTGATCATACGCCTTGCATATATCCAACTTTATGGCCGCGTAACCCTTACCTTCCCTCCCGTCGCTTGTTTTTCATGTAGTGGTTGACCTTAAAAGCTACCACCATATTGTCTGAAATCAGTCAACTCAGGATAAAAGCTGCCTGATTGTGAGAAATTAATTGATTCAGCACATTCTTGAAACAATTTGTAACTGCCTTTAACATTATTTTGTACATGACATTACACAAACTAATAAGGCAGAAATGTGCCATATTGTTTGGTTGCACTACCTTTGGAATAAGAATAATATTAGTGTCATGCCAACCTTCATCATTCAGATCCTTGTTAAGAAAATCTAGAATCTCCCACGCCCCACAATCTCCAAAAAATATGCCAATATTTTTGATAGAAAACATGTGCCATATTGTTTGGGCCTGGAGCTTTCAATGGCTCCATTCGTTTTAAAGCCAACAACACGTCCTCTTTCTCAAGTATTCGCTACAGTGCATCCCTTTCATCACCTAAAATTTGAAAATTAATGTGTGAGACAGCCTACATAATAACTTCCTCAGTCAAGTGTGAAAACCGGAACAACTCTTGAAAATATCTCTCCACCACCTGCTTTATCTTCTGCAAGTCAAGAATCCATACACTTCTTTCAATTTTCAACCCATGGATTCAATTAATTTTAGGTCTAGTCAATGTGTAAGCATGAAAAAAAGATGCATTCTTATCTCCCTCCTTCAGCTAAAATTGCTTGCTTTGTTGCTTCCACTTTAACTCCTCACTATGTTTTAAATGTTATAGCTTTGATCCACCATGTCTCCCATCCCAACAGTTGCATACTCCATTTCGTTAAGGCAGCCCTACACTCCCTTAGTCTGTACATGACAGACATCCTGGCACTTTCTCTTATCTAGGCTTGGCGAACAACTTCCTCACACCCCTCCTGTAGAAAACACTTTGCCTCAAATTTAAATTGACGAGCTCTAGTAGAATCACCCATCCTGTTTTGAAATTGCTTTTTCACCACTAACGAGGAATGATCCAAATATATAGTCCTAATATGATGGGCCACCATGTTCGAAAATCTTTCAAGCCAACTCTGATTCACAAATGCTTGATCCAATCTCTCTTAGGTTCTGCTTGAACCATGCCTATTGTTAGTACAAGTGAATCGATCTCCCTCAAAGCTAATATCATGGAGTTCAGCATCTTGGATTACTATTCGACAATCCTTCAATTGCCAATCTTGCACACCAGATGACCCTATCTTCTTCTTAAGATAAAGGACGACATTAAAATCTCCACAGCAGAGCTACGGTAGCTTAAACTTCAAATTAGGTTGTCCTAATAGTTTCTAGCAATGCTTCCTCCTTTCGACTCTTGGGTCCTCGTAAAAACCCATGAAATGCCATTTGAAACCCCCTTGAATATCTGTAACGATGGAGTCAATGACATATTTTGAGAATGCAACCAAATCCACCTACATTGTCTTCATCTATAAGAGTGCTAAACTACCCTAACTATTATTTGCAGCAACACCAAGTCCATAATATTGAAATATTTGTTTCAATTGCTTAACCCTATGTGCATGTAACCTTGTCCCTGATAAAAACACAATAGAAGGCTGATCTTCTTGGATTAGGCGTCTAAGATATCAAATTGTTTAAGGACCCCCCATCCCTAGTAGTTCCAAGCCAAGCCCATCATGGTTGTTGGTGGGATTGTCCTCTGGTCTTCGCCTCTTGCACATTAAGATTAGAAGTCGTATCCTGGTTGATTGGACCGAGTGGCATACTCTTATTAGTGTTAGTAATGTTAGTGTCCAATTCCAACGATGCACTAGACTCTCATTTCATCCTAACCGTTGACATGCTAGGTTGTTTTCTTGGCCTTTTACGTGATCTCTTTCATGTTGTAAGCATGTCTATAGTAGGGTAAGAGTGTCGCTATTCAAGAGTCACTCCTCTTGTGAAACACAATAGAACGTGCTCCCTTACTTAAATCTTAATGAATGGTGCTTGCATGCACTACACTCACAGAATCCCCATTTCCTTCATTTTCCTGCTTAGTAGTAGCACACGCATCACTGTCAAAAACTACCGTATCCGTATCCCCTACTAACCGATTATCTCGGAAAGCAGTTACCGGCGAGTGATCACAGGTCCTCTCCCCCTCCTTGCGAGCTTACCCTCCATGGACATCACCTGACTGAATCATCCATTCCACCGTTGGGCTGTTTTTGGTAGAGGCCTTGTCTTCATTTTACCATCCAATGATATTAGCACCTTGTCGAGGTTGTCTTTTGTGTCTTGTTTGTGTAGATGTATTGAAATTATCCCTCGATTCCATGCTGTGTGAATACACACATCCCCACACCAAGAAAGTTTAAGGACACACATAGCCATGGACCATACGGCATATCCACCTCACTTGTCTTAACATTCTTCTCATATAGTATGCCCAAGCTAGTACCAAAATTTCGGCAACTTACTGTATGTGAACCTGACAATATGTTCTTCATTGTGAGTTGTTCATATTTTCAGATACTGCTGCAACCATTCCTTCACGTTAAGCTTAATTGGAAGTTGTATTCTAGGAAGGCCCTATGCTCTAAAATTAACCAGCTTCCAGCTAAGACAAATCATAATACTATACCCTATGTGCTTTGCTACTCTTTCATTAATACACCTAATTGGGAGATCATAGGTGAACACATCGAAATTGCACTAATCAAGGCAAACCTTGTCCAACAGCTGACCTTCTCTTACCGAGTTAAAGATTAATAAGTTCCTGTCAAATGTTCGTGGTTGACTCTCAAGGACCTAATGTTTATCTCTCAAGTAATTAAATTGTACAAGAAAACTCTTGTTCGCTATCGCTTGCACCTGCATACCACGGATTGTGTTTAGTATACGATAAAGGGATGTGCATAAAGCCTACCCGTTACATCAACGATGTGACAAGAGGCGTCCAACTAGTAGAAGATGTGGGGGAGGATCACTCAAATGTCAATCTTGTGTAGGATCACTCCACCATTCTCTACCTCTTCTATTAACAAGAATAATTATTAAAATATAATATAAAATTAAAACAATAAAGAATGATATCTTCAACCGAAACTCCTATACAAGATCTGCTTCTAGCTCTTCAGTTTTTGGAACGAGAATTGACAGTTCTAGAATTAGAACTGATAATTGTAAAATTGGAACAATTAGTTCCAAAATTATTGCCATACATATACCTAATCCACTAAACACTTACAACGAGATGTCCATTTATACATGCTTGGCCAAAACTTGTCCCCTCAATCAATAGTGATATTTATATAGATTTCAACTGGAATTTGAATTTACATCCTTTCAGAATAGATTTACAACTCCACAAAGTTGGCAAGACTGCATCATATCATCTATTCCGATCGAAGGATTCTTGCCTTCTCCATTTGTGAATGTATAACATGACTTCAGAAATAGTATTGCATTTGAGCTGAGGTAGAGACGTCGCCATCATCGCATTATTTGACCTCGGTCATGCCACATGTGGGGTCGCTTTTGTGGGATTTGTTCTGAATTTTTTTTAGATCTAGCTGCATGTATTTATTGAGTTATACATGTTAAATTTTTTTCGTTCTATTACACTTACTATGTGTATTTTTTGTATTTATGTGGTGTTTTATTTATTATATATATTTTATAAATATGTGCATGCTCAGTTTTTTCTCATTCAAAGATTATTATTATAATTTTGTTAGATTTCAAAAATTTGACATTTTTTATAAAAATACAATTATGTACCATCAATCCTAAACATATGAAATATTGAACCACTAAATGTAAAAATCCTAGACGACTATATATAAAAATCTTAAACTACTATATACATATATATTTATATAAAAGGATAATTATATCCTTGGAAAGGGTGGAACTAATTGACAGAAAAAAATTGACTGATTTCACTTAAAAAAGCCATCAATTCCGTCCACTCGAAGGGCAGAATTAATTTTCCCAAAAAAGAAAAAAAGAAAACATTAGCCGTACTGTTGTCATCAATGCCTTCTTTTTTCCTTTTTTAATTTCACTGTGATAATTCCGAATGGTTTATCCTATTTGGTGATCAGCCCGCAAATTAGATTATTTTGTTAAATAGTTTTCAAAATCGAGCAAATAAATAAATGCCCCAATTCAATGAGCGCGGAAGCGCGGCCGTGAGCGCATTTTTCATTTTCTGAGAGAGAGAGAGAGCACATCGATATCATATTCAAAACCAGAACAATAATAAATTATTTGCCAATTCATTTAATCACACGCCATACGTGTCGGTGTCTCTGAGTGTGGACTGTGGACAACGGTGCCTTAATAGTGGAGTATGCAACGTACGGGACGAATGTTTGAAGCATAGGAAGCAAATGCCACTACACAATCAAACTCCAAAATGGCGGCACCGTAATCACTGATGCTTGAAAACCCTTCCACCCTACGGCCCCCCACGCCACTCCCCGTCCCGCCAAAGTCCTTTCCATCCCACTTTATTTATATATATTATACACTGATAAGAGGAAGAAAAGTACAACTTTTTATCCCCAGTTTTCTGGTGCCAGGCTTTAAAGATTTTGACTTTTTTGGGCGTATTTATCTTATGTTCGGTAAGAAGAGAAAAAGACAAAATAAATGAGGAATGGAGATGAAAGAAGATCGTCGTCCTCATTGGCGCCACTGGATTGTAATGTTGGGTTGGGTTTGAAGATGCAGTTGCCACCGGCCGACTCGTATTCCTGTAAGAATTCGAAGGCCATGGCTTTGAATCTTTTTTGCCATTATGAGCTCTGCTGCTTGCTTCTTTGAGAGAAATGTTAATGTTACGGGCTGTTCAGGTGATGGAGGTGGTTTTGGGCACCTGTTCGGTGGCACGAGCAGCCAGGGGGTGTGTGTGCGTGAAGACTATCAGGCTGCTGATGGTGGGGCTTTGCCAAGGAGTTTTCACAATGCTCTTTTGAGAACTTCTGGTTGTATATACCTATCTTCTCTCAATTTTTTAGGGGTCTTGTATATGAATTGGATCAACCTGATTTTTTTGATTTTGTTCATTTTATTTTACGTTGTTTCCAGTGGAGGGGGAAAAGCGAGTGGACGACTTTGACAGAGAAAAGAAATGATTTGGTTTTTGAACAGAACAAAAGAAACGATATTTGCCTCTTTGAAAAGAAATTTTTTAACCAGTAAAATAAAAGGGTCCATAGAAGTGCTTTTCATTAGTATGGTCGTGTCTTGTTTGTTGCAGGAGAAGGCATGCCTGCGTCTGGGAAAGCTCTTTTCACAGCTTCACAGTGGCAAGAACTGGAGAGACAGAAATTGATTCACAAGTACATAATGGCTTCTGCTCCTGTTCCTCCTGAACTGTTACCAAACACTAGAGCCCCATCTCTTGCTCCTGTCTCCCAATCTAACAGTAAACTTTCTTTAGCCTTTTCGTATTGCTTATTATTTGACCCTCCTTTTGGCTTAGGTTGTCTTTTGCTGGTTCCCAAATCTCTCTATTAGTTATTGTTTTGTTTATTAAATAAGGAGGGGAAGGGGAAAACGAATCCTTGCTCTTCTGTTGGATTAAATTGATTCGGATTATTTCTTTACGATCTGTTTCTTGAAATCGTGTTGGTCTTGTGTGGTTGATTTTTTGTAGCATCTGGGTTGGATTTGAAGTTTTCATCAGGTGTATCTGATCCTGAGCCATGGAGGTGCAAAAGAACTGATGGGAAGAAATGGAGGTGTTCCAGAGACGTGGCACCAGACCAAAAATACTGTGAGCGTCATGCCCACAAAAGCAGACCCCGTTCAAGAAAGCATGTGGAAGTTTCGTCCCACGGCACCTCCCACAATATTTCTCAACAAGCTCTTATCCTTCCGGCTAGCAGCGCTCCTACCCCTAATTCTATTTTCCAGCCCCTTCACAGGTCAACTGGTGAATTCCCTACTATGGCTTCTGCTACATCATATGACCAAACAAGGTGCGTTCTCTCGAGAATTTTCAAGAATTTGTCTGAATTTTAGGATCCAGGATGCTTTGTTTACATTTTTGTGACACATTGCTTACATAGTATTATATTCTCTGTTCTTATCCTAAGTTTTATGTTAGAACTTCTTGTCGCATGTGGGTTGTGACTCTTGTCAGCTGTGTGTCTTTTTGTTGGTATGCACTTAAATCCGTTTGTATTTGATTTTTTTCTTGCGTGTATTCGTGTGATTCTTGAAATTACTGCAGGTGTGTCGAGTGGTTTATGAGAGGGGGCAGCCGCAGCGGCACCATCCCCGTCTCCACTTGTAACCAACCCCAGTGGCAGCAAGTGATGCAGACACCATCAAGATTGGAGTCCAACAGAGACAACAAAGACAGCAACAAGGATGTGTGTGCTTATCAACAAGCTTTCATGAGCTTGAATCCATACATCTCTGATACCATCTGCCTCCAGAAGTTGGCAAATGATGATTATCATCATCAGCCGAGTGACGGGGTGTCTAGCAATTCAGCCCCCGACTCCAGAATGGGTTCTCTACAAACAAGGCATTTCATCGATGCTTGGGAGAAAGAGGGCTTTGAGGGGATCGCCGGTAAAGGAATGTTGCCTGCGACTTCGAGCAAGAAGTTCTCAACGTCTTCTCTTACTCTATCTGTGTCTGGTGGGGATAATGACAATATTGGTCACTTGGGCATTGGGACGATGAATTCGCAGAGGGATAGCGATGGAATTATGAAAGTGCCCCAGTGGATGAACCCTGTTTCATGGGTGAGCTCACCGCCACCTGGTGGGCCATTAGGGGAGGCATTGTGTCTTGGAAATGCTCGTGCTGCAAGGGGTAGTTCCAATTTGCCGTCGCCTCATGGCTACAGCAAGAGCAGCAATACTAATAGCAGCAGCTGCAGTAAAAGCTCTTGTGAGGATGGCAGCCATGCACTAAATTTCATTGGGTGAGGACAGCTGATATTAATTGTTGCTGCCTTTTCTTTGTCAATTCAAGAGCTGAACTTGAGCCTTGAGATGTGCGGCAGTTGTGGCCTCAGATTTCCTTTTTGTTTCTGTCTTTTAATTTGGTGTTACATTTACTCCTCCAACCACTTCCATTTACTGTCGCCTTCCATCTGCCCTTTGTTATTTAGCCAGAATTTAAAAACGAATTAAAAGCACAAGAACGAACAATTAACACAATCTTTTCGACTTCGGTACGTGCCCAACAGATGTATGTGTTTCTGTACATGAAAATGATAGCTCCTATGCCTTGGTAAGAAAATGATGGACTTTACTAGTTGATCTCTGCCTTTGCTTTGTGCCGATTGTTCTGAGGATTTGGAATCCTAGCAGTTCTCGCACAAGTGTTCTGAACCCACCAAATGTAGAGAGCCCAGCTATGGTCCTCGAATCTTTCCAACCCTAGGGAATTTGAAATTGAAACGAGTCCTTTACTGAAGGATTTCGTTTAGAAATTTGAGAAAGTAGAGATCTGTCTCAATCTCATTTATTGCGCAAGCTGCTAAGAACTTTCACGAGTCTTTCTGGCAACAGGAATATTTTAGTGGATAGGTGAACTGGTAATTTTTATGGGAGGTGTGTTCTGTAAATTGTAGCTGGAGAGGAGAGAGACGCTTCTAATCTTCTTTCCCTAGTTGATGTATGTTCCCTGTACGGTTTAATGTGTGGTTGCCAGGTGTCTAAACGAAACGAGGTTCCGTAAGAGGCAAGAAGGCAAGAAGAACGATTTTTCCAGAGCGAATGGACTTTCCATGCAATTCCCGCTGGCATGAGAAATAATGTGGCCAATTCTGCATGTTATAGCCAGCAGGATGAATAGAGCTAAGGCGATATTTGATGAAATGCACGGGAGGAATGCAGCTAAGGATATATTTGATGAAATGCACGAGGGGAATGCATTTCTTCGACTAATTTGATTTTAAGTATATTTGTCACGTTCTTATTTTGGGTATGTGTATCGTCGAGACAATTACTCCAAAGATACTAAAGTCAAAAACATTAGAATGTCTAAATCATTCAGTAATAATCATTTGACGATATGGTGTTTCAAATGCAATGCTGCACTGGAAAAACAATTAACTAAATTCTTTCAAATGTATCAGTACGAGAATCTTGACAAGTACAGTGTATAATTTCAAGTCTTTTGCTCTTTAGTTATTCTTCGGTGACTGCCACTTCTGCCACCTTTACGTATTCTTGTCTTCTATTATGTTGTAAGTAAAAAGAATATCAAAAACTTAAAGAATATCAAAAAGGATATCAAAAACTTTGTGAATGACTAATTACTCGGTAAGTAGATGTACTCGTTTTTTTAGATTACCATCTCTATGTATTCTTGTTTTCTACTGTGTTGTTTGTAAAAACAATATCAAAAACTTTGTGAACGATTAATCATTTAGTAAGTAGATGTAAAAAAAATATTATGTAATCACGATAAACTTTCTAGTGCTTTAGAGTAAGGGAACATCTCAATAATTCCATATGGTTGTTTACCTGTTCATGAATTTTGAACATTTCGTGTAATTTTCACTAATTAAAGTCTTAATTTATAACCCTGATTAAGTAAGTTTATGTGATTTAATCTTTAATTCGATTGAGAGGGTTACGTATGGTTTAATTAGCGTTTAAATCTTTAACTGCAATTGAGAGGGTTAGCTCATCTTCGATTAAAGGACCCAATACTTCTACTCTAATTGAATAGGTTGAAATTCGTTTTTCCACACTAGTATTTGTTATCAAGGTATAAGCATTCAAACGTATAACTTTTGATATAAATAAAATCATTCATCTTGAAATTCAGGGTAATAGAATTGCATAGTGCTCACATCCAAAATTTCATAGCAAAAGCAGTGGTGTTTCTAAATTTAAAACATACCAAGGTTCAATTGTTAATATGGTAAAATTGTTCTTTTACAATCACAATATTGGATTGAATAATAAAAATTCAAAAAAGACAGCTACAAAAATTGTGCATGGAAATGCACTTACCTGGTATCTACTTCAACTAATTTGGTTGCTCACTAGTCTTGAGCCCTTGAGTTCCTATCCAATAAAATAGTTTTCATAATCCCAAATTTGATGAATTGAATACTCTATCCTTTTCCTTAGTGCACCTTAAACTCCACAAACATTGGTCAGTTCTACCTTACACGGTTTGTGCTAGTACTTAGGGATTCACAATGATTTTCACACTTCTTGTTGAGTTTCTTGTGTTTAGGTAGGGTGGACAGTGGTTCATGTGGGTCTAAGGTGGACAATTGTGGGTGCATGGTGATCGAAATTGCAAAATGAATAGAAAATCATGAAAATGGGTTCTAGATCGACTTTAGTGATGTTTGATCAATCTAGATGTCTTTGGGATTGATCGGGCTTGATCTAGATCGATCAAGTGGTCCATCAATTGACACAGGAGTATTTTGGAATTACGATTCAAGGCCACGTGATCGATCATGCAGCTAAGATGGTCAATCTGTTGGGTTTTGGAATTACGATTGGCTTCTACGATCGATCCCAATTGATCATGCGACTTTGGATCCACTAGGTGATCATTCCTATCGGTCAAGAGGTTGATCTAGAGGCCATTAGAATTATGATTGTGGCCTCACGTTGTTGATATAGGTTGATCGCACTGTTAGGATTGACAGGGATCGATCTGATGTTATGCGATTGACTTGAGTAGACTAATCAAAATAGAATTTTACGTGTCCTTTGGGCATTTTAATGGTTCAAATATTATTCTTAAGGCCATATTAAATGACAATACATAAAATCTATGTGTTTATACATGGGATTAACATGGTTTAATAGGGATTATTAGGAAACACAATTTAATAAGTGAGAAACAGTGGTAGTGCATGTGCGGTTCAACACTATGAGGTCCACATCATTTTCTATGAGGGCGCTCTATACTTTCTATGTGGTCCCTAATCTCTATGTATGTTGATGCAAAACTACAATTGTGTGTGTAAGACTTATGTAAATGTGCCTAGGTCTGAGAATGCTTTATCCTAAATAACCATATTGAAAACATAAGGTTTTTGGTTTAGAAAATTTACCTCAAAGTTGTGGAAAGAATTCTTCCTTGCTTTTGCACTCCTTATGGCTAGTCAATAGGGGTTTTGGGGGTGGAAGAGTGTAAAATTTTTGCTGCCCTTGTTGAGTTATAGTTTTAAACTTGGCTACACAAGGATGACTAAGGTAAGGCTGCCTTGTAATAATGGTAAGATTTTATTTAATTCCCATGCCAAATTCAGCCCTTGGTCGATCCTTTGTCTTCCAAAATCAGCCCCGAATTAGCTCGTACTTGTCCACCTTAACTATGGTATGATTTGATTGTCATCTCCCTTTTCTAGGCATAGTTAACCAATTATCTATTTGCATAAAATAATTATCCATAACAAATAATTATGTAAATAAATAAACAAATCTTACTTATCCATTTTTATTAAAAAAAGGGCTGGCCATTAAAATATTAGGCTACGGAAAGTTGAAAAATACTCTCAAGATTGTAGGGAAAGAAAGACGTTATATGAACCAATGTGATTACGGGTTTGGGAAGAAATGGATATGTTGATGAAGCTCGGGGTGCTTTTGATTGGAAGCTTGAGAAAACATAGGGTTTCATGAACATCAATGATCTAGTCTTGATTTTAAAATGATCTTGTTGATAAGTCATTCAGACTATTCCATTTGAAGCTACATCAAAATTTCTATAATGGAATAGTATAACTCATGGGATTTAGATAATGTTGGTGTCCATTAAAATGGTTATTGTTACGAGTAATGTTTGAACAAGTTGTGCAGCACACATATGCAGTGGAAATAAGAAGTAGAAACGCTAAGCATTATAGATATAGTTTGAAAATAACCTTCTTACATATGTGGGGCCATGTTTAGAAACCACTATCATAATTGTTACAAAAATGGATAGGAAAAGCTAGAATTCCTTAAAAAATTACACTTGCCTAAATCAAATTCCATTTGCCTATCAATTTGTTAACGTGTTTATACCCTAACTCCCATTGGAAGCGATTCCTCTTGCTTCTGCTTTGACCAAGACTCCCTTTTGGCTTAAACTCTAATATTGAACACAACTCTCCTCTCTTGCTGATGTTGATGGATTAATCATGATACTTAGATGAGTGTTTGATGGATGAATACCTTCTTAATGCATTTACCACAAGGTTATTCTTCTCTCAAAAATGTTTTCAAGAAATTCTCTCAAACTCTCAATATTTTCCTCTCAATCCTTGAGTTTGATACTATATCCTCGTGCTATATATATATATATATATATATATATATATATCAACCTTGAAGATAGAAATAATTTCCAAGTGAATCTGGTCGATTTCTTTTAAGATACCCAAATATTTTACTTAACATGTTGGGACATATGGTGTAATAGATTCGTGATGTCCTATTTCCATAAATCTCAATAGTGCAAAATCTTTCCCTAATGATAAGATGTGATAATTAACTTCCAAACCTTAACATAATATGCTGGATATATTTTAGATAAAGAAAGGTAAACTCTATATCTTCACTATTTCTTCATGGATTAGGAAATTAATCTTATCTAAAATAACCATTGTAATCTTCAAAAAATCGATAAGAAATTTGGAAAATATGTTCAAATTTGGTAAAAAAAAATCCTTCCAAAATTAACAATTTAAATAAGGAAAATTTCTATGTAAGACTTGCTACAACACCCGCACAACAAATTACCATATTTTCAAAAATACCATAAGAATAAAATCTGTTATGTCACCCACCAACTAATCTACCAAATAAGAAATTGAGGTTTGTGCTAAATAATGATAGCCAAAGAATTTATGGCACTAACATTCTTTCCCTTTAAAAATATAGAGCATAACACCAATGCATCACATTAGGATAGAGGTGCAAAAATTAATTGTAAATGTCAGTTTTACTTATACTTGATAAAGTCAAAATATTGAAGTACCTATTAGATCATGTCTTGCAACTAAAGAGTATGAGAGATTAACAAAGCAACATCTAGACTAGTAGGCAATATCACATAGCATCAGATAATTAGAAATCCTTAAAATCTATAGTAGTAGTAATAAGGGATCAAGAATCCATAATAGAAAGTAATTGTTATCAAAGCAAAACAAGTAGTAATTGAGAAACCAACTTTAAAATGCTTATAATTCAAAGTAACTCGAAGCCATACTCCCTCTTAATAGCACCTCATGAAATCCTACTCTCCCTTAATGGCATGTCACAACCTAAATCACACTCTTTTTGTGCTGCAGAATGATGAAGGGTAGCCTTTAAAGGAACAATATCATTGTTATTAACAAATTTAGCTCTAGATAGTCCTAGTATAACCATGTTAGCACGGGTGCTCGAGGGTCCAATTTCAAAATCATACATTCCAAGAAATGTTGGAATAGTGGATAGGTAAGATCGTGGAATGGCAATTTGCCTATCTAATGGAAACTTCTTCTCCTATAGCCATGTCATCTAATGCTCCAAATCTTCAATGGGAAACCAAAGTGTTAAACACTTGATCGACGTCTGATGGCCTAGATGTTGGTGTCTCCACAATAGTTGAAGCTCCTTTCAAATTATTCACATTCCTAGTTTTAAAAACCTTTAAATTATATCCAATGAAAATTGAAGAAATTAGTAGTTTTCTAAGTGTTTCAAACGTATTCCATTATGGGATAATATCAGTAATCAAACATGAATGTGGGAGGTAACTTGGCGTAGTCTTTGTCTGAGCCATTGTCGCAACATTTTCAAATACAAGTCTTTCAAGATTGACCAAAAGCATCTTTCCCAAATAAAAAAATAAACTCCAACATATTTTCCAACAATAATAGAGTTGAAAGTTGCAAAGAAGCTGTAAATCACTAAGTGAAACAATATGCAATATTTTACAATGACATTAATGGAAAGAATTGGTCTTTTAGGTAAATCCATTACTGTAGCACTAGAAATAATTGTAGCAATCTCATCAATATTGATTAAAATGTCAAGGATAACTGAAGTAAAAGAAAGGTTAAGTTTATCAGGAATTACATTAATTCTCACCTCTGAAAACTCAAAACCTTGCCTTCAGACATAAACTTTTGTTTCAATCTTCTCCTTTAAATAGTTGAATAGAGTCTCCTTATGAGCTTTTGGTAAAGTTTCAAGATCAAGTTTAACAATTGTTCCCATTGTTCTACCATCTAGTTCAACTGTCCCAGTGGGTTTTGGAACAAATGATCCATTTTCAACAGGTATTTAAACATTTGATGGCTGTGCTTCTTCTTCCGCATTACAACATCTAGTTTCTTCAAGAACTTCAGTAGATTTGAATGGTATGACAGCGAGTGGAGGTACATTTACTGGTGTCTCATACTCAACCATTGCCATCCAAGTAATTTTTGGTTACATAGGGATATCACAATCCAGTTTCTTAGCATAAATAAAAACATCCCATGATTTTCCTTAAGAAAACCTCCAAGATTTCAAGTAAAAAGGTGTTTTTTTTTTTTTGAATATGAGATTTGGAATGAATAACATACTCTTTCTTATAGTTGTTTTCTACAATGCTTATATAAGAAAAGTTGCAATAAATGATAACACAAAATTTTGGAAATTGTTCAAAAGATGGAAATAGTTGATTCTGGCTACTGTTTGCTACAATTACATAATAACTCTAATATAGGCAATGTTAGACTTTCCAAACAAACTTGCCTTGTAAATTTGAAACGTCTTCTTGCCACACCATCATTTTAAATTTGAAATTACCATTGGTTTAGCTACACAATCAATGACTATGGGCCTTTATCCATTTTTTTGAATTTTTTAGAATATTAAATTATTTAAAGAAAAAAAGACTCCAATTGAGTAGGTGGACAATTATTGCATTTCTCAACATGTGAAATTTTGTTATGTGAACAATCACTATACTATCAATACGTTGAAATATATTTTGCCACCACGACTTTCTTTTAATGTATAAAATAATTCTACAATAGTAACTTCATTCATGAGAAGACAATAGGTTCAAGGAAGGATGTAAGATATGTATATCTTGCCATTTTCTAGTATCTAATCCTTCGAGTTTGTCTAGTCCTCCTTTCATCAATTAACCTTTTGATAATTTCTTCTAGAGGGCGATTTTGTCTAACTCTTGATGAATATCTGTGGAATCATTAATAGTTGCTTTATTATGTGTTTGAACACTTTGTGGCTCATTTGGGTTTTTTTCTTTAGTATTCCGCTTTGATACTTCTCTCCTTAGTTCATCATTTTGCTCAAGCTTTTATTCAATCGGCCAATCTAGCTCAATATCAACAACCACTATATTGATTGACTCAATTATAATGTTGGTCTTCTTGTTAAATATTCTATTAACTCTGCTAGTTATAGGATAGCATAAGAAAATGCCATAACCAAATTTTGCAGAAATCTTTTCGAGGTGATTATTTAATATGTAACACTTGCTGCCAAAAATGCGAAAATAAGATACATTAAATTTTTTGCCTTTCTAGATCTCATAAGGTGTCTTTCCTATGGTTTGGTGTAGGTAAATCCTATTGATGATGTAATAAGCAGTCCATACGACTCTAAACCATCATTTCAAGTTCATTCCTTTAGTGTTCAACATCACCTTGGTCATGTCTTACAATGTATGGTCCTTTCTTTCCACCACCTCATTTTATTAGAAGTTTTGGGAGAAGAAAATTTGTGCAAGATTATGAATGAGTCACAAAGATTAGCAAAATTCTAGTTTTGGAACTCCTTACTGTTATTGGTCCTTATCTAGACAATGCCTCGAACATGGCCCTTTTCTGATAAGAATTCTAGTACACAACTTTTGAATAGTTTCAAAAGTGTTAGATTTATTTTTAAGAAAATCAATCCAAATATACATTGAGTAATCATCAATGCATACAAGGATATACTGATTATCTCCATAACTTAGTATTTGTAGGTCCTACCACGTTCACGTGTAGAAGCTTCAAAATTCTTGATGTTTTCACACATTACAACATTTGGTGGGACAGTCGCCTTTGTTTACCAGTTGACATGCACCATAGGGACTTTTGTTTTTTTGCTTAGTTAAGATTAGCAATCTATAGTAGTGTCTAATTTTGAGATTTTCACTAGGTTACATTAGTTTGTATGTTCAAACTTCTACTGCCACAATTCCATATCATCAATTTTGATACTTCTCTCACTAATTCATCATTTCCCTCTAATGCTAAATTATTTATGAGGGATATTAGCTATAAATGTTATTTTTATTAATTGATATTTTGGTTGTTTTAATTGCTCACATAATTCTTGTCATGACATAAAGTTGACTGTGCTAATTTGATTATGTTAAAAAGTCTTATTCATAAGAGTTATAAACATGGAAATAAGACTTCTTAATATACTATTATTAAAGCATGTTTGTGAGTTACATATTCTCTAAACGGACATTGGATAATTAGTACTACTTGCACACCATGTGTTCGTGTGATGAGTGTCATGCCCATAGTATGAGATACTAAGAGCACATGTGTGTGGATACATTATTAAGGAATAATATATTCGAACAATGATTCAAATAATGAAGTAAACATATAGAGTTCATTCTTTACTGTTAATGTCTTGATTCGTAATTGTGTTAATTGCTCGTGGGCCTTACACCTAAGATGACATGGATATCTTGTGCATATAATGGTTAGTGTTTTATTTGTGCGTTAGGAATCAATATTTATCTTGATACGAGATTTGATTATGAGTCCAATGTACTATTGTTCAATTATGTATGGAGGCATGTGTGCGGTTAATAAGAGATTTGTTTCGTTGCATATGAGCAAGGCATTTGTTGTGTGCAGTTGATATTTTTTGAGATAGAAATCCTAAGCTAAGATAGTATATAATTAGAAAAGAGGTTCTAATGGGACATTAATCTCACGAAGTAGCATTGATTTGATCATATGATTTAGCTATTGAGTTCGACTAAGTTCATGGCTCTCGCTCAATTAGAATAAAATAAGATAAAAGGCCTGTACACATGGTATCACGATTAGGAGGATTCATGTGGTTCATTTACTTCACCTTAGATGGGTTACGATATTGGCCATATGTTAGGTGTTACGTATATCCTTTGAATTGTGCTTGTTGTCGCCTAATGATAAATTTAGAAAGCCAAACATATAAGAATAAGGTAAAGGTAAGAAGGCTTTTATGAAGTGGGGCCATGAATGAAACTTGAAAAGTTTCACGGTAAAATTAATTTGGTTGCAATGAGATTGAATCAAATAGAATTATTTATTTCTCATTATATTTGTTAATAATGAGATTATTAACTAGAAATATAATGAGATTACTTAAATTAAAGAACAAGACATAAATAGAATTATTTGGTTCCTATTATGTTTGCTAATAATAAGATTATTAACTAGGAATATAATAGGCCTTTGATTTAATTAATAAAATTAATTAAACGAAAGGATAAAATTTTAATGGGTTTTAATCATTAATTAGATTAATGATTAAAGATGTAATGTGCTTATATTAATTTTAAAGTCCTTGTAAAAGTACACAAAACCCATTCCATATACTATAGTTGGATATGCATGGTAATAGGAACCCAACCATGTATATAGGCTTTGGAAATAAATCAACAGGAAGAGTTCCAAAAACCTAGAAGACATATTCACGTGGGTATCATACCAGTGACACTGTTTACATTACTATTCATCCACTCCACTTTGCATGAAAGAGAAAATATTTTCTAGCTTCCACAATAATTTCTTTTGAGAAATTCTCCAAGTGCAAAGAGTTCAGGAAATTTCACAGTGAAGGTCATGGAGATTCATTGGAGAAGCATGTCTTGCACATTGCTCGTGTGGACAAGTTAGAGACCATTGTTTAAGTATCGTAGTTTGTGGATCACAAACAGAATTTATGGGGCATTTTATTTCAAGTAACAATTCATATGACTAACTATGGTTTTAATTTATATGAATTATGTGAAGAAAAGTAGATTGAGTCAGGATTTTATGTTTTTGCCGAGTTATTCTCTAATTTTTCATGTTTAAATTGATTTTGCATCTTGAACATGGTGAAACCTAAAACTTTAACCTTGCCAGTCCTACTCTCAACACTCCTTTTCCAATTACGTTGCTAATCTAGCTATCATTGAATGTCACACTATTGTTGGAGCAAGATTTGTAATTGCTCAAGAATTTTTTATTCCTAGTCATATGACGAGAACACTTCTTTTTGAAGTAGTATCTATCACAAGCAGTGGCATGAAGTGATGTAGGGGCCACAGAGCATTTCTTTTTTGACTTCTTGACCTATATTTGCCTAAAAAACATTTTTGGAATAAATTTGCCTCTCTTCCATCATATGTTTCAGCAACTTCTAACAAGTAGAAATATGGTGCACCACTAAAATGATCATAAGTAGGGATTTTCCTTGGCTTTTTGGTAGATGTGTCTTTTGTCCTTTATAAAGTTGTAACACATCGAAAAATAGGTTTGTTGTCTTTCACAAATTGCACTTTTTGACCTCCATATTTACTTAAATTAGTTTGTTTTATATATCTAACCCCTTAGTGATCTTTAAATAGCTTGCTTATGGTAAGGACGTCCTCTAGATCCACTTTTCTAGTATTCAGTTTATCCAATATTGTGACAAATTATTCAGCCTCATGTTGCAACTTTTAGTAGGACATCTTTAGATCATGAAATTCTTCTAATAGTTTGGCATGTGACATTTGTGCATCATCTGTTTCTTTCTTAAGTGCCCCTTCTCTAACTTTAACTTCTTGTTGCAATTGTAATTAGTAGGTAGCTTCTTTGCCTCATTTTAGTTGATTGTTAGTAATTCTTCATAGGTAATTTCATTTTTGTTGATGCTACTATAATAAAAAATGTTAGATGTTACATGATATATTATAATATCAAATACAATGATACCTATATTTTTGTATGAGAACGAGTAGAAAACAGGGTTTGCTGGTAAGCTTATCACCCTCTTTACAGCTCTTATCAGTTCCATTATCACTCCATGTAGTGTGTAGAGATTTTTATTAGATTTGCTGAGTATTAGCACATTCTAATTGAACATATCCTTCGCATTCTCTTCATTTGATTCCTTTTCCAACCCTTTGTACTTTTGGTTTCTGTGGCTTCTTCTTATTCCTTGTAGGGGCTTTATTTCTAAATTTGTTGTTGTTAGGCATGTTGGAACTTTTCTTATTACTTTGTAGGACTTTTGCAAATCTTTTGGTCAGATACGTTAGTTCATCCTTTACATTTCATGTTCCTCTTCAAATGTCTCCATAGGTATGACAACAGTAGATGTTTGTAATGCCATTCCTTTATCCTTCTTGGCTTGAGAGAAGTTGATTTCATGGGCCTACAATGATCCATTAATTGGTCTGATTGCATTGTTATAACATTTCTTGCCTCTTTGATTATAGTGACCTTTAAAGCAAAATGTTCAGGTAATGATCTTAGTGTGTTTTTTTTACCAACTTTGTCTTTGAGTATTTTTCACTTAATTGATATGCTTGATTGGCAATATCCCTTAGTTTTATGTTGAAAACAACCATGGTCTCACAATTATCTATTCGAAGTTTTTCAAATTAGGACATCAAAATCTTAAATTTGGACATCTAAACTGAGGTTGTACCTTAATGCACATTCTATAAAATTTTAGGACTTCTTTTACTATATCACATATTGTAAAAGGTTTAAACGGTTCTTTGTTGATGCTTGTGAAATTGCATTGATTGCACAAAAATAACCAAGTGTAGCCCTTTCTTCACTTTAAGTCCATAGCATGATGTCTTTTGGAATAGTTTAGTCATCTAATTCATAAGTTGATGGTGACTAACTTTCTTCTACAACATTTCAAGCCTTTTATTCGATGAATAAATGAAAGCTTGTATTTTGGCCTTCCAATACACATAATTCGAACCATCTAATAAAAGACGGCGTGACATGGATGCTCCTTCCTTGATACTCATCTTTCTATCAATGAATTATCCCAAATCTTACCTATTTGAAATATAAGCATATCTAGGTGACTAGACTTTGCTGCCATTTGTTGGTGTCAATTAGATAGTTATTGTTTCCGGCATTTTTGAAACAAATAATACAACACACACACACATTGAGAATTTGAAAACAGAGGGACAAAGAATTGTTTATGTAGTTCAAAGATAACTTTCCCATATCTGTAGGGCCATGCCCAGAAAAATTGTACTATCACAATTATTATACAATGGACAGGACAAACTAGATCCCTTGGAAAAGATTTCCTTTGGACCTCAACTTGTTGATGCATTTATAGATTAACTCTCCAAAGCAGTAAGTCTTCTTACCTCAATCTTGACCAAGACTCCCTCTTGGTCTCAAGACTCTCAACTACAACATTGAATGGGACTCTCCTCTCTCAATAATGTTGATGAATCAATCAAGGTACTTGGATGGGTGTTTGATGGATGAATTCCTTTTTAATGCATTGGCCACTAAGTTGTTTAATCTATAAAGTTTAACACTCTATTCCTATGCCTTTCTTCATCCAAAATCACCCATATGTATCAGCCTTGATGATTGAAATAAACTCCAAGTGAATCTGATTGATTTCCTTCAAGATACTTAAATCTGTTACTTATTATGTTGGAACATATGATGTAATAGATTTGTGATTTCCTCTCTTTCCATAAATTTTGATGGTCTAGAATCTTTCCTTAATAAGATCAAATAATTAACTTTCAAATATTGCCATAATATGCAGGCTATATTGTGGATTTAGAAATGTCAACTTCATATTTTTGCCATTTTTTCATGGATTAGGAAATTAATCTTATCCAAAGTAACAATAAATAATCTTCAGAAAAATTCAAAAGATATTTTTAGATTTGGTAAGAGAAATCATTCCAAAACTGGTAATCTAAATATAAAAAAAAAATTTCGTGTAAGATTTTTTGCAACAATTGGTGCAAGATATTACTATATTTGCAAAAATACCATAAGAATAAAATCCACCATATCACCTACCAACTAACGCCCCACAAAAGACATAAGGATTTCTGTTGAATAATGACAATCAAGTAATTCATGGCACTAGCACATGATATCATGGTAAATGAGGCTAATAAAAAATGTTTGATTCCATGACTTGATACATTGTTTCTTGGACAACAATAGTCAACAGACGTGTGAGTCAATAAGGTTACTTTAATCAAATTCCATGTTTAGATGTTTTGGCATGAAAAGCAAAATCACATCTTACATTGCTAAAAGTTGTGAGTCGGGGATATTTAATGTTGATGTTAAAAGAAAGATAAATAGAATATAATTCATAATTAACAATGATAATTATTTTTAGCAGATAATGTTATAGATATAATTGATTTAAAATTCATGAATGATGACACTAAAAATAATTGAAGAATGGACATGAACCACAAGAAAATAGGAGAAAAAGAGGTGGCGTGACTAATTAAAAATAAAATTTAGATGGCTAAGAGTGGCATGAAATCAATTTCAGCATGCGGGTGTTGACTACTTTTTAACGACTTTTGTCACTTTGCTAATAAAGGAAGCAAAATTACATCACTTATGGCAACACATATATACCATAAATTGCAAATAGATGCTCCCATGCTCGTTCAGCCCTTTAACATATCTTCTTTGTCAATAATGTGAAGGATGTACCTCTCACAGTCACCAAACACTTGGAAACTCTAATATTTTGTTCTGAATTTCTTTCAAAGCTTTAGAGTCAATCTAAACATTGATAGTGTGATGGTTACTACTATCACCCCTTAGCAGAAACATCCTCTACATCTAGTCTAATTGATTCATGTCTAGCAATGGCTTTATCTGTAGCCTTAATTCAAAATTTGTGCACTCGTCTTCCCTCATAAAGAGTTATAATAGTAGATGTTCTATGATTGTTAAGTTGTTGAATTCACAGGGGATTTGGCAAGCTTTAAATGTCATTGGATGGCTATGGTCCTACCTGCACCATCTTTGATAATAAAGCATTTGTTGGGGTCAATGTTGGCTAGGAGAATGGTGGATTATTAAGTGTTGATAAAGCATTTGTTGGGGTCAATGTTGGCTAGGAGAATGGTGGATTATTAAGTGTTGATGAACGTTAAGACCCAAAAGCAATCATCATACTAACAAGGCTACTATACCCATACACAAGGGTGAGATGAAATCACATTACTCTTATCTATTATTCCACCCTTATTGCTTTAACTTTGTAAGGTGGGCAAAGATTATTTTCTTGGAGCCTCTTTTTGTCAATATTGTTGTGTGGATTAATATTGTGAAATGGAGTATTGTTCTTCACAATTTTTTACGTTATAAGAACATTGTCAAATTTTTTTAGACCTCATTCGGATTGAAAGATTTAAATTTAATAAAAGGATTTGTAAGGAAGGTTTCACATAACTTCAAAACACCATAATTACTAAAATTGTAGTTCAAATTGAAAATTTAAGAATTTCAAATACATTATACTCCAAAAAAAATTCAATGCATTTATTATTATGAATTGAAAATCTTTTCCATCAAATCTTTCTATACAAATGCATCCTTACAGAATTCACTGATGAGTTGATAATGTTCCTTCCGCAAATGATACTCATCCTCTTGAAACTCAACCATCTAATTTTTGTTCCAAAGAATTTTCACATTTCCTATTTGGATTTTGCTGTATAACTTCAAGACATCATTATATAAAATATCTTTTGAATAGATCCATGCCAACATTTGTTTTACAGTATTGGCAACCAGTATTACAAAATATCAAAAGCTAGTGACATTTATTTAGCATGTAAGTGATAAAAGTGGTTTTCAAAAGAATTTTGCACAAATGCAACATCAACAAATTACCTCAAGGAATGATTTTTATTGATCCATTTTGCATAGCTACTGAACTTCAACTTTATAAGCCAACCTTCTTTTTTCAAAGCATAATTAGTTTTATCATACGCTAACTATTAAAGCAAATAATTCAATGACTAAGTATTGATAATGAAAAATATTTGAGTAGAACAAACATACAAATTCATCACCATTTATCAACTTAGGTGCTTTATATTGGCAAGCGGCCATGTATATTATTTTAACTTATCACAGTAAATTGTAACCCTGAAAATTTTAGTAACAATGGTTTAAAAATATGTTTAGTTTAAAAAAACATCTGCTGCACTATCATAAAAGAATTCATTGAAGATATTTAGAATTTGAGCAAAACATTAACTCCAATAACTATGAAGTCTAATTTTTAGAGCAAAATTTAGGATACAAATAAGTTAAAACTTAGTGAAAGAGGAGATTGATTGGGTTTTCTTCAATAATTTCTCATTGCATTCCTTTTTGAAAAGTTAACATAATCATTCTATAGATTCATTTGAATTTGAGTGAATAATAAACACAAGAAACAGAGAACTAGCTTGTAGCCATAATCACTATCTTGAAGAAAGGAAAGCTAAGTAGTTGATTAACAAATAAAAAACCATATGTTAACTTTAAATGAAAGAGATTATGTTCTTTGTAACATATTAAATATTGAATGCAAATATATAATTGAGTACTACAACCCATAAATACAGAAGAAAAAGCATTTGAACAATCACTAACCGTCCAAATCAAAAGAACAAAGCAATTTTAACCAACGTTTCAAACTCTAACATAAGGAAGAAAAAAGGAAGAAAATGTCAACAATGAACTAGAACAACATTAAGTTATCCAAAACTAGGACAATATAGACCTCAAAGCTAGTTTTTTCTTTCATGTTATTAACTATATACTTGATTAAAGGAGAACAACGTTAAGATATAGAGTATCTCAAGAATTCATAGAGTTTAGAGACCAACAATAGTGAACTAACAATATTTTAGAGCAATTTAGAATAAAGACACCCTTTTAATAGTGAGTAAGAGCCAAAAAAACTAAAAGGAGAAATTTTGGAGCTACATGCCATGCCTCGTAAACTCCAAGCACCCAACAAGTCATTTATGCATGTATAATGGGAATTGGAAACTTTCAAAAGGTTTTATCATACCCATTGTACTTGAATATAAAGTAGACCTCAGAATAGTCCAAAACTCTATTGTAGGAACTTAGAATAGTTTAGAAATCTTTTCAAACTTTCCAAAATATGTACTAAAAAATTTTAGGTTGTAAGAACATTTCGAATAGTCATTTTGTGCCCTTGGACCAAGATGATCCACACCATTATGAAGGTGGATTGTATAAATAGCCGTAGAGACTTTAATTATAAACTATCGAGTCGTAACCAAGGCATTTGAGTGATATAAGTATTTTTCCCTTGCAACTTCATTTTGTCCTTTCTTTGCTCTGCTTTGTCATCTTTTTGTGTCACTAGATACATTTTTCACACACTTTTTTTTTCTTCACTTTAGAGAAGTGAAGTGGCTTGACTTAATTAACTATGGGAGATTATTTTATTAAAGAGCCAGGTGTTTCATAGCATGACTTGTTGTAGGAATAAGATCGTGTTGGTGGCATCAGAGCTAAGTCTTATTGCGAAAAAAGTAGGGAAGAGATGAAAAATAGTGATTTTGCTACATCGGGCACCATGAATAAGCTTGGTTGGGAGATAGTTTCTGTGTAAAGAAAGAAGAAATGGGACCAAAGCAAGACTAAAGAGCTAGGGTTGTGGGAGATTACCCTTTGAGAGATGGTGAAAGGCTTGAGAGGATTGAGCACACTATTGAGACGTTAGAGGATCACATTCTCGACCAAATTAATTCTATGTACATAAGAATAAGTGGAGGTTGAGAGAAGCAGCATACAAGAAAGGCTTAACATTACAACATAACATTGTGTACAACATAAGACCGAGACAATAATCCTCATCCAACAGTTGGAAGCAACCATTGTAGAGGTTTGAGAAGAGAAAATTGTGCTAAGACTGGCAATTGTTAGTAGGGGGTGTTGCTAACTTATGTGGTATGAGTCTAAGGATGGACTATTTGGGACCAAAGAGTTTCCATAGCCAACAAGATGCCAGGGAGGTTGAGATTTTCCTCAGGCTAATGGAGATACATTTTAAAGGAGTCAACATCATTGATGAAGCAAAAAGGTACTGCTTCCATGTATCTTAATGGCATGATAATGCTTTGTTGGTGTAGAAAGCATGCCAAAATGGAAAAGGGAACTTGTAGATTTGATACTTGGAACGATTTCAAATAGGAACTCAAATGACATTTTTATTGGATAGGATAAATCTAGAACTTGAATGTTGGGGGGCTAATTATAGTTAAAGAAATTTATTTCTATACCTTTTAAATATGAAATTAAATTCAACTTGATAAACAAATAAAAATAATGATTAATTAATTGGTATAATAAAATAATATATCATAAAAATTACAAAAATATAAGATTATACAAGTAATTGTGTACTTCTATTTGTTAAATTTAGGCATTATGTTCTTTCATATCATAACAAATATAATGTTCTACATGTCGTTTATAAAGCCCAATGTAGGTTGAGGGAATCAAAGTGCAAAGGGGTAATATGAAGGTATGTTTATGAGTTCACTACTCTTAAGTTGCAAATTTCAAACACGTTGGAAGAGGATCTCCTTTTCTTCTTTATAGAAGGGCTCCAAACTTGGATGAGATAAGAGTTGCACCGACGTGCCACTAAGACGGTGGATGAGACTTACCGTTGCTAAGTTGCTCACTAAATCAACCTACTTCCAAATCCTTCAAGGGAAAGGAAAGATATAACTTGACTAAGAGATTTGGGACCTTAAGGGACCATTTTCCAAGGAAAGCCATTTCCACTCTCTATGTCGTAAAGAGTACGAATAGAAAAAGTGGTCTTACATAACCAAGAAAGGATGTTTCATATTTAAAGGTGCCTACACGATAAAGAATTGCCTAAAGCTTAGGTCCTTATTTGTCATACAAGAAGCAAGTGATGTTACACTTAATGAGGAGGGAATAATAGGGATGAGCTCTTTATGGCTCATCAATGCTCTTAGAGTAAAGATAGTGCCAACAATGAAAAACTAAGGGATTTATGTTCTTTGAGGCACAAGTGAGCAGTAAGGTTACCAAGGCATTGGTAGACATGGGAACTACTCTCAACTATGTGTTTAAAGGTGAGGCCAAGCAGTTAGGCCTTCGAGTATTGAAGGGCAGTGGATGGCTAAAGATGGTGAACATGTCTACCAAGCCATTTAATGGAGTTACTCAAGGAGAGGAGACACATTTGGCCATTTGGATGGGAGAAGTGGACTTCTTGGTAGTGCCCTTCGATGACTAAGCATGAAAAGCGACAGACCTTAAGTTCTAGCTTAGATGGCTTACATAGAAGAGTTTAGCTTTGCTTTCTCAAAGAGTTACCATGACCTTTTGCGAATCAATGTGCATTTTAGATGACATTGTTAACCTATACGTAGGCTAGTTTGTCATGGTTTACTTAGATGACATTGTCATTTATAGCAACACACTAGAGGAGTGTGTTGGATATTTAAGGATCATCTTCTAGCTACTATTAGGGAACAGGTTGTATGTGAAGAAAGAGAGGTGTATGCTTTCCATACACATCATAGGGCACACCATTGGACACGAGAAGTTGAGAATGGTTCTGTATAAAGTAAAGGTTATCGAGGAATGGGAGTCACTGACCACGGCAAGTGAGTTATGCTCTTCCTTAGTTTATTCCATAATTACCATAGTTTTATCAAGGGCTACTAGAAGAGAGCAACATCATTAACTGATCTCTTTAAGATGAACAAATTGAGAGAGTGGATAGAGGTGTCGAGGAGCCTTTAAGAAGTTAAAGGCAATGGCATACAAGAAGCTGGTATTGGCACTCCTAAGCTTTGAGGAGATGTTTAAAGTTTACACTGATACCTCATACTTTTTCATAGAAGGCTTGCCAATGCAAGAAGTTTGTGCCATAGCTTTCAAGAGTTGAAATCTAAATGATATTGAAAATAAGTATACTGTACAAGAAAATGAGAGATCAACCCTCATCCACTAGATATGGGTATGGCAACATTATTTGTTAGGGTCCGAGTTTGTCATCTATATCAATAATGTGGTATTGAGTTACTTCTAAGATCAGAAAAAGTTGTCCCTCATACAAGTGAGATGGTAAGACTATCTTATTAAATTTGACTATGTGTTAGATTATAAGCATGGAAATGCCAATGTAGCCGCCCATGCCTTAAGTCTCAAACCTAAGTTCGCCACCATAATCCAAATTGAACATAAGTTAGAGTAGCTTATACAATAAAGCTTAGAGTAAGACCTACTTACTAAGGAGTTGGTGAGGAAAGGACACAATAGTTTTGAGTAGAGGATGATCTCTACACAAGGGGTGGTGCTTGTTTGTGTTGAAATGGGGTAACTTACAATGGGATTTGATTATGGAGTACCATGATACTGAATAGGCCCTACATTTGGGTCAATGATAGATGATGGCTTTATTGGAGGCATGACCCTTTTGATCATAGATGCGGGTCTCGGTGGAGCAGTATGTAAGGATGTACATCACTTTCCAACAAGATAAGGGTCACAAAATGCAAGTAGTAGGGTTGCTTGAACTTGTACTTGTGGCAGAGCGCCCATATGGATTGGTTAAGATTAACTTCATTCATGCACTACTAAAATCAGGTGGATATGGTTCCGTCCTTGTAGTGGTTCATAGATTTTTTAGGTATGGGACATTTATACCCTATTTTAAGGATTGCACAATTAAGGAAGCTACTTGACTATTTTTTTAAGAATGTATTTAAGTGTTTAAAGCTTTCAAAAACTTCCATAAGCCACTAAGACCCATATTTCACAGAGAAGCTTCAGACGAAGCTGCTTATGTTACTAGAGTCTGAGTTAAACTTCTCCAAAAGTTCTCACCCCAAACTAATGGACCGAAAAAGAGGGTGAACGCCTTACTCCAAGGATACTTAAGGCACTCTATGAGTGCTAAACAACAAAACTAGGCCAAACTCTTAAATGGGTCATAATTTTGGTATAACTTGCAAAGTAGTGAGGCCATAAGTAAGAGCTTGTTTGAACTTGTGATAGGGCAACAACCAATCACACCACATAGGTTAGCTGCTAGCTCTAACTAAGGAAGTAACCTAGAGCATCAAAAATGGATAAGTCATGGAAGGAGAAAGCTGACTTAGCACAATCAAGCTTAGAGAAAGCCTGACTAAAGATGAAAAAAATGGGCCTATGAGAAGAGGCGACCACAGGAGTATGAGGTAGGAAACCATGAACTCATGAAAGTACTACCTCAACAATTCAAGGCCCTACATAACATTCACAAATGACTTCTAAGGAATTATAAAGGATTGTTCCCATTGGTTGCCAAACTAGGTAGGGTAAGTTATCATATAGTTTAGATCTCCCACCCATATTTAAGATTCATTTGATCTTCCACATGCGTATGTTAAGGCCATCTCACAAAGAAACTGCATTAAGCACCTCCAGTCATGGCTAATTCTTTTGACAATGTTAGCTTTGAAGGTTTTAAGAAAGTGAAGCATGCCACCAAGTAAACAATACTTAAATGGAAGAGACTACCTGAGTTTAAGGAAAGATGGGAAAGCAAGGATGACTTGTGGTAGTTTTAGGACCAAATTAAGGAGTATGAGACGATGAGAGTGTTATCAACTTAAGTAGGGGAAAATGTCATACCCTGCCAACTCCAAGCACGTGATCGGTTAACCTTTGGATGCATAATAGGGCTTGTAGGCTTTTGAAAGGCTTTATCATACTCATTGTACTATTATAAATAGTAGACCTTAGAATTGTCCAAAACACTACCAGAAAGACATAGACTACTTTAGAAGTTTTCGAAACTTCTCAAAACATGTACTAGAAAGTTCTAAGTTATAGGAATATTTATTAGTCGGTTGTACTATTAAATAGAGACAATCCACAATACAAATAGCCATAGAGACTTCAATTATAAACCATTGAGTTGTAATCAAAGCTTTTGAGCAAACAAGTGTTCCTTCCTTGTAACTCCATCGTGTGTCTTCTTTGCTGTATTTTGCCATCTTTTTGTGTTATACGTCACATTCTTTATGCACCTGCAATTACTCACTTGGAGGAAATGAAGGAGTTAAGAGCCGCATCACATGTTGCTCCCAAAATTTGAGCGTGATTGAGACAGTTCTTTGGGTGACAAAAGTTCATGGAACTCAATTGATTCTGAGTTTATTGGCTTGATTGGTGAGTCACTAGCAAAATGTCATGGTTAATTAATTAAGACACATGGCAACTACACAACGGACAATATAGAGGGATAGGCATGAAATAGGGACAAATGATTTGAGGCGGTAGAGGGATGCCCCAAGCTTCAAAGACCCACACGGACTTCGACTTTCCGAAAATCTAACAAACATTCCGTGGATGGAGCAGAATGCATGGGTGACCCCACTTGACAATCAACCTGCCCAAATCCCACGAGTTGGTTCCAATTTCATGACTTTGAATATGTACAAACAAAAAAAAAAAATAAAAAATCATACACCGTTCATTATAATGGAAATTAGTTTTGATATTTAGAGAGAATATGTTTGTTAGGCATATTATATTATCCAACATCCCGTTAAAATTCACCATTACTTACATACTAAATATGCTACTCAATAAAATTTAAATTTAAATTCAAAATTTTCATCAATATATAATTCATTAATTATTTTTTAAATTATTACAAATACATATATACATGGACTTAGTCGTAATTATACCTTAAAAATTAATCTTTATTTTTATATACCTCATGTTATTCAATCATATTATATGTTTTATACATATATTTAAATGAATCAAATTTTTTATCCCATTAAGATTTAATAGTCAAATACACTACTTATTCCAATACAATTCCAACCAAATATTACTCTCCAACAAAATCCCTCTCCCAAACATAATTAGAGTGTTTAAAAGATTTTATAAGATATTTGAAAACTTATAAATTATGTTTAAATGTAAATTACATTAATTTTTTCATCAAAATTTACACTTTTAAACATGAGATTTAAAAAAAAATTGCACTTTCATATCTTTTATCTCTCTTACCTTTATACTATTCCTAAATTTTCATACTAATTTTCCTCTTGGCCTAATTTCTATCCAATCAAATAAGCTCTATAAAATTGTAACGTAATTTTTTTAGAAAGATATTTTATAAACTTCAAAGTAAGACGCATCCACTTTATAAACTCTATAAAAATAATTATATTATTTTAAAATTATTTTATTACATCATAGAAGTCGCCTCATTCAACATAATAAAAATGATGTAAATATTCTTAGTTGGAGTATATTAATAAGATTAAGTTTATTTTTATCATAATTACAACAAAATAATCCCAAATCATCTACATTTATAAATTTTAATAATATCATATAAGATGATCTTATTATTTTTATTCAAAGACCTTAATACCTTATTTTTAAAATGAAATGTATGAATATAAATTCCAAAATATCTTATAAGCGAAAAGAGCTTAAACAGTTTTAAAAATAATTTTAGCCCACCACCCTTCTAAATTCATAAGGTATGCATACTTTATTTTCAGAAATTATAATTTTGAATATATTCATCACTTTTCTGTGCATTTCATAAAAAATGTTTATATTAGATTATGAATAGTTAAACAGAAATTTTAAGTGGGGCGAGCTGAAGAATCCAAGAGAGCAATGCTAGTGCCCGCATAGGTCAAGACGGACCTCTATTGTGCTCTTCTGGCCTTTAGTTATGTTGGGCCCAAACCGCAGAGGTCCATTATTAGAAGCTACACATGCTGTGTTGTTGGGACAAAAGTCAGATTCATGTCATGTGCCATCATTCATTTAACATAAAGGCATGGCATTTACTATTGGATGATTTTTTCTCCAGAGAGGAATATAGTTAATGGACATAAAATGTCAAACCAAATTGATAAAATTTGAAAATAAAGTGGTCTGGATCGTTGCCTCAATAATAAAATTTGCAGCAAAACGGGAACACGTGGCTGTTGGAGTTGTGTTCATTTTTTAAGACAATTGCTATGAATAATATGTTCGGATTGATATTTTATTTAGGTTGATTAAATATATTCTTAATAGATAAGGATTCAGGATATCAAGAGATGCTATAAAAATTGTAAGAATTTTAGGTATGTGATCAAATTTAAGAGTTGGGATAAAATGATCAAAATTGTTGAGACCATTTTGTAGATCTTTGGAAAGGTCAAAGTTATCTTTTCATTGTTAATTGAATAATTTGGATCTCTAATTTTTTTCTACGAATGGTATAATATGTTTGAATAATTTTTTTTTGTACTAATTTAATGCTCTTTGCCACAAATGAAAACAACAAACGATATAGTTGATAACATGTGAAATAATATACATATTTGTACCTATTTTATACTTAATTTATACATGCATATGAGTAAAATGAAGAAAATACATTATCATACATGAATTATATTAAATTTTATCGTGCATGTGTTTTGGAATGAGAGTTATCATGGTTGAAGAAGCAGTGTCTCCAAAACGATGCTACGTTTTGGTGGAACATTCGATTGAGTTGATACTTTGAGGAATAAAAAGAAAAGAATTGGCTTTCTAATGGCATAAAAATCAAGTCAATCTAACATCGGATGAAAAAGTTACACATAAAAGAATGTACACAACTAGAGCAGTCAACTGTTGGAATTTCTGCAATCACAACTCCGACTTCTGCAATTGTGGAACTAGACCACTACCTGTTCTAAAATTTCTGCAATTTTGATACATGATTGTGAGATTCTGAGCTACGATCATGGTTCCTAGTAGTGCGATCGTGGCGTTCTAGCGCCAGAAACGTTCAACTCTCATTTTTTCATAATTTTCAAGGGTTTTTTCGACTTTTCACACTTCTACTCATCTCCTAGGATTTCTTGGATTATAAATAAGACATCCATGTGTATGAAAAGGGGAGATTTTCTATTTTTTTTTAGGTTTTACTATCTTTTCCAAATCCTAGAACATAGGAATGCAAGATTAAATGTTGGAAAAGGAGGGATCTATACCAAAAGTTGAAGAATACATTTCCACACAAAGCAAAGTCTTAGGACTAAGTTTTCATAGCCTTTTTTATTATTTTAATGTTTGCTTAGATCATAAATGATTTAGAACCTATTTTTATTAAATTTACTATGAATTTCTAAATCTTTTTTCTGGTGTCTTGTATTTGTGTTTGGTGTTTGATGTGTGTATGAATTCCAATTAATTATCTTTGCATGGTAATTCATAATTGTGGATTTAGATAGTAATTAGGAGAGATTGACCACTTCTCTAATTATTTGTAGCAGTGCGAAGAATAACAAGAATAACATTTGCGTGTTAGACAGATAATTTATGAATACTAACTCCGCGAGAATAATGAGAGTGAAATTATAGAGTTAGTACGAGAAACCATTATTAATCACCAACTTGAACACTTGACTCGATTTTTCTTGGGAATACTCGCCAAAATATTGAGTTAAAGCTATTAAAAAATTCAGGAGAATATCCTTTAAACTTTAGGATTAACAATCTGTATCCAATACAATTAAATTGATAATTAATGTAACTTGGCATGCATAGAAATCAACATAATACAAGTGGCTAGAATGTTCAGTCTTTGACACTAATATTTTTTTTGGTGTACTTTGTTCTTGGTGTTCACTTTTCATTTTTTTTCTTTTCTTTTGTTCTAGTCTTGAAGCCTAACTAATATGAACTTAGTTAAATCAATAGACACACAAACCCTCCTTGTAGATATGATACTTGTATTTATCTAGTACTAATCATTATAAATTTAAATGTTGGTGTGTTAACGACACATATCAATAGTATAAAGGAGCAAAAAATAAACTAGTCAAACTTGTTAAAACTCCTCTACATATTCTTGAGAAAGCCACTTAAGTCACTTTGTTGCTAATTCATGGATTTACACTACGATTGGACACTATGCTATACCTCATTTCTAATTTTTATCAGAAAATTTCTTTGAAAAATGGCAACATTTATCTTGTCAGTGGAAATTTTTTCAGAGAAAGCCCCGTCCCTTTTTATATCTTTTTTACCCATCTTTTTAACTCCTTATAGTCAAACATACAGTAATTTCACGTGATGTTTTCTTTTTCCTTTCCCTCACTGACTGAGCCTTTGTCTTCCTTCTTCTTCCTCTACCTAGTTCTCCATTCGAAATGGCCGATTAACTACAAATCTGGTGGATTCTTTGCCAAAAAATTATGAAACCACCAACATAGGGCCCTCATCCCAATTTGTCGAACAAGATCCATTATCCCGTGATTTTTTTACATCCGCTAAAGTCTTCGCCATATTCATCATGCGGTTTGATTTTATATATTCGCGTCGTCGTCACTATCACTTAGTGTCTCCACCAAAGTAGCTCTGCAATTTTTATGGTGGATGACACCGCAGAGTGATGGCCATTTCCATCGCTGTCTTGTCGCTTGGTGTGTTGCCACTGCCACCTTTGAAGGTAGGTGGCAGTGAACGAAACTGTGGAAACCAAGACGAAGCTTTAGCAAGGTGGTTGGGCTATGTTGGCGTGGAGAGGAGTCGGTGGTGTTCCATTGTGCTCCACCACATTCCACTGCTGGAGGTTCAAATCGATGGCGCTGTAGGCTCTGATCAATAGGGAGTATATTCTATTTGGCTCTCGAATGTAGCTATCTCTGTATTTATCTTTTTTGTTGCAATTGTTCCAGTTTAATGTGTTCTCGGTTGCACGTTGTTGTTGAATCTATAGTGATTATTTTGGAACAAAACATGTATGGCTATGATGATGAATAGCCTGTGTCATGGCAAAGGTTTTGGAGTTGAGCATTACATATTTTAACTGGGCAACTAGTATGGTTTGCAGCCATGGCATTGATGCCTTTTCCTTCCATGTGCCTTAACCATCTTGAAATGAGCCATAAAAGCTGAGTTCTGTGTTCTGTGATTGTGATTGTGATGTGATAGTACACTGATGGGTGTTTTCCAGGTTGGTGCTTAGCAGTTGTTAGTGATTGTAGTGGATAGCTATGGTGGTTTTTCTCCCACTGCCAGTTGAGTATTGCAAGTTTTGTGTTACTAAATTTGGTTCTATTTGGCCATAGAATGAGTAGTAGTTTAATGATGTTAATAATGATGTATAGTATGTTAACTATGTGCTAATGACGTTTTGTTGTTTGGTTTTTAGTGTGTGGGTGGGGTCAGTAAAATTATTGGGATGGGAAAGGCAGCTAGTTGTATTGAAGTAAAAGATTAAGCAGCAATGTTTGAAAAAAAGGCAGGTTATGTAGTGTTAAGATTAGGTGGGGTAATCAATATATGTATGATATAGGATAGTTGATGCCACTCTTTGTGCATTGTATGTATGTTTCTTGGTTTGTTTGTGCAATTATTGTGTATGTAAAGTAAATATGGCAAGCTATATTTGTTCATGGCTATGGATTGTATTCAAATCTAACATTGTAGATTGACAACATTACATTTCCTTCTTTTGCCTTTAAATACAAGCATATACATATGTCTCCTTTCACTTAGGCTTACTCATGCTCACCCACTGCACTTTCAATTGGAGCTATGCTTTTGTTGGATTTATTATAACAAGATAGTTTGTTGTCTCTTTGTTTAAGGTATGCCATATTGTTACAACCTTAACTATCCACTTAAGACAATGGGTAGGGTACTGTTTTGAGTTGTTAATAGAGCAATCTTCAGATGGGAATGAAATGCAAATATCTGTGTAGAAAGCGTGACATTCTAGCTACATGTTTTGGTGTTGAGTTTTATATGATTCTAAGTTGATGTTCTTTTGTTAGCTTTTGAATGACACTACATTTGTATGTCTATAGTAGTATCGGTAATTTATTTGTACCAGTGCTTTTTAACCAGTAAAGTGTGGTTACTATCTATCCATTTCAATTTATAATGTGTTTTTATTTGTATGGTATTTCATTATATTATGGTTTTGTGTTTCATAACTTATTTGTATCTAGTTGGTGGTGATGAAAGTATGTAGTTGTGGATTAAGTACATATTGCAATAGCAATGATCTACTTAATAAATGTAAATTATGTGATTACTTAGAACCTTTCTAACCATAATTTTCAAATCAACTTGAATGAAAAGCTTTTATGTGTAGGAAGCTAAAACTAACATAAAATTAAGGTAAAATAATTAAATTAAAGATAATGGGATCTTAAACTAGGGGACACTAGAATATTTAATAACCTATAAAATTAATAAAAATTGTTAAGATAAAAGTGATAAAATTATGCATTTGAGGGATTTTAAAATTTATCATGAAATAAATTTAAAAATTGAAGGAACATGACAAATGGTTGAAATTTGCAAATACCATAGAACTTTGGTAGATTAAAGAATTAATTACCAAAAACATAACAACTTAAGTGTAGAATAAACATTTGAATATGTAACGAACATTTAACATGTAAATATCTAGTATACTTAATTACTATTTTATAATAATTGTTTCAACGAATAACTAGCAATTTTATGAAGTGTTTGATTGACTTTATTATAAGAAGGAATTTTAAAAAATGATTAGAGTTGTTTTGAAAATAAAAATATGTAGTAAGAGTTAAATTATTTGCAAAATTAATTTTTTGTTTTTATGCAAACAAATCATATTCAAAATCTAAACTAAATGTAAATATTAAGAAAAATTGTATAACTAACTTAGGCATAACTAGTCTAAATATTCTATTATGAAGTGCTATAGCTAACATGTCATAACTAACATCATTTTCATGAGATAATTATTAAACTTAGGATTCAATTTGCAATGGGTTAATTTTTTCCATTTTCTCATTGCACAAAAATTTTAAAAATTTTAAGTAATTTTATAATTAATTTTTTAATAAAATGAAACCATAAACTTTTACATTTATCTTGCATTATTGTTACCTAAATTAATTACTCCTTGTTCCAATATCATAGTTTTTATTTTAACATGTACATAAATTTTTTAATTTAATTTCGTAAATGCCCTCTGCAATTTTAATCATGTAATTAACTTAATAATTTCATATTACAAAATTGTTCAATTTGAATCAATAATGTAATTAATTTTAATTTTAATTTATTTAGGATTTTTTACCTTTCAGATCCATTTTTCTTATTGTACTTCACTTGTGTTTTGCAAAATAAAATATATTTAAATGCTAAACTAATGTTGTTGTTTAATCTTTGAAACTTTCTATATTCTGTGACATATTTTAGTATTGTATTGTTACAATTATTCTAGTTATAAAATAATGCAATTATTTGATTAATTGTTTAGTCACCTTTTCGCAAACTCCAAAATTAAGCTTTTATAATCTACAATGTGTTTTTTATTAATCGAATTCTTCTCATATTACAGAGGTTGTAAATTGTCATCAATATGTAAATTAATTTCTATTTTAACTTGTTAATTGTTTTTAATTGAGTGTTTTTTTTTTACTTTTTAATTTTTTAATCCATATATTAATAACTACTATAACTTTTTAATTATTTTTAATCATTTTGTTATTTCAATTATTTATTCATGTTTTAATTATTATGTTAGGTAATAAATGAATTAATATTTCTCAAGTAATCAACAATGCCTTTTTAATATGCTACTTTTCATAAGTAATCAATGCATTTCTTAAACTTACAATACTCATATTGATGAGGGGTTTGACGACGTGCACTAGCTGACCCAAAACGTCAATGCATTTATTGACATAATGCATGACAAGGTGTAGTGTGACAATCTAGTGCAAGCAACTTTTACTGCATTAAAGTAGAATGACATAATGATTCAGATGTGGGCGGCTTGTCCGGAGTACAACTATTCAACTAAGTAGTTGATGGAAAAGTTTAATAAAATGAAGACAACGTGGAAGAGATACTAACTATTGAATTCTGAGACCAGGTTTAGGTGGGACAACGAGCGTGATATGGTCACTGGCATGGACGAAGTACGGCGCATGTGGTTGGCGGTGGGTTTAATATACTATGTCCTAGGTCATATAGTAGTACAATCGAGGGTTTTTTTATTCATATCATAATCTCATAATTTTTACCATTTGTAAGGATACCTAGGTGATGCCAAGATGTGGGAGAAGGGTCTCACAAGGTATGGTGACCTAATAGACATATTTAGGCATCATACTACAACTGGTAGTGTGGTATGTGCATCCACACAACCCCTACCTCCACTGCAGCCCAACGTCTTCGTAATGAGGAGTTGGGTGAAGTCGATACTGAGGACCTAGCTGTAGATTATGCTCCATAGTCCTCTTATTGTGGTTCCCAATCACCTAGTGGCCACATGTCCACAAGTAGTGCTAACTCTTCATCTCGGTGTAAGAAGCCAACATCGCCTCTAGTTGTGTCAGCTTTGCAGTCATGCGAGAGAGCAAACCAGATGGTTGCATCACAAAATGACCCACCTAGTGTTACGACTATTGTGATGTGTTTTAGTGCTTTAGAGGAGATGGATGATTTTCTAGAGGAGATGTATTTTAAACCTGTGTATGTTAGAGGATCTGACTTGTTGTCAGATTTTTCTTGCGCTCCTCACGTATAAGAGATGTGTGTACTTATAGAGATTAGGTTAGGATCAACGATCGTACTTGAAATTGTATTAGCTACGGACTTTTTATTAATAGTGGACTTCATTGTATGGTGTAATTTATCTGACAAATCCATTTAGGATGTATACTTCGATAATCAATATTTAACTTAGGGGTTATATTTGAATACTCAATGATATGTTTACATGTGTGAAACAAAAATATGAGTTGAAAATATCCAGTTGGAAATCTAGTGAGGTACTACATGATATACGTTTCACACTTATAACAATGTAATTATATTTGATAGGCATTTAGTTAATTAAAGCCAAACAAAATATTTGACTCGTAGATGCTTATTTCTAAATTAGTAGCATATAATCTCACTGTGTGCTAAATTTTCTCAAGACATGGATCATCACAATGTTGGGCCTCATGACACTGATATAAACGATGATGTTGTAGACAACACTGTCAATGACATTGGCAATGATGTTACAGGATCAAGTAGCAATGCATGGGCCCATCTAAATCGAGGGATGCAAAACTTTGTATTTTTCTACCACGAGGGTGCCCTGTGGTTGTTCGCAAACATGTTTAAGTGTCCGATTCGAGATTCTCGATTTCGTGGCATTGACTGGATAAATGAATGACTGTTAGTCATGATGACCAGTTCTATGATGCTTTCTGCATGACGAAACCAACATTTTGCTTGTTGTGTGAGAAGATCGTGCAGACATATATATCACAACATGATAGGGTTCATTTGTTGCCTGAAGAGTCCATGGCCTTCTTCCTTTGATGCATCGCCATGCACCATTAACATTGGGATGCTGCCAAGTGGTTTTAGCACTCTCTAAAGACCATTAGCCGCCACGTTCACATGATGTTCGAGGCATTGTGCAACACGGCTATAGATTATGTTTGCCCACTAAACATGGACGTTGTGCTTGAGCAAATTCTTGCCCACCCTCACTAATATCCCTACTTCAAGGTTAATAACAAATGCATTTCAATAGTGACATAATAATACTATTTTTTCCCTCGACATACAATATTTTTCTCTATCAATATGTTGTAGTATTGTGTTGGGCCATTGACAGAACACATGTGACTGCTTGTAATGGTAGCATGTGACTTCAACCTAAAGTTTACTTTCATAATTTCAGGGTGGGAGGGGAGTGCACTTGATGCACGTATATTATAGGAAATATTGCAAAATCATGCAAACAACTTTCCATGGCCACTACCAGGTACCGTTTGTCTTACTTGGACACCTAAAATTTTATTATAATGTGTTAACATACAGTCTTACCTTTCGTAGTTGGGAGGGAAGTACTATGTTGTTGACATAGGGTACGCAGATATTCCTGAATTTCTAGCGCCCTCTCAAGGGGAGCACCATCACATCCCTGAGTGGCATGGTGCTGATCGAAACTTGAGCACAGTAAGAGAACTTTTCAACAGAATACAATCATCTATGTGTAACCATATTGAGTGATGCTTTGGTGTGCTGAAGAAGCAATTTCCCATTCTCAGAGGGCTCATGCCTCACTAAAACCTAGATTCTCAAGCCGATTTTGTTATTGCAATGTGTGTTATCCATAATTTTGTAGTAACACATTATAATGACGATCGTTCCTTGCATAAGGTAGTTGACCCTGACTGGATCGATGATGAGTCGCAAGCTCAGGAAACTCAACAAGAGGAAAGAGAAGTCCCTCAACTAGATTTTTCTGATGATGCCATCCGAGTAGGGAACTTTGTAAGAGATCAAATGGCACAACAAATTTAAAATAGCCAATGGGACTGACATTGCATAATAACTTTTGATTTAACGTGTTGCATTTTGTAGTGAAAATATTATTTATTGGATGGTGTATGGTATGTGGCATGCATATAATATTTCCATCATTATCTCACATACTATACGGAGCTCATGTTTCGAGGAATTTGTTGAGAACAAGTTTCAATTTATTTTATTTTGTCAGAATAGATTCAAAATATAAATTCATAGATCATATAAGCAATCTATAATAAATATGAGTACGAGATTATGGACGTAAATTTACATAACTTAGAACTCAATTGCTATTCAAGTGCTAGACATTTACGTTTAAAATCCACTACTGCAAACTTTACAGACAACAAACATAATTGCATTCTTATTTAACTAGCCTTATTTTAAATAAATAAAAGTATGTAAATGAGGATGCAAATGTACTTAATGTATTTGTATTTCAAAAATTAAAGGGTAATAATTTCTTATATAATTTGTACATTGAAGTCCTTGAACATACCAATTCGAATGTATATGCAAACATAAACTTAAACAGTGACAACCCATAATTGTAGGAACATGCCATGCAAAAGGAACCCACACCATCCCCCCGTTAGGCCTAATAGGGATCAGTGGATAGTCCCCGAGCGGGTTGCTCAAATCAATGCACTTATTGATATTTGGATAGAGTGCCTACACTTAGGCCCATTATGCTCAATTCCTCTATTTCTTAAAGCAACTCGACGTGACTTATGATGCATAGACCTAGATGCCTTAACTAAGTCCTGCATATTGGACAGGAGGTTAATAGGTAAGTAATTTACAAATTGCACAAGAAATTTTTTTCAAACATCTCCTGATTCATACTTTTTTATATTACACTATATGTTATAGCCTAACTTCATACGTGTATAGTATAATTCACAAGAGACACGATATTAGAGAGAATGGTACACTATAAGAGAGTCATTATACGGCATATTGCAAACACTCTTCTCTGCCCCAACATTCCTATAGGGCACCCCTAAGCCACAAAGAGAGGATCCACCTCATGAGTTGATTGTCATATTTGATTTTGACATGGAATTAGACCAGCATAACACTCTCCCACATGTGCAGTCCACTCCACTACATGATGCCATTGACATTAGGTCATCATAAGAGCTATCTAATGTTGCCTCATCATCCGTTCCTCATCCTTAGGAATTATGGGAGGTTGTAGTGCAGCAGCAATGCAATTCTAGGCATTGGAATCTTGAATAGGAGGGCACACTAGACAGCACGGCGCGATAGCCAGACTGGAGATGTGGATCTAAATGGTGATGACACCGTTGAGTGGCCATGCATGCTATGGGTGCTACCATGACTTATTACATGATGTTATCTATTTTTGTCTATTGCTAATGTCTTTGAGTGTATTTGTCTTATCATGCACCTCTACACTTGAACTTATGATCTTATGATTTGCTTGTTCTAAGAATCTCTTACTTATATATTTGTGTGTATTTGCCTTAATATGTACTTCTATAGTTGGACTTGTGTTCTCATGATTTGCCTATCTAATAACCTCTTGTTATGTATGTGCGTTTATTTGCCTTATCATGTAATTCTACAGGTTGACTTATATTCTCATGTTTTGCCTCTTCTGAGAATTCTCTGAATGATTTATTTTAGTCAAATGACGCTTATTATGACATCTTCTTTTATGCTTACTGAATATTAATTTAGATATGGAAAGATTGTCTGCTTCAAAATAATACAATTAACATAGTCGTTTAGTGTTAAATGAATTTAATATCTACAAAAGTAACAATATCACTATTGCCAGTAGTAACAATTATTACAATAACAAGTACTAACCATAATAATAACTAGTCAAAAATTGCATACTATATGTGCGTGCTTGTTAGTTAAAAAATTATTAATTATATTAATTAAATTTGAAAATAAATGTATTTTTATTTTGATCATATTTAAAGTATGAGAATAAAATTTTTGTAAATTTATGTGCATTTATGAGTTTGACGAAACAATTTTACAAAACAAATTTTCTCCTTTTTTGAATTCTATTAGCTAGTTTTTATTTTATTATTTTAAATAATTTTTTACTTTTAATTTAAATAATTTTACTATTATTATTTAAAATACAATAAATATATAATTTTTTCATCATACATCATCAGCCCATGCAATACCACATCATAGGCAATACAAAGTTCAAATGGAATGAATACGGCAAAGATATTAAAAATATTCATAGGGGAAGATAATAACTAAAGCCATGTGGATGAGTGCCAGTAAATAACCAAACACAAAGCAGGAACAAAAAATTGGTGTAAATTAAAAACCAAACTGAGAACAAGAACATCAGATCAGACAAGATGACAATAAATCTTTCAAATCAAATTCTAGTCTAAAAATCATGCTTGTAAACTGACCACAATCTTTAGTATGGTATTTGCTTTTAAAGGAAATAGTCAAACTGGTCACAAAAGGGCCTCTATATATGTACATGTTAAAAAAATAGTAGAATATAGTAAGATTTATCTCTTTTCATCATCTTTCCTGTCTTCCTTCTAACTTCCCTTCAACATCTCTTTTTCTTCTACTTCCTACTATTTTCTTCTTCATTATCCCATCTTTCTCACCAAGGATAGTAGCCTCAACCAGGTAGTATTTGTTCTGGATTTCCATACATCACAGCCAACAAACCTTAGGGTCATTAGACACCAGGTTCCAAATTTGCAAAAGGAATCGAAGCATCGGTTGTGATTAAACGAAGGATCTCATTAAAGGCAGTGTGAAACCAAGCTATAGAAGCCACAATAGTTGAGAGAGAAGAGAGAGATGTAGATGTGAGAAGAGGATGTTTCAACCTCAAACTCTCAGCAACGTTAAATTAGACCCCTGAAAATTTGGTACTGATTTCGCCCCTAGCCCTAGGGACAAAATTTACACATGGGAGTCCAACAAACTACAAATTTATTCATTTCTAAAAGCTTTCAAAGGGCCGATCTCTAAATTATTTATTAGGTCATCATTTGGTTGGGCTTCAAAACATTTCCACATAAACCTAACACACAATTCTTCCTCGGCCCAACAATATCATTGCAGTTAGTGCTTGGACCACTTTTTGACACCTATGACAAATTGGCTAAAACTAGATAGTAAGAAATAGCTAAAAAGAATACAAAACTTAAATTTAGGAATTAGAAGTAAGAATTAAAGCCTAAACTAAGGAAAATTAAATGGTGCCATTGATAATTTTAATTTCCAATTCAAGAAAACGCAACAGATTTCTAGAGGACTCTCATTCAGAAGCCTCCTCTAAATTGGATATGTTAGTTAATGTATTCCAACTTATTAATCAAGAGCATATAGCAACAAGGGCACATTTTAGTAAGCCTTTCCTTTGTCCTTGGAGGAAAAATGATTCTACTTAAACCACCATCACAACCCACATCATCTAGAACCTCTTTTACCCAAGCTCACTATTACCAAACAATAGCCTCAAACCACCCACAGACAATGGAAGCTCCCATAACCCATTTCCAACCCAACCTAAAAATTGACTTCATCCCATGTGATGAAAATAATGTGAGATATTGGATAAAGAAGCTAAATAGATACCCCTAATACTATAATATTCCTAAAGAAGAAAAAATACAGGCCATAGCCCTCAATTTTTGACGAGAAAGTGGGACAATGGTTTCACAATTATCATGTAGGGCATGAATTCATAAACTAGCTAGCATTGGAGAATGCGTTGATATCAAAGTATAATAGGCAAAATTTTAGGGAAACAGTGAATACCTTCAACAAACTTAGGCAGAAAGGGACAATTTTTGAATATGTTGAAATAATTGAAGACTTAAGGGCCTAAATATGGTGGAATTCAATCCTTTTTTGTTAGAGCAGCATTTCATCCATAGCTTTATAAATGGACTTCACAATGAAATAAGATACAATATATTGATGTTTAAGCCCCATACTTTGGAGCAAACTTATGAGTTGGCATTGAATGAGGAACTTAAACTGGAGATCCTCAAGAGACAGAAATAACACCCAAAATAGTATTCAACGGCAGTAAAGGAGGGCACCAAAAACCAATACCATAGAATTTGCCTAACAAACCATCCTAAAGAAGCAATCTTGAATTCAAGAAATGAATTTATTTCTAGTGTGAAGACAAGTCGGTGCTAGGATACTAGTGAAAAGAATGAGTAGTGCACCAACTTGAAGGAAAAGACACCCTATTAGAAGAAGAAGAAGAGGAGGAAGTTGTAGGACCCAGCAATGACGATACATGTGCAAAAGGTGAGACCACTTTAAACATCATCACAAGTAACACTCCACCCACTACCATAAACATAAAAGCTAGAATTTATGGCTAATCAATTTTAATTTTAGTAGACATAGGCATCACTGACAATTTTTTAAGTCCTAAAACTTTAATGAGGTCATTTGTGGAACAAGTAGAAGCACAACCTATGGTGGTTACGATTGCCAATGATAACTAACTAATGAGTAATTGGAAGTGTAGAAAGCTAACTGGACTATAAAGCATTATGAGTTTGAATTTGACATCCATATGCTTAAACTGGGAAATTACGTCATGATTCCAGGAGTTGATTAGTTGAAAATCATTAGTCCCATGACTTTTGATATTAACTAACCCTCTTGGTAGTTTATGTACCTGGGAAAGACAATAATTCTCAGAGGAAAAAGTCAGCACTAAACCTTTAGATTGACTTGTCATGAAATTGTAGACAGTGTGACACCCAATTGACAAAATGAATTGGTTATGCAATTAAATAGCCTATAAACTGAGCTGAATGAACCAGACATCACAACACCATTTTAGCCATTATTGAATTAATATGAAAAGGTGTTTGCCAAGACATCAAGACTCCCACTAGAGAGGAGTCATGATCATCAGATTTTGTTAAAGACGGATGCATAGCTAGTTAATCTCAAGCTTTATCAGTATTTCAAGATAGGAAAAGAAAGAGATTGAGAGGTAAGTAGCTGACATGCTCAAATAGGGCATAATCAGATATAGCAAAAGCCCCTTTACATCTCTAATGTTATTAGTTAAAAAAAAGATAACAGATTGAGGATGTGTATGGACTATAGGAAGCTCATAGTCAAGTTTCCCATACCTATCATTGTGGATTTGCTAAATGAATTTAAGGGGACAACTTTGCTCGCTAAGTTGGATTTGAGGTTTGGATACCATTAAACCAGAATAATTCTTAAGGATGTATATAAAATAGCTTTCAAAACTCATCATAAACACTTTGAATTCTTAGTCATGCCTTTTGGCCTGACTAATGCCCTAATGACATTTCAAAACTAGATGAATTAAGTACCATTTGACTACCTTCGCAGTTTGTTTTAGTATTTTTTGATGATATTCTAATTCATAGTCAGATTATGGGTGACATTTTAGATAGTTAATGCTTATATTCTAAAGACTTTTGGATAATTAGTTATATGTGAAGATGTCTAAATATTTCTTTAGAAAGTCTTAAGTAAAATACTTAGGGCACATCATCTCATCACAAGGAGTCTCAACCGACCTAGAAAAGGTAAAGGCCATGACAAATTGGCCTATTCCAAAGACAGCGAAGTCTCCTAGTGGATTTTTTTAGCTTAACAGTTTATTATAGAAGGTTTGTGAAGGATTATGGTAAGATTAGCAAAAGCCTCACTAATCTGCTTAAAAAAGATGAATTAAATGGGATTTGAAATCAACTTAAGCATTTGAGCAACTCAACTCAACAATAATTAAGACCCCCATATTAGTATTACCAGATTATAGCCAGGCATTTGTGATTAAAACTAATGCTAGTAACCAGGGTATTGGTACTGCATGTAAAATTTTAGGTCTATAGTGTTCTTAAGCTAGGTACTCTCAATCAAGTATCACATACTCTCAATGTACATGAAAGAGTTTTTGGCTCTTCTCATGTCAGTGTCCAAATGGATGCACTACTTGGAGACTACTCAATTTGTTATAAAAGCTGACTATGAGAGTCTTAAGCATCTCTTAAGTTAAAGGAATATAATTCCAATCCAAAAGAAGGGGTTAACCAAATCATTAGGACTGGATTAAAGAATCCTGTATAAAATGGGAAAGAAGAATGTGGTGATAAATGCAACATCTTAGTGCTGGGATGAGCAAAATAGTCATGTGAGGCCATATCATTGGTTAAACCAGAATGGGTTTTAGAGGTTCAGAGGGCTATAAGGAAGATGAACAAATACAAGGATTGATCAACATAGTGTAGGAAGGGGAATGACCTTCAAATAAATATTGTTTTGAACATGATTTGCTGAAGTTTAGACAGAAAATATATATAAGCAAAAGGGGAGACATCAGGAGAAAATTAATTAAAAATATTCGTAGAGATTATGTTGGAGATCATTATGGGGTTCTTACCACTCATAAGAGGATTAAAACAATGTTCCATTAGCATGGACTATTCGGAAATGTGAAACGGGTAATAAATGAGTGTCAAGTTTGTCAGAAAAATAAAATTGAGAAATTTCATCTTGCAGGCTTTACTTCAACCACTACCCTTTCTATGGGATGCTTGGTAGGATATTAGCATGGACTTCATAGAAGGGCTAGCCAAGTCAAATGGCAAGGATTACGTTATGGTTGTGGTGGATAGATTCAGTAAGTATTTTCACTTCATCGCATTCTCACCCCTACTTAGCTATTTGGGTGGCTTAAGTTTACATGGATAATGTTTTACAAATTACATGAGCTTTAAAATCAATTGTATGTGATAGGAACAAGATATTCACAAGTGGGTTATGGAAACACCTGATACAAGTCACTAAAGTCAGTCTAAACCTTAACATTGTTTATTATCCCTGAATAAATAGGCAAATGGAGCAAGTTAATCAGTGCTTGGAATGTTATCTTAGATGCATGCTTAGGCAATAGGCTAGGTGGCTACCGTTGGCAAAATGGTGGTCTAACATAAATGACCATAGAAATATTGAAACCACCCCATTCCAGGCCTTATGTGGAATGCCAACCCTACATTAAGGTTTTGATGTGGTAACAGGTTCCCCACAAGAGGAGGTTGCACAATTCATTAGAGACAAAGGGACAACTATCACATACTTAAAGAAAAGCTTACAAAAGCATAGAAGAGGATGTAAAAAAAAAAAAAAGAAAAGAAAACCAAGCCAAGATAAAGAGGGTAATCAATGTTGGAGACCAAGTAAATCTCAAGTTATAATCCTACAGGAAACAATTGGTTTTAGCCAGGTCTAACTAGAAACTAGCTACTAAGTATTTTAGGCCATTCACTATCATCAATAAGGTGCGATAGTTTGCTTATAAGTTACTTCATCTACAATCGTGAAGCTTGATTAAGGTGCGAGGTGGTATGTCCAGTGGTCATGGTCGTGGACAAAGCTATCATAACCGTGGATTGACTCTTCATAGTCGTGACGGTCAAGCGCAATGCCAAATGGGATGCTTCGCGGTTCATTTTGCAGGCGCGAACCACTTTTTGTGGTCACAAGGCTTGTTTTTGTGAGCACAAAGTCTAGAAAGTAGAAGAATATTATTTTTACATAATTAATGTTTAATTTTTCAATTTTGAGATTAAAATAGACTTAAATACATAATGCAACACTTAACAGGATATAGGAGATAGTAATTGAATAAATCACTAATAGAAAAACCTACTAACGGTTAATCGAGAATTGAAAAGTATAATAATATGGGATATGTAAGATACAAACAAAAGGTAAATTCTTACTCCCTACCAACTCTTACAAAAGTGTTCAACTGCTTTTATGATACAACTGCAAAATTTACTACATGTTTAAGATTATTTTCAAATATTTTTCTTGTTTCATGGAAATATGATTTGACATGCTGATTTCTTATGAAAGCTAAGGTTATTTATTTTCTGAAAAATTTGAATGTGGGTTACTTGCAAATGAATTTTTTAAATTGAATTTTTGAAAACAAAATACATACAATAAATATGAAAAATCTCTCATATAATGCTAATGATAGTGTGAAATAAGTTTTACCCTACCAATCAAGTAATAGAATGAGACCCATCTAATTGGAATAGAAGTATTGGGGTTGGCAGTAGGCAAAGCAGCGTGACTGTACTCGTTGGAAGTATAGATAGGGCTACTGTACAATCGGGATTGAAGTATTAGGGCTCACGACTAGTGTAGCCAATTATTCACGTGATCCCCTTTAGTTGGAAGTGTAGACTAATACCTTACTTAATGAAAATAGACACAATGTATGTAGTCCATGAGCAAGTTGAGGAAAATGGACATATGAGCTATACGAATAATAAGATGTTTTGGAATTGTTGTGAACTGCTATGATTATTATGAAATGTTTAATTGTGATTTGCATTGTTTGCTTGTGTAAATGTGTTTTATGTAAATTATTATTCTATTCACATCCACTGAAAAACCAAAAAGGCAAGAGGTACCATTTATTGGGCGACCTGTCGTCCACGTATTTCAAATGATGTTTTGTAGAGGAAACAAACAACGAGGAATTAGAATGGGGATGGTAGATTCAACAGAGGAATACTTTTATGTTACTTCATTCCATTTCATTGTAGTTCCACTAGTGAATAAGGCAATCTTAATGTAATAGTTAAGACATTTTACTTTACGTTGCAAAAGAGTGCTATGATCCCTGCTTTAAATGTTACATCATTTCCTTTTGGATATTATATGACAATTAATGGACTTTGTTGCAATGACATCTGTTGGCTTTGGTATCTGTTAAGGTTGTTCACAAATATTGTCATGTTATATCTCGAAGTTGGGGTGTGACAAAGAGGCTATGTAATTCATTAGAGACCATAGGACAACTATTTACATACTTACGTAAAAGCTTGCAAAGGCACAAGAGAGAATGAAAAAAACAAGCAAATAAAGGTAGGATAGAGAGGGCATTCAATATTGGGGAATAAGTGTATCTTAAGTTACAACCCTACAAGCACTACTTAATTGCAGGCAAATCTAACTAGAAACTAGTTGCTAAGTATATTGGGCCATTCACTATGATTGAGGAGGTGGGATAGGTTGCTTATAAGTTGCAGTTACTAGAAGGCTGAGGAGTTCATCCAATCATACATTTATCCTAATTTTTTTTTTTAAAAAATGGGCTCTATTTAGAACCTGTTCTTGCATTATCCTATATGAATTATAATGGCAAAATTAAGTTAGAACGCATGGTCATATTGGTATAAAAGTAGATAAAAAGAAGCCAGGGGATAACCACCAAACTTCTAGTTTAGATGTCCAATTTAGACTCGTCAGAAGCCATTCGAGAAGACTACAGCATCCTTTGATGGCAACTATCAATAGTTCTTTAAGGACAATGGCCTACTTGAAGGGGTGGAGAATGTCATCAAACATTAGCTACCCATACATCATCACCTCATAGAGAACACAAATTCAGTCTTCCTTCTAACTTTCCTGCCACATCTCCATTTCTTCTACATCCTGCTATTTTCTTCTTCATTACCCCATCTTCTTCACTAAGGTCAGTAGTTCAGTCGAGTAGTATTTGTTTTAGATTTCTCATGCATCACAACCCACAAACCTTAGGATCATTAGACACCAATGTTTAGATTTACAAAAGGAATCTAAGAATCAGTTTTGATTAAACGAAGAGTCTCATCAAGGAGATTTAGAAAATAGATGAGTTTAATGGGCTACGATCGTCAACAATGTGACAATAAACAATGGAAGCCACAATGATTGAGAGAGAAGAAAGAGAAGTAGAAGTGAGAAGGGGTTGTTGTCAGTGCCCTAACCCTCAACAAATATTAAATTGAACCCCTAAAAATTTGTTACCAATTTCACTCCTAACCCTAGAGACAAAAAGTACCAGTTTGCCCTTGAGACTCCAACAAACTACAAAATTTTCCATTTTCAGAAGCTTTCAAAGGGTTGGATTCCAAATTATTTATTGGGTCATTATCCAGTTGGGCCTCAGAAACATTTCCACATCAGCCCAATTTGCTAACATCAACAAACCCCACGCAAAACTCTTCTCGGCTTAACAATGTTACAAATTTATAAACAAATTTGCATATGTATAGAGTATGCTACTTTTATTAATTATCAAATATTTGAGGCTAATTTAGTTGCATATTGTACTTTTAATTAGTAAATTTACACAATTATCTTTAATTAAATATACACCACACACATTAAAATAAAACCTAATATACCATTATTTCTTTGCATTTATTTTCACTCTTCTTCTCTAATTTTTATTTACTTGATCATCTTCTTTTGATCTTATACATTGTATTTTTTCAACTTTTTCTTCTAATTTAAACTTACTCTAAATTTATCTTTTTCTTAAGTTTCTTTTTCCTTTATTATTTAATCAATACTATAAGATTTTACTAGTATATATTGCATAAATCCTTGACTTAAAGAAAATTACCTCCTTTAATTTGGGATTGCTTCATTGTTTCTCTCTCGAAATCAACAGATATAATTACACAGTGTTATTTTACATAAATATATCAGTATTTCACTTCGAAATATCATGTCCACATATTAAAACACACATGAAAAAATATCTTGGTCAATCTCAAAATTATTGCCGTGTCTAGCTGTTTTTTTAAAAAAAAAAGAAGAAGAAGAATGTGCATCGGAGGATGTGTTTCTTTTTGTGGAGTGTGTAATAGGTTGTATTATGCTCTTGTTATTGCCGTTTATTCTGTGCTTTCTAGCCGTTGCTGCATTTATGTGGTGCACATGCTTTGTCCTAAGGGAATTTGGTACGTGGTAGCCTCAGGGAATACTTCTTACTAGCTATAATTGATAAAAAATCTATTATAGCCCACCATGAGATCTACTAAATGGCAGATCCATTTAAACAATTATTAATTGCTTCATTCTCTATAGCATTATGTTGGGCTGGGAGAAACGTTTGAACCCGAATCTCACCATTTTCTGGTGCCTGTGTTCGTCTTAACCTGCTTTACGTAATGTATGTTTCTGAGAGAAAAGATGGTCCAGTTTGTTTGTCTTTATAGATAATGGATCTACTAAGCATTTGGTGCCTAAGAAGAGGGAATGTTTAAAAACGAATTAAGCACTTAACTACAGAGAAAAGGCGAAGACGCAGCACACTTCTATTTTTGGTTCGGAAATACATAAAAAGTAGAAAGAGAGAAATACGAAGACGACCTGGAAAATAAACAGTTATTCCGGTTTCTTCTGTCGCTCTAACCAACTCACGTCCACCATCAATCCTTGTATCAAATTTCAGGAAACATATATAGAATTTACGCTCGACAGTTGATCATTTGCTGACAACGTTGTTGGCTGCCTCATCTTACCTTAACCACCTCCTCAAATCGGTGGTGGAACACGGAGAAATCTCTCCACCAATGCTCTCCGTGTAGCAGGAGTAGTTGGATTGTTCCTCCATCCCCACGTAGCCCGCCTGAACGCTCTTGAAGCTCGGGCTCCTCAAATTCTGGCTGAAACTGTTGCACCCGAACCCGAAATTCACGCAATACGGGTCGGGTATGGGGTACGAAAGCCTCTTCTTGGCCGACGACCCGCCCCGTTCCCTCTCAGGCGTGGAGGGCCTCTGCCGGGGTGCGCTCTGGGACCGGATCCTGGCTTTCGCGGACTCAGTGGCCACCATGTAGTTGGGCATCGCGCCGTTGCCTGATCCGTCGTTTGGGTTCGTGCTGCAGCGCGAAATGCTGCTGTTCCAGCGCTGGGTGGAGCGCAAGCATGGAGTATTTGCAGTGGAATAGCTCTTATCTTCGTTGAGGCATCGGGGGCTCGCCGGACGCACCTGCGGGGATCTTGGCCTGTGACTGTGGGAGCCTTGTCTGTGGATTGGGCTCTGGCAGCGGGATTTCCGACCGTTGGTCGTTGAGTATGAGGATGTTTTGAGTGAGTCGATCTCAACGGTCTTTATGGAGTCTCTTCTGTGATCTGTTGAGGCCCTGCTGCTGCTCTCCCACTGCTTCGTTGCCATCCACCTGTCAAGATAACTTGGTCTGTTTTCTAGCTCGTTTTCTTCTCCATCATATGGGTGGTTATTGTCACAATTCAATATTTTATTCTGCAAAGCAAATTTTCGTGAGTGGACAGAGGGAAGGATACCTTCCTAAACTACTAACAGAGTCGAGAGAAGTGGTTGACATCAATTAATCGATATGTAGGGTAGGCACCTGTTGAGAGAAGGCAAATGCCAGGGACTTTTCCTGTGTCAATGCAGCTTCATTTCTGGCTTTTAACTTTGCTTCGAGCTCTTCAAGGGTACGAGGGCAGTCCCCCCAATCATCGGTTAGGCAGCTTCCATCTCTGGACTGCTAACACAGTACATCATTAAACTATGAAACATGGATGTTTGCATCTTGGGCCGAGGCTTACTTTTACACTGCAGGAACTACTTACTCTGGACTTCCTGTCTCTGATGTCTCTCAGGTACTTCGACTCCCACAAGTTGCTGGTTTCTGCAAACATGGACCTCCTTCTGCCATCGTGCGAAAGGCGGGCTCGTTGATCGCGCACCCGCGCCTGCACCCGGAGCAGCGCCTGCATGCATTTCATAGTCATGTTTGCTTGCTTTCTAACGTTCTGCCCCCTGATTAGAGCTTGAAGCTTCACTATCCCCTTGAGCGCAATTAGAGCTTTCCTTGCCTGCAAATAACTCAAAATTACTCGGCAATGCCCATCAATCATCCGCACGGCGGAAAGTCTTAAGTTGTTTTGTAGTTATTTGGAAGTACAAATCACATACAAGATGTCCTCTGAAAGCTGTTTGAATGACTTTGGCCGCAGAGTTTTGTTTGAATGAAGCAGCATTGGACGGCTGTGTCAACCGGATTATCTCCACCGCGGCTTTAGCGCTAGCCACTGCAGCTTCGGCCGCTGCGGCGGTGGCCGCTGCCACGGCAATGGCATGCCTCTGTTCGGTGGGTAACACAGGAGTTTTAGGCGCAATGCAATCTGTTGCCTCCTTGGCTTCACTTGGTTGAGAATTTTGATTGGAATGCTTCCTGAACAGCCATCTCCTCCTCTCTGTCTTCTGCAAAATGGGAAAAAATGCAAAATCCAAGAATCCAAGTTAGTCAATCTCGTTAAACGCAAATCAGTAAGAAGCTGCACAAATGCCATAACATTTACCTTTTCTTCCTCCTCTTCTTGCTGATGCTCAACTTTCCTCCTACTGCTCTTCTTCTCAGAGTCCTTACTTGGAGATCTGAAGGCCCTCTTCACTGCTGTAAGCCATGAACCACTGCTACCTCCCTTCTTTCCCATTGACAAGTACAATGAAGAAAAGAGAGGAGCTTGGAGGAGTACAGATGCTTATAAATAATTCTGGCTGCCTACTAGCACATGGATGGGATCAATAATCTATAAAGCATATATAGAGGAATTGGAGGGTTAAAAAAATAGTAGAAAAGAGTGATCTTTTTTATTGGGTGCTTACCTGTGCTGTGTGAGGAGCATCTAACCGTGTACGAGCTCCAATATGTGCATCTGCTGCGAGATGTAGGTGCTTTGTAATGGCATGGGAGATTTTTTTAAAAAAAGAATAAAAAAAAAACTGATGGTGGGGGGAGTTGTCAGAAATTGCTGTGAACTATGCAAAGATTCCAAGGGCCCTCTTAAAAATACTCTTGGCTTTCTGCTTTGTGATTGATTAAACGCGCCTTTATGTTATTCATAAATAATGGCTGACTCCTCCCTCAGGTCTTCACGTGTTGTGTCATTCAAATGTTGCTCTTCTCATGGAAATGGAGGGAAATGGGATCATCACCACCATCATATATAAGTTGAATATAATATATATTTTTTCTCTTCTTTTGTTTTTTTATTTTTATTGCGGGTCTGCCAGTTGTAAATTCGGAGGACTTACTAGTCACATATGTGAATTATTCTTAATTTAATTAAACTAGATTTGAGGTGGGATTTCTCAGAGTTAATATAATGGACTTGATGGGCCCCACTTGAATGGATAAAATTCCATACCTCTATTATTGTTGAAAGGGAGATTACATTACATCTTTTACTCTATGGGCATATTCATCGACTCTGGACCAGAAAATTTTGTTATTAAAAACGATGAAACAAGACAACCTAAATGGAAGATGTTATTATTACTGGTTGATGTTTCACCCTCTCGGGCGATAATGAATCAATATTAAACTCAACAAACCGTATAGTTAAATATTGAACATCGAAGATGCTCGAATCTCAATATAGTTTCATGACAAATCTCTCCCAGAGGTAACACAATGTTATGATGAGTCGTCAGTCTCGAAGACCGTCAATTATTATAGTTACATATCAAGTTATTAAAGGAGGCAAGAGCACGCAGAGGAATCCAGCGCTGTTTTCTGGGTAAAAGAGACGTTTGAGAGAGGCACTTCAGAATGGACTGGTCAAAGTTGTTTGCTTCTGTGAACTTTACACTTTTAATAAACCTCCCATAATAAATAATGAATAGCATAGAGAAGGGACATATTGGAATTAAAACTAATCATTTTAAAAACAGTAGCAACTCCTGTGGATGATATCCCCCACCCAGCCATCCTTTTTCTTTTATTGTGTTTTTCTAATTTCGATTTCTGAAATGTATAAAATAATCAAGCGAATGTGAAGTGCATGTGCATGCATATGTTTGAAGTGCAACCAATTTGGTCAGATTCGGCGAATTACTTGAACACAAAGTGTAACATCACTTCATCGACCTGCATTTCAGTTACTTAATAACCCAAAAAACTGTATTCCTCTATCACGAACTGATGCTGTGTTTGTATTGTATTTTATATAGACACTCACGCAACAAAGTACCCAAGGGCAGGGATACATTTTCTTTTTCCTTTTTCTTAATAAAATTGTAATGAGAGAGAGAGAATTACATAGGATTGCCAACATGTGAGAATTAGTGAACCATCATGGCGTTGGAAGAATGATGTCTTGCTATGTTTAGTCACCCCACCACCACGAGGATTAAGACTTCCTGGATTCTTTTTTGTGTCCTAGTTGAATAGAGCTGCTGTAAGCAAGTTCAACTCATTAAGTACTTCACTTAGAGCTGTGCTGTCTAGCTGTCACAACGAATCTATCCATTTCATATGGGACCAAACTTTTGCAGGTTATGGACTGATTCAGTCAGCATGGTGTTCTCCATGAAGAAAAGGCAATACTCGCTTAGCCTAGCTTTCAGTCCACGACAGTTCACCTTCGGGATTTGGGTGTAAAAGCCCAAGTACATCGGTATAAACCAGTTCAACATATGATATACAGTAATTATATTAACTTTTATCTTTTTTTTTTTTTTTTCCTTTCCGATTTGATGGTATAAAATTTAAATGGATTTTTAATTATATATTCATTTTTTGATTTTTCAAAATGACGGGTTCGGAAATTTTTTAACAAGATATGCTATTCCAGTCGTTTGATAATTCCATCATATCAGATAACAACATTAAGAAGGAAAAAATAAAATGCCACATGTGCCCATGTCAAACTGCGTTCCGTCATATTAATGCTGAGGTCTATTCCTTCCCTCTCCAAAGCCAAAGCCCGAGCCCGAGCCCCGCCACCACCCCCCTTGCGGCTCTCCGTCCCCTGTAGAAAGAAGAAAACTCTCCTCCCCTCCCCAAACGGCACTTCACTCCCTTAGAAAGAAGAATACTGTCCCACCCCCTCTCCATTATCTTTCCTCACCAAAGAAAGAAGAAAAACTCTCCCTCTCCTGACAGAGTCTCCCAAGAGTAAGCTCTTTTTCTTCACTTTTTCAGCAGTATTCTTGTGTGCAGAAAAGTTAAAAGGTGTTTTTAGTGTCATTCATTCAATTTATTGATTATATTTGCAGGTTTGCATTTCTTCTTTTGAATAATTTGTTTTTATAAAGACTCAATTTCATCCTTTGGAAAGACGAAATTATTTACACGTGCAAAAAGAATGGACCAATGAAACATGTTGAGAAATTGAGAAATTTAGGGTCAAATTTTGCAATTATTGAAAGTTTAGGGTAGAAGTTAGAAATATAACAAAGTTTATTGTAGAATTTACAATTATTGAAAAGTTTAGGATATAATTCACAATTATTGAAAAGTTTAAAGTAGAATTTAGAAATATTTAAAATTTAGGGTATTATTTTAAATTATTAAAAATTTTAGGGTATAGCGAACAATTATTGAAAAATCAGAGTAGAATTCAAAATTATTGAAACGTTTATGGTAGAATTCTCAAATACTAAAAATTTTACTGTAAAATTTAAAATTATTAAAAAATTTAGGGTGTAATTTAAAATTATTAAAAATTTTGAGTAGAATCACAAATATTATAAAGTTTAGGGTAGAGTTCACAATTTTAAAAAGTTGAAGGTAGAACTCTCAATTATTAAAAAATTTAAGATAGAACTCATAATTATCGAAAAATTTAAAATAGATTTTATTATAGAATTTTTCATAATGAAATGCATTTGTTTTTATTTTGTATATTATTTATTCATTCATTAATGCTATGCTAGTGCATTATATTTTATTGATTATGCGTTACATTTGTTTATTAATTTAATTTCATGTAATATTATAATATTTTGATTTAATATATCGTATTATTATTTAATATGTTTTCATATTATTGACGTAGGTTATGTTTTATAAACATTTTATAAGTGTGTTACATTTAATTATTAGTTTAATTTCATTTACCGCTATAAGATTTTGATTTAGTATATAGTATTATGATTTAGTATATTTTCGTAGTATTAACATAGATTCTGTTCTATGAATATTTTGTAAGTGTGTTACATATTTTGTTAATTGTGCATCACATTTGATTGTTATTTTTATTTCATTTATTATTATAAAATTTTGATTTAGTATATAGCATTATGACTTAGTATTTTCGTAATATTGATGTAGATTATGTTTTGTGAACATTTTATAAGTACGTTGCATATCTTATTGATTATGAGTTGCATTTGATTGTTAGTTTAATTTATTGTGTAAGATTTTCATTTAGTATATAGCATTATGATTTAATATGTTTTAACAGTATTAGCATATATTTTTAAATAAATTCATTTTTTATTAAAAAAGGGGCCGCGAGGCCTCGTCATTACAATAGATATATAAAAGTTATAAATAAAATTTAAATATGAAGAAAAGGAAAAAATGAAATATAATATTGATAATAATAAAAATAAATATTAATAATATTAAACTTTAAAATTAAAGTAAGTCAATATTCTGAGAGACAATTATATTTATCAACTACCAATAGCAAGATGATTTTATTAGAAAAGTAGTAATTGATAAATCAAAAAGATAATAAAAATATTTTATAGATACTAATTAAGATATAGAAAATGTTAATAAATTAAACAAATTTGTAGTTACATTGATATTTATGAAATAAATTTTATTTATTTATGTTTTTTTTATGTTTTTTATCTTTTAGTATGTTCTTTTTTTACAATTCAATATTTTTAAAATTAATTTACAAAATGTAGGATAAAATACATGTTATTTACTACTGTTCTAAAAATATAAGTAAACCTTTTACTTTCAATCTCAAAATGAACGTTTTTGTAGTTTTAAAAGAGAACAGCACGATAAACATATGCGATATTGCTGTTAATTAACCAAAACGAAGAAAAAAAAGAGAAAAATTTAGAAATGACAATGGATGTAGGTGATCATGGGCACTGGTGGGTGTTGGGGCGGGATTGGAGTGGGTGTGGGGGGAATTTTTTTCCTCCTGCTTTTAAATTGCTATCCCTTGCCCTGCTATCTGTATTAATTAAATAATATATACAATTATATTTATTATATACATTTAAATATATATTATTTATTTAAAATAAATTATAAACTAACAATATATATATATATTATTTTAACTAAAATATATTACAAATTTAAATTAGTTATGTTAAATGATAAATAATTCAAATATATATAAAATTTTAAGTTTAGTTAATTTGTAAATTACTTCACTAAGTTAGTAATTTGATCACTCCATTTAAAATTATGAGAAAAAAATTTTATACAAAAAATTAATTTTGAATAAATGCACATTTTAATTGTAATGAAATATGTACTTTTTCTCAAAATTAATATTTTTTCTTACAATAAAATATCATAAAATATGAAAAACAAAAACCAAATTAATTATAATAAACAAAAGTATAAATTTTTTTTTTAGTCTATGCAAAAATCACAACTCATTTTTTGTAACACTAAACTAGCTAATTAATTATTATAAATATAAAATAATATTTTTATTGTAATATTATTAATAAATAAATTAAAATTTAAAAATTTTTCTCCCAATGATGCATTTGCAAGAGGATTGGGTTGCAAGAGGATTGGGGTGAGGACAGAGAAGCAAAAATGAAAGATGGGGTGGGGGAAAGCTTTTAACAACGTAATGGGGGGTGGGAGGCATCACCCGCCCCATTGTTATCCCTAGAAAAATTCCTTTCTCGTAGCAATTTGATAAGAATGATACTTGTTCGACATTGATTTTTTCCTAAGATCACCTTACAAGATGTTTGGGGTGAGTTTATAAGCTCCTTAACATTTAATGTAATTGAATATATTTATGCTATTTCAATATATATAGCAAAGTAACTTATAAGATGTTTAAAATAAAATAATTTATATACTCCTTAAGAATAAGTTAGACTTTTCCAACTTAACTTTAAACATCTTATAACTTATTTTACTATATATAATGAAAATAACAAAAGTATCTTCAATTACATTATATTAATATTATTTAATTTATATTTATCATTATTAAAATAAAAAATAATAATTGATTATAATTATAAATTTTAACAAAATCTTATAAGATGATCTTACAGAATATTTTATTAACTTATTTTTAAAATAAGACCTATTATTTTATAAATTATAAAAATATCTTATTAGCTCGTGTAGCTTATAAACTATGAAAATTTAGCTTAGCCAAACACCCTCTTAAGAAGAAAAATATATGTCAAATGATCAACCTTTTTATAACGGTAGAATATGAACAGTTACCTTAGCACTAGCAACTGGCTAATTCAAATGAGGGCACTGCAAAGTCAAGCACCGAGGCACTTTTAATCAACCATGTATGTGCCCAAACTAGTGTTTCATTTTTTGTTCAAAGACAAAGTTGTTGCAAAGGGGTGCTCATTATTGAGAGAAGAATACTTGAACCTAACCTAAAACACAACCATCAAGTTCACAACATTTCCCCAAATTTGGCATTGATAAGGAAGCCCCGTTGACATGAATGTAATATGAGGCATTTAGACCGCAATCCCATATCTCCACGCTCTACTGTAAAAATATATGTCCTTGTTCTTGTCTCTAAAAGAAGGATGACTTCAGAAATTATTGGCAAACACATACTGGTAGATCAAATGGTTGCAAAATCCCTTATAGATGATTGCATGAATTGGCCAGCTTGAAGTTGCTTTTGTAAAATTTAATATGCAATTTTCAACTCCTTGTTTCAGCCTATTGAAAATTCCTCAAAAGATTATATAGGAAGAGGCTTAAGCACCAGACTATCTGTTAGAACATCAATAGTTTTTTCTTTCCTACACAAGCAAACAACGTAATCATTTTTATAGAAAAATAGATGATTGTGGCGTGAGAAAGAGATAAGAGCAAAACTATCTAGTCATTTTCGATAAAATCTAAAAAGGGTGTTAGTTCTGACTTGGTGCTACAACACCAAGTATCGTTGTAACCTATTATGTTAGAACACTAACGCACACAAATAGAATGTAAATAAGATGAACATAAACAATTGATAATGCAGTTCGGAACTAGCCTTCTACGTTTATGGGGCACTTGTTAGGGTGAATGATCTCACTATGTCAAATTTTACAAAAGTACACCCAAGCTTAAAGAGAAATACTCTATTAGACCAAACCTCTTTGGTCTCAACCCTTACACGCACTTACAAGCAACTCCCTTTGTTTAAGTGCTCACATAACCAGTCTCTTTGGTCCTAACTAGGCTAACAAGGATGTGTTTATACTCTTTCTTCACTTGCCTACTCTTTTCCCACTCAATTTGACATATACATTGATCCTCACCATACAAGAGATAAGTTCTCATTCAATTCACTTTTTAAGTGAAGTTACAAATGTTCAAGTCATTGAATGAAGCCTCCAGACCATACACTCATCAAAGGTCAACAACTTCAATCCATTTTAGATGATAATCTTTGAGAAATCCACACCAAATCCAATTTGCACAATTTCTCACCTAGTCTCTGTACATGGTGTCCTAACATTAGTGTTGACTTTTTCTGTTAGTGAAATGTGCTTTCCATCTTAGAAAGATTTTGTTAACAATTACCTAGAGCACACAGTTTCTTTATCTTAATAGATGAGATAAATTGATTCCACACCATACATGGACACTTGACTTGGGCAAATCAAATCACCAAGATTGGGAATCAAGATTCTAATCGAATCTTCTCATTCCAGTTCAATCACATACTTTCTAAACTTAGGCTGCCTAGGTATTTCCAAAGGTTTTGGTGCCACACATTGCCAACTGTTCTGTTTGCTTGGCACTGTGTCACTGCATCATTGCATGATTAGTTGCTACGTAATTTGGCACGTCATATACCACATTAGATGCCACATCATTACTACACGTTAGCACTAAGTCATCAACTATGCCAACTATCTTCCTCTTTAGCATTGTATGGCACAACACCTTTTGCACATCACCCTTTGCACAAGACTTTCTGAATTTCTTCAAGGGAAAAATTTTCTAAGCGTCTATGTTTTAGTGATTCAATGAGTCCCAAGTGTCAACCTCCTATTGGTGTTGCAATATTATCAAAGTTCAATAGATTTTCATCAAGTAGCAGTGGAAGATTTGAAATTGAAGGTTGCAACACAATTTAACACTTAAACAAGATTTAAATAAACTACTTATAATAGTACTAAATCAATTAGAAATAAGGCAAATACTATCATCATTCAATGGGATCGCCAATAATGGTAACTACTAGCCAAAAGAAGCCAAGAAGCACAAGTCACCAAAGACATGCAAAGCAGCAGTCCATCATTATAAGTCTATCAACTGTAGTAACAAAAAATCATCACTAAGTCTATTCACATAAGTCCATCAAAGAGCACCCATTCTCCAACATAAGTCCTTCAGGATCTATCATCAGAAAAGTAGAAACCATAAGTAGCAGGCGATAAACACACTTATGCCCTAACATTACCAGCTAGTCAAGTAGAAGGATTAGCTGAAACCCTAACAAATTCAGTCTGCTCCCCCTTAACTACTCCTCAATATAAACTCCCTTGGAAGCTCAATTAATTTTAATTTTACTCTTCTTTTGAGGCACACAATGACAATGGCAAAAATCTCAAGAGGAGGAAAGGCTGTGTGGGTTTCAAGAGCTAAAAGGTCTGTCTTCATTTTGGAGCCGATGTTGAAACATAATTAGTCTCTCCATCAAGAACATAGGTAAGCACAACTTTCAATGTGGCCAATTGCAAGTCCAGTTCTCAACACCATAACTATAGCTAATTAGTTTAATCATCAATCTCGTGCCCAAGTCCCTCCAAGTGTGCTATAACTTTAGTGAGATAGTCCTTAGTAGATTAGAATGTACTAGTACCTTTTGGTGTTGGAACATCAATAAGATCATTGACCTTACCAAGCCTTAGCACCTTTTCACTGTACTACATAAAGAGAATTTTCAAATAGAGTTTAGAATGGTCTATCTTCAACTTCCTTTCAAGTACCTTTGAAATCATGCTAGGATAAGTTACATGTACAGCGGTATTGCGATACTTAGCATATTGAATCACATTGTTGAAGATTATAGCAGTAAAATTCATTCGCTGATGAGTCCTAAGGCAAAATAGCATCGTCCCCATTGTGTATATACCCTATAATTACCTTGACAATCTTGTCATAGTCTAGGGTGAAGTCTGCTGGGTACATGCCACTGAAATCATTGTTGTGGTGTTGTTGTATCATCCCAATGATAGTGGTGAAAAAAAAAAATACCCACTTTCCTCTTGCATAAACCTTATGATACCACTTTAACTCATTTTCCATAGCCTCCTTCTTCAAATTTGAATAGAATTCTTCCACTAAGTTTGGTTAATAAACATCAAAATCTGCCAACACATCAAAGAGCTCAATCTCCTTTAAGAAATCAACAAATTCCAACTCTTTGTATCTTTTGGGGTCAACAAACTTCTCAGCAATCACTTTCCTCCTAGAAATAAGATAATGTTGTTTCTCACACTTGTCATCATAGAATTTAAAGTTGTTAGGTTGGAGACATCAATACCTTTTCTTTTTGAAGACAAGGGTTTTTCTTTCTTTTTTTTTTTTGTTCTTTTCTTTAGTAAATCAAAGGGCTCTCCAACATTTTCTTGTGGTACCTGTTCATTTGCCTATCGTGGTTCAGGTTCAACTTGAATAAGTGCAGTTTCAACTACTAGAACTAGTGATTCAGTATCACCAGTGGCAGGTTCTAGTTTTGCTCTAGCATTAGATTCTTGGAGCTCTAGTTTTGGTTCATGAATAAGATTTTTTCTCCCCCTTTTTGTTGTCCTTGATTAAGGGTGAACATATCTTTCAAGGTACATGGTGGCAATGGGTACTGCTTTACTTACAACATCTACCTGTATGGGTTTTTGATCTTTTGGTACTTTAGGTAGTGGAACCTGCTCCTCGACTAATGCTAGAACTTCCTTTGGTTGTAGTGCTACTGGTGTTGAGGTTGTAGTAGCATCTCTCCTCTTGTTTGCCCCTTCATAGTTTTTTGTTACAAAAGATGTTGAAAGATGAATTTCCAATGCTAAAACAATTTATGAGTATAGGGGAGAGACACAAGTATAAACAGAAGAGAGAAATTATGTGTCATAAATGGAATAACTCTTGACTGATATGAGAGAATCCTACAAGTGGTTGAGAGTCTTAGGTAGCATGGAGAGTGGAGATCCTTTAAAGATTTGAGTAGATTTAGCTTCTACTTTCCCTTTAAAAATTTTCCTACCTGCACTTCTATTGATTGGGCTCAAAATAGGCCTATAGTTGGACTCAGTAGAGGTTAGCCATAATCTTAGCTTTAAAATCTACTTAAGGTCCAATGACTTTGTATGAATGTTCGTCTACTATGCTGATGTTGGAAAATAGTCAACTGCCACTACATTTTCTTCCACGAGCTCACTTGTGCCATTTATGTATTCAATTATTCTCTTCATAGCATTTAAATAGCTCTGCTTAAGGTCACACTGGAACTTGGTGCATAATCTAACATTGTAGCATATATCTAGATGACCTGCGATTTGGTATACAAGGTTTTCTTCAATATAGATTCACATCGAGTGGTCCTCCAACATCATTCTTAGTAAGATTTTGGTTGACCGACATTAATGTTGCAACATGTTGGGATAATTCAAAGTCTAAACACTTCACCAAATTTTTTAGCATACATGTTCTATGAGACAAATGTTTCATCATCAGGTTATTTTATGTGTACTCCCATGAGATAAGTCAGCTTGCCGACCATGGTCATTTCAAACTTCTCCATTAACTTTATGAATTTGTAAACAATTTGCCTCAAATTGGATCTAAAGATGATGTCATCAACATAGATTTGTACAATGAAGATTTTGGTGTTGCCGAACGGTGTTTGTTCATCTCCCTTTTTTCTCATATCCTTCTTTTAACAAGTACTTCTCATTTCTTGTTCTAAGTGCCTTTAGATCATACAAAACTTTATTAAGTTTATAAACATGGTTAGGGTACATGGGTTCCTCAAACCTTTTAGGTTGCTCTGTATAAACCTCTTTTTCTAGTGCTCTATTTAAAATGCTCTTTCGATGTCCAGTTGGTATAGCTTGATGTTGAGGCAGTAGGCGAATGCTGTGAGCAAACTGGCTTTATTGGATGTTACAACACCATGCTTTCCCATCCTATTCTTAAACACCCATTTGATACCTATCATGTTCTCATTCAATCGTTGCTTCACTAGTGTTCGAACATCATTCCCTGCAAAATGGTTCAACTCCTCTTACATTTCATCAATGCAGAACTTGTCCTTTTAGTCTTGTTCATAGTTTGGTTTAATGTTGGTTAGAAAGTGAGGATACCCTACAAGATTTTAATAATTGATCCTCTCAACATTTCTAGTACACTTTATCTCATTGAATTTTCCAATGATGGCATCTTGAGGATGATATTTCCTTATACTCGAGCTGGGTTCCTTTTTGGATTGTACTGGTGTTGCATCATCACTATTGTCTATTTCTTGTTAGTAACATCCTTAATCTTTTTTCGTTGTCGGCTTTGCTGGTTTCCTATTAAGTGTTCCAACATTAAGTTTAGTAGGATCCTCAATTTGCGATGTTGGTGGTGTTTCCAAAGCACTAGGACAATTTTGCTCCACCTTATAACTTTGGAAATAAGTAATATCCATGGAAGCTTTATTAACTCTTCGTTTTAAGGCACCATTGTCAACTTGTTCTATCTTTGGTGCTTGATCTTATAGAATTTCAGTGGTTGTTGGAGCACTAATAATTTGTGGATTTGATGTTGAGGTTTCATCTATTTGTTCAAAGGTATAAACGTTTGATTTTCCAACCTGAAAATATATATAGGAAAGAAATCTAAAAGATCTTTTGGAGTTTTTTATGTTAAGGAAAGATGGTATTTGATATAATTAGACTCTAATCAAGATGAAAAGTGAATATATAGATTCTCTAAAATCTTTCTTTATTGATCTTTTCCACATCTTTCCTTCATTTTTTCTAGATCACAGGCCAAACTTAAACTAGGCAAAGGCCCAGTTTTCTTCTCTAGTTTCCTATTCCTCTTATGTTCAATGGTTTTATGAGGATGGTTCCAAGTTGTGCTGCACTCGTAACATGTTGTGCTGTAGTAACCTTCATTTACACTAACCCTCAGATGTGGTACACTTTTTAAAAACAATTTTCAGAGCTCTTCTATCAATTGCATGCCCTTTTCATCTATTTCCAATTTTTCTATTGAAGCTTGTATACCTTATTAGATTGGCCTTATCTCTAATAACATGTTTTGAACCATCATTGTCAGAATATCACTTGGTGTTGGAACACACTTGGTGTAAATTATGGGAAGTGTTGCATCTTAGATCTGATTTCCTTATCCATATTCTTCTTATAACTTTTGTTTCTTTAAACTCACTTAGAAACATAGTGCAATCTTGTCTTCCTTTCATAAGGTTTCTAAGGAAAGAAAAGCAAGTAAACATGAGGTGTCCTAGCCTTAGATAGTACTCATAGATGTTTGATTTCTTAGCTGGCCTCCTCTTCCTGTATTGAATAAACATCATCGTAGCAGACAGTGTATTTTGATGTGTATTATTTAGGGTGCTGTCATGATTTGATTTTCTTAGTACTTTAATTGGGGAAGGAGCTTGTTACACTAGAGTTTGAACATTAGTTGCATCCGTCTTTGCAACTATATTGGCTTCTATTGTGGTATAAGTATTGATACACTTCGTCTTTAGTAGAGGGCTTTGTATGCCTCGGTGACATAGCATGCGATAATGTTTCCTTTACAAATTTCATCCCTTCACTTGCTTCAGTGCCTTTTTCTACATTTTCAAGGAAGCTGACTTCATGGTAGTCTTTTAGAGTCTTCCCATGCCAATGATGTCTTCTAACTTCGTCTTTCCCGAGTTTGGCTTATTTAATGTTGTTTTAGTATCCTTAGCTCTTGGAATAGCATTAGCATGATCTTTTTCCAATTTTTGGAGATCTTCCTTTAGTTTTTGATGTTAGACCTTTAGATCTTAGTAGAATCTTCACTATCGTAGCCATTGTTGCTCTTAGTTTCTATTGGTGTTACAACACGCATAATAGAAGTAAGATCCTTTCTTTCTAAGGAATTAAAGGCCACAAGGGTTGACATGAGTTCTTCCTCCTCGAATTGGTTACAACGATCCTTGCTCTATGTGGTTGCCATCGACTTCCCTTTCTTCTTCAAGGTATTCACACATTCAGTGAAGACATGCCTAAGACTGCCACACTCATGACATTGAATCCCTTTTTATTCAATTTTCATCTTGCCACCTTTGTTTGGACGATTGTCTTTGGACGATTGTCACAAACCTCCTTCAGTTTACTAGTGATTTTATTTAGAATTCCTTTCTTCTTCAAAAGAACACTTTAATTTCTATGTGGCAATAACAACGTCTTCACCGGTGTTGTAACATTTACTACCCTGGCAATTTTGTTCTATTATGAGAGTGGATACCTTTTTCCTCTTGGCTTGAAGTAGATTCATCTCGTACGTCTACAAAGAGCCTATCAACTCATCCAGCCTCATGTTGTCCACATCCTCACTTCTTCAATGATAGCCACTTTAGTTGAAAACCAATTTTGCTTCTAAATATTGTTTCCATAATTGGAACACTTAATTAGCTATGTCCCTTAATCTACCATTGAACATGGCTATATTTACATCTTTTTCCATTTTGGGATTCTTGAATTAGGAGGCAAGCATTTGAAATTTTGACATGTGTCTGGTGCTCGTCTTTCGTGTACATTTTGTAATATGTCCCATGCTTCCATAGTTGATTCATTAGTTGAAATTAACTTGAATTGCTTCTCATTGACTCATGTGAATATGGCGTTGATGGCCCTTTAGTTTCCTAAGGCTGCTCTTTCTTCTTGTGTGGTCCAATCTCTGACATCCTTAGGTAAATTCATTCCATCAACTATTTGGAGAGGTGGACTCCATCTATTGGTGATGGAACACTAAGCCTTCTCATTAAAGGATCTGATAAATGCCCTCATGTGAGCTTTCTAGCATGGGCAATTCAACTCGTCAAGTAATGGTGGATGAGAAATCGAGACTCCCTTCATAATCATGCTTTGGTTAGAACTTACAGGATCTCACGTGCTTGAAAATCAAATTACAAAAGGGTGACGTGGCTCTGATATCACTAGTTAGTTCTAAATTGGTGTAGCAACACCAAGTGTTGCTATGACCTGTTGCCTTAAAACACCAACTTATATAAATAGAATGTAAATAAGATGAACACAAATAATTGGTAACACAGTACAGAGCCAACCTCCTATGTTTGTGGAGCACCTACATAGGTAAAGGATCTCATTTTGTTAAATTTTACAAGAGTACACCCAAGCTTTAAGAGAAACACACCATTAGATCAAACCCCTTTGGTCTCAACCCTTACACGTACTTACAAAGAACTCCTTTTGTCTAAGTATTCACATGATCAGCCCCTTTAGTCCTAACTAGGTTCACAAGAATATGTTTATACTCTTTCTTTACTTGCGTACTTTTTCCCGCTCAATGTGGCATACACATTGATCCTCACCACAGAAGAGGCAAAGTTCTCACTCAATCACTCTCCAAGTAAAGTTCCAAAGGTCCAAGTTATCCAATGAAGCCTTTAGACCTTATACGCATTAAAGGTCAATATGTTCCATCCATTTTAGATGAGAATCTTCGAGAAATCTGAACCAAATCCAATCTGCATAATTTTCTACCCAGTCTCTGCACCTAGTATCCCAACACTAGTGTTGACCTTCTTTGCTAGTAAAATTTGCTTTCCATCTTGGATGGATTTTTGTCAACCATCACCAAGATTACACAGTTTTCCTTATCTGAACAAGCTAGATAAATTGATTTCATGCTATACATGGACACTTGACCTAGGCTAATTGAATCACCAAGATTTAGAATGAAGATTCTAACCAAATCTTCCCATTCCAACTCGATCAAATATTTTCCAAACTTAGGCTACCAAAATCTTTTCAAAATGTGTTGAAGCCACAACATTGCCAATACTTTTGTCTGCTTAGTGCCATGTCACTGCATCATTGCATGATTAGCTGCCACGTCATTCACCATGTTAGTGCTAAGCCATCTACCATGCCAACAGGGCAAAAGAAACAACGGGCACTGAAACTTGAATATAACATTGTTGGCTTTGTTAAGCATTAAACATTTAGAATACGTTCGGTTTTATGAATTTAGATTGGAAGAAAATAATATAGAGAGAGAAAAAATAAAAGAAATTCAAAATGTCATATAGTATTTGGTTGAATGGATTTCAATAAGAAAAGAAAAAATTAAAAAAATTAAAATGAACAAAAATTTAAAATTGATTTTTTTTATAATTTGATATAAAATAATAAAGAAATAAATAAAAAATAGAATTGGTGAAAATTTTGGATGAGGAATAAGAGTTCAAATGGTTTTCTTTCCATTTTGTGAAAAAAATGAATTTTCCTTTATTAAACTACTGTTTCCCTCTAATTTTCTTTTCCATAGTATTTTTTTTAATTGAACCACCACAAACATTTTTTTTAGCATTCTCCTTTTTTTTTCTCTCTAAATTCCAAGAACAAAACATATTGTTAGGTTAAAAGAATTCTATAATTCTACAGGAGTAACAAACATAATGAAAGAATTGAAGTACTATTAGGAGCTTTAGATAAGGCCAGATTTTGCAACCACAGGCAGACCAAGGCTAGTCTATGATTTAAATTGTTTCTCATACACCATGAGTTATTGTTTCAACTAGATCTCAAACATGTTAGGAGTAAGATAAGTTTCAACTCATTATTAAGACAATTGTGTTGCCTCCTCAGCAATAAAGGCCATTCACATAGTTTAACAACATGCTGTCCTAAATTTAATTAACCAATATTGATATAGAATAAACAAATTCTATGTCAAAGAGTAAAGAGAAAAAAAAATTATATGTTATAAAACAAAATGCTCACACATAAAACAGGGTTCCAATTGCTATCAATGAAGGGGACCTATATCATCATCATGGTGTTTTCTTTTGAAGTTGACGCTGGGATATTTCCAAAATATTCTAAATAAAGTTTTTATTTTAATTTAAAATAATATAACTTTCATAACAAAACATACCGCTTAGTTTAAATTTTAATTTATGCATCCTTTCATTTAAATTTCAAATTATATAACCTTTTATTTAACCATGCAACCTTTCATGCAAACATGTCTTTATGAAAAATTGCAACCTTTGAAGTGAATGTTTCATTCTTTATGTATAGTATATAAAGTTCATTATTTTGTTCTGGTTTGTTATTGTTCTTACTTGTTTTGTTCAAAAGGGTGTTTGGTGTAACTATTCAATGAAGTGTAGTCTATTGAATAGAATATTGGGTTTGAATCTTGGGAACAAACAATTTCCCAAAAAACCATTCCATAGTGGAAATTGTTGTTATTAAAAAAGCATCTTAAGTGATATGCTCGCCCAATTTATTATTCTTTCTTACAAAATTTCCTACTACTTCAATTTCGAGTATAATTTTGCCAATAGTTTAAAACAACAATGTTTCATATACTATTAGAATTTCATGGAAAGATTTTTGGGCACATGGGAGATTACCAAATTTGGAGGAATTTTTTCTACATTTGCAAATAGAGAAGGTAAAAATTGAGTAAGCAGTTTCAATTTTACTTTTGTGAATTACTACATTCTAATTTTTGGATGCTTATTTTGCTTGGGTTCGGAGTTCTAGGTAATGTGCATGATTTTGTTGATTTAAACGCACTACTAGAATTTAGTCGGATAGGGACGAGCATCTGGGACGAGATCTACAATGGCTACTTGTCTATTCTGATTTACCTCGTTGCAAATTATCAGCGATGACTTCTAGGTGGCCCATCCTAGAAATTAAGACAGTGGCGTATAATCATCCCAGTATATTAAGATGGCTTTCATAGGCCATCTCAAATTTAGAGACGGTCTTCTCTAAGCCATCTCAATATTTGCGATGATTTTGTAATTTCCAAAGTAACAAGGTAATGTGCATGATTTTGTTGATTTAAGCACACTACCAGAATTTCGTCAGATAGGGATGGGCATCTGGGACAAGATCTGCAATGGCTACTTGTCCATTATGAGTTACCCCATTACAAATTATCAGCGATGGCTTTTAGGTGGCCGGTCCTAGAAACTGAGACGGTGGCGTATAATCGACCCAATATACTAAGATGGCTTTCATAGGTCGTCTCAAATTTAGAGGCAGTCTCCTCTATGCCATCTCAATTATTTGTGATGATTTTGTTATTTCCAAGGTTAACACAGTTGATGATACCAACCCAAGTATTAATTACACATCTTTAACTATCAACTATAGATTAGTTGAAATTGAAATCATTTAGGTTGAATGTCATGGTACTCATTCTAAAATAGGAGACGAGCTTTAAAAGCACACTTCGAATTTTGAGATAAATTTGAAATGGGAAAATCACAAACAGTTTTGAGACAGGTTGTTTTGGCACGGTGTAGGAACAAGCATTTTTAGGATGGATCTATGACAATAATGTCAGGGATGGCATTGGGATAGTACTTTTGGTACAATTTTGAGATGGATTTGAGACAAAAAAAAATTAGGGATTGACTTGGAATGGGTTTCTAGGATGGAATTGAGATGAGCATGTTGTGAATGGATCTAAAACAAGCATTACTATAGTTGGGCACATCTTTGAGATGGGTTTAAAATGGATTTGAGATGGATTTGGGACCCTTTTTCATTATTTTGAATTTTAGTAATTATAATACATTTGCATAACCCTTTTGCATGAAGAAATGCTAGTAATTATAAAATGAGCAATTACAATTTAGATTCAATAAAATTAATGAATATGATTATTACACAATGCAAATAAGTTGTTTTACAATCATATTTAAACAAGAGACTTTTAACAAATAAAACCTACTCATCAATGTCAAACCTCTCGTCCTTGCTAGCATCATCCTCATTGTTGTCATCATTGTCATTTTTGTTTAGGGTGAAGCCAAGCTTGTTAACTATAGCATTCATAATTCAATTTAACTTGGACTGTGTTTTTATCAACTCTTCCCATAACCATCCAACTCCCCTTTTGTGGTCTTTAACTTGTCTTGAATGTGTTGTGACTCATCCTTCACTTTGGCAAACTTAGTTGACTGCAAAGAAGACGACGATGAGCTAGAACCTTGGAGCAGCTACCGCCATGCACTGGCCTTTGATCCAATTCCTTGCAGCCTTCTTTTTAAAATCCTCTAAGGGTGGCGAGGACTATGTTGCGTTGCTGCTAGAGCTTGAAGCTCCACCGATTTCTTGGGAAGATAAGTCATGTTCCATTGCATCATAGTCCTATTGAATTTTTAACAAGATCTCCCATACAAAACAAATTCATTAATAACATAGATACTACACAACCTAAATTAAGATGCAAACAACACACACCTTGTCTTTCTATGCTGGAGGTCCTACCACTCTCCAACTGCATTCTTCCACACTCCTGAGTATAACTGAAGAGATGTCGAGGGCCTACCTAAACTTGATTACTAGGAAACATTTAAAATAAATATCAAATTCCATGAGTGCCGAAAAAGAAATATTGCTAGTTAAGTTTAGGGTTGAAGAGAACTTACGAGGTAATCACTATGTGCACTTATTGATATTGAACCACCCCAGTAGATAATGGAAATTGAAACGTCATCAGTTAAATGATTGTTTCTATTTTTATTGTTGATGGTTCTAGAGGTATCTTCAACCTAATTTGCTAGCATTTCATTTCACCTCTCTTATGAAAACCAATCTACCTTTTTTCTCAATGCCCTTTGAATCAGCTTTGCCACCTTTTTCTTAAACGCTCAGTCGATGGTGGTATTATCAACTAGACTCCACGAATATTGCTCCTACCATTGCCAAGTAGAAATAGGTAATAGTATAACTACAGTCACAATTTAAACATTTGTGTACAATTGTAACAGCACACTACCTTGAATTTATCACACTAGCATTGTTTTGTTTCATATGGCACATTAGTGTGCCAAGTTGATGACCCATGGTAGTAGCCTATGATGATGGACTTAATGTTATCAACAAGTTTCTTTTGAGCACCAAAATATCAATGAAGTGTTACTTGCAATTCGAAATATAATATTAATAGGAAAATCAAATGAACTGGTACTTACTGAATGGTATGAAGTGTGATGTGCATTGGATCTTGAGCTGGTGCTTGGCTGTGAGATGCCTTGTTCATGCCACGAGTGGTTGGGATCATGATCCCTTTCCCTTGGCTTGATGATATGGAAGGGTGGTTTGTATGTCATTTTGAGGTGGATGGAATATCATGCTTTGCAGGAGATGGTGGCAATGTCTCATCCTCACATACAACTGTAGCCTAAGGGGTGGGCTTGTGGGGTGTCCCTTGCATTCCTTTGTCCACTCCGGCCCCTTTGTCATTTAGAATTTGAGCAAGCATAGTGCATCATTCTTATAACAATAAGGATGAAATTGTTAGCCAATAAGACCCAACCATGAAAAACATTCAACAAACATTCTTAAAAGCACAAGTCATGTCAAAAAAGTTATAGCAATTCCATGGAATAATAAACATAAAAACTTTCACCATTCCACTTGCCAAACTCAACCATCTAAACTATTCCAATAAGAAATCCATTTCAATATCAAATTTTGAGTAGCCATAGTCAAAGAGTTGAAGGACATATTGAGCAACAAATTTTCATGAACACATGACATTAAATAGACATAACAGCAAGGAAGATTAACTAGTTTCCAAGCACACCCAACAATCCCTACAGCGCTGGTTCCTTATAGTTGATGGACAACCCTCAGACACTAGAATTTATGGCACCCACTGTTTGTCATGATGAAGAACATTGGAATATGTCCTAAATATCAGTAGACTTTATCACATCATTCAACATTGTCGGCTTAAATAACATTAGGAAAACATGGTGGTATTTCATAGTTGCATGATTAAGGCCTATAAACCACCATGCAATGATCATGAGGGAGTGCAGAGTCATTTTGTATGCCTTTATAGAGGAGCAACCCTTCAATGTAGAGGAGTTGATCAAGAATGTCATGAAACATTATACCTTAGCCAATGATCTACTTCACCTTCCATTACAGCAACTTCTAGAGTTAACTCAATTAGGTGCGGAGCCACAAGACCCACTGCCACAACCACAACTAGGTGAGATGCCATAACCTTAGCTAGGTCTCCATGATGCTCTTGGAGATCTCCAGGTATAGTTTAACCAGTTTGGGCAGGATGTATTTATGGAGTTTTGAGTTCTTCGTGGATAGGTGGACCTTATGAAGAGATGCCAAATACATGTTGCATCATAGTTACACATAAATTCCTATTCTATGTGGCCACGAGGGACAAGGAGAGGGACTAGCGAAAAGGACAGGGTCCTTACATCCCTTTGGACATGTCGACTATGTTATTCCAATCTCATTTCTTGAGGACGGACCATCATCTCCATCTGATCCATTGGAAGTTCTCGCTGATTCGGCAGTTAATCTTATTTCTTGAGGATAGACCATCATCTCCATCTGATCCATTGGAAGTTTTCACTGATTCAGCAGTGGGGAAGTAGCTAGTAGTAGTTTTTTTCCATTTAATTGTATGACATACTTTAGTTTTGTATATGTGCATATTCATTGGACAACTACTATGTATCTATTGATGTTGCTATAAGTTTGATTATATTGATATGAATTGATTTTAGACATATTCAGTGAACAATTGATGTATATGTATATATGAATTGACCACAGTGTATAGATTTTGGAAATGATATGTAGCTATCAAATTACATGGTAAATGAACTACTCCAACTCATTTATGCTCTGAGCTATAGCTATCACCTGGGGAAGAGGCATAGAGTTTGTCTCGTCGTCATTATTGATCAAGCTTGTCTTTGTTAATGTACATTGGTATTCCATCTGAATCATAGAGAGAGGACACGTCGAATGTCCCGTCAAGTGTTAGGGTACGTACTTTATATCGAGCTAATATGGTACATTTTCCTACCACTTCTCCACAATTGACCCAGGCTTAGTTTTGTATACTGCTTGCCGGTACATTTTCCTAGACCTCGTGGTAGGATATTTCGTGTAGTATACCTAATTAGCTTATTATGATAATATAAATAGTTCATTCTTCTAATAGTCTCCTGTGGTTAACATCCATAAGTTGATATTTTGCTTGCACTCTTTAGCCTAGCATAAGGTCTACCTGTTGACACTTGAACACCACCCTTGCCATATCTAGCATATCTATATAATCCAATTGTAAGATTTCTTCAACCACTCCATAGAAGTTATACTCCAAGTTGTCATAAAATGAGTTATGCACACATACACTGTAATTTTATGTTGGACACTGTTACCTATAAAACATGGTGTGAAATTAGAACTATTTCACGATATATGCATGCATGCTTGTCACGCAACTAGATGGTCCCCTCACTAAGCTACAGAGCATGGGTTTTGAAATGTTAGTGTTCCCATCCAACACATGCACAGATGGTAATATAATGAAACATTTTACCATGCATAAAATCATTTCAACCATAGATTGGGAATGTATGGCAAAACTCACAAATTCCTTGAACAATGGCATGAAATTGTGGGTGACAACTTTGTCTATGTCAATTGATGCATCGTTATACTATTCGATGATTATCTTCCAGCATATGCAATAGACACGTGTAACATTTCATATGAGGATACATACACAATATATTTGAAAGACATAAAGGCTTCACTTATATAGTGGGCCCACTTCTAGATAGTTTAGTAATACATAGGTCTCAGCGATATGGTGCTCCTCATCCGTTAGATACCTTAGAGTTAGCTTACTAGATGATTTGCCGAGGTAGTTAAAAATAGAGAAATGGGGCGTGAAATCTAAGATACACGTGACTGTGTTACATAGGGGCCTTCTATGCCTAGATGGCACATTTGATTGGAAATAGAATGTGACAAATGTGGTTAACTCCTCGACTATGTACGTCTCTATAATTGATGCCTTAACATGTGCCTTTTTCGTCACCTTCTTTAAATTATATAGAATCTTGCTACAATGCCAAAGTTAATCCAAATAAAAGCTGTGCATCTTGTAAAAAACACGACTTACATCACATATTAACCACTTAAAAGGGTACATCCATCTATATTATATAAGGCCACCTACAAGAGTGTCCCATGGTTGGTGTACTATGAGATGCTCCAACAAGTTGAAAAAAGTAGGTGGAAATTTTTTCTCCAGTTACATATTAGTAGTGCCACATTTGCCCTCATGTCCTGCATACTCTCTCTACAGCTATTGGAATAATAAATTCACATCAATCAATGCTTTCCAAAAATATGCTAGCAACATCGCCCTAATTGCAATGGTTATCAATCACTCCATGAAAACATGGCAGCCACAAGATTTCATTCCATGCAACTTCAACTTTCATATATCAATGCATTTGCCTATGTTGGCAGCATTTCCATCTAGGAACTTCAATCCAACCAACCACTCACAAAATCTCAATTAAGTGTGTAAGTAGCCTTGGGTTTGGTCCATTCCAATCAAGTAGGATAGCTAACTAGCCAGTCACATATAACACCTGGGTCCTTATGGGCATTCAAATTGTCCTTCAATTTCCCCTAAAATCTAATACTATGTTCATAATATTATTGAACACGTTTTTCTCTACATATATGACGTCGAAGTTGTGTCGGATGAAATTTGTTTCTTAGTATTGTAAATCCTAAAATATACTGATTTTAGTTCACTTGTGCTTGACCCTATAACTCAAAACCTACCTGATTGGGTTGTCAACCACGCAGTCGATATGATAAACCCGTTGCTATATCTGCTCCCTTAACTTCCTCGGAGGCCCAACTCGCCACTTAATGGACTGTTTGTGAAATTCTTCTTGTTCCTCCTGTATGGATGGTCCATTGCTAAAAATAGTAATGGCAATCAAAGTAACAAGCCTTGCACCCATGCTGTAGGTAAAAAGCTCTATTATAGTCCAGAAAAATTAGACGGCCATGATTCCAACTACACTCAACCATTGAGCTTCGAATAAGCTAGTTAGTTGTTGATAGTCCACATAAGTGCTACCTACATTTGGAAGTAAGAATTTTTATGAGCATCATAAGTTGTGACACCCTCACACTACAACTAAAACTACCCATCAATAAGTGGTTGAAGGTACACATCTCTTAGTTTAGTGAGGTTTGTAGGACTGGGAGTAACTACTGTGAGGAACATATGTGGTGCTAAAATACACATTCTTGGAGGCATGTTATCTGGTGTCATAATCATAGGTCAACAAGAGTATGTCTGACCATATGATCTAAATGGTGCAAATCCATTAGCATACAAGCTTAGACATATATTATGTGGGTCAGCTGCAAAATTTGGATATGTCCTGTCAAGGTGTTTTCTTGTCTTAGCATTGGAAGGATGGCACATACACCCATCAATAGTGTTATAATGCACATGACATGTCATGTGCTCCGTAGTTGCAGTACTGAAGTTCGGGAATCAACAGTAAATAATGTAGTCTTAAATACGTAACTTATTTCTCATGTGAAAAATAACCCCGCCCTATTTCATACCTTACTTTTTCAAAAAATTTGCAATTTCAAGAGCCTCATCACATTTCTAGAACAACATACATCTAGCCCTATCATATTCAATTTTCACCATAGGAAGTCCTAACTCCTTGATCAACTGCTTAGTGATATAGAAATTTGTTAGCATTTAATTACCACTTGGTAGCATCTCCCCAACCAATCTACATATGTCATCATAGCAGCTCTATGACATGTTATGCTCCACCTTAATATTTACTAACTGTGCCATTACCGATAGCTTAGAGAAATTTTCACATCCATAATATAATGGCTCATTGGCCACCCGAAGTACATTGAAGAATTGGTCACTTAAGCCCACAATATCTGGGCCCCCTACGCTTGCATCCCTTTGACCATCACCATGTTTTGGCTCTTGTACAGTTGAGGGTCCTACACCTCCCACTCTTAATGACAATTAATTGCACTGTACACCATATAATCTTCCAAATTGAACATAGCTTCTTGCAAGCTCGAACAAGCAAAACTACTGCTTGATTCTCCTACTGATTCATTAATAGAGGCTTTACCATGTCTTGTTTAGTTAAAATAATTGCTTACAATTCCTTCCTAAACAAGTGAACTTTCACTTCATTTAGCTCCATAAATTTGCTATTCTTGCACTGAATGCACAAACATCTAATCTTTCTTCCATGCATGTAGTCATACTATGACTGGCCTAATCTATAAACTGATTCATAGCATTTTCAAATTTTGGTCTCAAATCCTGCTACCCTAGCAAATTTTTTGGTGCATCCACCCTTGTATTTCTCTAAGAATTTTTCCTATCTTTGCAAACACCCTACGTTAACAATTTTCTAATTACATAATGTAACATTTTATAATCAAAACATACAACACATACAAACATCTAACATTGTAAACAAATAGAATATATTTCAATACATATATGTGTGCGTGTGTGTGCGTGTGTATATATATATATAGGTATATGTATGTATGTATGTATGTATGTATAGAAGAAACTCAAGAAATTGCCTGTGCTAAATCATAAAGCTGGCACTCACACTCCAAGTCAACAATATCATTCTTTGCCCTTCCTAAATTAGTTAGCATTAAGAACATATTGTTCCTATGCATTTGCACGCGCACACACACACACATATGTATGTATGTATGCATGCATGCATGCATGTATGTATTATATAATGATAAAATAATAACTAAATACACAAGAATAACATAAATAATGGACAAAAATTACAATTATCCATCATATCTAAATGAGAAGAGGGCTTTCAAAAGGAATGGAATTGGTATAAGTACGATAGATTGTGTTTAAAATGCAATAGATGAAAGGCAATGTTCTAAACGTGTTTTGCAAATTGAGACCACTAAAATGCCATCCCAAATTTGTTCCAAAATGGGATGAATTTGGAAAATCTGTGACGGCTTATTGAAACCATTGCCAGATTTGGCAGGGCCTGTGGAACTGTTGTAGTTTGCAATGACATCCATGTGACTATCTCAGACTTTGCAACAGCCTCTACGTGACCATCTCAAAATTTGTGATGGTTAGGAATTACCACTGCAAATAGAGACAACTTAGGATGCACCATTACAATTACTTAGGATGGATAATTTTCCCGTCACAAATCGCAACAATATACTAAAAACTATAGCAAATTTTGAGACGGCATGCAAATCCTATCTTAGATTGTGACGACTGTTACTGCTTATCTCTAAATTTGAGATGGTTTCAATTTGCCATCTCTAATGGGGATGGCTTTGAGACAACATTTCGACACACCCAAGACCTACATATTTCCAATGCATTTGGAGATGAATTTGGGACAGTCTCTATAAAGAGTTTCAATTTCATCGCAAAGTCATCCTAATTTGAGACCATTTTTTGCTATACTGAATAGCCATCCCTATCTGCCTATATTTTGGTAGTGGTAGAAATTACTTTTTTTATTATTAGCTATTTGTGTTGATTTTATGTTACATAATAGCACATTTAACATATCTATATTTGTTAAACAATTTTTTGTCATTCCCCTATTCTTTTTGAGAAAGTAGATTAATCCGTTTAGTAAAATACTCTATATATGTTTAGTATCGGACTTGGAGGAAACTTTAAAAGTTGTTTCTAGAACCACTCTGTCAATATTCCTAAGATAGATTCCTAGAGGCACATCTATTAGCAATTTATAACCACCCTAAGACTTAATAACGAAATCGTGTCCTTGAAAACAGAAGATTTCTGTATTTTGTAATCCATGCCAAACTGTTCCATTTATACTCTATTTATACTCTAAACAGTCTTGTAAAAATGGCTACTCTGAACATACATTTTCTTCATGAAACTCATATTTAATTTCAAAGTTTGCATTGGGTGGTGGTATAACCTTGTACTTGCTCTTTGCTATAGTCATGGGAGAAGAGGTAAGTAGGATATCCTTGGGATGACAAAAGGAAAGTTGAGAGTGGACTTTAGTTACAATTAAATCCACCATAAGCGGTTATTCTTTTTATCTCTAACTTTTTTCCTACTTCCCTCTGTGTTCTTTCCTCAAAATGGCTTATAATTCTTGATATATATTCTGCTTCAACATGAATCATTAGAACATGTAAACATTATCACGAGTTTTTTCATGTCATCATTTATCTTATATTTACTCTAGGAAGTTATATTGTCATGCCCACAGTCAGTAGACCCAAAAGAAAGAGTAAAGCACCCTCTAAATTGAAGGACTATGTACTCAACTAAATATAGTTAAGAAGAGAGAGGGAAGACCAGCAACAGTAAGTAGTGCTAGGTGTCATGCATTATGTTATAGAGATTACCCATGAGAGAGGTGATGTAAAATGGAAAACGTGAATTGATGGATGTATCCATGTTTATATGGAGTGGAATGGAATAATAATAGAGTAGATCCCTAACATCCAAATTCCTTTTTTCTCTGTTTGTTTCTTTCTTCCTCTTCCTCTTATTTTTTAGGTTGGCATGCTCTAAGTGTCTCCCAATAATCATACAAATTCTGCTCAACAATTCTGATGCTTTCATTGAGAGGATCAGGAGATGTCGTTATGGTAGAAGGGAACAAACAAGATCAAAAGCATTAGAAGAAGGAGCAACAACTACAAGATTCCAACTTTGGCCACCAAACCACCATTTTTGATATTCAACAACCTCTTAAAGAACATAGTACCACCCTCTATCCTTTTCTTTATAATTGAGCACCATAACCAACCTATTGAATGAAATCTCTAGTCGACTTGGTTAACTCAAATCATAACCTTTTCCTGACTTCTTTGTTTTTAACACCCCCTACCAACAATTCTCTAGTTATCTAAACATCAAATTCCTCAAAACAACCTCTCCTTCAAAACCTGGAAACTCAACTCATTACCCCCACGTATAATCACCCTCAGTATCACCACGTTAATCTTACGTCCTTCAATGGGACCAACCTATTCGATTGGATTTTCCAAGAAAAAAGCTACTTTGACTTCCCTATGCAGTTCCTGATGAGCAGTGGATTGATATTGCTAGCTTCTTCATGATTGGGCAGGCTTGTTCTTGGTTTCAATAAATTCATAAGAATCAACAGCTTTCTTCCCAAAAAGCCCTTTCCCAAGTTTAGAGTGTTGCTTTGGTCCTTCCACTTATGTCAATCATCGAGCTACCCTTCTCGAACTACAATGATAGGTTTGACCACTGAATATCAAACTGAATTTGAGAATATCAGCAACCAGGTTACTAATTTACATCCCAGTGTAATTTTTTACTGTTTCGTTTCAGGACTAAAACCAACCATCAGATCTGAATTGGTAACACTCAGGCCTTCTACCCTTTCTACTACTAATGCCTTAGCCAACTTTAATGAAGAAAAATTAACCAACACACCTAAAACCTCAAGATTTAACCCATTAAGAACCCAAAAATTGACATCCCTTTTCCTCCCATTAACCAAACAATGTCTGTTGCCACTCCAACCACAAACCCACCCAGAAGTAATAACAATCCTTACCCAATTAAGAGATTTACCCCTCGAAAATTCAAAATAAAGGAGCTCAGGGACTGTGTTACAACTGCGATAAGAAACATAAGCCCAAACACCATTGCAAGACATGACCCTTCTTACTTTTATTGACTAATGATATAACCAACGATGTGGCAAAGGGAGAACCAGATTCATCAAATTTCCAAGATATCTCACCGTCAATAACATCAGAGCTTGTGATTTCTCTCCTTGCCATGCTGGGAACTATAGAACCCCAAACTTTTCAATTATTTGCAACAATAAAAATCATCTAGTGGCTACCCTCATAGACACTAGTACCACTTATAACTATTTGCATCCAAGGGTAGTTTATTACTTAAACTTACATCCTAATCACTCCTCAATTTTTGTCATCATCATTAGGAATAGAGATCGGATTGTCGTGAGGGGAAATGCTCATTAGTACTAATTGTCCAAGGAGTAAGGTTTTTAGTTGACTTACACACCTTGAAGTTCTCCAGTGTTAGTGTGATTCTAGGACTCCAACGGCTTGAAGGGCTTGGCCTAGTAACAACAGATCACAACTAGCTCACCATAGAGTTCTATTACTAAGGAAGGCACATCAAGCTCTTGGGCACCAAACTAGATGGCCCATCCTAAGTGTCCCTTGTTCAACTTAATTGGTTTCAATCCACATCCTCTATAGCCCATGTCTTTTGTCTCAAGATCACTAGACCAGAAATTCTATTATCCTATTAATCCACATAGAACCTAACACCCTAAATTCATCCTGCCCTGAATGCTATTTTGGATTCATATTCCAAGTTATTTGGCAAACCCAGAGGCATGCCACCATACCACCAACTAGATCAAAAAATAAATATACTGCCCAACTTACAAAATATGAACACCAACCCATACTGCTATCCACATTATCAAAAAATTGAGATAGAAAGACTCATCCAAGAAATGCTCCAAGATTAAATTATACAACTTTTCACCTATCCCTTTCCTTCACCAGTTCTATTAGTTTGAAAGAAAGATTGTTCATTGTATTTTTGTATCAATTATCAAGCATTGAATGCACCATTAAGGACCACTTTCCTATACTCACTATTGATGAACTTTTTTATGAGTTACATGGGGCTACCATCTTTACTAAATTGTACTTAAGGAGTGGTTGTTTCCAAATTCGAATCCATTCAATTGACATTCCAAAGATAGCTTTCTTAGTCATGCCATTTGGATTGTTCAGTGCCCCATCAACTTTTCAAGCAACCATGAACAATATTTTCAAGCCCTTTCTATGAAAATTTGTTTTAGTATTTGTTGATGACATTGATTTACAGCAGAAATTTGGATGAACATATTTTTCACCTTAAGGCTATTTTGGATAAAATGGTTTCTAACCAGCTCTGTGTGAAGATGTCTAAATGTTTTTTTTTTCTTTTTTGGACAGGCTTAAATTGAATATTTGGGACATCTTGTGTTAAAGGAGAATAAGTGTGTATCTAAGTAAGGTGCAAAAAGTGTCGCATTAGCCTCCTCCTAGAGGCCTACAGTATCTCATGTGTTTTTAGGCTTGACTAAATATTACTATAACTTCACCAAAGGTTATGCTGCCGTTGCAAGCCCATTAATTGACCTCCTAAAAATAGATGGATTCAACTAGACCAAGAGTGCAACCTAAGCTTTCCATGCCCTGAAGTATGCTTCGACTAAAGTGCCCACCCTAGCTTTACCTAATTTCAATCAGTAATTCATTGTAAAAACTAACGCCTCCTCTCTCACAATTGGTGTTATACTTTCCTGTATGGGCACCCAATTGCTTATTATAGTAAAAAACTCTCAACAATGATGCAATCTGCCTTTGCCTATAGCAAGGAAATGTTTGTTGTGACCACTGTTGTAAGTAAATAGGAATCTTACATACTTAGTTGGCCATTCACCAAACTAATCAAAAACCAAAGCAGCAAGGGTGGCTCTCCAAACTTCTAGGCTTTGAAAGGGCTTGATGCTCTGTTACATGGGTTAGTAGAAGCGCAAGTTGAGTTCCAATCAATCTCCATAGACCAATCCTCCCTTTTTGATGAAATTAAGCGAGCTTTGTCCTCTGGCCTCCTCTTCTAGTCAGTTTTGCAAAAAATTGATGCTCGGGACATTACCACTACTCGCCATTCAATTCAAAATGGTATTTTGTACTTTAACAATTGAGCTTATGTGTTAGACATGGGGGATTTACGCAGCCATCTTCTAATGGAATTTTATATTTTGTTAATGGGTGGCCACTCAAGAGATCACAAAACCTAACACCATATTGCTTTCACTTTCTATTGGCCATACCTTCACTAATAAGTTTCTTAGTTTATAGCTCATTGTGCACTTTTTCAGCAAGTGAAATTTGAAAACACCAACTCGAAGAGACTTCTCTAACCACTGCCCATTCCTTTTAGAATTTAGGAAGATATTTCCATTAATTGTATTACTAACATGCTAACATCTATAGGTAAAACAATTGTTTAGGTGATTGTCGATAGATTATCAAATTATAACTATTTTGGTGCCTTCTTGATAATGTTATTGCTCTGAAGTTAGTTGAGTACTTAATTAAGGAATATGGTTAACTCCATGAATTTCCCCAATTCATCGATTTAAATAGAGACCTCTTTTTATAAGTCATTTTTGGAAGGAGCTTTTCAAGTTGTAGGGAACTTCACTTAATGTGAGCAACTCCTACTACCCTCAGGCGAATGGACAAATTGAGACTGTTAAGAAAAATCTAGAAACTTATTTATTGGCATTTACTGGGGATTATCCGCACAAATGGACCTTAGTTTTACCATGGGTAGTACAATACATTTGTACACAGCTCCTCAGATTATTCTCCTTTTTACATGGTTTACGGATGACCTCCCCTTCCACTTGTAGGTTATGTTTTTGGGGGCACATCTATTGGTGCTCTGAATGAAACTTTGTTAGACTGTGAGACCCTCTTAGTCTCTCTTAAGCACAATTTACAATGCGCACAAGCTCAAATAACCTTTTATGCTAATGGAGTGAAAAGGAATTTTTTGTCTGGGATTAGGTTTATGTAAAGTTGAAACCTTACAAGCAGCATTCCCTTCCTTATTATCGTGGATAGGGATGACAATAGAGTGTGTGACCATGAGCACTTGCCTTATGGGAAGAGAAATGGGGCAGGGTATGGGAGAATCTACACCCAGCCCACCCTCCACATAAATTTAATAATATATATATTTATTATATACATATAAATATAGATGTATATATTATTTAATTAAAATGAATTATAAACTAACAAAAATATATATTATTTTTAACTAAATTAAATTATAAATTAAAATTAGTTATGTTAAATGTTAAATACAAATTTATATATAATTTTGACCACTTTACTTAGAATTAAAAGAAAAATTTTATAAAAAGAATTAATTCTAAATAAATATAAATTTTAATTGTAAAGAAATATACACTTTCTCTAAAAATAAATATTTTTTTCTTACAATAAAAAATTATAAAATATGAAAAACCAAATTAATTACAATAAACAAAAATATAAAATTTTTCATTTTAAACGATGCAAGAATTGAAACTCAGTTTTTTATTACACTAAACTAGTTAATTAATTATAATATATATAAAATAATATGTTTTATTGTAATATTATTAGTAATTTAATTTTAAATTAAAATTTTTTTCTTCAATGGAGGCACCCGCAAGAGAATCGAGAAGGATGATGGGGTGAGGCCGGGAAGGTTTTTAATAATGGGATGGGGGGCTCGCCCCCACCCCATTGACATACCTATCAATGAACAACTTTAAAGTGTTAGTACCTTTACAGTGACATCATTACAATATATGCTCATTCAAAGTCGTCCAACTACAGTCCTCATATTTTGTTGATTTTGTGACCTATTCCGATTTCGATAACCTCAGTTTCCCAATTATGTTTGATGCTATCTCAATCTGAAACCATATTGTGAAGCGCTTCGTAGCACAAAATGAGAAAAGTCAACTTAACACGTTATTGTCTAGATTTTCTTCGAAGACTCCAGCACTTGGGAAAAATAAGCTCAACAACGGCTAAATGCATAGACTACATTTGTTTTTAAATTTGGATGTGTTTTTTTTAGTGTTTTTGTCTTAAATTGTATAAAAGTATGAAAGTAAAAGAGATAAAATTTAAAAGTATAATAATTAAGTGTGTGTGTGTGTTTAGGGTGGAAAATTACAAAACAAATATAGTCACTATTTGTTTTCAAATTTTGAGACTAAAAAATACATACTTAATTATTATATTTTTAAAATTTTATCCTTTTCATTCTCTTATTTTTACACAGTTTTCAAAACAAAACATCTAAAAATATATACTAAATGTAACAACTGAATTTTTTTATATGGAAAAAAACCATATTTTTTCCCCTTAAATATAATATTAATGACAATTGCAAGCAAATGAAGTGTGTTTGGCAATGAGCATCCACAAGGAATACAGGCAAGCTGCTCTATCAAGATGGGTCAAAGCAAGCGTCAAATTAAGAGGAATTGAAAGCTGGACATAAATTAGAAATTCAAGACAGCATTGCTCGGCTAAAATCTTAAATGAAAACAAGACCAGATTTTATGGGACGTATGGATGAGTATTATTGAATTATGTTAACGGACGAAGGATATTACTACTTAGTCAAACAAGAGTTAGTGGAAGATTGAAGGGATGAGGATTAAACCTGCCCACATTCGGCCATTGTGGCTGGGTAAAGCATGGGAAATTGCTAACATGACGATGACTGCTCCTAATGAGTGTTTATGAGAAAATAATGGGCATTGCAAGGATCCTAAATTTAGAGATGGATTACGAAATTCTGGGACTATATTACTGAAGGAAACAGAAGTTCCTCCACATTTTGAAACACATCTTGGTCGGCCATTTGAAGGAGGAGAAGCAGTAGCAATCAACTTGTACACAGCACTAGAAAACTTCACTGTCAGGACGTTTGAAGAAGGAGCAGCGGGAATCAAATTCGTACACAGAACTAGGTTAACCATCTTTAAATCAATACATTAGATTATTAATCAAAATCTTTCTTTTGCCAGAAAACTTCACTGCCAGGTTGTTTGACGAAGGCGCAGAAGGAATCAATTTGTACACAACACTAGGCGAATCGTCTGACCAGCATCTTAAATTCAATATGTTAGTTTATGATTCAAAATCTGATGGTTAGACCAACAGTAGGGATGTTGAGATCATGATGATTGATTTTCGTGACTGATGTATTAAACCATATTGTATGTAGAAAGTATAGAGTTAGGATGAATAAATATCAGAAGAAAGAAGCAGAAGGGGCCATGAAAGGATCAGGTTTACCTTCCAGTGGCATTGTTACTATTACATTACCTAATGGCCAGCCTCGGTGACCCTTTTATATGAAAACACTACAAAACAAACTCTACGAACACAACAATAATTAGGTACAAAGGCCTAACTAATTACAAGGGAGAAATCTATCCAAAAGTAACTACAAAGAGAATGAATCTGTTGCTACAGGAATCAGCCCCTAGATATGGACCTCAAGGCTGATGTGGTTGGCTGATTGGATTGCAACAGCCCCTCTCAAGGTGAGGAATGGTAATTTACCATTCCCATTTTGCTCAAGTGGTTTCTAAATAGATCACTCGTTAGAGGCTTGGTCATGATTTCTGTAATCTGATTTCCAATGTGAACATGGCAGGTGACAATTTTTCCTTCTTTTAGTTGATCTCTCACAAAATAGAAATCCATTTCTATGTGTTTGCTGTGCTCATGGAACATCGGGTTAGCTGCTATATGCATAGTAGCTTGATGATCACAATGTAGCAATGTTGGTTCTAGATGTTCAACTCCCAAATCCCTTAAAACATATCTCAACCTAGTTAACCCATTGCATGTTGTTGCCATGGCTCGGTACTCTCCTTCAGCTGACGACCTGGAAACAATGGATTGTTCCTTTGACCTCCAAAACACTATAAACTGACCAAGAAATATACAATAGCCAATTATGGATCTACGTGTATCAATGCAAGAGTCCCAATTTGAATCACAAAAGACTTTAAGTCTCAAATCACACTTTGAAGGAAAGAATAAACCCTGTGCTGGAGCTATCTTAATGTAGTGGACTCTATGAGCAGCCTTTAGATGTAGGTGTATGGGTGCCTGCATGAATTGGTTCAATATCTATACCAAGTAGGATATATCAGGCCTAGTTAATGTAAGTTAGAGGAGTCTTCCAATTAGTCTTCTATAAATAGAAGGATCAACTAGTAACATTCCCTTTTCCTTGCTAAGTCTGAGCCCCTATTCCATTGGTGTCTTGCATGGCTTGCTTCCAAGTAAGCCTCTATCTGCAAGAACATCCAAAACATACTTTCGTTGGTCAATATATAAGCCCTTGTTACTCCATGCAACTCTCAAATGCCTCAAATCTTTGATCTTGAATCTATTATGTAAGAAGTTCTTTTATGGCAACTATATTCTTTTCTAGGTCAATGTCATCTACATACACAAATAGTGCTATGAAGGAGTCCCTTCTATTCGTGACAAAGAGACTATAATTAGCCCTAGATTCCTAAAACCCAAATTTTACCAAGGCAGTGGACAATGTGGCAAACCATTGTCTTGATGCTTGCTTTAAACTATATAAACTTTTGTTTAACCTGCATACTTGATTAAATCCTCCTTTATTGTATCTTAGAGGCTTCTTCATGTAAATTTCTTCTTTCAATTCCCCATGTAGGAAGGCATTGTTAACATCAAATTCGTGCAATTCCTTGCTACTACCACTACTAGAAGGCATTTGAGAGTGGTTAATTTGCTACTAGTGGGAAGGTTTCTTGATAATCTTTCCCTTCCTTTTGTGTGAAACCCTTTGCCACTAGTCTTGTCTTATACCCTTCTATGCTTTCATCTGATTTATATTTGATCCTATAGACAAATTTGCACCCTATAGCGTGCTTTCCATCCAATAAGTCTGTCATAGTCCATGTTTGATTTTGTTCCAGTGTTCCTAACTCAGAGTTCATAGCTAGGCCACTTTGGATCCTTGACAACCTCATCATAAGTTTGTGGCTCTTCCTATGAAGAAATAACAACTAAGAGAGTTTGATAATGGGGAAGGAATTTATGACTACTTAGCATACTTTCAAGTGGGTGTAGTGTATGTGTCTCTAGTATTGTGTGAGTCTGACTAGCTAACAGAGGTGAGGGCTAAATGGCTTGGTTATGGTAGTAGTATCAAAGGTATTTAGGTGCCTTTTTCAACCTAGAGGACCTTCTTAAGCTAGGAGCATGATAAATGTTTAATGGAACAGTGTTTGGCATGGTGACTTGATGATCATCATTGTGCTCACCGCTTTGTGAACTCTTTAAGGACAATTGACTGGGAATTTCCTAAGGAAGAGTTGAGTTAGTAAAGTCATGGGAGACATACGGAGGTGAAGCAGGGTTAGAGTGATCTTGGAATGGCTGAAAAATATTTAACTGATCTTTCAATTAAAATGGAAAAAAGTGTTCACAAAATGTCACATCCATTGAAATGGATATATCTTTACTTTCCAATTCTAGCACTTTGTATCCTTTTAGATAAGGATAGCCTAGAAAAACATATTGTTTACCTCTGGCAACAAACTTTCTTCTTCCCTAGTTCAAAGATGTTATGTAACACAAACATCCAAAGACTTTTTTATGTTTATAAGTTGGTTTAATTTCAAAAAACATTTCATAAGGACTCTTATTTCCTAAGACAAGGGTAGGCATTCTATTTATGAGATAGGTAGCTGTCAAAACACATTCATTCCGATACTTTATATGAACATTAGATTGAAATCTCAAAGCCGAAGCCACATTCAACAAATGCTGATGCTTCCTTTTAGTTGTACTATTCTGTTGAGGGTGTTCAACAAGTCCTTTGGTGTATTATTCCCTTCTCAAGATAAAAATCCCTTAATGCAAACTCAAAGCCATTGTCTGTCACAATCAATTTTATCTTTCTATCAAACTAGTTGGTGACCATATCAAGGACATAAGGCAATGTCTAGTTTCTGATTTTGCTTTTGTTAAGTATACCAAAGTTGTCTTAGTGTAATCATCAACTATAGCCAAAAAATATTTGCTTCCATCATACGACACTTCATGGAAGAGACCCTATAAATCACAATGTATCAATTCAAAAGGATATGATATTTTTTGCTCACTAAGACTAAAAGGTTTCTATGCATTTTGGCTAAAGGACAGACAGAACAAAAATTTTCATTCAATTTAAGAGACTTTGATTTCACAATTGGATCATCAATAAGTTCTAGAACCTTTCTTGATGGAGGTCCAAGGTGGTAATGCCATATATTATTATAAAAAGTAGTAATAACAACAGTGCAAGTTTTAGAAAAAGAAGAAAGAGGAGACTCCAAGTGCCTTAATAGGTTTGCAGTAGGTTTGTGAGTTAGCACCTGCCCCTTCTACAACTTGTACAAGCCATTTTCAACCTCACCCCTCCCAATCATGGTCTAAGTAGCTAGGTCCTGCAAGAAACAAAAGGAAGAAGTGAACACAAAGCAAGAAAAGACAGTTTGGGTTATCTTTCTAACTGATAGAAGATTTATTAAGAAAGAGGGCACATATAACACATCATACAAAGTAAGACTCTCATTCAGTTTTACTATGCCTATGTGTGTGGCCAATGCATGTGATCCATTATGAAGCTTGACTAATCTGGAAATTTTAAAGGGAGTAAAGGTGAACAAGCTAGGGTGATAGATCATGTGATTTGTTGCCCCTATATTAAACTATCCAAGAATGATCAATGTTATGAGTATAGTTGTTGTTTGATAAGGTTGAGGTTTAAAGGTTATCGGCCATAATTAAAAAGTTTGCATTGTAGGTGATTGGTATATTGGTTACAATGCTAGCTGTTAGAGTAGTTTGAGATTGGCTCCCATCATCAATTTTAATGGATGCTGCCTTTCTAGTAGTAATAATTGCCATCAACTTTCGATATTGAGGTTAGTCAAGGTCATCTTATCATCACATCCAACCTTTGAATCGATTTGTCCCCACTGCATAACCTGTGACAAGTTAGCATAGGCTACAACCTTACCATTTTTCTAGTGGAGTTTGTGCCCTAGGGGGTAGCCCTTTAGTTTGTAGCATTTTTCCATCACATGTCCTTTCATATGGCAGTGTAAACATATAGGAATTTCAGCATTTCCCACCTTGAAACAAGACTCAAAGTTGTGGCCCAAGATCTTAAAATGTGTGCAATATGATCTATCCTTCCTTGCTACTAGTTTTGGTGCTGAAACCCCTTCTGTGTGGCTAAGGCCATGCTATCTGCTCCTTACAGTGTGCTAAAGATTTGGTGTTATTTTTGTTATTGTTGCACCATTGCAAACACTTTGTTTAAAGGAGGAATGAGATCAAGCATTAGGATCTGGTCTCTCACATGAGCATAAGTCTCATTCAGCCCTATTAAAAATTGATGCACACAATCTCTCTGCATCCTTTCAGCCCAAATTCTTAGATGCCCACAAGTGCACTCAGGCATTGTATCATACACTAAGAATTCATCCTAAATGACCTTCAGCTTACCATAGCAAGTCACCACCAAATCACCCCCCTGAACCAGTGTTGACAGTGACTTTTTCAATCACCAGATTCTAGGTCCATTATGTTGAAACATTCTCTCACTTTATTCAATTCAAAGTTCACAAGCATCTTCAAGATATAGCAAGCTAGATTTGACAGTAGGTGATATAGAGTTTAAGATTCAAAAAACTACTATATCATTGCATCTTTCCCAACTTCCACTAGTTCTATGTTGGCTGCTACAAGTTTCCTAATTTGACCATTAACAAAACCCAACTTATTTTGGCTCTTAAGACTCTCTTCATGCTCCGTGACCATAAGACATAATTCTTAGTTGTCAAAAGGTTTAGAATTGAGGCCATTATTGGGTTGTCACCATTGTCAATCTTGAAAGGATTAGATGGATCACCAAGGTTCAGAAACCAATCTGTTGACTCTACTGGCATGTGCTGTTGGTTTCCAATGGAAGATGAGGCTTCATTCATGGCTCTTGGTTGATTATACTACTACTTTCCTCCTTTAACCCTGCTCTGACACCATGTAGAAAGTATAGAGTTAAGATGAATAAATACCAAAAGATAGAAGCAGAGCAGCCATGAAAGGATCAGGTTTATCTTCTAGTGGCAATGTTACTTGACGTTACCTAATGGCCAGCCTCGGTGGCCCTTTTATATGGAAACACTACCAAAACAAACTAAATTAACATAACAATAATTATGTACAAAAGCATAACTAATTACAAAGGAGAAATCTATCCAAAAGTAACTGCAAAGAGAATGAATATGCTGCTGCAAGAATCAGCCCCCAAAAATGGACCTTAAGGCTGATGTGGGTGGCTAACTGGATTGCAACACTGTATATGTGTGAAATGTTTTCAAGAACAAGAATGTAAGAAAATTTAAGGATACACATGTAGGGGATATGAGGAATTACTTGCAAAAAACACAACTTGAACTTCCAAAATGTATTTGGGATAGGAAAACATCATAGGAATTTTGAACTATAGGTGTGAGTTAAGTTTGACATCCCTTAGAAACCTTACAAACCGAAAGAGAGTAAAAGTAAGAAGAATTGTTTAAAACTTTCTGGAAAACCCAAGAAGAATGTAGCGACTTCAGGAACCCACAATGAGGTAATTGGCCTTAAATCAACTCAATCTTGCATATTTGTTTATACGAAGCACGAATAGAAATATAAACTTTAATGTATGCAAGTTTCATGTGTTGCATAATGAAATTTCTCTGATTATTCGAATAGGAAGTATTTGGGTTTCTGTCTTTGTAAACATCACACAATCTACAAAATGAATCGAAGGACTTAGGCATGAGAAATAGAGAATTTTTAGTTAGGCATAGATTCGGATGAAGCTGTGTGGAAACCTATGAAATAGATGAACACCAATGGAGTAATTGGGATGGTTGAAGACCAATCATACACACTTCTTCCAGCAAAAGTGTAAAGCATATTAGGCTTGATGTTCATAAAAAAATTGATTTTGAAGTGGCTGATTTACTCATAAAACTAACCACGAAATCTATCATGCATCAAGGAATGTTGAGGAAAAGAATAGATCGATGTTGAGGAAATCGAACCAAATTTTTTGTTCGTGTAAACTCAGTGGTCGAGGTGGGTTAAATTGCAATCATAGAACTTTAGCCTAGAACAACAATTAGCTTAAGAAGTAGGGCATTTGAATTTCCTATTTATAATAATAATAATAATAATAATATCAAGGATAGACAAAACCACGAAATATGTGGGGTATTTGCTTTATTTGAGCACAAAAGCACATAGGAAAATTTTTTTAAAACAATTTAGAAATTAAGATTGAGTTATTATAATATATAGGATATAATTCTCATAACTGTGGGATATAAATGAAGATTTATTTGGATGAATAGGAAACCAAAGAATTGAGAACCGTGAAACACAAGCTAAAGCGGATTAACACCAAATAAGTGGATTGCCTAAAAAGGTTTTATAAATGTTGTGAAAATTATGATTTTTTCTCAAATACTGTACATTTTTAAATGCTTTTGAATTTTTATAAACCTTTACTATTTCAAATTAAAAATATCATTTATGCCAAATTTAAATGTGCTTGTTGCAAAGTTTGGATGTGAACAAGTATTCTAAAAAGTTTTATGGTGAATCTTATGCTTTACAAGTAGACTTTAAATAGATTTGTTATGATATTCGTTGGAAAGTATACTAGTGCATAGGAACCCTCTTAATTGGGGTTAAGATTGAGTACATGACCCTGATTAATGAAGTTGATACACGAAACGTTAGAACCAACGAGCAGCTTGACTTGATGAAATGATGTTTGAAGTGAAATTTCCTTTTTCTGATGTGTGATACCTTATGAAAATGTTTTTGGAAAATTTAGAAATTGTTTACATCTTTTAAAACAAGTAATCCCTTACTAAGTGATTTTCGCTTACAAGTTTTTCAAACCCCGTTTTGTAGATGAAAACAATGAAGATGAGTATGCGTGGGGTTGGTAAAAGAACTAGGTGGGAATAGTTTAAAGTTGAACATTTAAATTTTCAATGAGTTGTAATCTTAACACTTGTGCTATCATTTGATGCTTTGGAAATGTTGAAGAGATTCTCAACATGAAAAAAAAAATTATGTAAGTTATGTGATATTTTAAAATTAGTGCATGGTTTAGTTCTGTGGCGCATATGTGATATTTTAAAATTAGTGCATGGTTTAGTTCTGTGGCGCATATGGGCTTGGATGTCTTCTAAGTTTAATACTTTGAAGACACTGTTATGTGCTAGAATTTGAGGCATGACACCAAAATTTGAAAACAAACATTACATTTGAAAAATGTAGGCTATGTTTGGTAAAGGAGTTTTTGTTGGATATAGTGTTGTAGGAATTGTATAGAAATGAGTAGTATGTTTAGAAGAAATATTTTAATAGGATAAATAATATAATTTATTTGAATATATTTATATATATATATAATAATGATTGGATGATGTGATAATTTATGGGGATAATAATTATGTTATATGATATAAACAAAAATAAATGTGAGTATATATATAATACATGTAGGTATTGATTTGATTGTGAATATTTGTAATGATTGAAAAATAATTAGTTATTTATTTATAAGAGAAAGGGAAATTTTGAATTTAAATTTATATGAAAATATTATTGAATTGTATGTTTGATAGTGTAAAATTTGAAATGTAGTTTTGATGTTGATAGTTCGCTTCCAAACATATCCATAACAATTGAATATATATTTTTGACTCCAAAATTTATAAGCAAACATAAGCATAGTGTCTCAATGTTAACAAATGTCATGCCCCCAATCCGAAACCATGACAAAGCAGTACTTGCGAATAGCTTCAATGAATACCAAAACTAACATATCAAAATAACCAATTCACTATCTGTAAATATCCATTACAATTATCTCAAGAAAATAATGAAACACCTGAAGTCCAATACGCAATGGAAATAAACAACCTAAGTATTACAACCAAAAGACTTTATTAAATAACATCAACGAATGAAAGCTTGAACCAACAACAAATCTTCATCCTCGTTCCTGGTCTACCATCCCTAGGTTTGTCTACGATCATTCGCTTCTTCTGCAAAATGTTAACTTGTAGTGTTGAGCGATAAATCGCCCAATAAATGATTATTTGTCTTTTTATCAAGATATGAACATAATAAAGCATTTGATAATATTCAAAAATTTATGTAAAAATTCGTAAAAAGCTAATAGTTGAGAATCTGCACACAAAGTACCACCCATTCATGTCACTAGCTTATTCCTTTCTATGGTTGGGGCCATAAGCAATTTATGCACCATTTATCAGATTAGAACGTTAATCTATTTATTCCAATTGAAGGGGGTTTTATTCCAACTTTTTACCCCAGTTGAACGAGACTTATAACAAATTTTAACCACAATTGAGTGGGACTTATCTCAATCCTTAACCCATTTGAGAAAGACTTATTTTAACCTTTAATTCCATTGAGTGGGACTTATCTCATCTATTTTCTAGTGAGTGGGTGGAACTAACTTCTTATACCATTCTTGTTAGTCCCCAAAGCACTACATCATGATATTTGAATGTCCACCATTAACATGTATGAAATAGTTCGAAATATGTTTTACATAGTACTTGTTCACACCTAGACATTTTCAAAAAAACCATTTCAACGAAAACATGCGAATTTATGAGCTAGACAGGAAAGTTCACTAAAAAAACCTTTCAAAATAATTCTAGAAAAAGTATAAAATTTTCAAAAAATATTGTGGCCATAATAGGTTTTTCAGAAAGTTAATCCATTTAAAAAAACAATAACAAAATATTGCAAATAACCACTTACTTGTTGCTTAATTTTGCTGGATGTCAGGATCTTCAGCTATCACCTCTTGGTTTCTTAATCAATCACATGCATAAGTCTCACTTAACACTTGACACAATCAATTATTATTATTTTTTGTAGTCTACAATGCCTTACATAGTTAGTTTATACCTAATTTCATCCCAAAATTGAAAAATTCAATTGAAACTACCCAAACGTGTAATCTGTTTAGAGTTTGCAGCCAAACCTCATGATTGCAAGGTCTAGTTTCACGATCGCGGAAGCTCATTTTATGTTTACTACTGCTAACTACCAAACACATTGTTTTTGCCATGTTCGGGATAGCAACCTTTGGTCGCTTGTTCACGACTGTGAGTCCTCCTTCCATAGCTCACCGTGAGACATTTTAGAATTCTCATGTCCAAGACTACAACCATGTTACTGCCCTTCGCAAGAGCATGATCGTGATGCAGAATGTCCACAAGAACTGTTCGACAAGGCTTTCAAGCCCAACTCAAATCCATTCCTTAAAACTCATTTATATCCATGTTCCTAAGATCCTTAGACATGATTTCATGGATTAAAAGTCATGGAAAACTTATTTCATGTGTATTCTAAATTTTTTGAACACTTGGAACATGTTTTTGGTTATTTGTGGGTTTATTACAACATGCACTTCTGTGATTTCTACACATCATTCCACGACCTTTAATTAATTCTTGTGTTTAAAACACACCTACATACTCAAGAATCCATATTTTTGGCATGCTTGTGCAAGTAAAGTTAGTGGCCTTATGTATGCATGATCAACAATCAATTCAACATGAGAATTTACATCATAACTAGACATTTGAAGGTCAAGGAATTTCACCACAGCCTCTGCACATTGTCGACTCCTCTCTAGTCTAACACTAGAGTTTTCAACCTTGTTAGCATCATATTTAAACCCTAGGTCAATTAGGAGTTATATGGTATTAAAATTCTTATTATTCTAGGTCCTTACAAGCAAATATATTCCCTTCAAATTTTCTGGGGTTTTTCCTCCGAATTTTGGATTATTTTTTTTTTTTACACTCTATTTGCTTGTGTCCAAGCACTAAAATTATGCCATCTCAATTATCAAATCATAATGTAAAATTCTAATAGCTAAAAAGTCCAAAATCCGCCTCTTATGCTTCTTCTCTCAATTTAAAATATTTTCACCCGAAAATAAATAAAAATTAGTGAATTAAAAATGATTTCCATCATGGTTCCACAAAATGCATCCGAAATAATGTACTATTAATACCCAAAATTTTGATAAGGTATTACTAGCTTAATAGTGTATACATTGCCTTCCGCGTGCTCTTAATTTTATCCCAAGAAGATCGAACGAAACTAATTGAATAATTAGACTAGTAATTTAATAAATCATCCACCAAAATCATTTTTATGGCTATTATTACATCAAAAATTCGAGGTATTACAATGAAAATTCGTTGTTGGACCTAGAAGAAACCTTAACAACCTAGCTTCCAAGCTATCGACTGTTCTCTACCTCCATTAAGAGGACAACTGCCGCCTTTGACATACAATACTACATCCTACATTATTTTACCAACACTTTAATTATGTTATCTGATCGGGCTCATAATTCCCAATAACTTTATTTATTGCCGACAAAACTGTGGCAGATGTTACCGGAATTTGAAGGTTGTCCAGCAAAGAGAAGGAAGATTATTTCAAATTCAGGAAGTTAATTCTCTCACGAAAGCGAAAATAGAAAATTTTCTGAGGGCTTCCAGAATACCATCGTCAGAAGAAAGAGGAATCTCCCTATTGAAATTACATTACTCCTATTTTCTGCAGTTCTATCAATGAACAAAACTGAAACAGCTAAAATTGTATATTTAGACCAAAAAGCCCCCCCCCCCCCCCCCCCCCCCAGCTTGTTATAGTAAGCCAATGACTTGGAACCACCACAAATAAAAGATATCTTTTTTGGTCTAGAATTTTACTAAAATAATTATTAATGACCAAAAATCCGATTTCCAAACCACTCAACAGGGGATAATTTAGCAAATTCTATGGAACCAAATCCTACCCAATAAAAAAAATTCTGAATCGCTAAAATTAAAGCAGAGGACTGAAACTAAAAATAGTGGAGTGTCAAGAACAAATACAAAAGTTCATAATTAATGAATTTATTAGGAGCCCCAGATGTTGTTGACTGAGCAACAATTTGCATTCCTTTTTTTTTTTTTTTCTTTGAGTTTTATCTTTCAGTGAGTACAATTTATCAAATGTAATCTTGAAAAAGAGTTTTCTCCCAAACTCAATTTTCAAAGATTTATAATCTTAATCCTCCAATTTTTATGTTTGGTTTGATCCAACAATTAATGTAGTCTTGTGGACACAACAGAAACACAATATCATTCATGCAATACATGAAGTGTAATCATGTAAAGATACTAGAGTAATTGCCTTTTGCGATGAAATATAATTGTAGGACGAAAATTCTTGTAATTAAATTTCTATTAACAAAAAATTGTATAAATGCAATTTGTAATTTGAATCAAATGAACTTTGTAGGTACAATTCTCTAATTTGATTTTCTGATTCTTCTGCCAACCTGCGAGACTTGAAATGTTGATTAAAGAAATTGAGGGAGCTTTTGAGCTTTAATCTCCCTTAATGTTGTCCGGAGCCTTTAATTAACGTTAATCCACTAGTTTAGCACCTTGAATGTAAATCAAACGCCAAGATTTGATAGATTTTTGGGAAGAACGCCTTGAATTTGATGACGAACTTCTTCGAATTTCTTGAAGTTGGTGGAGAGGATTTGAATTCCTTGAATGCTCCTTCACTAGAAGTCTTTTTCTTCAGAGAATTCTTGTTACTGTTGTCGCTGGATGCTTGTTGTGCTTCCTCTCTTCGTTGTTGTTGTTGTTGTCGTCTCCATTGTTTGTGAGGGCACCCTATTTATAGGGGTGGAGAAGGCTTTACTGCCATGTATAATTGATGACGTAGCGCAATTTGATTGGTTGAAAATATTTGATTTAACATTACTTCTTTTAATTGGATGATTGCAAATTAACTGCTGAATCAGCAATATTCTCCTTCCAAATTTACAGGACTTGACACGTGGCGTGATATGATTGGCTTACTTGTCGCGATTTAAGTGGGTGACGCTATTTGTAATAAAAATATTAATTTATTTATTATTTAATTTTAAAAATTATGTTTATTTTAATTCCTAAAATATAAATAATTAATTATTAACATTTTATCACAATAAAACGTCACGTGGAGACTTCTAATTGTACAAACATTTTAATTGCCTACAATAATGATTAAAATATTTTTAACATCTATTATTTTTCTTTTTCTCCTCTCAATTTTCAATTCCCCAATTTATTTGCTATCTTGATATTCTCCATAGTCAACGTTTAAAGATCAGAACATTGGAAATAAAAGAAAGGGAGAAACGTATTGAAATAAAGAAAGGAAGAGATGAACTAAACGTTGAAAGAAAAAAAAATGATCGTTGAAAAATTTTTTGGATAAAATTAATTTTCCACGCCCAAAGCAATAAGATGGGTAGGGCTCAGTTGCGCGAGTCCATACTATTTATCTTTTAACTAAGAGCCCAACAAGTCAAAATAATTCAGAGTGGCTTGAAATACAAATCTATTGAAATGCTCACCGACTTTTCAACAAATCATTTTCTTACTTGAACGTTTTTTTCCTCTCGTCAAATTCTTCTGATGTTTTTTTTATTTTATTTTAAATGTTTTTTATAGCTATAGTTTTAAATAATTTTATTTTTATTATTAAAATAAAATGAATTTATAATTTATAAACAAATTTGTAGGCATTGAGTGTTAATTTTTATTGGCATGCATTGAGTGCGAATTATTATTAGGTGAGAGTAATGTTTTTGAGTGTTGTTTTGTCCATGGCTGTCGTTTAAAGTTTGCCATCAATTGGGTGAAAGAAAGTGAAACATCAAGCACTAAGAAATGTTTTTGTCACGTTGACACGTGGAAAGCTGTCTTTAGTTGTCCGCCTGATTATGATTAGCAGCAGCGCACTCTAAGTCTTTGGTAATGGAGGTGGCACGTTCTGGCGAAAATGAACAAAAATCATAATACACCCACCTAATATTGTACTTTGATTTTTTTTTTTTTCATATTTTTTTAACTTCACATGAAATCATTAACATAATACGAATTATTCTATGTACTTTATAACTTGTTGATCTCAAAAGTTGGTTGGTAGAATAGTGATGTTAGGATTGTATTTTTAATGAAAGGACAGAAAATTGAGAGAGAGAGAGAGAGAGGCATTGGCCAGGGGAATATGGCCCTACTTTATTTCTTTACATTTTTAAACGCATCATCAGATTTTACCATTTCAATTAATTCATTTAAATTGAAATGATCAAATTAGTCGTGCAAAGAAGCACTCAACTGAGCTTAACAGTTTCAGTTTGAGTAAAAGAACTCCGAACGACTTTGAATCGTGTAAGAACTTAATTTAGTTAGGGCACGGTTCAGTGTGCTCTTTCTTTAATAAGGTGGCACAACCTATTTTGCATAATCTACGAGTATATAAAAAATTAAATAAATTTATTTATAATATAATAAATATTTTAAAAGGGTGTAATGATAGACACTATATAATTAGCAAATTTATTTTATCTAATTTCCATAATAAAATAAAAAATTATATAATGATATTTTATATTTAAATATGACTTTAAAATAATAATGATGTTATCATGATATATTTTTTATAGATAGTATATCTATATATGCGTGCGAGTGTACGATAAAATAATCTTTAAAAAATGTGTGACATAGTAATTTGTAAAAAAATAAATTTAAATCACACTACATTAAATTGCTGGCTTATTGTTTTATTTCTCTTATTTTTTTGAGTGATTTAGGATTAAATCAGCACACTTAATTTGGTTGAACATCATAAATATACACCTTTATCTTTAATTAGTGAATTTACATCAGTACCTTTAATTAAAGAGACCAAATATATTCAGATATGATTACTAATATACTAATACATTTTTATACCATATCCCTGCTATATTTCTATTAAATTAAGAATTTTTTTTACATAATGTACAATTACACTTATTTTAAATTTTTTATATTTCTATCTTTTTCTTTCTTCCTTCGTTTTAACAAATTATTTTTACATGTGTTCTCTTCAAATTTTCTCTCTTACATTATGTTTCATTATTTTTTAATTAAAATATTTTTATTCATGTAATTTTAAATAAGTTTATTTATTTTATTTAAAATATAATAACTTTAAAATCTTTAAATAAATTGTATATGCATACCGTGTGCAATTTTGGTAGAATCAAGTATTATTGTTAACGTTGTTATCGTTGTTGAAGTTGATAAAGCGTGTCGATTGGAATTGTCGGACTCATTTGTCTGCAACTGAGAATATTGATTCCATCAAATTATGATATGGAAATCAACGACAGCACAAAAGAATTTTTGAAGTGGAACCTGTGGGGGATTGTATCTAATCTACCACAAACACAAACAACTCGTTATTCTAGGCACTAATTTCAAGGGTTTCAAAGTGGACAAAAATTTCAAAAGTTGAAAATTGATTAATTGCCAATCTGATTTTGACAGGACACGTACGAATGAGTCGTTCTTCCCTTCTGGTGAATGAAAGTGGAATTCCAACCAGTATATGCCTTTAATTATCCATGCAAGTATTAGGGTTTTCTCGACTAGTTTCATCATGTTCACACTTTAAAGCTGGTTCACTGATCTTGCTATCACAATAGACTTGGTTTAAATTTATTCCCCAACGTTTGTGATAGTGGAGTCATCAAAATTATAAGCACGGATTCATGTTTTTCAGTCACCAACTTTTAATATTATTGAAGAATGAATTGGTCTACAAACGAGAAGAAACATGCTTAAGGCAGTACACGTAACATAGATGTAAAATTTCCTTCTTTATCTTTCATTTTATAATTTTAACCAAATACGAGTCATTATAAAATTAATTATATCGTATTTGCTAAGAATATTTTAAAAGCTATGCAATAATAAATAAACGGCCGATTTTTTTTTCTTCTAATTAAACTTTTCTGAAATTTTGTTACTTTATTTTAAATCCTTCCTTTCATCACGTACACAGAAATATGAGATCAGTAGTTTCTCCACCCTTAACGTGCGTGCCATATCGTATAAAGATATGTAATAATTGGATACAAGTGATTAAAAATGAATGCATTATCTTGGATTTTACATTTTTTCCGTCTCTCACACCCAACTATTTAATTTTATTCCTTGCATTAAAACTAAATTATATTGCTACGATTAAAAAAAGAAACACTTTAAAGAAAAAAGGCTAGCTTGGAAACCTCGGAAAAGGACAAACAGTAATGGAAAATGTAGAAGGGATCAACTACTTTAAATTATTTAGAAGTTTCAGATTGGAACGGCAATTTAAGACAGATTTTGTTGAAAAAACTGTTTCAAATTTTTTTTGGAATGGAATCCACGGCAGCTCCCTGTTCACCTAATGGTAGATATTTGGAACCGCTTTCGAAAAAGTCGTTATGAATCTAAGATTGTTTTGAGACAGGTTTTTTTGAAATAGCTTTTTTTAAGACGGTGTATTTTAGAACGGCTTCTGTTTGGCAAGGCTTTGTGACGGTTTATATGGCATGGTTTGGGGACGCATTTGGAACAGGTCATCTAAAACAACTTTGAGACGGATATTTTGACGAATACTTTGGAACGGAACTAGGATGGCTTTGGGACAATTTTTTCACTATTTTCAAGAAATAATTTATTTAATTTTTGTAATATTTCCTGGCTTTCCTGTACAATAAATTACAAAATTTCATACAAGAAATTCTAGGAGAAATATATAAACACAAAACCATATAATAATTTCAATGGTAAAATTTGGTGGGATAAAACTATTTACAAGGGTTTCAATGCTAAATGAAAGTGTAATACAATCTCATCTTATCCAAAGTTAAGAAAGCACAAGAAATGAAAAATGTTGAGAAAACAACATGTGCATCTAGTTATTGAAGTCCTCATTATCTCATCTTATCCAAATATAACGAAGTTAATTGAGTCTGTTACTTCTTTCTAGGCATAGCTTCACAAATGTTAGGAGGGAGAATTTGTAATGGGGGGAGAAGATGACAAAAATGAAAAGCGTGGAGTGTTGGCACTTCGTTTGCCTCCCCTTCCATATGAAGTGTTAACGTCATATCCGACTATGCCCCTAGAATATGCTTCTGAGTCATTCTCATACACAAAAACCAAATGAAAGTAATGTTAATTAATACATAATTTCACCATTAGCAATACAAACAAATGTAACAATTAAGAAAACGTGACAAATTATTTCATCTTAGCCAATGAGGATCCCATTAAATGTGATATCCATTTGAGCAAAGGTAAGTTGCTAATAGACAAATCAAATTCATTTCAATTTGTTGGCAATTTTGTTGGCAAAATGGTAAGAAAGTGAAAACCAAAGAATGCATACAAGTAAATATTCACAAGTTAAATTTTTGAATTTAGTACAAGATGAATATGAAATACACTTGACATGGGTAACATACACAATCAACACACACCTACAAACATCTTTCAATGGCATTTCATTAAACATGTTAATTTTTTATGTCCATAACTCTAGTCAACAAATTAAAAAAATAAAAAAAAAAGTATGAGCACCTTATGTTTAGTTAATACACTAACAAATTTCACCACAAAGTAATTTACATGTATACAAGTCTCTAACTCAGGTAGTGCTTGGTGAACATAAGAAAAATATCCTTAAGTGGTATTTCATCAAACACGTTATGTGCAAATATTCTTAACCAAATACTATCTAATTTTTAGGGCTTATATCCATTCAACAAACAACACCAAGCAAGAACACGTTATTATTAGCTCATTCTCACACAAATTTCACCATAACTTTCAACGAATTTCACCCAAATATTCAACACAAGAAAACCCCAAATGTTTAGATTAGCTGAACCATTGACAAGGAAAATACACCAAAGATGATATTAACAAAGCATTGTAATCTAATTTCCTACCTCACATAGTCATTACAACACCAAATGGAGGAGAAATTTACTAGCATCTTTTCATACATGAATATGATGAAATTACAAAAGAAGAAATTTTTAAATATTCATCTGGATTTGTGTGCTTCACAAAATAATTAGACTAGAGTTTATTTGTAGAGTTGAGGATTTGAACCCGTGCCATGAATCACATTGTGCATGTTTGAAATGGGAGAAAAGTTGTTGCATTTGTTTGCGTGAAACTTGGTAGGAAATGAAAATTTGGGGAAGAGGGAAATTTATTTTGAACATTTGAGAAATTGGGATGGTTTTAGAATAAAAAAACCCAAGTCGTCATGATGTCGAGCGCGATGTGCATCTCAGTGTGCACATCGTGCCCGACCTTGCATGTTGTGCTCCTAGTGCCTTGCGTGCCCGACGTTGGGTGCTAAGCACAATAAAAGGCTCTACATTCCATATATCATACCACTCATCCTCCTCCCTATCTTGACGCGATATCCACACCAATTCCTAGGATCTTCATTACATTTATTTAGTATGTGATATCCACACTTTTTTGAATTATTTTGTCCCAGTTTTAGGATGAATTTTAGGACTATGGGGTAAAGTAATGCCAAAACTGTCTCAAAATTTGGAATAACTCTAGGACAGATTTTTCCTATAATATTTTATATCATTTTGGGACGTCTTAAAAAGTCGTGTCAAAATATGTCTGTTAAATTTAGCGAAAAACTATCCTTAATTAGGAAAGGCTTTTATTTATCTCAAATTGACCATCACAATCCAATAAGTTTTTGATAGCGATAAAAATATGACAAAATTATATAAGATGGTGAAGTCCCGTTTATTAAAAAATAAATAAATAAACAAGTCACATGAAACGTTACAGTTTCTTATCTAATTTATCGTAGGGAAGCTTCCACTGAGTGTAGGCCTTAAGATGGAGATTTGCCTTCATATATTAATATACATTAATAATAACATAACATCTCTTTCTCCGGAAAAGCAACTTGAGGTTATCATTTAACAAGAATTTTGTTTATTGCTAACATGTCTCATCAACTAAATTCAATTAGATTGATACCTTCAAATTCGGTATTTGTTTCTATGTCCTTGTCTCCTATCTCTCTTTAACCAGTGAAAGAATATACGGTTTTTTTTTACTATTATTTATCTAAATCTCCAATCGAGTGTTTAGTAATTAAAATCGAACTTATCCAAGGACTAAAATGAATTGCCAAAAAATGTCATCTCATCACGGGCATAAAGAGTACCTAGTAATAAAAAATTGTGGCACGGTGGCATGTGTAATAAATGACTTTATTATTAAATTTAGTTAACTAATTATTAAGATCCCTTTACTGCAAAAGACTTCTACCAGTGTATTGCTTTCTCCCAGCATATTAATTAAACTATACAGTCTTAGATGACCGAAGGTGCACTTGTAAAATTTTTAATTATAATTTAGATTTATAGTGAAAAATACGCCTCTGATTGTCACTAGATAAACCATAAGCAGTATTATTGGGTAGAATTTTTAATTATTGAAATTTAGAAAATTCAAGTCCGATTAGGTGTACTTTTTCCTGAATTAGACTACTTACTCGTAAGTGATCTATATTTTTTATTAAAATAATTAAACTAAGCGTATTTCTACATCGTAATAATTGTATCGTAAAAATAAACTAGACATGTTTGTAAGATCTTAACCTCTACTTAGACAAAATACTTACCCTTCCAACGTAACTAATTAGTTATCAAAAAAAATCCTTCATGTGTTTGTATGTGCACTCATGTTCTCCTATGTTTATATTATTACGTAATATATCTCGCTCAGTTAAATGAAATGACATATTGTGACAATAGGTTCCACACTAATTTCGTAATATTGGATGTTGGTAGATAATACCCCAAGAAAAATGCATGTAGAAATTGTTTTATTTTATCATTGTAATTATTAGTTAGACTTGGATCATTATCAAATTATGCTATATGTATTTATATTCTTCTATTGTATTTTATTATAAAAGACTATTAAATAAAATGCGATAGAATTCAACTCAAAAATAGGTAATAAAAAGCTTAATATAATTTTTAAATAATTATTTGACCATCTAAGCAATACCGATTATAAAGACTGCAACATATTTTTAAATTTTTTGTATTATACTTTGATGTGAATATATTATTGTATTTTATTATCCAAATTAATTGTTTAGCATCCATAATCAATATGCTGCAATGGAAGACTATATACACATACTATAATTTAAAAATGATCCAAGTTTAACCGACAATTACGCAACTACTAAGCAAAACAATATTAACATATATTTAATCCCTGAAGAGAGTAGAAATTTTAGTTTAACATAGTATTTTAATTTCTGGCATTTGCACTGGCTTTAAGCAAAACTACTCTAACAACAAATAAAAGCACATTAATATATATTTGATCACATTTATTTAAGCTAGAAAACATTTATGATTATTCAGCATTTAAAAACAACTGTAAGTTGATAAGAATTATAAACTGAAATACAATATATTATAGCAAACATTGGTCAACTTGACTTCAAGTGAAACAATTATGATCCATGATCATATCACTTGACCCTAGATCAACGGTAATATATATATATATATATATATATATATATATATTATAAATATATATATAGATGGATGGATAGATAGATATAGATATTTGTGTGTGTGTGTGTACGAATGTATGCAGGCACCATGCCGATCTCTGTGCAATTGTATTTGAGCGTACGCAAGTATCTTTGTAGACAATGATGCTGTAACAGAAGAAATGATTATTAGGTACAAAGATATTATGGTTGACAAGCTAGGCATATCATAGGCGACACCAATTTATCGGTCCATTTAATTTAGTAGTACAAAGCAACAACAACGCGGATCTATGTATATTTGCCACCGTCACAAAGCCTAGCACTAACTAGTATCATACAGACAAGTGGCACAGCGGGTCAGAAGACGATGAGGACAACGAGGACGATGGTCGAGTGAAGCTCCAGAAATCTGGTTCAGAGCTCGACACTTGATTAGGATCGGTTGGCGCTCCATCCCGATCCTGCATGTTCATCAGCTGCACCTCGTCGTCTTGATCATGATGATCAAAGGCAAAGGAGAAGTCTTCATTAATGATGCTTTCACCATAGCCGGAAATCAGATGCTTGGAAGGCTGCCCGTTGAGCTGAGAGGCCACCAGGCGGTCCAGAACAACCCAATCGGACGACGGCCCGATTTCCGTCATCAGATGCTCGTTGGCAGTTGGGGATTTGTAGGCGTAATCTTCGGTGGGATTGATGGTGGGACTTTCCAGTCCTGGTAGGTGCGCGAACGCTGACGTTGACTGGTTGGTAAACTGCGTGTTCTCGTTGCCGTTGGAGAGGTTGATCTCTTGCTTGCAAGAAGATGAGGATCTCCCCATGTACATGAGTATGTGGTCGAGGACGCCGTCGTTTCTTGGCAGGTTACTGGACAGGATCATTGAGGTTGATGGAGTTAGGGGGCTTTCCAATGCCTTGTGGTAGTTTTTCTTCTTGAAAACTCGGCACACGACCCAACCGTCTTCCGGCCCTGAATCTCCAGCAACAATTGCACCCTAATTGTTTTGCCTTGTCAGTACGGGATATAAAGCAGAAAATCCTTACAAACTATATTTTACGAGGAAATTGCTTGGTTCGAAGGTCTAACTGGCTATTATGAAAAACACGACAAGCAAAAAGTAGGACAAAGCATCATTCTGAAAGGCTTTCAAACACGGAAATTCCGAAGGATTTTCCAGTCTTTTAAGGCCCTGATTCTTTCAAATGCAGGAACAAGGTCCACTCCATCAATCGTCTAACAGATAAAGAGGGGGAAGCAAGAACGAAGGAAAGGGTGAATGGTTAATTACATTAGTGGAGTCGTGAGTGTTGTCATCGAGTCTGTATTCGTGCATGATCCAGTCTGATTTCTCGCCATGAGGAGCTCTTCCCCTGTAAAACACCAACGTTTTTCTCATTCCAATTCTCCGGTAATTGCTGTGTATCACCTTGTCCCGCCCGGTAGCCTTCCAGAAACCGGCTGCGGTTGCCCGGTTCGTCCGAGTCCCTGTCGGGTACTTCTTGTCCTTGTGGCTGAAGAAGTACCAGTCGTTCTGCGGAGTTGACCCAATCTTGCACTTCTCTACACACAACAACATTAGTAATATATCAACAAATGAGCTTATGAGGGTTACTGGTAATACTTGAGTGTGGCTGCTCAACTTGAGCATAAACGAATAGATCAGACATGGTAATCATATCAATCATTTTCATATACTCTCCTCATCTCATGCTTGCCGATACACGATAAATAATAATACGCGGACGCGCCATGAAATTACCTTGAATATCCCAGGGTTCGAGTTTGTTAAGGTCGACTTCACGGATGACGTCGAGATCTATTTCCTCGCAAGCTACCTTCTTCCTGAGGTAATAGTGCAGAAGCTCCTCCTCTGTGGGATGGAAACGGAAGCCGGGAGGCACCTTGGGTTGTCCATTGACAGACAAATTCATGTCCTCTGACATTATCGTAACTCTGTTCTTTCGTCTATTCCTTCTCCCACTGTCGGAGCAGGCTAGTCACTAGTCTTAATGTAGCTAACTTTTGGGGAAAAGAGAGAGACCCTTTCCCTCCCCTTCTCTGTGCGCGAGTTCGTGCGATAAAGATTGAAGTGAGAGGAGAGAGGTGGTGTGCATAAAAAGGTTTGGAGGAGATGATGATTTATAAGTGGTAGGGCAAAATATGCATGGGAAGTTTGGGTATCATGGGCTCAGAGTGGGGCCCTTAGCTTCTTCAAGAATACCAACCGCCTAAATCCAAGGGAGGGTGGGGTGGCTTTTAGAAATTTATATATTATTTTAAATATGACATCAATTTGCAATTAGAAAAAATGGGAACGGGAAAAGGGGGAGGCTGCAGAGACCACACGGTAGAATGTATATCCAAGGTCCCACACTGGACGTTAATGGAGGACTTGTAGTCTAGTGTGGGGCAAAGGATTTCCATCCCTAACCGTGACAGTCGACCTTAAAATCTCGCGGAAAAACTCCCTCTGAACCACCACTATCTACAAAGAATCTCTTTCCCTCTTCCAGTCTCTCTCGCACTCTCACTCAATGGCCATTTTACTCGTGCATCCGATTCCAACAACAGCCAGCCCGTGGGGACACCATGGTGGGGTCCCAAGTATTAGCTTTCATGGGAACGTATACCATGACCCAACACAATTTGCTGCTTGTCGTATACGACTGCTCTTGTACTTGTTTTGTATTGCGTGCGCTCTACAAATGACTTCATCCCAGTTTGAATCCTTAACAACATTTGACTTTAAGAATTGTCTATGTTAACAATCCATTTATTTGAGATACCAATATTCCTTTCAGAGAACTTCATAATATTTTTGATATTAGAATCTGACCAATACGTTATTATTCAGATAAGACTCCCTAAGAAACAATTCGGAAAAAGGAATCAATACATGCGTTTATATTTGAAAGAAGTAAATGTAATGAAGATTACAATACACACACGAAAACAAAGGTGGATTTTAAATGCGGAAAAATATAAACTTCACTAACATCAACTTTAGAAACGAATCTATATTAACTAAGGGTACAAGATGAATCAAACTGGCTCGATTAAAGCTCAACTCGAACTCAACACTACTTGAACTTGAGTCAAGCCTATTCTAGTCAAGTTCGAACTCATCTTTGTGTGTTCAAAAGTGCAAAAGTTTTTTTTCTATTTATTTATTTTTTATTTTTCCTATAAATAATAATATATTTATATATGTTTAAATGGTACATTTGATTAGTGATAATGTGCTAATTTATAGCAGTTAATTTATATAAAATTTTATCTACATTTCTATATAGTATTTTTAATTTTTAATTGAATAAATATTTTATGAAATTTTAATTTATAAAATTCTTTATAAACTTTTAAAATATTCAAAATTTGATTCCAATTTTAAAGTATGTAAGAAAGTATATTAAAATATCAATAAATCCTAAATAGAATGTGGATATTGCAAATTAATATAATTTTGCATGTTGTATTAACATATTACTACGTAATAGTTCATTTATAAATAAATTAGATGTAAGGATTTAATTTTATATGTTTTTAAAAAATACAATTTATAAAAAAATTATAGGAAAATTGAAAAGTCCGTAATAATGTATATGCATAAAATGATAAATAATCTAAATAAAAATTTAAATATTAAATTTATACAATTTTGCATATTTAGTATTATTTTATCATATAGTAATTGTTACAAGTTACACATATACACATATACAATATATGAAATTTTAATTTTGATGTACACTTTTTAATTTATATTTTAAGAAATTTTAGGTGCAAATTTTGAGAACATTCAAATTTTTAATTCATATATATGATATAGTTGCAACTCACCCTATTAAATGACACAATCAAAAAGTTTCAAAATTTTTAGTTAAAATAATATAACTAAATATAACTCAATAAAAATAATAGCAAAACCTTATAAAAATGTTATCAAAATAATAAATATATATTATTTATGAAATATCACTTAAATTATATCAAATTTTTAAATGAATTATAAATATCTTATTGTTGAATAGTTTATGAATGATCCCAAAAAATTATTTTTTATCTAGTTATTAACATATTTCACATATGAATTGAGAAACTTAAATTAGTACTTTTTTGTCAAAATTATTATGCTATTTCAAAAATTTTAAGTTATATTTCAAAATTTCTTATTGAGTTTATTTTCATATTGTTCTAAAATAGTGTTTCATTCTCTATATTTATTTTAATTTTATCCTATTATTTAAATTTAATTGAATGGATATATTTTTAAATGTTATATTAATTCTTATTAATCAAATTAATGTAGATATTGTTTTTATTATATAAATATATATATTAAAGTACAAATAATTAAATTAACTAATATATAAAATTTTAAAAATTATATAAATTGAATCAAACTTAAGCTCGAGTACCCTACACTTTTGCATCGAATTCAAGCTAAAGCTCAAGCTTGAGTTTCATACTTTTGTTTCGAACTTGAGTTTGGTTAGGCACATTCAAGCTCATGCTTGAGCTTAAATTCAACAAAAATAGGATTCCTTGACTCGAATTTGGCTCATTTATACTCCTAATATTAATTATGTGAGGACTATCACCCTTTAAAATATTAGTGTTTTGGGGATAGATCAAAACTGTAACATTATTGATAAGTTGCTACCCACCTTGAGAAACGTACTATTACCAATTACCAATGTAAAGTTGATTCATATTCTTATATAATTTTTGCATGATAATATTATTTTTTTTTTCAATTCGTACTGGATAATGCAACAAGTTGTATTCATGCAAATAGAGTAATGAGTTGCTTAGATGACGTGGGGTGTAACTTGGTGGTTCAGTTCTTAAAAGGAGTTACAGTCTGTGTGTGTGTGTGTGTGTGTGTTGAAAGTGGAATGTATTGGTTGTTGTTGAAACTTATTGTTTGCCATCCTATCATAGTCATACAAAATTATTATTATAAAATAATATTATGTAAGCAACCGTGGTTGATTGATCTGTTTATGTCTTGAGCATCAAAATCCCTCTCTAGTATTAATTAAGACGCCGTTGTAAGGGATCAGTTTTCTTATACGTCATATGAGATTTGTTTAATTACGCACCTAAATTGCCATTAAATGCTAAAATTGGTACATGCAACGTGTCAGTCCATATTTTATGTTCAATTCCGTGGAAGTTTTATTGAACCGAAGACTTGACTTAAAACTTCTGAATTAAGAAAGGATGAAAGATGGCAGTCCTCCTACCATTTCCACTTTAATGCCAACGTACATTGTACTCAATTTCAATTTCATGTTTGCAAAAAATGAATTTCTACGTACAATTCAAAAAGGTTGATGTGACAAAATTAAAGTAACAAGTTGTTCCGCGTTATTTTTTGTTGCCTCCGGCTCACTGTCATTGTGGCTCACTTCTTTGTCAAAAATATGACAACTAATTAACACAAGCACTTTCTTTCCAATATGATGCATATTATTAATTAGCTAATTTTATTGAGTAGCAAAATTATTGCCAATGTAAAATTGAATCACATTCTTTTATAATTTATGCTCGATAATACGTAGAAGTATTCGCTTGATAATGCAACATGCCGTACTCATGCGAATAGAGTAATGAGTTGCTCAAGTGTCGTGGGATATAACTTAGCTAGGCCAATCACATACAAGAAATGTATTCGGAAAAGGTTGTCATTAATCTTGTCATGTAAACTTACAATACCTCAACAAGCAGGTCCGATTTCTTGATCAATATGACAAAATATGCAATAATATCTCGTTACGTTGTGTCTTTTTCAAGTACTACGCGGATACATCTATATTTGTCTTTTATTATTGATGAAGATCGAAGTTAATCAATTGTATTGGTTTATCCCAGTAAATTCACCCAAATTAGAAACATAAATTCGAATGCTACATATCCTGCTCGTTTGTGTAAAAGATTACCTTGGAGCCGTACTAACATTATATTTATCTAATATGTCTTGCTATTGTAAAAGTTGGTTAAATGAATTATATTTAATTGGGTGTAATATGTACGAGGTGGAGAAATTTTTATTAAGATCACGAATAGTATAAGGGTTTCATGATATATAGTACAACATGTCTGTTATCGTAAATTGATCTCAATTAGACAATTGAATTGGAAGGACTCGATTGACTAATAAAATAGTGTGAATAGAACCTAAAATTGAAATTATATATAAAACTATTTTATTTCAAAAAAATTGAATAATACCACGATTGAAACATTAAATCAATCATGGTTCATAAAGACCTGGCTATTCAAATTCATGAATAAATCATAATTGTTTTTCATCTTCTCAATTCAATTTTTGTCTAATCATTCTCTTTGTTTGTAATATATTCTTAATTTATTCCCTTCATATCAAAATTTTAGTGAATCAAATAAGTTATTTTTCTAAACATTTGATAATATTAATAAAGCATCCTGTAAAAGTTAGTATAATTAACCATTTAAGCCTTCGTTCTTAAAATTACAAAAATATCCATTTCAATTGTATAGTATTTAAATATTTTTTAGTTTATATATATATACACACACATATTATGTTGTTATCATGTATTTGAAATGAAAAAATGTCTTGTCAAGATATTTATTGAATTGAATGAATTCATTGAACACGTACTAGTTTAGACATAAAGTGACACACGACTTAATATGCATACACATGTGTGTGTGAGTGCGTGCGTGCGTGTGCGCGTGTGTGTGTGTGGAGATTAGCTATAAAACACATTGCACTCTTACATTTTAAAAATTAAAACATTAATGCCCATCAAATTTCTAAACATTTAAATATTGTCAAGCAGTATATAAATATATATATATATATATATATATATTGTTAGTAGTACAGAAAGGAGGGTAACAAATTGTGGGAAATATATTCGTAATTAATTTTACTAATTAAGAAAATGAAGGATAGAAAAGAAAGAAATACCGTTAGGAAGTCATTGTCGTCGTCTTGGTATAATTATGATCATTGGGATGCAAAATTCTGAACTTTAATCATTATTTTGGCCAACAATTGACGAAGCAACCACTGCACCCCTCCCCCCACTTTATTTTACTTACCACCTCCACTCTTCGTGTCTGCCTCATTATCTTCTCCTTTTTTCTTATTTTTTTAATATTATATATATATATATATATATATATATATATGTTATATACTTAATCACTTAGTGTTGGTTGTACTTTTTGTTAATTAGTCTTGAGCATACGCGAATTACAATTAATCATAATTTGATTGCTGAAGAAATTAATTAGGTATGTGTATTGACGTGGGATGACGACGGCAAAATTGTATCGTATATTAAATAATATGCGTCACAACACGTGGAGTTAATTTGGTGTAGATAATTAATTCTTGGTTTGCGTGAGAAGCAAAGCTCGAAACTAGGGGCTGCCATCGTTGTTGCATCGGTCACATTTCTCACGGCTTAGTTATGATGGACACATCGGCCATGTTTGGGAGAAGATTTTTGTTAGAAATGATGTTCAATTGGAATTACATTAGATTGATTAGTATGTTTAGAAAGAAGTTTTGATGTAATGAATATTATAATTTATTTAAATATTATATATAATAATAATTGGATGATATAATAGCATATAAAAATAACAATTAGGTTTTATAATATAAATAAAAAAAATATGGGTATATTTGTAATATGTATAGGTGTTGATTTCATTGTTAAAAGGTATAATAATTGAAAAATAATTGTTAATTATATACATAAAAGAGCGAAATATTGAATTTGAATTTGGATAATAATTTTGTTGAATAATATGTTTAGTAGTGTGATGTTTAAAATGATGTTTTAGAATTGAAAATTAGCTTTCAAACTTAACCATCAAGTCTCTAATTGGACTGCATAGCACCTAATTTACTACTCTACCTTTATAATAATATCCTCATGCCATTTAAAGTATTATCTCTAAATGGATTTAATATTTTAAGATGCGCAAATAAGCAGAAGTCTTGATTTAAATACATAGCTTATGCATGCATACATACATACATACATACATACATATACATATACATACATATATATATATATATTAAAAATCAATTTATCAATCATATTGGTGCGACCAAAATTAGGAAAACAAGGTTAACGAACTCAAACACTCACAAGAATGTAAAATAAAGATGACACAAGATATATGTGGTTCAACCAATGTAGCTACGCTCATGAGCAAAGAGATGGTGTGTATTTTATTTCTCACTTGGTCTCGTTTGGTTATATAATTCCTCTTTTTATACAAGTATTTTCAAACCATCGTCTTCCACTTTCTATTTACAGCTTTGCATGACTATGCCCACTTTTGACTAGTCGTAATGGCTTCCTACGGTTATCCTTGCAAGAAATGGCTATTGCCTAACTCAAACTGCTTTTGTGTCTGGTTTGAGGACAAGGTTACTAAACCCTACTACGCCCGACTATTCTCATCTCATCTTGGGTGCCTTGACTCATCCTTTTGTCCATTGCCTTCTCTTGATAGGTACGGGTTCGCCTTGTCTAGCTCAAGGTAGGTTTCTCTCGTCTAGCTGAGGATAGTTGACCTGGACCCTTCCTCCATACCTTTCTCTCCCCCTCCCCCCCCCAAAACCCCCCTAGATTGAGGATGTTTACTCAGTTTGGATAAGGTCATCTCACCTTCTACACGGGAATCTAAGAGACACCAATTATTGCAACCTTTCCATTTACGTATCTTCACAATGCAGATCGATTTTGCCTATAAATATTCTTTGTTGGGGACTTCTTTCATTTCAATCTTTAACTTGTTATTTCAGTAGTTCTCACACTATTTGACAATGGCTAGTTCTAGTAGTAACCCTCTAGCTCAATCTACTTCAAACTTGCTAAAGCCTAGATTGGTCCCACGAAGGAGCTGAAAGTGGTGATGAGCCATATTGAAAAGCTGAAGATTAATAATATTAAGGTCACAATTGAAAATATCAAATTGAAGGAGGAAGCGTCAGAGGATCATTCGGGGATTCTAGAGGAAGAGCTGCAATGGGCATGCAAACAGGTTGACAAGTGTCATTGGCTAGGGGTGGAGATGGAAGAGATGTAGTAGAAGTTAGAGCAAGACAATCTGGCCTTTTTGGCTGGTCTGAAGGAATACAAGGAAAGCAATAGTTCCCACCATCATTCTAAAGAACCTAAGATTCAGAGTTTTCTTGAAATGGAGGAAGAGCGTCATGCTTTAGAGCTACTCTTCTAGGCATGCCTTCATGAGTATTTCAACTCAGATGCTACCAAGCTGAATGGGTTAACAACTTTAGGATTGCCTTTTGTTTGGGCTTGTCTAAGTGTGTTAAAGCTCTTTTGGAAAATAGATGCCATCACGTGGCATATTAACCTTTCCAAGCTGTCTTGGAGGGTTGCCTAAGAGAGGCATTCCCCTGATGCCTGGTTGGTGGTGAACCCTCCTTGGCAAGATGACTGACTTACAACCCTGACTGCTTTGCTACCTTTGCTTTGTTATCTATTTGCCCTTCTCCTTTTTTTCCTTTTTCTTTTTCTTTTGTAATGGAACTTTGACTGATGATAAGTAAAAACACATTTTCTACTTGATCTCCATTAGCTTTGTTTCTTCTTAAAGAGAATTGCTAATTTGTAAATATAATATTAAGTAGTTAACAAACACAATAAGTAAGGATAAGTGATGACAAGTCAATTCTACCCATTTTGGTCAATTTCCCTTTCCTTTTTCGAAGAATTCTAACGGAACCCATCTTGGAGATGAGTGTTACTTCAAGGGTATTTCTAGTCTTTAGATCAAGACTTCTAGCTACTTGATTTCCTAATGGTTGCTTACTTTTCTATAGTATGAGTCCTAACCAAATTGTAATCCACGAAATCCCCTAACACTCGATCACTTAGTCATTTGAGTAGCAAAACATTTTAGTTTTTTGCATAGGAATCCCTTTTTTCTTAAGACACTCTTAGTCGTTCATTGTATCTAGCCCTTTCTTAGCACGACTCTTTCTAAACAATTATCTGACTGGGGGTTGTCTTGTGATAACTTTGGTACTTGGCCACTCGGGAGGGCAAGACCTTGGATCTCGCCAGCCTAAGCTCTCCCAACCATATGTTCTACTGCGTATTGTCTTGCAATGAACTTGACACTCAACCACTAGAAGGTTGAAGCCTTGAATAGTGCTAGCTAGAGCTCTCCCAACCACATGCCTGACTGAGTATCTTCTCACAACCAATTTGATAGTCGACAACTCAAAAGGCCAAGACCTTTGGATTGTTCTAGCTGGAGCTCTTCCAGCCATATGCCCGATTAGGTATTATCTTGCAACAAATTTGGTACTCGACCACTCGAAAGGCCGAGACCCTTGGATTCTATTAGCCTAAACTCTCCCAACCATATGTCTGACTAGGTATCATCTTCAATAAATTTGGTACACGGCCACTAAAAAGGCCGAGACCTTTAGATTTTACCAGTGTGCTGAGACTATTAGATTTTGCTAGCCTAAGCTCTTCTAGCCGTATGCTTGACAGAGTATCATTTTGTAACAAATTTAGTATTTGACCACTCGGGAGGCCGAGACCCTTAGATTTTGGTAGCCTAAGCTCCCTCGACCATATCTCTGATTAGGTATCATCTTTTAAGAAATTTGGTACTTGACCACTCAAAAAGTTAAGACCCTTAGATTTTGCTACTATGCTAAACCCTTGAATTTTGATAACCTAAGCTCTCTTAGCTATATGCTCAACTAGGTATCATTTAGCAACAAATTTGGTATTCGGCCACTTAGGATGTCGAGATCTTAGGACTTCGCCTGCTTGAGCTCTCCCAGCCATATGCCTGACTGGGTATCATTTTACTAATAATCTAGTACTCGACCACTCAAGAAGTCGAGACCCTTGGATTTTGCCAGCCTAAGCTCTCCAACCATATGTTCGACTCTTGCAACAAATTTGGTATTTGGTCACTCGAGAGGTTGAGAGCCTTGGAGTTCCTATTACTTCACCTTTTTAGATGCCCATCACTTCCTTCAAAAGTTTTTGGCATCTAGAGGTGTATGTGGTGCAAACCCGTGTCCACGACGTAGCAAGCCCTTAGTATAAGATGCAAGCACTTCATTCATTTCTCCTTCATTTCTCCTACACTTCTCTTTGAAATCTTTCCATACCTAAGAGTCACCAGTGAAGAATCACTTCCCTCCTTGTCAGAAACATCAAAGGTCTTCACCTCTAAGTAAATGGCATCCTTTTTCGGTAGAGATGCTAGACTTTCTTTTTATTCTTCCATAAATTGAGTGTGGAAGAGCTTTTTGAGAAATACTCCATTCTTGAGCACCACAAAATCATCGCCGCTAGTGAAGATGATCCTCCTAACCACCTACTAGACGACTTCATCACAATATTCACTCAACAACTCTATCTAGGATTATCTTTTCCCCTTCATCAATTCATTTCCTCAATCTTTAAACGATATGGAATAAACATATCTCAATTTTCTCTGAAGTCCTTCAATATTTTGTGTAGCTTCTTCATTCTCTATATTGAGTAAGGTTTACTGCTTAGGTAGACTTATTTTGCCATTCTTTGTCAACTCGCTCTCTTGATTTGGCTATGTTCTATCTTAATATGAAGGCGGGGTTCCATTTCATCCAATCTCTCCCTTTCTCTAATAAACAATGAAAGAAGGAATATTTCTTCTTGTGTTGCTCAGGTGGTCAGTATAAGTTTCCTAATAGCTGGGTAAACAAACTTGCAGCCAAATCCAGAGCCCACAAGGAACTTGTCCTTGCCACCATCAAGCGAACTCTCTCCCACCTTAACAGCATATAGATTGAAAGTACTATTATTTTTAAAAGAGGGGTTCTCTTCCATTGCAAATTAACTTCCAATAGGAAGAGTTAAAACATAGTAAAGGTATTTTACCTCTTAAGATCCCTTTTCTACATCCCAATTTAATTAATGTACCTCATTTTCCTAAATTTCACAAATAAACTAGTGATAGCTTGTTTACTTAGGGATTGTGTGGCTACTATACTTGCTGGAAAGAAAAGGAAAGCTCCTGAGGCCTCCAAATGCTCCCCCACTATTGAAGTTACTTAAACTTCTCCTGCTGAGAGCCCTTCTTTGGCTGCTTCTACTTAGAGTGCGACTCATTTTGATGTTAGGGTCTCCTCTGCCCAAGTTGGGTCATTTTCTTCTACAGAACCTCTTGATGTAACACCTTAGCATAGGCAAGGCTCTTATTTGAGCCTCTAAAATCGATTTAGAAATATACCCTATGCCCTAGAGCTCCTCCTGGCCCCCATATTACTGTGCCCAACTCATTCCTCATGGTGAGAATCTCTATCAATTATGATCCCCACTAGGCTTGCAACTTCCTGCTCCGCTCTGTTACCCATCATGACCATGAGATGGTTGCTAATATGCCTAAAGACAACATACGCAGTAGACTCTCAGGAATATACGTTTAAACTCCAACTTTCTAATCCTCTTTTTTGCATCATCAATCCTATTTTTATGTTTTCATGGAAGCTTTGATTTTGGTGAACCATAACCTCACCAAGTAGACCAATTAGATATAGCAAATGGGCTCCGAGAGGCCATCCTTCAAGGTAAAAGGCAAATAGAGAAGCATGTCTATGCCTTGACAGAGAAGAATGAAATCATTATAAGGCGCTTTTGTGACCTAACTCGAGAGTTGGACTTTGTAAAGGGAGAGTTAAGGAATATTTAGGCTCACTCCCCCACAAGCTTGGAAAGGCATGTCGGTCGGCTCTTCAAAATCTCCTTTCCACTATCCAAGGGAAAACTCTCATTAAAGAGCACCTAACCATGTACCGCCAATTTCCCAAGTTTGAGGTGCTTCTGCTGGTAGGGTTGCCATCACATTCTTGGGTGGGTTTGAATATCATCAGGATGAAGCAGAGAGCCAAGTGTTTCTAAAGGAAGGGGTTGACCTTGACTTCATTGACCTAATTGAGGGAACGAAATTATTACAATTTGACAGCATCTTCGAGTCCTCTCACCAAACTCAGACACCAAAAACCTAGGCTCCCAAGCCAACACTTATTGAGATTGCACCTACGAGATATTCCCTTGTAGTGGAAGAAATAGGGGATTTGAAAGGGATGCTAGAGTAAACTTACAGAGATCAACCAACCATCTGCCTAAAGAAAAACCCCAACAGAACCCCCTCCCCCATTTCTCCAATTTCCTGATGTTCTTCGATTTTGTAATTTAACTATTGCTTCATATGGACCACCATTTTGCTAAGAAATGAAATGACTTGTTTGTTTAGAATACTTGACTAGGAATGATACAAAGAGTTATACATAAAATTTCTTTAACATATGGACATTAAACAGCTTAACTAACATACGCCCCTCAAGGTCCTTAAGTTGATCAACTCCTCTTGGTAACTATTCAGCAACCGTGTATCATCCATCTCCGGTGGGATTTAGCTTCCCAACGCCCTTTAATAAGTCTACTCTCTCTAATACTTGAATTCCAAATTTGAATCTTCTAAGGGCAACGTTTCTGTTAAAGGTAGTATCATCACCAACCCTTTATTGATACTTTAACATCCTTAATAAAACCATTTCCCTTCCTCCTTCACCAAATCCAAGTGCTCTTACATACCTTCTTCATTAGACTCCTCAAAGTAAAAGTGCACACATAACAATGTTTGCCTTACTTCATGGAAAAAGACCCTATCGATGCCATAAATCATTCTGAACGGGCTTTTCCCATGGCCAAGTATGGGGTTGTTCTATAAGCCTATCATACTTTCAGGAGCTTCTCAACCCAGGCACCTTGTGTTTGTTTAGGTTCACCTTGTGGCTTCTAACAACAATTCGGTTGGTCACTTCAACTTGGCCATTTGTTTGAAGATCGAACACTAATGTAAATGACTACTTTATCCCTCATCCTTGACACCAACTCATGATCTTCCTCCTAGGAATTACATCGTATTGTTCAAGATTATCTCCTTAGGTAATCCAAAATGGCATATGATATTTTGCGAGAAAAACTTTATCATCGTTGTTTCCGTGATTTTCGCTAATGGTTCAGCTTCTGCCCATTTGTTGAAATAATCTATAGCTACTACTAGGAACTTCCTTTGTTCTAAGGCTTATAGAAAGGGTTCTACTGCGTCCACTCCCCAATGTGTGAAAAGCCATGAGAGAATAGGGACAGGTTGCCTAGCCTTTGTCATAAGGTAAGAAATATTAGGGTGTCTCTAGCAAATATTGCATTTCTAGCAAGAGGGTGTCCTCCCAAGTGATGCACAAAACCTTTCCTGCATCTCTTCCATGACTTGTCGTGCTTCCTCAAGTGCTAAGCACTTCTATAGTGATTGAGAAAATCTCTGATGATACAACATATCCTTAATCAACATGAAGTGGGAAACCTAGATGCGTTACCACTAGGATTTGTTCATCTGGGGTAAACTTAGGGACCGTCGGAATAGCGATTAGGCTTAAGGTTGATAAGCCTAAAGCACCACTACCTTGGCTAACAAATTTGCTCACACTTTATCATTTCTACTAATCTGCCATAACTCGAATCCCTCAAACTTTGTCATTGCCTCTTGTATCACCTCCACATACTTCCTCATCTATTCATCCCTTACTACATTCCCTCCTTGGAATTGTTGGTAGATGAGTTGCGAATCCACATAGGCTAAAACTGCTATAAAGTTGAGCTGGTGGGCTATCCATAACCCTCAAAGGAGAGCCTCATTCTTAGCCTCATTGTTAGATACATTCTCTTTTATTTTAAATTAGCACTCTAGAGTGTCACTTTTGGGGATTACTAATACAATTCCTACCCCGCTGGATTCCTATGTAAAAGATAAATCAACATACAAATTCCACAGCTCAAGCTCCACACACACAGTTATCTCTGCTACAAAGTTTGCCAACACTTGTGCCTTGATAATGGTCCATAGTTGGTAATTGCTATCAAATTCTGCCAACTCCGTGACCCACCACTACCCAAGATTCTTTTCATGGGATAGTTAGTTAAAACAACAATGAGGTAGGCTAGGAAATAAAAGTGTAACCGTCTAGAAGCAACTACAAAAGAAAGTATTAACTTTTTGACCTCAAGGTACCTTATCTTTGGTTCGTGCAACAACTTATTGGTATAATGCACTGGAAACTATTGCTTCTAGGATTCCTAAACAAGAACGGAATTGACGGCCACCTTCCTTAACTCCTGAAAGGCTTGTTAGCACTTCTCATCCCACTTGAACTCCTTCGCCTTCTTTAAAACACTAAAGAATGGCATGGTTTTATTAGAAACCCTAGATATGAAACAATACAACACGACTATTCTAACTGTCAGCTTCTGGACTTGATCACATTAGCCAGAAGAGGTGGCCCTTGCGTTCTTATGACCGAATGGCATGACATTTTAAGAAAACCCAAAACTTCCCAGCTGATTCACCTTTATGCCTTTCTAAGTTAATAAGAAACCCAAATACTTCTCACCTTTTATACCAAAGACACATTTTATTGGGTTCAACTTCAAATTATAGGTCTCCAAGGTGTTGAAGGTCTCCTATAAGTCTTTGATGATCCCCATTCCTTTCTAACTTTACCAACATGTCATCGACATAAACCTCCATGTTCCTTCCAATCTGGAACTTGAACATTTTGTCTACCATCTTTTAGTAGATGGTCCCTACGTTCTTAAGGCTAAATGGAATAACATTATAAGAAAAAGTGCCGAACAAGGTTATAAAGAATACCTTCTTCCTATATTCAAATACCAAACGGATTTAGTGGTAACTTTGGAATGCACCCACCATTTGTTAGCACCTCCATACCCACTATAGCATCTACAAATAGGTCTATGCGGGGTAATGGGCAAAAATCTTTAGGACAAGGCTTATTTAGGTCTTTGAAGTCTATGCACATATGCCATTTTCCTTTGGGTTTTTGGACTATCACCACATTCACCACTCAATTGGGAAACTGTTCTTGCACTTGCTCACCTTTTAATAACTTATGAACTTCTATTTTTGTGATTTTGATCTTATAGGCATTGAAGGATCTCAACTTTTGCTTCACATGCCTCTTTGTTAAGTCCACACTAAGCCTATATTCAGTAACTTCCAAGCTGCCTCTAGTTAGATCCTTAGTTGAGAAAGCAAAAACATAGGTGTGCTCACTCAAAAATGAATAAGATTCTCTATAAGGTAGTTAGGCAATTGAAACCCTATTCGAGTGATTCTTTTAGGGTCTCTTGGCCTCAACTCAATATTAAAGTGTTCTTCTAAATGCTCAGTACTCCCTCTTCCTTTCCCATTAGGACTTTTCACATCACGAGAGGCAAAGTGCTTAATTGAGTCCACATAACATTGCTTAGATGCACCTTGATCACTTTAGATTACCCCAACTCTTCTTTTAGATATGAGGAACTTAACTGCCATATGCACAAGGGAAGCAATAGGTTAGAAAGCAGCTAAGGCCAGCCCCCCGTATATTACATTATAAAAATTGAGTATATTAACCACAGAGAACTGAATTATCTTGATTTAAGTAGCTCCTTCCTTTCCCTATATCACTAGTAGAGAGATTCTCCCTCTAGGTGAAGCTAATTTATCTAGGAATCTATAGAGGGCAGATACATTACCCTCTTAATCCTTATTCTTTAATCCTATCTACCAAAACACCCCTTCTAATAATATATCAGCAGAACTCCCTCCATTAATAAGACACCTCGCAACTCCATAATTAGCTATAGTGGATGTGAGGGGCATTAAGACTCCCTCAAGTCTTCTTCTCTAAAAGTGATCATTGCCCCTGTTGGAGTTATATCAGTGACTCTGAGTAATTTTCTCAGCATACGCCACACTGTGAACAAACTACTTCCTTGCCCTATTCGATAAACCCCCCATATCTCCGCTAGGTATCATATTGATGTGTCCTTTCTAAGGCAGGTCTCGCAAAGGTGGCTAATCAGCCTTCTCCACTTATGGACTGAGGCCCTGTTTGTGGTCTTGTAGAAACTCTCTCAATTATCCTTTCCTAATTAATGCCTCCACTTGCCTCTTCAAATTGCCACACCCTTCGATGGTATGATCGAATTCGTTGTAGATATTACAAACTCACCGTCTAATGGGTTTTGAGGGGGGTCCCTAGATGATCTGGGTTAATGTGGGTAGGTTCACACAGACAACACCAAATTGGTGCAGCCAAGATCAGGAAAACAAGGATATTAAACTTAAACACACATACAAGAATGCAAAATAGAGATAACATAAGATATACGTTGTTCGACCAATATAGCCTATGTCCATGAGCAAAGAGATGGTGTGTATTTTATTTCTCACTTGGTCTTGTTTGGTTATAGAATTCCTTTTTTATACAATTATTTTCAAACCGTTGTCTTCCACTTTTGTTTGCTATTTTGCATGATTATGCTTGTTGTTGACTAGCCATATTGGCTTCCTGTGGTTATCCCTACAAGAAGTGGCTATTGCCTAACTCAAACGACTTTTGCCTTTGGCCTCAAGATGAGGTAACTAAACCATGCTATGCCCAACTACTCTCATCTCATCCTGGGTGTCTTGACTCAACTTTAAGCCTTGTTGCACCCAACTACTCTTATCTCATCCTAGATTCCTTGACTCATCCTCCCTTTCGCTGTCCTTTTTCGATGGGTACGAGTTTCCCTCATCTAGCTCGGGACGGGCGACCTGGACTTTCCTCTGTACCACATTCTATTACTTATATTAATATATCAAACTTAATTAAACAAAAAAAAAAATGTAAAAGGGCCACTGGCTAGAGAATAGCCACATTAGATCGAAGACACAAACTGCATCCTTTTGCTGTTGTTTTTTTTCCCAAAAATTGTTATTCATGAGTAAGAAGTGGGGCAAAAGACAACTACATCAATATGTGTGTGTGTTCAAAATTAAGCAGTAACAAAATATTGAACATGACGACAAATTGATATTAATTATTTTAATTCAAAAATTTGTCTTTTTTTATTTCTTCCTTGGCTTTTTTATGCTCTTAGACGACTCTTGTGAAAGAATAGAGTTGTAGCCTATAACTATCACAACTACAAACTAAATCAAGAGAACTTGGCTTAGAGTCAAAATTGATGTTCAATGAATTTAAGATCATGAATTCAATTGCCATTAGAAGTATCAGTATATGCGTACTTTTATATTAGTTGTTTTCCAACATATAAGAACCATCATAAATTATTAATTGAAGATTGGTCATTATTTTATAACTTTCCTGCGATGTAGTGAGACCTATTCACTTGAAAAAGAAGAACTATTCGTTTTAAAAAATCCGTACAAGCTATAATAAAAACATCTAAATATTAAACAAACCTATAACTTTGTAAAATTTGCTACAATCTCTAGGAACTTAATCCCACTAGCATTCTTTGTAGCACAACTCGAAGAAATTTGCGTGTCCCTCAACACATGTAACTGTAATAACCACGCTATACATCTCAATTTGCAACTCCAATCATTAATCACATCAAATTCTAAGGGTATGTTTGGTTCCTTATTAAGATGGATAGAAAAATTTTAGTGATTTGAGTGAAAAGAAAAAATTATGTTTGATATTAAGATTAGTGTCAGTAAGAAAAGTTATATATATATGTATGTATGTATATGTAAGTATGTATATGTATATTTATATTTAATATGAAATAATAATTGGATGGTGTACTATTATATAAGTTAAGATATAAAAAAATAAATGTAAATAGAAGAATTATAGGAATAAATGTCGAAGTGATTGTGAATATTAAAAAATACTAAGTTAGCTATAAAAGATAATAAATAAAAAATTTAAATTTAAAATTAAATAAAATTTATATGGTAAAATATTTGATTTGAGTGATAATAAATAGTGGTTAACAACAAACCAAACAAAACCCAATACTGCTCAAATCTTGACATCAAGTGTGCATAAATATATGGCACACGTTGCAAGGGACACTTTTTAGGCGCTAAAGTCTGTGAACTTTTTTGTCAATCAACCGAAAAATATTATCATTGAGAAGCTCTTTATCAAACGTAGAAAACGAATGAGAAGAGAATCTGCCAAAAGCAGCTTTAAAAAAAAGTTGATCTAAGAAATTCATAAACTATGTGTATTGTACGTCTTATCACTGCTGGCGATGGTGATTTTATAGCAACAATTGGGACCATTTTAGAAAAAAGGAATACTTACTGTAGCACACCAGAAAAAAGGGAGATGAGATAGTCAAGACATATCCTTACAACAAAAATATCCATAATGTGAACAAAATGTAGAAGTACAGCTTAATTTCTTATAGTTCATACTTCATAAGTTTTGTAATGTAAATACATGAATTAATTGATTTAATTTGATTGGGTTTTATGTAAAGAGTGTATTATTTACATATTTAAGTTAATTTAAATAAATTAAATTCAATGGGAATTATTAATGATCAATTACAATCTTCTGTGTACATATATCATATATAAAAAGATCCCAAAAATTAATGCTTCCATGTTGGTGTCGAGAAGGATATACAGTCCAGAGTAAATGACTGACATAATTGATGGAAAGAACCGGAGATCTCTTGTCAACTAACACCTTTCTTTTGCTGTGTAAAGCACCAAAAGAAATCATCGCTGTATTTGGAAAATATAAATTATATATTACTTTAATTAAAGAATATATTTTTGGTTCAAATTTGGAAATTTCGTTGTTAAAGACCTCCCATTAAAATTTACATTGACATGCAAGAGTTTGTAACATATATTCACGGGATTATGTCATGGAATTTTGATCAAATTAAAAAAAATTGGAACCAAAATCAAATGTAATGTGATTTACATAATTTGTCATCACCAGTATTATAAATTTGTTCAATATACTATTTCTCGACATACTTAGAAACTCTAACAGTTCGTGTATCATTTTCATTTCTCAGAACCTTAGTTTATAATCTGGACTAAGGAGTGTCATATGCAACCTTTGTGGCTATATCATTTTATAAATCCAAATGAAAAGGTCACATATTCAACCTACAATCAATCTAAGTTGAATGTACCATGTGGTATTAATCTATTAGCCTAATTGAAGGAGACGCGCATCTCACTTATTACCCGTTGGGTTGATGAAACTAATCCCTACACTATCCAATTGTTTTTTGTGGCATTACATCACAATATCTCCACACACAATTAACATATTCGAAACAGTTTAAAAATACAAATCAATTGGTACTTGTTCAAATCCTTATTTCTAGATAAAACATTTTAAACCAAAAACATGCCAATTTATGTAAATAAAACAAAAATATTTTCTAGAAATAATTTAAGATAAGTTTCACAAAATATAAAATTTTTAGAAAATAATGTGGAATAGTAAAACATACAAATTTTCCGATAAAATATTTTATTTAAAAAATAGTTGCAAAAATTTGCAAATAACCACTTGCTAATTTTCCACTTACAGGTCCTATGCTCACTAGCTTAGATTTTTTGATTCCCTGTTCAATCAAATGATCATCTATTTAATACTCAATTCAAACAAAATTCTACTCTTTTAGATGCTTACATGTGTGTCCTACATGGCTCGTGTTAATGTCTTTTCAAATTTTTGGTTGCCTATTAACTAAATTTTCTATCTGGGAATTATTACTTAGTATTCCCTACTTTTTGTTAAGCAATGTACAACATTTTAAAGCTTAATTTAGCCTCAAAATCAGACAATTAAGCCTTAAGTATGTAAGAACCACATTTTGCTCAATTTTGTACCTGGTTGGCAATCGCAGAGAGTAGTTTCGAGTCCGCGATGATCTTGCCTGCATCTACGATAATGACTGCAAGGCATTCTGCTTGGTCCTACGCCTAAGCTTTGTGGTCTGCGTACGGTACTTTTTGGTCGATTTTTCTCTCAACTTAATTTCAATTACTAAAACTCATTGCCACAATGATTTTAAAGGTCTTTAGGCCTAATTTCGCAAGTCATATCTATGATAAATCTAACCAATATTGTAAAATTTTTAATAAGTTCAAGACAAGTTTCAAAACTTCACACTTTTTCAATACGTGTTTTTTATAATTTCCTACATCTACATCAACATATTCGCAGACCAATCATATGTAGGCTACCAAAATTCATGTTTTTAGCATAAAAATTTAGTCTTGAAAGTCTCTCTCGTTCAAGAAAATGCAAGAATTCACTAAACCCAATATGTCTTTCTTTTTACACAATTTTGCTTAGGTTTCCTACGCATGATTCAACCAATGTGCTCCCAATATCATGTTCTAATTCAGGTTCATGTGTTGCCTATGATTTATCGTCCTTTTGGAACCCGAATATGTGTGAAATAAATTTGTACAACTATGTATGAATTCTACAAGATTTGGATTGAAAAATTACCATAATTTCTATGCATTTGTCACTCAAAATTCATTTCTTCCTCCTCTTCCTTCTCTTAGATGGCTACTAGATGTTTTTCTAGGGTGGAGAATAAAATTTTTCCTTAGTTTTGAGGTGGGATATTTATATTAGGGTGAAACTAAGCTAATTTTAGAATTTTGGGCCTTCATAATTTTGGCATATGTATTCACACGAATTTCTATGAATTTCCAACCAAATTTTTAGCCACAACCTCCCAATTTAGTCCCCTTTTTTAGCATGGTAAATGGCCCTCATTAATGCACTAATTTTTTATAAAGGCTCTAGCACCCTAATGCACGCATCTCCATCCATACACACCTTAATATTCCTATAAAATTTGAACGCGAATTTTTCAAAATTTTTAAGTCACTATTCAGCTTTAATTCTCCCTAAATTCAGCTTTATTCATCATAGTAAGAAGTCTCTACAAATGTGCCAGTTTTTTATAACATTTAACTAGTATAATTTATGCTTACTCTTTACCTTACATGCATTAATAACTAAGCTAATATATCATATGAATTTCCTGGACCCAAATCAGTCAAAATCTCCCTAATTTACTCCCTTTTATGCATGGCAAGAATTTTCATTAATCCATCAAAATTTGGTAAGGTTTGACTATCATAATGGTGTATATATTGTTTTCCCATGTACACTTAATAATACTCCATCTTATTTACTCAAAAATTAATAATTAAAATTAATATCGTTTTATTATCACCTAAAATTCAGGAGACTACATCATCCCGCCTTATAAAAGGTTTCATTCTCGAAACTTGAACTATCCTATTCCAAAATAGATGAGGGTATCAGTTTCTCATATCTTTTTACCAATGGCATAGTTCTAATCCATTGTACATATTCTTTTTAGTCTAATGCTCATATTGAAAATTCCTTGTAACTTAATATTCCTTATCCCCAATTCATGTCTGTGCTCCAAAAGGATTACTTCCACTAACCTAAATTTTCTTTTGGTGAACTTAGCATGGTTTTTCCTTTTCCTAAGGATTTGTAAGGCTATCTGCAATGTTTTCTCATATTTTTCATTATCCAAGTAAAGCCTAATTTCCCAATTACAGGATACATGAAAGTCACAGGCACTAGTTAATCCAATTAGTAGCACTATGTAATTCATAACACGTAATTCTACTGTTCCTTGGAGTATATCCTTGGCTTTCAATCTTTACTCGTTGGTGATTCAATCTCAATTTAGTCTTAGGGAATAATCTAACTCTCTGCTTTGGTCGAGTAGATCATTTATCCTAGTTAGGGGATATTCATCCTTGATTGTGACCTATTTGAGTTTCTCGCCCCTATACTCAACCTTTATCTTCGAACTTCCCTCTTTATGGTTAGGGCAAGGCCTCCCCACGTGTGCCACTCTAATTTCTTTATCTTTGCACTCTTAGTTCATTTACTCTTGCCAAAGTCATACTTAGTCAATGGCATGCTAAATCTTTCCATTTTTTATGCTACAAGATTACATTCTAGTTAGTACTAAATTTTACCTCTATTAGTAACTTATGGCACACAATTACACAATTATTCAATCTTATGGTACGTACCTTAATAGTTTACGTCTCTTTGGTCAAGTCGTAAGTCCTACTGTCTTGTGCTTTCGAGGTACAAATTCTAAATTTAGTCTAAATCTTGAGGGTTGTAGAGCCTAGGTTCATTTTGATTTTTTGCTTAAAGTAAGAACCTATGCTTATCCCATTTCTTAAGCATTCGCACATGCTCAAGATTGAGAACCTAAGCTCTATCTAAATTTTTGACATCTTACAGCTTAGGATCAAGACCTAGACTCAATCTAATCCTTTGATCAATATCTTAAATACATATAAGGTTGCACCATTCAGACTTCACACTTTATGCCTTGATGATTCAAATTCAAGTGGTCAAAGCACACTTTTCTAGTTTGTTAGCTCTTTCTTTTATCTATGCCCAAAATGCTCAATTAAGTCAATGCTTGATTAATATTACTTATCCTTCATGCTTTATGTGTCTAGAGTCAAAGCTTACACTCAACCTGAATTTTAGATATTGTTCATGCTTCAAGTCAATTTCTGGGTTCCGTTTAACTCCCAGATATTGCATTTGTTGATAGTTAAAGGCCTAGGCTCTTAACTAAATCCTTGTTTAAGGCTTAAGACCTATGTTTGATTTAAATCTTAGACATTGTATTCGTTTAAGATCAAGAACCAATATTTTTTCTAACCCTTTGATTAATATCCCATATATACATGAAATCTCAACCTTTAGACCTTAGGCTTTAGCCTTAATGGTTCGAGTCCCTAAGATCAACGTCTTAGTTTGGATGTCCTTTAGAATCATAACCTCTATCTATGATTCACGTCACAAGGTTAGCCTACATCAATCATTAACCAACTAGTATTCCATATGTACATATACTAGTGGCCCATTATCCTTATAGCTTACGTTTTCATACTTATGGTTAAAGTTAGGTTCAAATCATGTCTTGCAAGTCTAAATGATGTAGTTGTAACCCTAAATCATGTCTTGTGCATCTAAGTTTAGAGTAGCACCTCGTATACCCTTAAAGTCATGATTGTCAAGCCTTATGCACTTTTGTCACACCTCTAAATTGGAGTTGCGACATGGCATACCTACAAACACCCTTAGTAGATACCAAAGTCCAAAATATTAGAACATACAAAACCATCAAATTCTCTTATTGCAAGTAAAGAGAAAGTATATTACATTGTAGCAAAAAAACAAATAATTTATGCTACTATATCACAGTCTAATTCGTGAAGCCAATTTTGAATCCATCCTTTCCTGAGCCTTCCACTATCCCCATGTTTGTTCTTCCATATTGGAGTTCTGTGCAAAAGTAATTTTAGAGAAACGTGAATAACTAATCACTCAGTCTACTTCAAATTCGCAAGAAAATGAACTGTTAAAAATTTCATATGCAAAGTACCACAAATTTGTTCAATGTACTAAATCTTGACATGCCTAGGAACTCAAATAGTTTGTATACCATTATTGTTGATCGGAACCCTAATTTATAATCCTAACTAAAAAGGGTCATGTACAACTTTCGCGGCTACCTTATTTTATAAACCTAAATGAAAAGGTCACGTATTCAACCTATAATCCTAGTTGAGTAGGCCATGTGGTCTCAATATATTATCCTAATTGAGAGAGTCATGTATTTTACTTATTGCCCAATAGGTGAGTAGAACTAGTCCCTACACTATCCTAGTTAGTCCCCATGGCATTACATCACAATATCCCAATATACACAATTAACATTTTCAAAATAGTTTAAGAATACAAATTAGTGGGTACTTGTTCACATCTAAAGTGTTTCTAGATAAAGCATTTTAACCAATAACATGGTAATTTGCATAAATAAAACATAAATGTTTTCTAGAAATAATTCAGAATAAGTTTCACAAAATATAAAATTTGGAAAAAATAATGTGGGATAATTTCAGTAAAACATACAAATATTGAGGGAAAATATTTCATTTAAAAAGGCAGTTGCAAAATCCAGTAGATAGCCACTTACTTATTTTCCATTTGTAGGTCCTAACCCTCACTCACTTCGGTTTCTTGATTCTTTATTCAATCAAATGGTCTTCCACTTAATACTCAATTCAACCAAAATTCTATTCCTTTATATGCTTATGTGTCTTCCTTACATGCCTTGTGTTATTGCCCTTTCAAATTCTCGGTTGCCTATTGATTAAAGTTTTCTATTTGGGAATTATTTAATTAATATTACCTATTTCTTGTTAAGCCCTGTAGAGTATTTTTAAGCTTAGTTTAGCCTCAAAATCAGATAATTAACCCTTCAGTATGTAAGAACCACATTTTCCGTACTTCTGCACCTGGCTCACGACTGGGAAGAGTAGTCCAGCGATCGTGAAGATCCTAGTTGCGCCTACTATAATGATCATGAGGCATTCTGCTCGGTCTTGCTTTACAAGAGCGAAGTGCCACCTTGCACTCACGCAGTGATGTTCCGTGACCGTGACTATGGTTGCGATGCGAGGCCTACATTTGTGTAAGGAAACTCGTCACCACAATGATTTTAAAAGTCTTTAGGACTAATTTTGCAAGTCATATTCATGATAAATCTAACCAATATTATTTCAAGAATTTTTTATCAGATTAGGTCAAGTTTTAGAACTTCGCACACTTTTTCAATATGTAGTTTCTATAATTTTCTACGCCTCCATTGACATATTCATGGACTAATGCATGTGTTGGCTACCCAAATTCATATTTTTAGTGTAAAATTTTAGTCTTGAAAAGTCTCTCCTGTATTATTCAAGAAAACGTAAGAATTCACTAAACTGAATCTATTTTTCCTTATACATGATTTTTGTCCGGGTTTCCTACGCATGATTCGACCAATGTACTTCCAATATCATGTGCTAATTCTTGTTCACGTGTTGCCTATGATTTATCATGCTTTTGGTGCTTAAACATGTGTAAAATAAATTCTTATAACTATGCATGAATTCTATAGAATTTGGACTAAAAGATTATCTTGAACTGCATGCGTTTGGCACTCAAAATTCATTTTTTCCTTCTCTCCTTCTCTTGGATGGCTGGTAGGTGTTTTTCTAGGTTGGAGAATAAATTTTCACCTATGGTATCAGGTGGGATATTTATATTAGAGTGAAATTAAGCCAATTTTGGAATTTTGGCCCTACATAATTTTGGCATAAAAATTCACACGAATTTTTAGCCTCAACCTCCCAATTTTGTCCCTTTTTTAGCATGGTAAATGCTCCTCATTAATGGACTAATTTTTGTTAAAGTTTTCTAGCACTTTAATGCACGCATCTCCATCCATACACACCTTAATATTCCCACACAATTTTCACACGAATTTTCAAAATTTTTTAAGTCAATATTCAACTTTCATTCTCTCTAAATTCAGCTCTATTCATTATGGTAACAAGCCTCAATGAATGTACCAATTTTTGGTAATGTTTAACTAGCATAATTCATGCTTACTCTTTACCATCATATGTTAATATCTAACCCAATATTTCATATGAATTTCCTGGAATTTTTTCAGACCCAAATCAGCTAAAATCTCCCTAACTTACTCCCTCTTACACATGGCAAGGCTCCTTCATTAATCCATCAAAATTTGAGAAGTTTGACTATCACAATGGTATGTATATTACCTTCCATGTACACTTAGTAACACCCCATCTTATTTACACAAAAATTAATAAATACATAGACACTAAATAACGAAAATTAATATATTATTATTATTATTATTATCACCCAAAATTTAGAGTATTACATATTTTATATGAAACTTTTCTTATCAAGATTACTAGTAATAAAAGGATTCTACCAAAAGAAAAAATTGAATCCATGCTCATCTCCTTCTTGAGTTGAGAATAGAGGACAATCCCACCCTAGCTATTGGACTTTTATCCTTGTTGACTTTGACCAAAAGAGCTATTCTTATTCTTTTCCCAGACCCCTGCAGATGTTTTCCAAAATTAATGCTGATTTTCTAGAGATATTTAATAGTTAATTTTGATAAGGATTAATTTTTAAATAATGAAGATATGCAGTTTAACTTTTGTTATTTACGTGATATCAAGGAAAGTGGCGATTTTGAATTTGTGGTAACACACGTTCTAATATAGAAAGTCGCAATATCGGGCTTCATGGAGATATTCAAGCATAATTTTTTGGAGATATTTTCTTTCCAAAAGGCTTATAAATATAGATTACATTGGACTAAACAGTATATCAAAAAGAAGTAGAGTGAATTTTATTGCACCATATTCTCAAGAGAAAAAAAAAAAGTTATTCTTGATGAAAGTTCCAACGAGACCATCCATGCGCACCATACGGCAAGAAGACTATCTTTCTCTTAAGAATATAGTAGAGGAGACTCGCAACCAATGTTTGAATTGAGGCTAATATAGAGTGTTGGTCAAGGCGAGGACAATGGTATCTTGCTGCCTATGAGAGGAACAGTAGAAATGCATAAAAAAGGTTGAGGGTCAAAGGGATTTTGGTTTAGATAAGTGTAATGTAAGTAGGTGATCTAACTTGTGTTTAAATTGTTGTAACACTTGTTATAGTTAGTGTGGCAATTTATGATATGACTCAAATATAATACAAAATTAATAGGTTGGAGTTAAGCCTTTGTGGTCAAAATCGAGTCAAATTAATGAATATATTAAAAATAATTTAATAAATATTTTATTAAATATTTTTTATTTTGGTAATTTTCTTAAGTTATTAATTATATAAATAGAAAACTAATTAAATAAAGTTAATTGCTAAAAGTAAATATGTAAAAACTCAAACCCAAATGTTATGCTGGAATAAATCTTATGTCTACATTCTCAAACTCAATTTTCTATTTTGAATATCAGAATTCAGAGCATCATCTACACTCCGCACCCTCACACAACAAGTTCGACAGCTTGGTTTGGATTGCTTTATTCCTTTTCATTTTCATTTTTTCCTCTTTATTTACCTGATTATATATATTTGTTAAAATTTAAATCTAATAAAATTTAAAATAACAAGAAAATAGAAAATTTTAGACTTTGAGTGCATTTAAAAATACTTTTTGAAGTAATAATATTGAAATCAAAAGAAAAATTGTAATATGTAAAACCCTATTTTGGCCAAAATATTCTATTATCACGAATTGACGAATTAAGTTCAAATGACTTGTAAAATTAACAGGTTGAATTTGGACCAAAAAGATTGAACTGTAAATATAAACGGGTCATAATCAAGTTAACAATTTGCATGTAATACTTATATCTCAGTATGACCTGTCAACCTGACTCGTTACTATCCTTAGTTATAGTGTGATATTTTTGGGTATAGCCCCGTGGAGATAGGAAGTTGATACTTCTGGTGTCTCCTCCTTTATATTTTCATTGCGTGTTCAATTGCATATCACAACATATATATTCCAACGTTTCTTACAGAATATCTTGCAAGAATTATGTACCAACCAACCAACAAATTTTTCTAAGGTTAATTTTTTAAATTAACGTGCTATGCAATAATTGCAACCTCAGTATTTTATGTAAGGAAAAAATAAGCATCTTTGATTTTGTCTTGGCCCGCAGAGTTAGAAATTGTTGCTAATGGTAAATTTTTTTAATCTTCACGGAAAACATGTACAAGCCATTGTGTCATATATAGAGTCCAATTATTCATATTCTATAGTCAATTTGGTAGAGTGAAAGTGAAGCAAATTTCAAAGGAAAAAAAAAAAAAATCATTGCCATGCATTCGTTATCCAATTATTTGGTGATCATTTGAATCACAAGAAAAAGTTTAAGGAAAGGAGCTCGGGTAAAAATCGAACAACATTCAACCAAAATAGTGTCCTGTCTCGTGGTATAAATTAATTTACTATTGGCAATCTCTTATTATTCCGACAAGCAATATATATTTTAGTCAATTTTTTCCAGCTCAAAAAAGAGAAAAGCAGAAATTTTAAATTTAATGTCTCATAATTATTGTAGGGAATGCCAACAGATTATCTCTTTTACACATTTATATATTATACAACTAAGCTTTTGAAAAGGTTTTGTGTCTATTTATTTTGAAATGAAAAGTTAGGTGAACTTTTTTCAATGATGTTGGGAATAGCCACAAGTTTAATCATGATCATATTAAAGGGGTTAAAGTTTCCAAAATATATTTTATATATTTTTTAATAAAAATGGGACCAAATGAAATTAGCAAAGGCCATTAATAGTTGGTCCTCCATTTTTGGACTACCTTTATGCCTAATTGCCTCGACAGTAACCAGGTGATGGACCAGAAACCCATCCTTCAATTAATGGTCCAGCACTAGGGGAACACGTTATTCTTGTACGGGGTAACGATGACGTTTTGGTTTGATAGTATTTGAGATTATGATTTTCTAAATACGAAATTTTAAATTTGAATTCTTTTATCAAATATATGAGGATTTAACTCCTTTGTTCGAGTTTATTTTGTTTCCGTAATTGTTAATTATTCAAGAGAGTATTGCCATTAAAGATGTGTAGTAATTGATCTCAAATTTTGTTTCATATTAACAATAGGCTCTGTTTGATTTTGAATTTCAGTTCTTGTTTTTAAATTTTTTTATTTTAAAAATTATGTAAAAATATCAAAAATATATACATAAAATTTAAAAAATATAATAGTTAAGTGTATATTTTTGTCTTCCAAAATTCCACGACATAATTCATCGCCCATGGACCATATGCTCGTGATTCGCATGTTGAGTAATAATTATTCGCGTTGGATGCAATGACAGTGAATTACACAATAAAGTCACAAAGTTACGAAAATGTAACTGTGCATGCCAATTAAAAATTGATTAAGTCAGATCAAACTAGATCTGGACTAAAAAATTCAGGCCCACAACTAGAAAAATTTTCATCAGACATACATATGTTACAGGGTGGCAGCAGATAACCTCAATCAGGCGATAACATCACCAAACATGTGGGACTTGTTTTTGTTTGGTTTGAACTCTTGATTGGTGAAGAGATCACTCTGGTGGAAAACACCAATGCCAAATTATTTTTTTATCACGTAAAAACATATTCTTGTTTTTGTTTTTTTCCTTCACCAAACCAATAATGTAAAGTTGTGAGGTTGAAGTAAAGCAAAACTTTTTTGGCAAAACGGGGTGGCGTGCCGTCCACGATCTTACCTTATATGCCCTAAACAGCCATACCACTATTTAATAAATGGAACATAATTTGGCGGATGAGAAAACATGTGCAAGAATTATGAGCCATGTGGATTAAAGAATGTTTAAAGAAGGCGATCAGAGAGAGGGCAAGAAAATAGAGAAGAGCATGGTGAAAAACTTTTCATCCATTGCCATCATTTCCGAGAAGACAATATTAGTAATAACCAAATAAATTTATTAGAAAAACATGTATTTATATACAGTAACAATCATGCATTTTATGTCACGCTACTGAAAATGCGACACGTCAGGACCCGCGAGATAAGCATCTCAACAGATACCAAAGTCCAAAAATATCAGAACATGCTGAATCATAAAGTTCATTTATTGCCAGATGATTGTCTAGTACGTCGTGGCAGAAAGCAGAGCACTACTAGTTTATTACAATTTCATTATCTTATTTCCGAAGAAAGTAAAGTAAACCTAATCTATTACAAGTTCATATTTTATTTGCTGAAAAATTAAATAAAATCACTAGAACTTCTAATTCATCTGTCTCTATAATCCCTAAGTGCATTTGCTCTTGCTAGTGTCCACTACAAAAGATGTGAAAAAAAACATGAGCGACGAGCCATCTAGTAAATGAATTCATGTACCTTGTTCTTTTTTAGGATGTGAACAATGAAATATAAATTTTGCACAAACCACATTTTCAAGTAGGAAATAAAATAAAACAATGCGTTCTATATTCGAAATAACATTCATATATCGCATATTTCACATGTTCAATTGCCAACTCATGTGTCACGAACTTCGGGTACTTTTTTTATTAATCAGGATCTTAGTTTACACTTTTAAATAAGGAGGGTCATATGCAATCTGCTATGCCCGTTGTGAATCCTATACTTCAATCCCAAATGGAAAGTATTCCCATCTATACTCCCGATGAGTAGGGTCATGTATCAACTCTATCCATTGTAGGCCCTAATACTTCTACCTTGATTGGATGAGTCTCAATCCATTACTCGATTGGTAAGATCAAACTTGATCCACACTATTGTCGATTACCAGTCATAAGTGGAGTATTCATTTTATTACATGTATCTCATTCGTATCCAACAATTTAGAAATAAGTACTCACATCCATGTTTCAAGAAAGTAAAACATTTTATATTTTTCACATAAAATAATCATGTTAAAAACTTGGCACTCACAATACAGAAACAGTTGTAAAATAATTTAAGCATAGTAGAAATCACATTTTATATTAAAAAGAAATTTTGGAAGACATTATAAAATTGACAAAGTATATCTACTTACCTATTGCTAGTCTTACTGTTCCAAAAGCTTACGGGTTAGTGTTCCTTGAATTCCTATTCATCAAAAAGTCTTGTTCAATTCTTATATTCTCATTTCTTTAATGCATCCTATGTGTCTTAAATTTAATCCCTTAGTTTTCAATTGCCTCTAGATTGGGTTCCTTATTCGGGTTTACTTATATAATTTTCTCCCATGTCTTGTTAAGCTTTATTCTTTGTTTTTCATTCTGTTTAGCCTTAAAAGGTCAAATTTTGGATTTCCAAAGTGAAAAATTAAATTTCTCATGTTTGGGTCCTCCGGCTATGAAAACACGATTCGCAACTGCAAAAAATGGCTATGCACCCGCGTAACGAACAACAACATATTCTGTTGAGCCTCATGTTGGGTAGTCACGACCATGAACAGTCCTCCCATGATTGTGAAACAATCGACCACGGTGTATTCTGTTTTTCTCGCAGCCAGACTCTACACTCATGAGCATGCCTACAAAAACTGCAAAGTCGAACCTCATGACCGCACTGACAGCCGCGATGAGCAATGTCCCGCACCACAATCTCGCTTCACATCCACAGGTCAGCTTCTCACAATGGTGAGATATAGTCTCACAATCGCGAAGCGACGGCAAAATGGGCTCTGCATGTGTATCAAGGCGTTGTTTGGTTCTAGATTTAGCCCTACTCAATTTTAATCCTTCTTTTTGATGGATAAACATGGAAAATAGATTCTAAGGACCTTCTAATCATATTCAAACATGGAAAATCCAATCTTGATGTGTTTCAAAAATTTTCGAATTGAAAATCAAGAGTTTATTAAAGTTTTGCCATGTTTTTTCTATACACTATTTCTACTCATATTTCCTACACAAGGTTTGCCTAGCACAACTCCAGTATCACCATCTATTTTGAACCCTTTTTTTTTTTTTTTCCCTATTATCTACATAATTTTTGGGTCTAAACATGCAAGGTAGGATTACTAAGCCATACACGAATTCTACCAAGTTTTGGATGGAAAACTTACCTTAATCCTACATATACTTGAAGCTTGGTCCTCGCTTGCCTCTAGCCGTCTCTCAAGAACTTTGGGTGGGCTAAAGGCAAGAGAGAAGAGAAAGGGACATCCAAGCTATATATATATATATATTATAGTTTGTGTGTGTGTGTGTGTGTGCTTGTGTTTGTGTTTACATATATGGGTGCAAATATGCTAGTTATGGAAGTTTGGGTTAATTGTGATTTTAGGGAGAATTTCACACGAATTTTCTATGAATTTTTGGACTAAATCATTCTTAGGCCCCCAAATTTGGCTTCCTTGGTCATGATAATTGCCTTCCACAAATATTTCAATTTTTGGTAAGTTTCTTCTTGCACCATTATGCTCATATTCTTTACCATACTTACCTTAACATTTAATGCCATAATTCACACGAAAATAATTACACAAAATCAAGAAGTTATTAGACAAGTCCCTCACTATAATTTCCACCACAATTTTTACAGATATTGTTATTAGGCAACAAAAATTTTGGGGTAATACGTTTTATGTAAAAATTAAATTCTTCACAGTAATTTAGTAAGATGGATAATATACAAATACTTATTTAGCTAAACTTTAATAAAAATAAAAAAAATTATATCATGATTTTTTCCTTTAAATTAAAATATAAAATCACATTAAAAATGAAATTTTATATTTGATATAATATGAGTCATTGTATGTGAAAAAGATAAATAAGTTTGGTATCTTGATAATTAAAATTGAATTAGTAAATGATTAAAAAATAAACGCAAATAGCCATTCAAATTTGAAAAGAAATATGATTAGTTGGTATTAGTTAATTAATTAAGACAACAAAGGTATATTTGGTAAAAGTAAAAGATATCATTATATGGGATGGAAGCTTGATAATATATACTTTATATAGTACAAATACGCGCGTGTTGTGCGTGTGTACATGGTATTATTAAAGAAAAAAAATCTATTTTGGATACATAATATAAAATTACACAATTAATCTTCATTTATATTCTTTCACTTTTCATATTCTATTCTCGTTTCATATTTTTAACTTATTTTAATTTAAGTTTTCTCTCAAATTATCTCTCACATGAATTTCTTTTGATCCCATTTCATTTTTTTTTAAAATATTTTTATACTTTTAAATTTTAAATCATTTTTTTTATTATTTAAAATAAATTGAATTTATAATTTATAAATAATTTTGTAAGTGCACACATAATATGTGCAAATATTATTATTATATGCATAAATGAGATAATGACTGTCCAAGTTTTAAACCATAGTGGAATTTCTTAAATCGATTTTAATTTGAACTAAGCCCAACATTTTTAATTCAAGAAAATAGCCGAATATTTTTAACTTTGCACAACATAATAGTTGTTTAGTTCATAAATTTTGATCATCAATAAAATTTTATATTTGCCTTTCAAATAAATGTTGTTTACTTATTAACTTTGTGATTTTCTCAAATCAAGTCTCATTTGAAAACAAGTCTAGCCCAAGATTAAAATTCAAGAAATTAGCCCAGGACCTTGGATGTTTCTTCTTTTTCTTTTCATATAATAACCTATAGTTTGCTTTTTTTGGTCATGGAATGATGGTATTCGTGCAGTCAATTAATCTTCAATCTGCTAATATATCATGTAACATAATTAATTATAAGAACTCCAAAATATGCACGAGAGTGCCTTTCGCGTCTTCATGTGTGTACAAAAACAAAGACAAATTAATCAAACATTTGACAGTGGAAAAAAAAAGTTCTAAATCGAATTTTATGTAGAATATAATTATTAATCATACATTTGATAATAACTAGCAGTTAAGTCAATTTCAATCCTTGAATTAACTAAATGTAATAAATTTATATATTAACTACATATCTCGAATCTTGGACGGCATTATTCTCATCCCAAAAATAGATCATCAAATAAACAAGAGGGAAAGACAAGGTAAAATTACAATGAAAAAGAAAAAAAATGAAAAACGGATTGCAGTATAGTAGGAGAAATTGGCCTCAATGAGCATACTTCTTGTTTTTTTTATGTTTATTATATTTTACTCTAAAGTTGATACTATAACACTTCCACTTTAGTTACACGTTAGTTTTAGTCTTTGTGAGTTAGCAATTATGTGTCACTATGAGTTATCCAGTTAATCTAAATTAAGCTCATATCATCAAAGACATTTTGTAATCTTTATTTTCCGTATTTAAAGGAGTCAACACTAGTATAAATGTCTTGCACGGGCTGGTGATCAGCATGTAACTATGTCATTACCGATTCCAATGGAAATATCCCTCTAATTTTTGCTGCTCATTCGCTCTATTTTTATGGGCTTCTTGCTTTGAGTTTTTAAATTAGGCACAAGTTCAAATTTATTCTCGAGGCCTCAAATTGTTTATGATCCATGGCCTTAATTAGAATGTCCACATGTTGTGACTCTATGGCAATATAGTCGACAACAATCACTTTATTTTCCACCCGGTCCCTAATAAAGTGATGCTTAATGTCAATTTGCTTGGCCTAACTATGTTCCACTCAGTTCTTTGTGATGTCGACAGTGCTTTGGTTATCAAACACTACCAACTTCTTTTCTTGATTAACATCATAATTTTGCCGCACTTGTTTAATCCACAATAGTTATGCACAACACAAATCTGTTGTAATATACTTTTTTTCGTTTTTGCTATACCAAGGAATAAGAACAGTATCCTCTAATCGTACTTTTCTATCCACAACATTTTCTACCAAATTATCATCAATAAACACCAACAAGTTTAGGTTAGAAGTTTTAGAATACCATAATCCAAATCAACTGTACCTTTGCTGTGACAGATTATCCACTTGGTGGCACTAAGATGGTTCTCCTTTGGTGTTCATTAAAACCAAGCTCGCACTCCAACAATCTAATAAAGATTTGACCTACTAGCAATGAGGCACAGTAGGCTTACAATCATGCTTTTATATTGACTAGGGTCAACTAGTGTTCCAAGTTCATCTTTTGAAAGTCTAGTGTTGATAGAAGTTGGTGTTGCAATATTACAAGAGTTCTCCAATCAAAACATTTTCACTAGATCTTTATTATATTTACTTTGTGAGATAAACTCTCCATCTATCACTTTTCTTTGCTTGCTAGTACAAAAATAAGTTTACTCTCTAGACTCATCACAAATTCACATTTATGAGAGTCACAAATTTTTCCATCAACTCCTGTGAAATTGATCCAAAACTATGTCATGTATTTAAATTTAAGCCACCAGGATATTGGTATTTGAACGTTGTACGAATAAAGTTTTGTCAGCTCCCGCTCTCATATAGTCTTTCTTCATGAGAAATTTGCAAGCCTTTCATAACATGTCATTTGCTTCAATCCATATAATGTCTCTTTCAATTTGTAGACATGGTAAGGGTATTTGGATCCTCAAAACCTTTTTTTTGTTTCATATATACTTCCTCATGTAAGATTACATTTAAAAATTTACTAGTCACATCCATTTTGCAAAATTTAAAGTTGAGGTTGCACATAAAACTATGGGAAACATAGTAACTTCTATCCTTGAAATTAGAGCAATTGTCTCATCAAAATCCAGTCCCTCAACTCAAGTGTACCCTTGAGAAACCACTCTAGCCTTGTTCTACGTGATGTTTGCATGCTCACTAGTTTTATTCTTAAAGATCAATTTGGGTTGGTGGCATTAACATTTTTTGGGCCTCCCTACTAATGTCCAAACATCATTTCAAAGAAATTAGGTAAGTTCCTCTTATGTTGCCACAATTCAATACTCATTATCTGATGCTTCAAATATATTTAGGGCTTTTGGTGGATATAAAACAAGTGTACCTTACCAAATCTCAATATTTCACATGCTCTACTCCTCTAGTCTTCATTGATCAACAACATTTCCAATTATTACCTTAGAAAATTGATTGTTTATCTGTGATTATGGTTTTTGAACATGTTGTAGTGTTCCAACATCATCATTGGAAGTTAGCTTTAACATTTAGACATCATTCTCAGATGGCTAATCAGATGTTCTGACACCATGTATTACAACAGGACTCCAGCTATGACCACCATCTTTCTTATGCTTTTCCTTTTTAGCTGTGTGTTTTCATTTTGAGTTATCATCCTTTTCTATAGGAATTTTGACACTGGTGTCAAAGAAGAGATAGAATATCCCCAGGTTGTAGGAGGACCAATGACAAGAGCTCAAACTAAAAGACTTAAACAAGTTATGTTAATGCATGTGAAAGAGTTCAGCTAGTCCTTTGAACATTTGAAAGAGCTTAAGGATGAAGACAAACTCCCATAGGTGCATTTGGTGTAAACCAAGCTTAAAGACAGCATCAAGATCAATCTCAATAGTAGCCTGATTGATCGCATGTCCATTAGATCAATCTGACTCCCAAGCAATAGCATAAGGGCTAGATCAGTGGTCTTCTATTTTTACGATCACAAGCTAGCTGATCAATCTCATCCAACGTGATCGATATTCCAGCAGCCCAGTAGTTTTCTATTTTTACAATCTAGACAGCTAGATCAACATCTAAATCTATCTCTAATGCGAGAAAGGCCAAAATTAACTAGGAAATTACCTTTTTCAAGATTTCCTTATTTTTAGTAATTTTCATACTAGTTTATAGTTTTTGAGGCTCCTTGAACACTATAAATGGGGCCTTAATTATTTTTTGAATGATCTTGACTCTCTTGGTGTTAAAATACAATTTAACTTTTTTTTTCTAGAAAGCTTGAATGATTCAATTTTCTTGTCTCTAGAAAGATTGAGTGATTCATATCCTGTTTCCTAATCTTATTAAAAAAAAATCCTTCTATTTTGCTAATTCGTGCTAGTTGTTCTCTATTGGTCCTTTTTTTTTTTTTTTTTGATCCTATGAAGTTAAAAGGAAAAAAGGAAAAAGAAACAAGCAGTGAAAGAAAACAAGAAACATATTGCAGAACTTTGCATTGAGAGAAATACGAGAAAAGTTGTGATCTTTGTTTGAAATTTGATACCAAATTGATCCTTGGGTGTTAGAGAATATAAAAAGGTTAAAAAGAATTGAATTGGGAGTGAATTTTTGGGAGTTTACATTAACCAAATTGTGAAAATATGAATGTAGGATTGATTGTGCAAATAGATTAGATTGATCGCGTGTCCCCTTGTCTCATCCCAAGTTGATCATGGTTACCCAATTGATTGTGATTCTCCCCCAGGTCAATTGTGTTTTTTCTGTTGTATTTTGGATTGATTTGTTTGCTTCTAGATCAATTGTGACCTCTGTTTTTTAATTAGGATCGATCTAATTGTGCATGTATTGACCCGTCGTGTCATTTTTTTTACCCAAATTAGTCCTTTTACTTCTGGATTGATTCTAAACTCCTAGTTTTCATCTATTCACACACTTACACATTGAGTAGGGGTACGCCATTTGAATTTTCAAGAATCCTTGGAATTTTATGAGTGGGCGCAAGAAATTAAACTAATGAGTGCATTATTTAAGTGAATCTTTGTGTGATACGTGAGCAAAGATAAAAGTAGAGTGAATTACTACTAGTGAAGTGGGAGGACACCTACACATACTTCACATTTCTATCTTCCTCTATATTACTCACATTTATAAGATGTATGGAGAATCTGTGGTTAGAAACAATACCTTTAACATGAAGTAGCTCATAAATATACTGGCTAGCATTAACTAGCATTTAGAGAATTTGGAGGCTTCACAAGCATCCACATAAGAGAACCTAGCACCTTGAGAAGAGTCAATGCCAAAATGGGACTACCTACGCACCAACTGCCTAGAGGACGGTATGTCAATGATGAAGAATTTGATTATGCTGATGAATTTAGGTTTTGGCAGCCCTAGGATGCCTAACAGACGTAGACGAGATAAGAATGAGGTGGCCCCAAAAGGCATCAAGTTAACTATACTAGCATTCCAAGGTAAGTTTAATCAATATGCTTCATTAGAATAGAAGAGACAGGCGGAGTTGGTGTTTGATTACCACCATTATACTAAGGCATAAAAGGTGAAATTGGCAGTAGTAGAGTTCATTGATTCTAATATCATATGGTGGGATCAAGTATTTATAAGTTGTACAATAAATGGTGAACGCCTTATAGACACTTGGCATGATTTGAATATATTGATGAGAAAAAGATTTGTACTGGGTCATGTTCATAGAAATGTGCATCGTAGGTTACAAACATTAATGTAGAGCAATTGGAGTGTCGAAGATTATTATAAAGAGATGAAAGTGGCATTAATGAGTGACGTGGATGGCCAGCATGATAAAGGGACCCATTAGCAATCCCAGCCGGACAAATAATTAGAGCACGAGCAAAAAGACTGAAGGAAGCCATCAACACCTTAGTGCATAAAATTCAAGAGGGCGTCACACGTGCACATAAATTCAAGGAACTCAAAGAGGAGCGCAGGATGAACATTCTGAGTTGGGCAGAAGACCCGGAGGCATAGGAGCAAAAGGATTAGCCTAATTTTTATTATTTATTTATTATTTATTTCTTCCTGAATTATTTTAATTCTAGGCCCAACCAGAATAAGCTCAATAGGGGAAGTAAGCCCAACTGTAGGTGGGCTAGGGTTGTTGAAACTCTTATAAATTCATTTTCACTGGTCATTTGAGACAGATAGAGTTTTAATCAATTCAAAATTCCTTTTCAAATTCCCTGAAATTGTTCATTCAATTTCTCATGGATTTCAATCCCAAATCAAGTCATTCCGGAGTGGTCCGTGTGATTCGTAACGTATCAATCAGTTTTTAGTGTGCTAATTATGGCCGTTTATATTGAGTTTAATCCAATCCTACCATGTTGGGTTGATGTTCTTCACTCGGTTTGCGTCCCTAGGGTTCTCAAATTCGGGTTCGATTACACCATAGCTATCCTACTATTTCAACGTGATTTTGATCACGTCGGTTTGGTATTAGAGCTAACTTGTGTTGAATTCTAATTCGATACACGATCCGGAGTTTCAAAAAAAAAAGTCAAAATAAAAAATAAAAAAAATTGTCGCCACCGTGACTAGCCAAAACCACAGCCGTAATCCACCGCTGTTTCAACCGATTCACGGCTGCAACCTTCACCAACAGCGCCGCTGCCACAAGCCCATCCCATTCGGCTTTGATCTACCGCTGGAGGAGACGTGATTCGATCGCCGCGACGCTGCAAAAACACGCCGCTCCAACCCAAATTTGCCCCCCATCGCCGTCGCCGCTAAGGGCCTCCCAGGCCTCACCAACGTTTGGGTAGTTGACGTCAACCGCCCCCACGGGCGTACACCGGTGAAAAAAATCAACCGCACCGCCGCCTACGAAGAAGAGAAGGAAAAAAAAAATTCCTGTTGGGCCGAGCAGTAGAGTTAGGCCAAGGAGTTGAGTGGGCTGGAAGCAGGTTTAGGCCAAGGTGCAAATTGGGCCAGACTCAGCTGCAGCCGAAAAAAATGGAAAAACATCCAGTTGGGCCAGAGTTGTAGTTGGGCCGAAAAAAAAAAGGAAGAAGGGATTAAGCCACTAACATCACGGGCCAGGGACTGCTATTGGGCTGGACCACCCGTGCTGATGTGGTAAGGCCGTGTTTGGTTGTAGAAATCCTGTTCCAATTTAAGGGCCTGTTTGGTTGCTGAATTTTTATTTTATTTATTATTATTATTATTATTATTATTAATTATTTAAAAAAAGAGGCCAAAAAAAGGAGCCAAAAAAAAAAGAGAAAGGCCAAAAAAAAAAGAAGAGGAGCCAAAAAAAAGGGGAGAATTTTTTTTTTTTTTGGTTGTGTTTGGACCTATTGTAGATTGAGATACCTGCTTATCTCATATTTTCGTTGTAGCCCCATATCATTCGTACCGAGTGCTTGTATTTTTTTAACGTTACTTGAATTATTAAGGCCACTTTGGAATCACATGAAAAGGGCACGAGAAATTGGAGTTTGTGAGACTTAAATTGAATTTTGTGTGATACACGAATGGAGGTAAGAAACGAGTCTTAGAGAGCCCTTCACCTGAGAGGAGTGAGAATAGTGAGATTGGTGAGGTTACTGGTGAGGACTTTTATTACTAATTATTATCTCTTATCGTTGTTTTTCTTGTAGTTTCAGTTACGTTGGATAGCTAGTCAGTATTCAAGCCAAGGTAATAGCCCTAATGAGACTAAGTTCTTATTTGAATCTCTCACTGGTGAATTAAGGAAGCTTACCAGAGTGTGGAGGGTATGCAAGAAAGAATGATAGATATACAAGACCAATTAGGGCGCGTAGAAGCGTCCCAAGCTGCGACCCTAGAAAGAGACGGGTCATTGCCCAGGCCACCTGGGCGTAGAGGCAATCCCGTGTCAGGCCGAGCTCGGACTCGGGACAAACATGGGCATCATGTTAGGCCTGTGAGGCAAGATCGACATGACTATAAGGAGGAATATGGGTCGAATGAGGACGAGGATATACGCATATGACAACAAGTCCAAGAGACATCGACGGAGGGATAATATGAAAGACGAGGTACCTAAAGGGCTAAAGTTACAACTATCATCCTTCCAGAAGCGATCTGATCTCGACGTCTAACTCGAGTGGGAAAGGAAGGTAGAATTGATTTTTGACTGTCATCACTATTTAGAAAACCAAAAGGTTAAGTTGGCCATAGTGGAGTTCACAGATTATGTGATTATATGGTGGGATCAATTGTGCACTAGTAGGAGGAGAGCTAGAGAGGGGCCGGTGCGTACTTGGACAGAGTTGAAAGAAGCCCTGAGGAAGAGGTTTGTGTCAAGCCATTACCATCGACACCTATATCAGTGATTGCAGACATTGACATAGGGAAATCGGAGTGTGGAAGACTATTATAAGGAGCTTGAGATAGCTCTAATTCAAGCAGATATTGTGGAGGATAGAGAGGTTACTATAGCGCATTTCCTGAGTGGGTTGCACTGGGACATAGCTGACGTAGTGGAATTGCAACATTATGTGGAGTTAGAAGAGATAGTGCAAAAGACAGTTAAGGTAGAGAGGCAATTGAAAAGGAGGGACAGGTTCACATATCAACCCAACACCGTTAGCAGACCCTTCCCCAAAAGAGAAGATAAGGTACATATGACGAGTGCCACGAATGTTAGGACTGCGCCTAAAGTAGAAGCACCTAAGGTGACGGCTCTTGTTCCTTCTAGATCATCTAGCACACAAAGCAAGGATATCTTGTGTTTTAAATGTTAGGGGAGGGAACACATCGCTTTGCAGTGTCCCAACAAAAGAACTATGCTGTTGTCAGAAAATGGAGATATTATGACTGATGAGGAGCATGATAGCAGTGAAGAAATGTTACCACTAAAGGAAGTACCATCCAACGAAGAAAGGCTGTGCGAAGAAAGAGAAATTAATTTGGTGGTAATGAGGGCGTTGAGTGCTCAAGTGAAGGAGAAAATAAACGAGGCTCAAAGAGAAAATATATTCCATGCTCGCTGCCTGATTAATGGGAAGACCTGTAGTTTGATAGTAGATAGAGGAAGCTGTATGAATGTGGCGAGTACGACGTTAGTTGAGAGGTTGGCCTTGCCAATGAAGGATCATCCTAGGCCATACAAGTTACAATGACTTAATAATAGTGGCGAGGTTAAGGTAGTAAAGCAGGTGTTGATGAGCTTCAAAATAGGTTCGTACGAGGCAAGTGACATAGTACCTATGCAGGCCTGTCACATTCTACTTGGCAGACCGTGGCAATTTGATTGACAGGTGATATATAACGGACTGACTAACCGGTACTCCTTCTTATTCCATGGAAAGAAGATTACATAAGTCCCCTTGACTTCGAAGCAAGTATACGAGGATCAGTCGTACATGCAGAGGCAATTTGAGTTGGAATTGGAAAGAAAAAAAAAAGAAATGAGGGATTAAAAGGGAAAGAACAAAAGAAATATGAGGGAGGAAAGGAAAAGAAAGAATGTATGATAGCAACTATGAGGGATGTGAGGTTGGCGTTGAGTGCCAAGAGGTCCCTTGTGTTGTTGATGTATAAAGAATCATACTATATATCTAATGATATCAAATCCTCCCCCCCCCCCTGTTATAATGTCTATTTTGCAGGAGTATGCTGACATATTCCCATAGGAGGTCCCCAGGGGGATGTCGCTGATTTGAGGGATAGAGCACCAGATAGATTTTGTCCTAGGGTATCCATACCCAACAAGCTAGCATACCGAACTAACCTCGAGGAAACCCGAGAGGTCCAGAGACAAGTGGAGGAGTTGATGAGTAAAGGTTGGGTTCGAAAGAGTATGAGTCCGTGTGCCGTTCCCGTGCTACTCGTGCTAAAGAAAGACAGATAGTGGCGCATGTGCGTAGATTATAGAGCTCTTAATGCTGTCACGGTAAAGTATCGTCACCCCATACCCCGTTTAGACAATTTACTTAACGAATTACATGGTGCTACTATATTTTCTAAAATAGATCTCAAGAGTGGGTATCATCAAATTAGAGTGCGTGAGGGTGATAAATGGAAAACAGTGTTTAAAACAAAATTTGGATTATATGAATGGCTTGTAATGCCGTTTGGACTTACTAATGCTCCTAGTACATTCATGCGTCTAATGAACCATGTTATGCGTGCATTCATTAGAAAATTCGTTGTAATATATTTTGATGACATACTAGTGTATAGCCGCATAATCACTGAGCATGTTGAGCACATACGCAGCGTGCTTGAAGTTTTACGACGAGAAAAGCTATATGCTAATATTAAGAAATGCACTTTTTGTACTAACCACTGTGTCTTCTTAGGATTTGTTATTAGTGCACAAGGAATACAGGTGGATGAAAATAAGGTGAAGGTCATATAAGAATGGCCAACCCCGACGTCAATATCTGAGTAAGAAGTTTCCACGGGTCAGTTGGCTTCTACAGGCATTTCGTGCATGATTTCAGCACCATTGCTGCTCCACTTACCACTATAATTAAAAAGAATGAGAAGTTCAAGTGGGGAGAAGCCCAACAACGGGCGTTTGACACCTTGAAACATAAACTCAGACATGCTCCTTTACTTTCTTTACCAGATTTTAATAAAGCCTTTGAAATTAAGTGTGATGCTTCTGGTGTAGGTATTAGAGCAGATGCAAAAAAGGAAGCCCGTCGCATACTTCAGTGAAAATGTTAATGGAGCAGCGCTGAATTACTCTACATATGATAAGGAGTTGTACTCTTTGGTGCGGGCCTTGGAAACATGGTAGCATTACTTAAGGCCAAAGGAGTTTTTGTTATTCACACTGACAACGATGCCAAGTGGATGTTGTTTATTGACACCTTCCTTATGTCATCAAGTACAAGAAAGGTATGGAAAATATAGTTGCTGATGCATTATCCCGTGGTATAATTTGCTGAACACGCTAGGCACAAGATTACTAAGGTTTGAGCATATTAAAAAACTTTACCAAAACGACCATGACTTCGGTCAAGCCTTTGCGCTTACTAAAAAATGCTCTTATGACAAATATTTTAGGCATGAAGGCTATCTATTCCATATTAATAGATTATGCATTCCACGGTGTTCTCTACGAGAATTGCTTATCTGAGAAGCTCACTGTGGAGGGCTAATGGGACACTTCAGTGTCACCAAGACGGTGTTAATTTTGCAGGACCACTTCTATTGGCCAGGACTAAAAGGGGACAGGGAGCAGATCGTAGAAAGGTGCATACGGTGTAAAGAAGTAAAGTCCCGCAACCAACTCCATGGTATGTATCACCCTCTGCCTGTTCCAAATACCCCTTGGACTGATATATCTATGGATTTTGTTTTGGGATTACCTAGGTCTAAAAATGGTAGAGATGTCGTCTTTGTTGTTGTAGATAGATTTTCTAAGATGGCTCACTTTATTGCATGCCATAAGACTAATAACGCGTTGCACATAGCCAACTTGTTTTTCAAAGAGGTGGTCCGTCTGCGTGGCGTGCCCAAAACTATAGTGTCAGATCGTGATGTTAAATTTTTAAGTTATTTCTGGACAACACTATGGGCTAAATTGGGAACTGAACTATTATTTTCTACAACCTATCACCCTCAAACCGATGCACAAACTGAAGTCGTTAAAGGACACTCACTGCATTATTGTGTGCTGTTATTAAGAAAAACATTAAAAGTGGGGAAGAAAGCTTACCGCATGCATAATTTGCTTATAATCGAGCTGTTCATTCTGCTACTAACATGTCCCCATTTGAAGTTGTATATGGTTTTAATCCACTAACACCTTTAGATTTGTTGCCATTACCTGGCAATAAGCATTTGAGTTTAGAAGGTAGGAAGCGAGCCAAGTATGTGAATTGGATGCATGAGCATGTCCGACAAAACATCAAGAAAAAGAACAACAATACGCTTAACAAGCAAACAGGGGCAGAAAGCAGGTAGTGTTTGAGCCCGGAGATTAGGTGTGGGTTCATATGCGAAAAGAGAGGTTCCCCAAGCAGCGGAAGTCTAAACTTATGCCTCGAGGGGATTGACCATTCAGAGTTTTAGAAAAAATCAACGATAACACTTACAGATCAGAGCTACCAAGTGAGTTCGGAGTCAGTGCAACTTTTAATGTTTCTGACCTAAGCTTATTTGATGCAGGTGATGAGCTGACTACCGAATTAAGGTCAATTCCTTCTTAAGAGGAGGGGAATGATGTGGACGTCCAACATGATAAAGGGAACCCCTTAGCAATCACAGTTGGACCAATAACTAGGGCACGAGCAAAAAGACTAAAAGAAGCCATCAACGCCTTGGTGCATGAAATTCGAGAAGACGTTACACGTAGACATAAATTCGAGGAATTCAAAGAGGAGCACAGGGTGAACATTCTGAGCTGGGCAGAAGACTCGGAGGCATAAGAGCAAAAGGATTAGCCTAATTTTTATTATTTATTTATTATTTATTATTTATTATTTATTTCTTCCCGAATTATTTTAATTCTGGGCCCAGCCAAAATAAGCCCAATAGGGGAAGTAAGCCCAACTGTAGGTGGGTTAGGGTTGTTGAAACTCTTATAAATTCATTTTTACCAGTCATTTGAGACAGACAGAGTTTTAATCAATTCAAAATTCCTTTTCAAATTTCCTAAAATTGTTCATTCAATTTCTCGTGGATTTCAATCCCAAATCGAGTCATTCTAGAGTAGTCTGTGTGATTCGTAATGTATCAATTAGTGTTCGGTGTGCTAATTGTGGCCGTTTATATCGAGTTTAATCTAATTCTACCACGTTGGATTGGTGTTCTTGCTCGGTTCACGTCCCTAGAATTCTCAAATTCAAGTTCGATTACACCATTGCTATCCTGCTGTTTCGACATGATTCTGATCGTGTCAATGAGGGCCGATGTAATAGAGGATAGGAAGGCAACCATGGCTAAGTTCATGGGAGGTTAACTCGAGAGTTGCAAATATACTAGAGTTGTATTACTATGTGGATATAGAGGACTTGGTGGAGTGAGTCATCAAGGTTCAAAAACAAATGAAGAGGAGGGGTAGGCAGCAACAGCCACCACATGTAGCCTCATGACCATCTGCTCGATGAGTAGACAAGCCATAAGCCACTTTAAGCTGAAGGTTGCGCTAAATGCTGATGCATCTAAGGCACAAAATGTGAATGCTAGTACTACTACTACACGTAATTTAGATATTATGTATTTTAAGTGCTAAGGGAGAGGTCATATTTCTACCCAATGTCTGAATAGGTGAACTATGATATTGACAAAAAAAAGGAGAGATAGTAATAGATGAAGATAAGGGCAGTAGTGGAGATGAAATGCCACCCTTAGAGGAGGTACCATCTAAAGAGGATGAAGGAATCTACAAGGAACGAGTAATGTGACTTTAGTGGTGATGTGGACGTTTAGTGTATAGGTAAAGGAAGAAAGCTTTAAAGAACAACGAGAAAACATCTTCCACGCAAGCTGTAGATATCATAGATGGTGGAAGTTATACAAATGTAAATAGTACAATGTTATTGGAGAGACTTTCACTACCATATGGAAATCATGTGGGGCCTTACAAGCTACGATAGTTAAATAATAGTGGAGAAGTGAAGGTTACAAAGCAAGTCTTGGTATAGTTTGAGATTGGTAAGTATAAGGATAATGTGTTATGTTTGTGGTACCTATGCAAACAAGTCATGTTTTTTTAGGTAGGCCATGGGAAATTGATAATGATGTTGTGTTTCATGGAAAGTCAAACAGGTCCATCTTCTATCATAATGACTGAAAGGTGATGCTAGTACCACTTACACTAAAGTCGGTGCAAGAAGATCAGTACCATTTGCAACAGCAATACAAGTTAGATATAGAGAGGAAAAAGAAGACAAAAGAAAGTGAAAAAGAGTTAGAGAGGGTACAAGTGGATAAGAAGAGAAGGAAGAACGAAAAAATGAGAGGAAAGAAAGGGAAGGAAAGGAATGTATGTTAACAAGAGCGAGGGATGTGAGGACAGCTATAGGGAGTGAGCAGAGAGTTGTGTTACTTTTGTATAAGGAATTCTATTATTTATCAAAAGAGATCACATCTTCCTTTCTTGAAATTATTGTGTTTGTTTTATAGGATTTCCAAGATATGATACCAAAAGAGCTACCTAGTAGGTTGTCACCGATTAAGAGGATTGAACATCAAATTGACTTTGTGCCAGGAGTCCAAATCATTCAGAATATCGAACGAATCCGAATAAGACTAAGGAGATCCAAAGGTAATTGGAGAAGTTGATGAGTAAAGGATGAGTCCGAAAAAGCGTAAGTCCCTGCATAGTTCCAATGTTACTTTTGCTGTAGAAAGATGCGTCTTGGAGGATGTGTCGTAATTATAGAGCAATAAACATGATAATGATAAAGTATCACCATTTTATTTCTAGGTTAAATGATATGCTTGATGAACTATAAGGAACTAATGTGTTTTTACAAACTGATCTCAAAATGGTTATCATCAAATACGTATGAAGGAGGGAGACAGGTGGAAAACGATTTTTAAAATAAAATATAGATTATATGAATGGTTGGTTATGCCATTTGGTTTAAAAAATGCACCAGGTACATTCATGATATTTATGAATCAAGTTTTTATATGCTTTCATAGGTAGATTTGTAGTGGTGTACTTTGATGATATCCTTATGTACAATAAGTCTATTGATGAGCATCTATACACCTTAGGGAAATCTTTGAGGCTTTGCGCAAAGAATAGTTATATACTAACCCTAAGAAGTGTACATTTTATGTAGACCATTTCATGTTTTTTGGCTATGTTGTAAGTGCATAGGGTATCCAAGTAGATATACGAGAATAGCCAATTCTCAAGAGTGTGTCTAAATTAATGAGTTTTCATGGGCTTACAAGTTTTTATAGGATGTTTTTATGGAACTTTAGCATAATCAAAGTGCCATTAACTGCGATAATCAAAAAGAATGAGAAATTCTAGTGAAGAGAAACTCAACAAAGGGAATAACTTAAGGATAAACTTACGCATGCTCCCATGTTATCTTTACCTAATTTTTCTAAAACTTTTAAGCTTGAGTGTGAGGCTTCAAGTATAGGAATTGGGGCCTTACTGATGTAAGAGAGGAGGCCAATTTTATATTTTAGTGAAAACCTTAATGGAGCTAAATTGAACTATCCAATCTATGATAAGGAGCTGTACGTATTAGTGAAGGCACTAAATACTTGGAAGTATTACTTGCGACCTAAGGAGTTTTTCATTCATACAGATCATGAGTCCTTGAAGAACATCAAAAGCTAAGGTAAGTTGAGTTATAGACATGTTAAATGGGTATCCTTTATTGATACTCCATATGTGATTAAATATAAAAAAAGGGTAGAGAATGTGGTAACAAATGCATTGTCAAGGAAATGTATGTGAATGATGAGGATTTTAAACTTGTGCATGAATTAACTGAAGAAGGAGTACATGACAAGTATTATCAACATGATGGGTGCTTATTTTATGTAGATAGGTTGTGCATTCCATGGTGTTTCTTGGACAATTACTAATCCAAGAGGCTTTTGATAGAAGCCTAATGGGACACTACAGTATCACCAAAATATTTTCTATTTTACAAGAACATTTCTTTTAGCCATGCTTGTGAAGAGACGTATAATGGATAATTGATAGATGCATTAAGTGTATGGCAGCTAAGTCAAGAGTTCAACCACATGGGCTATACACACCATTGCTATTCGAATATGCCATGGATGGATATTTTGACGGACTTTATGCTAGACTTGTTGTGTACTCAACAGGGAAGGATAGCGTATTTATGATTGTTGATCAATTTTCTAAAATGACAAATTCCATTCCATGTAATAAAACCAATGACACCATGCATATAGTGAATTTGTTTTTCAAAAAGGTAGTTAGGTTGCATTGTGTGCTAAGGACAATAGTGTCGAACAGAGATGTTAAATTTTTAAGTTATTTCTAGAGGACATTATGGTTTAAGTTAGACATGAAGTTGTTATTTTTTACCACAAGTCATCCACAGATTGATGATTAAACAGAGGTAGTAAATAAGACTTTAATTACTCTATTCATGCATTGATTAAGAGAAATATAAAAAATTTGGAAGAATGTTTACCACATGTCAAATTTACTTACAATAGGAGTGGGCACTCTATCACACAAATGTAACCATTTAAGATTGCTTATGGGTTTCAATCTTTCAAGATAAAGCATTTGCTCCTAAAAACAAGAAAATATTGAACTTTGAGTTTCTTATCATTTCATGTCTAGAAGGGAGTACTTTTAATTGTAGGTTGGAGATAGACTTAATTAGACATATCTCATGTTGCATTCACTACTTTAGCCCTCCGTTTAAGTTTATTCCCTTTATACAAATCATCAAATGAGCCATTTCTTTAATGGCCCTATTTTTTCTTTCCATAACAACATTTTGGAGAGAAAAAATGGTGAGCCATTCTATTTTCTTCATAGAATTTATCAAACTTCTAGTTCTTAAATTGATGAGCATAATCACTTTGAATCTTAGAAACCTCTCTTTTGGGACCTTCATTCTTAAACAAAAATTCTAGACATAGTCTTTTAAGGCATTGAAGGTCTCTGATTTTTCTATTCAAAAGTCGACTCAAGTGTAGAATAAGCGATCATCTACACAAATGAAGATGAATATCCTATATCCCATGCTTGTAACTTCAAGACACCTCATAGAATCTATGTCAAGGAGAGTACTTTAGAGGTGCGCAAGTGTCACGACACTAGGAATGACTTTCTATATTGCTTTTTTTGGCATGAACTACTTACAACCCTTTTCTTTCCCTTTAGGACAGGTATTCATCTAATCACCCAAACTCTGAAAATATTAAAGAGTTTTGATAGTTCAGATGCCCTAGCTATTTGTGCCAAATTTTATTTTCAATTGCTTATGTTCTAGACATTTCACAGCATCATTTAGCAGATAATAGTTATGAGATGATTTCCTTAGCAATACTTGATTGTTGCCTTCATCATACAAGTAGCATTCATCCTCTATAAATTTGGCATAAGCGCTTTGGTAACACAATTAGCTAATGCTAAGAAGATGACCTTTTCACCCTTCAACGTGAAGTATTCCTTAACTTCAGCATCCCTTCAACGTGTTAATCCCTTTTCCAATGACTCTTCCCCTTTGGCCATCTATAGAAGTTAAAAAACCTCTAGTGAAGCTCTTATAATTGGTCAACTTTACCTAATCTCTAGTCATATGTCTCAAGTAGTAGTTGACAAAGTCCCACATGTTGTAATAGGCCAACACTGATGTGTCTATTATGTAACATTTTAGGTCAAATTTTTTGACACATGCCTTTTCATATCGCCTTTTGCTACAAATCTTAATTAGATCAATGTTTTCCCATTCATAAATCCACTATGAATGAAAACATTTCAAGAGTATGTCTAGGTTTATAACAATATTAAAGAAATACTTATGCTTCTAGATTTGGTTTCGATTCTTCAATTATGGTGTTGTAACATTAGTTGCAATAAACTTTCTAGATTCTCTTGGAAGTTAATTAGCTAGTGCCAGGTTGATCACTGAAATTGATGCCAAGTTATTTCTTTTGATGTTTTTTATATATTTATGAGATCATTAACCTTTACTTGACCAATGTTCCATTTTTCAAATGTCTGTTAGGCATGCTTGGCTTCTACAAAGGCTTCTTAATGGAACTTTGTCACCATGATGCTTTCTTCTTGGAGCTCTTCTTTTTCCTTTCAAAGAAGTTCCATTTCCACTTTCAAAACTTTATTCTCATTTCATAGCAATAGTATCTTTTCATCCATGAGTTTATAGGTTGACATAAGCTCTCCATTTGTGAGTTCAATGTCACAGTTACTACAACAGTTAGATAGTACATCAAAAGTTGCAATATCGAGGACAATACCCTTGTTTGTTGTTCGAGCACTATTGAAATCACATGATTATTAGTTTGTTCATCTTTTTCTAACTACTCAAAGTTGTCCTCGCTCAAGGTTGTTATAATTTCCATTGTTCTTCTTGCTATTTACAAATGCGAAGATGTGTCCATATCCACCATACTTATGATATGAACCCTTGTCTTTTGATTATCAATTTTTAAATTCCATCCTAAAATTTTTATTTCTATCATTATCTACTACTCTTTTGAAGGCATTCCCAATTCCATTGAAAGGTCCTTCCTATTCTCTCTCTTCATCAACTTCTCTAGTTTTTCAACTACCATGACAACATCATTATCAATATTACAACACTCCTCATCTAGAATGTTTTGTTCAATAAAGCCAACTCATACCTTTTCGATTATACCATGTTTATTCCAAAGGTTTGTAGTGAGCCCATTCATTCATCCAATTTCATATTCTCAACATCTTGAGCTTCCTCAATAGCTACCACATTAGCTAAAAACTTTTCAGGATGCAAACACCTGGTTTATCAAACTATCTTTACTTCTAAATTCTGTTTCCCAAGTTGATAGACATGGATAGCCGTTTCATGAAGCCTCCCGTTAAAAATAGTGATTGTCTCATCCTCTCCTATCCTTAAGTTCTTGAAAGCATTTGAAATTTAGATATTCTCACTACTATTACCTTCATGAATGTTTTGAAAAATATCCTATCCTTCCTTTGTTGTTTTGCATATCCAAATTAGTATGAGTTGCTCTTTGTCTGATTCCATAAATATAGAGTTTATTTCCTTTGAGTTGTCAAGAGCTGTCTTTTTTATCAGCAATCCAGTCTTTCACTTCTTTGACTCCATCCATCTTGAAGTTGGAACACCACCACAAACACACGAAAGTAGTAAACAAGATAAAATCAAATACACAATGTTCTTATGAAGTTAGGAGTCTGATTTTTATATCTATGGAGCACTTTCCCAGCTCAGTCAATCCACTATCAAAATCAAACAAGATTACATCAACTCATGTATGAGACTCTTACATCTCGCACTCTTCATCTTAGTCAAATACTCTCTTGACTTCAACTTGTCGGTACAACTACAACAACCCAACTTGTGTTTAATGCCTGTGTCAAACTATGCTTTAGTCCCAACCTCACGTTGACATAAGTGTATATCACACAAGGTCTTGATATCAAAATATCAAGACAAGTACAAACAAATGAGTGTTTCACTCTACTTAGCTCACTCAACTCTAATGGAAGGTGCACCCTACACCTTATACAGCTCTTAAATATTTATGGATGTCACACATCAGCTGATCCTAAAACATAGGCTACAAACCTCATCACAAATATTTGCTCCAAATCTGCTTCTAACTCTATCTATGACATCCGACTGGTATAGCAACACAAGGCCAACTTTTCATTTTGCAACAGGATTCCTTTCCAAATTTGCTTCATCCACTTCTATATTCTAGGCATCCATATTTTCAATCTAAGTCTTATAGATCTTGATCAATGTCTAACTTAGTAGTTAAAATTTTCCATTTTTTCATAGGCTTCTTTGTTCAAGAAAATAAATCCATCATTCAAATCTCAACAATCTTAATAAAAATTGCATGGGTGATTCCAACTCAATTTGTATCTCATAATGCCAATTTAACATTCCATAATGCCAATGCCAATAGTTTCATTATTGACCATCCAATTTGGTTTCACCGACCCAACAAGACCATTATATTTCCAATGCATGAAGATTCCAACTATTTTTATTTATTATTTTTCTTTAACTCTTATGGAGTGTATTATGTTGAAGTTTATTATTCTAAATGATAATATTTCTTGCAAAGTCAAGCAATTGGGATCCCTGACTTCGCAAATCCCACAAGGTTTGAAAATTTTATTGTATATGCATAATTTTGGTGTCGAATAATGTGCAACTGCATTAAATTTTTAGAGCATGTATTTATTTATGTTTTCAATCAAATTATTACTCTTCTCCTTTTAATTGAGAGATTGTTGAAAATAATGTTTATTTATTTTAGATGGTTGTTGAAATATGAGAAATGACTGAAGGAGGTGTGGAGTTATAGCTTAGAGCATGTAGGCACTTTGTATATTCTCTTGAGGTCTTTTTGTACGCTCTTGGTGTAAAGGGTTTTTGTAAAAAAATATTGTAATTGCTAGGCTTGTTGTCTTCACACTGAACTTAAAATTAAACTTAATTTTTCATCCTTTACTCTCCTTAATTGATAGGTTATGATCATACGTTACAGAGAATAAATGAAAGAAGTACAAAAATTCCACCTATTAAGTTATCCTAACTTCACAAGGGACAACTTTTGCAAGAACATTTATGTATTATAATAATTAACCAATTATTCATATATTACACCAACCAACAGTTCTATAGTTTTTGATTAAATTATTTTATGCATAATTAAGTTGGGTGTGAAAAAATGCTTAATTCAAGTTTTACTTATGAGTTTGATTTTGGGGCAGTGTTAAGGATTTAATTTACACTAATTATGGAGACCAATATCTAATATAATCTAATTTACTAATATTATAAGGTATGGATTTTTGGATAATAAGTGTACTTATTAGTTCATATATAATATGACATCATGTTGATGTGAAATATAATATAGTGAATCACTTTAATGTGATTAAAATACCAGCAAAAGTGAATTAGATAGGTAGCGTGATAGGGCAGTAATTGAATCGATTGATACATCAAAAACCTATCTAAGAATCACTTGTAATTGAATCAATTTGAGATTGATTCACAAGAACTTGGAATCCCTCAACAAATTGAGGAAAATTAAGAGAAAATTCTATTAAATATTCGACTTAAAATCCAAATAAAAAAAACTCTTGTAAACATTAAAAAAAAAGATATTTAAATGAAAATATGTAATAAAACTTAGTAAAACCTAGCCCATAGAAATAGTAAATGTATAAAGGCCGAAAGCCCAATAAACTACCCCACGTCATGTCATCCCCCCTCCTTCTAAGGAAAATTGTCCTTAGTTTTTGAACACTTGAATCAAACATAAGCTTGTGGAACTTTTTTGGCCTCTCATAGTCTTAGAAAGCCAAAAATGCACATATTCTAGTTAATTATGATAGTGACTCAAGTCCAAACTCTACATGATGCATATCAAGTCATCATTTTTGTCCTTCATCATGTGAATACTATTCATCTAATACATACTTCAAATCCTGATTAGATATTTCACTAAAAAGAATATGTGACATATAAGAACATTTCCTCTTCTACATCAATAATGAAAATTTTCCATCAACACAATCCTCACTTTCTCCTCCTAGGTTTTTCCTCTCTTCATTTCCTTCCTTTTTTTCCCTTTCCATTTTTTCCCTCTCATCCTCCCACTTCTTTTGCATGTGTGATTAGTCCTCTCAAGCTAAGGATGATGACAATGGTAAAAGTGTGATGTGGCAACCCCTAAATAGAAAAGAATACCTATTTGTGGCCGCATCATAACTAACACATTGTTCATCTGGCGTGGCTTCTCAAGTAGTATGTGACTAGTGTTCGTCAAGATCACATTGCACATGGCCTCATCCATGTAGCTACCAAAGACGTGATATGATCTAGTTTATTGGGCTTAGGCTTCCGTGCATTTACTATTTTTATGGGCTAAATTTTAAAATAAATTTTTGTATAAATATTTTTTTTGTGTTTACAAGATGTTTTTTCTTTTTAACTTTTCAGTTTGAGACATTTAATAGAATTTTCTCTTGATTTCCTTAAATTTTTCAAGTGTATTCAAGGGTTTTTTTGGATCAAATTCGATACAATTCAATTCAATTAAAAGTGATTCTTATTTGATTTGTGATGTATTAATCGACCATGATGTATCAATTGTAATTAATTTACCACTCTACCTATCCAGTTTTGCTTTTTTTTCGTAGCTCTAATTATGTTAGTTGGCGTCATAGCCTACAATATCAAATTTTTCAATCTAATAATGCTCTGAGTCTTGATTCTTGAAAAAGAAGTTTTAAAAAAAGTGAAAAAAATTGAAGAAGATTGAGTGGGTGAGATGTGTGCGCGCACGTGCGCACACACTTTTAGGATGTCAAATAACCAAGGAGCAATAAATTAAGTAGCACTAGGTGTAGAAAACCACTTTATAGATTCAAAGTTTATGTTCAAGGGAGTAGCTGGAGAGTTTAAGGGGGTTTCTATGGCTATGGATAGCATTCAAGACCACTTGATGAAAATGGAGGCCTCAAAGATAGTAAACAACTGCACTGAGATATGGTAGAATGCCCACGATCATCAGACTAAAATTGATTGATACATCACGACTTAAATAAAAATTACTCTTAATTAAATTTATCTGAATTTGATTTACAAGAATTTAGAATAACTCAACAAATTCAAGGAAATCAAGAGATAATTCTATTAAATGTCTCAAACCCAAAATCCGAAAAAAAAAAAAAACTCTACTTGAAATATAAAACAATATGTATATGAAAATATGTAGTAAAACCTAGTAAAACCTACCCCGCAAAATAGTACATGCATGTAAGGTTAAAACCTAATAAACTAACCCACATGACGTTACACTTTTTCAGTTGACAATCAAACCACAACTCAAGAATCACAAATTATGGTTCTTCAAAAAAATATTTTATGGTCAGCCCTTTTTATTTTATATGTAGAATAGTTGCTATAATAAATTTTTCAGATCAATAATTGATTGACAAAAATGTGAAGTCAAGTAGGCCAATTATTTGTCACCATTCAATTGAATGAATGCTTGCTTCAAAAAGTGTGAACATAAATTAGGATATTTATATCCAATACTACTAAACTTTATTGAAATTATAAATTAGGTTATTTATATCCACTACTATTAACCTTTATTGAAATTATAAATTAGAATATTTATATCCACTACTACTGACATTTGTTGAAATTATAAATATTTGTCATTTTTATCAAATTATCATCACCCTTGATTTTCGAAAAACATTATGACTAAGCATCATAATGCACAAAATAACAAAAGTACCCTCCATCTAATGGTCTTTTGTATTGACTAAATTTAACCAAAATTTATGGATTAAAATACCCTTTAGGTTCTTCATTAGCATTTATATTTTCCAGAAGGACTTACTTGTAGCAATATATATATATATATATAAAGTTTTTTATTGTAATATATCAGGCAACTTACTATTTTCTCCGATATTATTTTGCTATTATAATATTTGTAATATATTATGAAAAATATTAATATCGATAAAATAAAATATTATAAAATTAGTCTAATTATGCTTTAAATTAAAATATTATAATTATCAAATTGGCAACCTGTTTTTTGCATGATCAACCAGAAACATAATTTGAAAAGGTTGAAATATAAATTTAGAATTTTAAAATTCTATATTTGAAAAATAATACTTTTAAAAATAAATTAATCATTTACAAATTCCTTTGTTAATGTTTAATTAATTTTCAAAATTAATAATCTATAGTTGAAAGATAAATAATTTATTAATTATATTATTATTTCAATTTAAGATAATTTTGTTTATATATAATTTATATGGGAATAAATATATGCTATTCTTCGTTGGGCACTGCTTCTTGTTAGTTGTCGAGTCGTCAGTCTCTCTTCTATTTGACTAGCAAACGTACTTTATCACCTTCTCCCCCTCTCTCAAGAACATGTCCGCCACAAACTCCTCGTGATTCTTGAATATCTTAGAGTTGTTGGGCATGAATGGCTAATGTCTAAACATGTTCTCTCCTTTCTTAATCAAAAAAGGCGCATACTTGCTGGTGTTGATTTTATCCTCTTCAACCTTTGCATATTAGAATGATACGGGTGGTTCAATCCTGAGGGCCTCCCGCATTAGACTCATCTTGTTCAACCCCATCAGGCTGACTTGGCCATCTTCCTCCTGGACCATGACCCTAATCTCGTTGGCTAAACTATGGTGTAAATCCTCTCCCATTGTGCCCACATACTTAAGCATCTTCATACGTTCCAGTTGTTTCATAGGTGGTGGATATCGTATTTGCACTATTTTTGATCCTTTGGAGCCTAAACACGTCTCTATTAAAGTTTTGTTTATGAAATTACTCGATAGATTGTACAAGCAACTAACCACGACTTTCCATAGCTGAATTGCTCAAAATTTTGTTGATCTTGAAACTAAGTTATCTAAAAAGGGGGAAGCGAATTTTGATCTCATTAGTGATCAGATGTCTTTCAATTTCTTCATCTGTTTGTTAGCCGACAAGAGTTCGTATGCAATCAATTGTTGGTAGAGACGGCAACATGAATATTGACAAGTAGCTATTTTCTAGCTTGCCGCTCTCATAACCTTAGTGTTGAAATTCTTACCTAGTTGCTTAGAGGATTTGCTGCTCCACGCCTTCCCTTACCTTACTCTGCCAGTAAACTAGGGTACTAAAAATTTTCAATGCATTTGAGGATGAGGGAGAAGCCTTGCTCAACAAGATAGAGAAGCGAGGCATCAGCCAAGATGAGGCCACCCACAACTTGCTGTTTCTCACCAAGTTTAGTGCATAAGGTGGTGCAAAAATAATTTACTCAGCTTTGCTTAAGTATATGGGTGATGGAGAAAGGTTTACACTATTGTTTAGTCAATGATATTATTGTCGTGGTCGAGGAGGAAGATGGCCTGGTCACCCTAACGGGATTGAACAAGGTGAGTCTGACCAAATTCAAGGTGTGGGAGGCCCCGAGGACAAACCACCTGTTTTGTTCCGATATGCAAAGGCTAAGGAGGACATAACTATCTCCGGCCACCGTGCGTCTTTTATGATTAGGAAATGGGAGACCATGTTTGCGTATCAACCATTTGCGACCACAAACCCTAAAATATTCAAGAATCACAAAGAGTTCATGGTGGTAGGTTATTGGCAAAGAGGGAGAAGTTGATGAAGTACATATACTAGTTAATAGGAGAAAGACTGATGAGTCGACAGTGAACAACAAGCAGCGCGCTCACGAAGGAAAATATGTTCATTCCCTTATAAAATATACATATAAAAATAAAATAATCTTAAATTGAAATAATAAAATAATTAATAAATTATTCAATCTTTCAAATATATTATTAATTTAAAATTTTAACCAAACATTCAAAAAAGAATTTGTAAACGACTAGTTTATTCTTAATAGTACTTTATTTCAAATTTAGAATTATATAATTCTAAATTTGTGTTGTCAACCTCTTCAAATTATGTTTTCTAGTTGATCATATAGAAAACAAGTTGTCAGTTTGATAATTATAATTGTAGACACATTAAAATTTAATGCCCAATCAAATAATGCCACGTGGAAAATATGGCATTAAAAATATTAATTAAAATAATTTTTTATTTATTTAGGAATTTAAACAAATAAAATTCCTAAAATAAATAAATGAATAATTAATATTTTTATCGGCCAATCAAATGACGACAAGTGGTAGAGTCCTGTCAGAAGTCTAGGCAACAAAGACTCTAAGTAGCAGAGTCCTGCCAGAAGTCCAGGCAACAAAGACTCTAAGTAGCAGAGTCCTACCAGAAGTCCAAGCAACGAAGACTCTAAGTAGCAGAGTCCTGCTAGAAGTACAAGCAGCGAAGACTCTAAGCAGCAGAGTCCAGCTAGAAGTCTAAACAAAGAAGACTCTATTGAGTTGTTGGGTAGAGTACAAACTCTGACGGCCAATAAAATCACGCCACGTCAGTAGGCACTCTATCTCTCCTACAACTATAAATAGGGGCCAAACCCTCACAAAAAAGGGAGAAGGAGAAGAAGAGAAGCAGCTGAAGAACTCCCCAAATTCTCTCTGGAATCCCCAAGAACATTCAAAGTGTTCTTCGTCAAATTCAAAGAAGTCCGCCGTGTTCTTCGCTAAATTCAAGAAGTCCGCCGTGTTCTTCGCCAAATTCAAGAAGCTCGCCGTGTTCTTCGCCAAATCCAAGAAGCCCGCTGTGTTCTTCGCCAAATTCAAGAAGCTCGCTGTGTTCTTCGCCAAATCCAAGAAGTCTGTCGGGTTCTTCGCCAAATTCAAGAAGCTCGCCGTATTCTTCGCCAAATTCAAGAAGTCCGCCGCGTTCTTCGCCAAATTCAAGAAGTTTGCTGTGTTCTTCGCCAAATCTAAGAAGTTCATCGTGTTCTTCGCCAAATCCAAGAAGGTCATCGTGTTCTTCCCCAAATCCAAGGAGTTCGTCGCTAAATTCAAGGCGTTCTTCACCAAAATCTCCAAAATTCAACATTTGATCTAAGATCGTGGTGCTAAACCCGAGGATCAGTGTTGCTGAGAAATCATCAACTCTCAAGGAAGATCAAGCGCAAGCCCTTTCCTTGAAGATTGATCAAAATTCAAGTCGAGCATTTTTTGAAGGAAGAATCAGAGGATCAAATTTAGAAAGTAGAACCCACAAAAAAATTCAAGTTTATTCGAATCATTCAGTCAAATTCCAAATATTCTTGTAATTCAAGAATTTCGTCCTTACAGATTTCTGGCACGCCCAGTGGGACATCTCTACCTCTCATCTCTTCCTATATCAAATTTCAAGCTCCCTTCAAGTTTCAAACAAGTCACTATGGCCAGCAACAAAGGAAAGTCCACCAAGGCTGTTACATCAACTACTGCTGAGACTGCCATAAGAAATGCCGGTGCTGTCACCAGAAGTGTGGCAAGAAAACTTGCATACTCCGAGCCAACTCCTTCCCTTGAGGCTGTTGATAATCCGCTCTTTGCAAACGAAGGCCACAAGGACAACTCTGCACCTTCAAGCCCTCGTTCCAATGCTTCATCCATCCCCAACATGGCGCCAGTCATGACAACTAACACTTCAAGCCTAGAAGACCAAATCGCTGCACTAACAAAGGTCATCGAGGGTCTTGTCAAACACGTTGAAGAGCAAGACTCACGAATCTCTAGGCTGATGAATAAAATTGATGATGCTGAAACCAGCAGAGAGGCTGAAAAGGCGCCTGAAATACCTCATGAAGCCGAAGCATCTGCCAGACAACCAGCCGATGACCAAAAGAAGTCCACAATCAGGGAACTCCAAATCTCTGCTGATGGCTTGATCCCCATTGATCAATTGAAAGACTTCATTGAGGGCACCATCAAGAGCAAATTCGATGGAGGCATCAAGTCAACTTTGACATATGCCAAGCCTTATTTGGCAAGAATTGATAACCTGAAGATGCCAATGGGCTATCAACCCCCAAATTCCAACAGTTTGATGGGAAGGGAAACCCTAAACAGCACGTGGCTCACTTCATAGAGACATGCAATGATGCTGGAACATATGGGGACCATCTAGTTAAACAATTCGTTCACTCATTAAAGGGAAATGCATTCGATTGGTACATCGACCTCGAGCCTGGAACCATTGACAGTTGGGAACAAATGGAATATGAATTCCTCAACCGTTTTTACAGTACAAGACGAATTGTTAGCATGATCGAGCTCACAAATACCCGTCAATGGAAAGATGAGCCAGTCATTGACTACATCAATAGATAGAGGAACTTGAGTCTGAATTGCAAAGACAGACTCTCTGAAGCCTCAGGTATCGAGATGTGCATACAAGAGATGCACTGGGGACTGCGATCCATCCTTCAAGGAATTCGGCCCAAAACTTTTAAAGAGTTAGCTACACGGGCTCACGACATGGAGCTGAGCATAGCTGCAAGTGGTGTTGGTGGACCGCCTATTTTAGAGTTCCGTAAATCAAAAGATAAGCAAGAAGTAAAGAAAGGGGACAAGCCTCCCACAAAAAATGCCACTAAAGAATCCATGACAATACGTGCCAAACCTGTCTCAGCCAAAGGGAAGGAAAAGGTGAACGAAAAGAGGGAAATAGCCCAGAGGCCAAGAAAGCCAACTCTGAAAGAGTTACAAGCCAAAACATACCCATTTTTGGACACGGACGTATCTGGGATCTTCGACGACTTACTGAAGGCCAACCTCATCGAATTACCTGAAATGAAGCGGCCTGCGGAAGCCGGGAAAATAGATGATCCTAAATACTGCAAATATCACCGCTTGGTCGGGCACCCCATCCACGATTGCTTCATATTCAAAGAAAAGATCATGGAACTAGCCCACCAAGGGAAAATTACGCTAGAAGATGATAGTGTAAATGCCAACACTATCACCATCAGCAACCAAACAGAGGAAAGTCACCAAATGGACAACTCTCCAAATGAAGCTGGCTGCTTCCACAAGAAAAGCCAAATCCCCATAGAAGACTGCATGGCTACTATAGTCTTCACCGACGAAGATCTGATGCTGGGGTCTCAACCCCACAATAGGCCATTATTTGTTACCGGCTATGCTTACGAACGGAAGATCAATCGAATGCTGGTCGATGGTGGCTCGGCTGTCAACATTTTACCCTTACGAACTCTTAGAGAGTTGGGGATCCTTACTGATGAGCTTTCAAACAGTCGTTTAGTGATTCAAGGATTCAACCAAGGGGGCAAAGGGCTTTGGGAACCATAAGAATGAGGCTGCTCATAGATGACATGGAATCAATAGCTCTGTTCCATGTTATCGATGCTAGAACATCATACAACCTACTCCTCGGCCGGCCATGGCTTCACGAGAATGGAGTAGTCCCTTCAACTTGGCACCAATGTTTCAAATACTGTCAAAATGGTGTCGTGAAGAAAGTTCTCGGAGACTGCAAACCATTCACTGAGGTTGAGTCCCATATTGCTGATGCAAAATACTATCTAAGCAAAATCTGGACTCCTGAAGCTTTTAACTCTCAAGAAAAAAAGGAACAAGGCAACTTGACAAGAAATGATGCCCCAACTAATATGGCATACGCCAAAGGACACATCGGCAAGGAGCCAGTGATCGATGATGCCCTTAAGGGTTTGACACTACCCTTAACTCAAATTGACAGTAAAGCACCTACTCAGCCACCCAAAGAAGCCGCAAAAGAACACCAGGAGGCTCAAGAGCTAAAAGCTGCGAAATGCTTTGGCCCCAAGGCGTATAAACTCCTCATTAAGGCTGGATACGACCCGCAGGAGCAATCGCCACTGGGAAAACTTCCGCAGAAATCATCAAATCAAAACTCGCGAGCAGGAATTGGGTACGAGCAGCCAAAAGGTCCTGTGCGCATTGCTATAAGAAGAGCTTCCACCAACACCATTACAGAAAAAGACTGCTTTTCAAGGATTGAGATAAGGCCAGCACGAGTGTCAGTCTTTAAGAGGCTTGGCCCACTCAAAAAACAGAAATGCTGGAAGCCAAAAGGGGGCATCACTGAAACACCAAAACAAGAGCAGAAACTCCGAAGCCTAATCTCTTCCCGTATGAAGCGACAAACGAACTTGGTCATGTCATGTGACAGAGTCCTGAAAGCCAGATTTCAAACTATCGTCTTCACCAAACCTCAAGTCGAGGAAGACGACGATAAAGAAAGTGTGGGCTCGTCCAACCACATAACCTTGCAGGAGGAAGGAGAACTCACTGAAGAGGATGCTGAGATGGCACCACCTCAAATGGACGCAGGTTCCAAGTCCACGGTGGACGAGCTTAGAGAAATAAATTTAGGGGATGATGACGACCCTCGTCCTATTTATATTAGTACCCTACTTACAAAAGAAGAGGCTAATGAGTACATGGAACTACTGAAGCAGTTCAAAGATGTTTTCGCCTGGTCGTACAAAGAAATGCCTGGCTTAGACCCAAAGGTAGCTGTACATCATTTAGCGATAAAGAAAGGAGCTCGTCCCATTAAACAAGCACAACGTCGATTTCGACCAGAGCTTCTCCCCCAAATTGAAGGAGAAGTCAACAAACTAATCGAAGCTGGATTCATCCGAGAAGTTAAGTATCCCACATGGATCTCCAGCATTATCCCGGTGAGAAAGAAGAACGGGCAAATTCGAATCTGTGTTGACTTCAGGGATCTCAATGAAGCATGCCCCAAAGATGACTTCCCTTTACCCATCACAGAACTCATGATTGACGCCACGACGGGGCATGAAGCACTTTCCTTCATGGACGGATCATCTGGGTATAATCAAATACGTATGGCCCCCAAAGACGAGGAACTGACGGCCTTCCGCACACCTAAAGGCATATACTGCTACAAGGTAATGCCATTTGGCCTCAAAAATGGTGGAGCCACGTATCAAAGAGCCATGCAGAAGATCTTTGATGACATGCTCCACAAAAACGTCGAGTGCTATGTTGATGACCTTGTGGTTAAGTCCAGAAAAAGAAAAGATCATTTGCATGACTTAAAGAAGGTCTTCGAGCGATTGAGGAGGTATCAACTAAGGATGAACCCATTAAAATGTGCATTTGGAGTCACCTCTAGAAAATTTTTGGGCTTCGTTGTCCGCTACCAAGGCATCGAGATCGAACAAGCAAAGATTGATGCCATCTTAAAAATGCCAGAACCTCGAAACATTCACGAACTCAAGAGTTTACAAGGAAAACTGGCGTATATTAGACGATTCATCTCCAACTTAGCAGGACGTTGTCAGCCGTTTAGCCGCCTGATGAAGAAGGGTATTCCATTCGAGTGGGATGAGTCTTGCAAGAAGGCTTTCGAGAGTATCAAATCCTACTTGACAAATCCTCCGGTACTGGTTGCTCCGATACATGGCCGTCCATTAATCTTATACATTTCGGCACAAGAAAGTTCGGTGGGAGCTCTACTAGCACAAGAAAATGACGAAAAGAAAGAAAATGCTCTCTACTACCTGAGCAAGATGATGACGCCGAATGAGCTGAAATATTCACCAATTGAGAAGATTTGTTTGGCACTTGTCTTGGCCATTCAAAAATTAAGACATTACTTCCAGGCTCATACAGTCCGTTTGGTGTCCAAGGCAAACCCACTGAAGTACGTCATGACAAGGCCCGTTCTTTCTGACCGACTCGCTAGGTGGTATCTTCAATTCCAACAGTTTGAAATCGTGTACGTACCACAAAGAGCTGTGAAGGGACAAGCATTAGCCGACTTCTTAGCGGATCATCCTATTCCAGCTGAGTGGGACCTCCCTGATGACTTGCCTGACGAGGATGCCTTGATGATCGAAATCACTCCTCCATGGAAAATGTACTTTGACGGAGCTTCCCATAAAGAAGGAGCCGGTGCCGGAGTGGTGTTTGTAACCTCTGAAGGACAAGTCCTACCCCACTCGTTCACCCTTATGAAAAAGTGCTCTAATAACACAGCTGAATATCAGGCCTTAATCCTCGGACTTGAAATCGCCGTAGAGATCAAGCAACAGCACCTTGAAGTCTATGGAGATTCTAGGTTGGTGGTCAACCAGCTGTTGGGGGAATATGAAGTCAAGAAGCCTGAACTATTCCCATACTATAACTATGCCAATATGCTCATGAGATGGCTTGGAGACGTCACCATAAAACACGTACCAAGGAAAGAAAACAAGCAAGCCGATGCATTAGCTAAACTTGCTTCTTCCTTGTCTCTGCCTGATACAGAATACCGAGTGCCTATATGCCAAAAGTGGGTAGTACCACCAATACTCGAATATGAAGACGGTAGCGAAGAGAATTATTTCTTGGAGGTCTTCGAAATCGAAAAAGAGGATTGGCGCCAAGCCTTCGTTGACTACCTAAAATATGACAAATTACCAGAGGATCCACGCCAAAAGGTAGATATCCGACGGCGAGCAGCTCGCTTCATCTACTTCAGTGGCACGTTGTATAGACGCTCATTCGATGGGATACTCCTGCGCTGTCTTGGCAATGATGAAGCCATGCAAGCTATGGAAGAAGCACATTCTGGCATTTGCGGTGCCCACCAATCAGGACCAAAGCTTCACTTTCGCATCAAGAGGATGGGGTATTACTGGCCGACAATGGTAAGAGACTGTATGGAATACGCTCAAAAATGTCAACCATGCCAGTACCATGCCAGCTTCATCCACCAACCGCCCGAGCCCTTGCACCCTACAGTTGCCTCGTGGCCTTTTGACGCTTGGGGATTGGATATTGTTGAACATATAACAAAATCGTCTGCTGGTCATCTTTACATCCTCGCTGCAACCGACTACTTCAATGGGCAGAGGCAGTCCCGCTCAAAGAAGTAAAGAAGAAAAACGTTGCTGACTTCATCCGTATCAACATCATCTATAGATACGGAGCCCCTCGGTACATCATCACCGATAATGGAAAGCCATTTGTCAACAGCACAATCGACAAACTATGTCAGAAATTTGGCTTTAAGCAAAGGAAGTCCTCAATGTACCATGCCCCAGCAAACGGTCTTGCAGAGGCTTTCAACAAAACTTTATGCAACTTACTAAAAAATGTAGTGTCAAAATCCAAAAGGGATTGGCACGAAAGGATTGGTGAAGCTTTATGGGCTTATCGGACTACCCACAGGACCCCTACACAAGCAACCCCTTATGCATCGGTATACGGTGCTGAGGCCGTCACCCCGCTCGAACGGCAAATTCCGTCATTACGAATTGCCATACAAGAAGGGCTGACTGAGGAAGATAATGCTCGCCTACGCCTTGAAGAACTCGAAGCACTTGACGAAAAGAGGCTCGATGCACAACAAAAGATCGAATGTTATCAAGCCCGCCTATCCAAGGCATTCAACAAACGGGTGCGTGCCCGATCTTTTCAAGTCGGAGAGTTGGTACTCGCAGTGAGAAGACCTATCACCATCACTCACCGTACTGGAAACAAATTCACCTCCAAATGGGATGGCCCGTATGTTGTCAAAGAAGTTTACACGAACGGCGCCTACAAACTGGTTGATCCAGATGGTGTAAGAATTGGCCCAATCAATGGGAGATTTTTGAAGAAATATTATGCTTAAAGACAAAAATCCCATCGGGTCAGGGATGCCAAAAAAGAAACAAAAAAGAACAAAAGAAAAGAAAAAAAAAACACGACAAAGAAAGTCTACCCCCTCTTTGACATGAGCATAAACTGTCAAACAAAATCCAAATCCAAACTCCTTGACATGAGTTGAAACTGTCTACAAATGTTTGAAAACTCCTTGACATGAGTTGAAACTGTCTACAAATGTTTGAAGACTCCTTGACACGAGTTGAAACTGTCTACAAATGTTCGAAGACTCCTTGACATGAGTTGAAACTATCTACAAATGTTCGAAGACTCCTTGACGTGAGTTGAAACTGTCTACAAATGTTCGAAGACTCCTTGACACGAGTTAAAACTGTCTACAAATACCCAAAGATGCTCCTTGACACATGAGCCTAAACTGTATGTTACTCCTGGCCCGCAAGAGTATAAACTGTGAACGGCCCTAACTTTCACAAATTTAAAAATATTTGAACTACGTTATGACTTGATCCCATTTTTCTGGGTACGTAGGCAGCTTAGATACTTTCTGAATTCAATCACAAATTTGTGTGGGTTATGTTTTAGTCCTTGATTATTGTTGGAAGCACGGCCATACAAAAAAGAGAGAGAGAGAGAAACAAAAAAAAACAAAATGTTTTATTAAAGAAAATGAGCACTTCGTGAAAGAATAACGAATGAAAATAAAGCATTAAGTCCTGATAAAACTAAGAGAAAGGATTCAAGCTCTCCAAAACATCCTTGGAAGCTATTAAATTCTCTTCTGCAAAACGCAAGGCTTCTTCAGTTACATCATTTGAAGGCCCAGTGGACTGGATAGCAACAATCTCCCCATGCAGTTCTCCAACTTCCGCCGTCGCTTCTCTAAGGGATTCCTTCTGCCGCAAAAGGGAAGTAGACAACTCGTCTCGTTGTCTGGTCAAAAGATCGAGTTGCTCCTCGATGCTCTTCAACTTGGCCTCCGAAGCTTTAACCTGCCTAGCTTCTTCAGTTTCCCTATCCAAAGCCTTCTGAAGACGAAACTTTGCATCCTTTAACTGCTTTGCAAGGACTTCTTTGGTAGGCATGTCAGCTGCCGTAGATCTCGCTTCATCATACGCTGCGGCCTTAGTAAAGAGAGCTTCTAAAAATTCTTCTATGAGAAACACATCCGCATGCTCAAAACGCTTCATCGACTCAAGGACAAGCATCACTTCATCTTTGAGGGAGGAAATAAGATTAGGCGAAGTGCTGGCTAACCTCTCACGGAGACTCACCCACAATCGGCAAAGGAACTCCTCCTCATGGCTCCGAAGAAACTTCTCTGCTTTAAACACAGAAGCCACCACAGGAGACGGAGTTGGCTCCACAATAAGATGATCATTACCATTAGAACCCCTACCATCGCTCCCAAAAGCCTGTCTCTCCACCTAAGGGAAAGTAACATACGATTAGTAAATTAAAGACAAAAATGCAGTGAAGAAAAAAAGTAACAAACTACCTCCTGGGCAAGATCTCTAACTGATTCTGGGTAACTCGAAGTATTGTCCTCTTTCGGATTTAAAGGAGAGGGGGGCCTCCTAATCCTCTTCCAATAACGATCCCCATTACTGCTAGCACTATCATCTAAAGTCTCAAAACACGGCCTCTTCTCTGCAAGAACAGTCGGGACTATAGGTTTACAAGGTGGATCTCTAACATTAGGAGACGAACTTCCCACGCCAGGGACGCCACCTTGGGATGGAGTGATACACAGCATTGCGGAATGCTCTTCAAAATAGTTCCCATGAACTTTGGCCCACCACTCCTTAGAATGAAATTTCCTCACAACTGCAGGAGCATGAGGAAAGCACGCCTTAGCCCGTGAGTTGGACAGGGTAGACATCCTCCAAAAATCCAAGCCTTCCTCCAAAGAGATCTCATGGACATCACAGGTAAGAATACCAGGAACATCTTGATAAAACCCAAATTGACGGCTAAATCGATGTGGACTATAAGGTTCAATAACGAATTGATTACCCTGTCTTAAAGAAAGATAACCCGAACGGATGGCAGTGAAATAATCATCTTCAAATCGGTTGTGACTACCGTCATCGACATAGAAGATATCTTTCTGCTTGGTAATCATCGCTTCAGTCCAACTAAAAAGTTCACCCCTGTGAATCCTTCGACGAGCCTCGCGTGCGTCGTAATATCTAGCGCCGCCCTCACCAGAATATGCGATCATCCTTGGATTATCAACCGTTTTGCGAACTACCATAATGTGTCTTGAAATAACAAGCAGACCACGCATACACATAATGAAGTGGGAAAAGCGAATACACTCGCGAAGGTCTCTAGGACTGTGCAATCCTGCCCAAACCTCGATAAATGCTAGCAAGAACAGGGATGGCCAGGCCTACTACCCTCCCAGTCGCCATAACACTTGCCATCTTGAAAGTACTCGGACGAATGAAACCAGCATCCTCAGTGGGAAGGACAAAAACACAAACCCAACAGGCAAGGAACGCCGCCAAATAAGTCTCCGTCCTGAAATTTTCAACAACTTTAAGGCAAGAAAAACTCTCTATATTGGCAGATGACCAAGGACCACAAGTTCCGATCTCACCAGAAGGATTGCATGTGGATTTAGGACGCACCGTCTTCTTCTCTTTCCGGGCAGGGGTTGCCGAGTATCTTGTCTCCTTCTTACACCAAAAGTTAATCCAATCTTCAATAGAAACTGAAGGAGCACGAGCTTCATTTGGCTCCCCCTGAAGCAAGTGAAGCATGGAACAAATACTGGCAAGACCGAGGAACATGTCTCTTCCCTTGATCATTGACACCCGTGAGTTGCTTTGCACTCGGAACGACCTCATCGTAGAGCCGCCCATAAATCGGGAGACCTGCTAAGTTACGCAAGTCATAAAGTGACATTGATACTTCACCGTATGAGGTAAAAAGCGTGTTGGTAGAAGGACACCACGCTCTATAAATCGCCTGTAAGATATTCGAGTTATGATCGTAGGTGAAAAGTGAGGCATAAACTGCGTCAAAAATCTGAGCTGCCTTCAGCTCACGTCCACATCGACCAAGCACATCTTCGGTCCACTCCCAGTAGCCCTTGGTGAAATAGAACTCGCCAGCAGACGGAAGAACATCCCCCCATTTGGCCTTTCCTTCGATGATCCTGCGACCTAAAGTTGGCAGGAGAACTAATCTAACGGCATGATGATGGTGAGATGACTGTAAGGTCCAGGCCTTTGAAGTCTTGCCCGAAGTCTTGCCAAATGGAATCTCTCGGGTCCAGTTATCCATCCGTTGAGAAATTGACAACTTAGGCCAAGGACGATTATTAAGAGAAGCATAAACAGCCAAGGTCGTGCCTCTCTCTATAGGGTGGCCCTCTTCATCAAGAATAACCAAATACTCCACACCAGAAGAGGAAATGTTGCTTTTAAAATGCACCATGATGACAACTGCAGAAAAGAAGACAAGGAGTGTTACAAAAGCATGAAAGAAACAAAGGCCAAGTAGAATAATAAAATCAAAAGGGGAATTAAAGAGCGCCAACAAAGTAATTCCAACTAAACTAAAATTGTGAGCCTCAATCCAGACTCGAAGGCCCAAAAAAAAAATCAAGCCTAAATGGTACGCGTGGGCTAAGCCAAGCCTGGTACCAAAGTCTCAAAAATTTAGAGCCGAAATGAAGGACCTGGGCTAAGCCCAAGCTGGTAACTCGAAGAGCTCAAAATTCCAAGCCTAAAGGTAGCGTGGGCTAAGTCAGCTAATCCTGTAACTCAAAGGCTCCAAAAAGTCAGCCTAAATGGGTACCGGGCTAAGCCAAGCCTGTACTCCGAAGGCCCAAAAAAAAATCAAGCCTAATGGTACGCGTGGGCTGAAGCCAAGCTGGTACTCAAAGGCGCAAAAAATTCAAGCTAAATGTACGCGTGGGCTAAGTCCCAGGCCTGGTATCGAAGGCCCAAAAATTCAAGCCTAATGGGTACGCGTGGGCTAAGCCAGCCCGGGTACTCAAGGCTCAAAAATGTCAAGCCTAAATGGGACGCGTTGGCTAAGCCAAGCCTGGTACTCAAAGGCTCAAAAATTTAAACCTAAATGGTACTTGTGGGCTAAGTCAAACTTGGTACCCGAAGGCTCAAAAATCCAAGCCTAGATAGTACTAGTAGGCCAAGCCAAGCCTGGTACTCAAAAGCTCAAAAATTCGAAGCCTAATGGTACGGCGGGGGCCCTAAGCCAAGCCTGGTACTCGAAGGCTCAAAAATTCAAACCTAAATGGTACGCGTGGGCTAAGTCAAGCTAAGCCTGGTACTTGAAGGTTCAAAAATTCAAGCCTAAATGGTACTACTCGTGGGCTAAGCCAAGCCTGGTACTCGAAGGCTCAAAAATTCAAGCCTAAATGGTACGCGTGGGCTAAGCCAAGCCTGGTACACGAAGGCTCAAAAATTCAAGCCTAAATGGTACGCGTGGGCTAAGTCAAGCTAAGCCTGGTACTCGAAGGCTCAAAAATTCAAGCCTAAATGGTACGCGTGGGCTAAGCCAAGCGGTAACTCGAAGGCTTCCAAAAATTCAAGCCTAAATGGACGCGTGGACTAAGTCAAGCTAAAACCTGGTACTCAAGGCTCAAATTCAAGCCTAATAGTAACGCGTGGGCTAAGCCAATCCTGTACTCAAGGCCAAAAATTCAAGCCTAAATGGTACGCGTGGGCTTGTTTTTAAAAAAAAAAAAAAAAGCCCAAGCCTGGTACTCAAAGGCTCAAAAATTCAAGCCTAAATGGTACACGTGGGCTAAGCCAAACTAAAGCTTGGTACTTGGAGGCCCAAAAAGTCTGCAGCCTTAAAATTCAGAAAATTTCAGCACCCCCCCTCAGCCTTAAATTTCAGAAATTCGCTGCACCAAACACAGCCCTTAAGATCCAGATTTTTCTGCGCCAAACACGGCCTTGTCCTCCCAAAATCCAGAATTTTCTGCACCAAACACAGCCCTCAAAATCCAGAATTTCTGCACCACGCAGCACACCTCAATCCAGAATTTCTTGCACCCAAAACGCAGCCCTCAAAATCCAGAATTTTCTGCACCAAACTCAGCCCTAAAAATCCAGAATTTTCTGCACCAAACACAGCCCTTAAGATCCAGATTTTTCTGCGCCAAACACGGCCTTGTCCTCCAACTAAAATCTGCATTCAAACGCAGTCTTGTTCTTTCTTTTCTTCCGACGAAAGCTGTGACCAAACTGAAAAACCAAAAGGACGCCCAAACATAGCCCTGGTCTTCCTTCTTCTTCCCGACACCGTCGAGACCCGGGAACTAGCACCGAAACCCCCAGCAACGCCGTCGAGAAAACCCATCAGCGCCGTCGCGTCTCCTTCCTCATCCACTGCTCCGCATCACCGCTTGCTGGAAGCTGCATGAACCACCACAGCTCAAACAGCACCGCTCCCGCATCGAAACCGCACGAACACCACCAAGAACTCGCACCTCGCCACAGCCGCCGGTTCCACCGTGACACGCCATCCAGCTACCGTGATGTCAGAAGGCTCGTCGCACTCAAAACTACCGCGGCCATCACCGTGTTTGCTGCTACAATGGCCCTCGCTCGGACATTGTCGCTGCTCGTGGAGGCCCCGCTCCGCACGCCACCGCCGCACCGCTCACCGCAGCCGACACCGACTGCTGCGCTGCCCACGTCATGGTCGATGTTGCTGCTACAACGTTTCTGCGAGGGTCGACATTGCTGCTGCGCTGCCCACTTCGACTCCTCCGCCAGGGACGAAGCCATTACTGCACCTCCCCGCATCAGCAGTCCTACGCCGTTTGCACCGCTACTTTCACCAACCAGAGATCCGCCAGCGACACCACACTGAACCCAGCACCGCCGCTGCACTGCCCACACCATACGACGGAATCCAGGTACACTGTGACGATGAACATGGCATACGGGAACACACACACATTAAAAAAAAAAATAGAGAAAAAAATAATAATAATAATACCTCCCTTTGCTATCGGCCGGCCGCGGTGAAGAGCGTTGGCAGCGCTTCGGTTATGTTTACACACATGGAAGATGGAACAGGATGCTCTAATTTATAAGGATCAGGCTGCTTGAAGCAAGAATTCTAATTGCAAAAGACTTCTTTGGTTGATGATCATCGAAGCTGTCCTGATAGAATCAGGATTGGAGAAGTCTGCCAGAGCTCAGATTAGTTGAAGTTATCCATCGAAGCTTGCAAGAATTGTAGACTTTGGGCCCAGTAAACGAAGACGCCTTGGGCTTCTCTCCTGAAATAGGTGGCAGACATAATAAACGAAATGAGAGCCCAATAAACGAAATGAGAGCCCCATAGTGCTCAAGAATTAAATGGACCATTATAACTTTAGATGTTGGTCCGTCAAAACAAAGTCCACTAACAAAAAAATTCGAGACTTATTCACTCTAAATGAGAAAATTTCATGAACAAGTCTCGAGGAGGGCATTTGTAGACACATTAAAATTTAATGCCCAATCAAATAATGCCACGTGGAAAATATGGCATTAAAAATATTAATTAAAATAATTTTTTATTTATTTAGGAATTTAAACAAATAAAATTCCTAAAATAAATAAATGAATAATTAATATTTTTATCGGCCAATCAAATGACGACAAGTGGTAGAGTCCTGTCAGAAGTCTAGGCAACAAAGACTCTAAGTAGCAGAGTCCTGCCAGAAGTCCAGGCAACAAAGACTCTAAGTAGTAGAGTCCTACCAGAAGTCCAAGCAACGAAGACTCTAAGTAGCAGAGTCCTGCTAGAAGTACAAGCAGCGAAGACTCTAAGCAGTAGAGTCCTGCTAGAAGTCTAAGCAAAGAAGACTCCATTGAGTTGTTGGGTAGAGTACAAACTCTGACGACCAATCAAATCGCGCCACGTCAGCAGCCACTCTATCTCTCCTACAACTATAAATAGGGGCCAAACCCCACAAAAGAAAGGGAAGAAGAAGAAGGGAAGCAGCTGAAGAACTCTCCAAATTCTCTCTGGAATCCCCAAGAACATTCAAAGTGTTCTTCGTCAAATTCAAAGAAGTCCGCCGTGTTCTTCGCTAAATTCAAGAAGTCCGCCGTGTTCTTCGCCAAATTCAAGAAGCTCGCCGTGTTCTTCGCCAAATCCAAGAAGCACGCTGTGTTCTTCGCCAAATTCAAGAAGTCCGCCGGGTTCTTCGCCAAATTCAAGAAGCTCGCTGTGTTCTTCGCCAAATCCAAGAAGTCTGCCGGGTTCTTCGCCAAATTCAAGAAGCTCGCCGTATTCTTCGCCAAATTCAAGAAGTCCGCCGCGTTCTTCGCCAAATTCAAGAAGTTTGCTGTGTTCTTCGCCAAATCTAAGAAGTTCATCGTGTTCTTCGCCAAATCCAAGAAGGTCATCGTGTTCTTCACCAAATCCAAGGAGTTCGTCGCTAAATTCAAGGCGTTCTTCACCAAAATCTCCAAAATTCAACATTTGATCTAAGATCGTGGTGCTAAACCCGAGGATCAGTGTTGCTGAGAAATCATCAACTCTCAAGGAAGATCAAGCGCAAGTCCTTTCCTTGAAGATTGATCAAAATTCAAGTCAAGCATTTTTTGAAGGAAGAATCAGAGGATCAAATTTAGAGAGTAGAACCCACAAAAAAATTCAAGTTTATTCGAATCATTCAGTCAAATTCCAAATATTCTTGTAATTCAAGAATTTCGTCCTTACAATAATATTTACATTTTAAGTATAATATGACTAATTTTGTATTATTTTATTTTATTGATATTAATTTTTTCATAATATATTAAAATATTATAATAGCAAAAAATATTGTAGAAAAATATTAAGTTGTCCAACATATTGCAATAAATATTTTATCTATCGGCCTATCTATCTATAATGTTACTAGAAAGTCCTCACGGCTAGTATAAATGTTACTAAAGAATTTAAAGAGTATTTCAATCCACAAAATTAGGTCAAATTTGGTCAAAATTTAATACCATCAAATGGAGGGGTATTTTTGTAATTTTCCCTATTTTTGGATTGTTCATAATATTGTTTCGGAATCGGAGGTAATAACAATTAGTTAAAAATTGGGAGATATTTATAATTTTAATAAAAGTTAGAAGTGGTGGATGTAAATATCCTACAAATTATTATCACAGGGAAGATCTGGAGTATACTATTTAATGTTGTTAGTTGACTGTTTGTTTAGTATATGAACCATTATTACAGACTCACAACTAAGGATAAAAAGCGTCCATATAATTATATAATTAATTATATTTTGCACCATGTAAAAGAGATTAAAAAAAAAAAAGAAACTTTGAAAACAAAATAGAATAACTTAAGATTGATGGACACTTAATGTTTGTGTATTTAAATAAATTAATAAAATTTCAAAATTTATAATTATATTATTCATAAAATTTATAGAATGAAGAAAAGAAGGAAATTTATAAAAATTAAAGTAATTGAAAATTAAAAGAAGAAACGCAGTTTTATAAAAATAAAAATAAAATTGAGCACAGTTTATTTAAGTACACAAAATTCAACTAAAGTTCCTTATATCCTTAATATGTAACTAGTAGAAGTTGCACAATTTATGCATATACAAAATGTTGTATAAATTATAAATTATAAATTATAAATTCATTGCACTTGACTAATAGACATAAAATTATTTAAAATTAAATTTATAAATATTCTGTAAAATAAGAAGATAAAGAAACATCAAAAATAAAAAGATAAAGATTTGAGAGAAAAAAACACCGATAAAAATAACTGAAAAGAAAATCGAGAAAGAAATGATAAAAAATAAAAAATAGAATAAGAGTAATTATTTAATTTTCCATTTTGCAATCAAAATGAATTTATATTTTCAATAATGTACTATAGATACACTTATAAATATATCAGTGAAAAATCTTCAGAACTTTCCAAATTTGTTTGGGAGGTTATTTTTGGTCTAAATATTCACTATAAAAATATAAATTAAATCTAAAAAACTTTAAAATTTATTTTGCATATGTCTGTACTATATTTCAAAGTTTGTGCTTACAATAGCAACTATGTTTGGTCATTTTAATGTGTTTTTAAATATGTCCTTAGTAGTTACTTTAAATCATTTTAATTTTCTCTCACTAACTCACATATACACGGATATAATATGTATCAAAATGAAACTATTTTTGAATTGCATTTAAACTAATATACAATTCTTCAAAATTTACCGTTCACAACACACATTTGTAAACATACGCATCAACATTTAAAATTCCATCATTACATTTTTCAAAATTAAATTATTATAGATATCTATATACACACTAGCAGATACATATTATTATATATATATATATAAATTAATTAATAGCCTAATTCACATAACCATTAATATATATTTATATAAAATCCCACTAACCAACTAATTTGACGTCTATATTAAATTTTATCCCTCAAAAACACAAAAAAGTTTTACAAATTAGACATACAATTCACTATTGTTATACTTTTATAAAACATACATCTCATATGTTCTCTGATAACAACTTCCAAGGATTGCCTTCGTGTTTAACACACTAAAAAACAAAGAAATTAAATATCCATTCAAAATTTTATAATAATTATAAAACAATTACATTTCAGTGCCATCTCAAAACCAACTTCCAAACATACCCTTCATATTGATCTATTAGAAAACTAAGTAAAAGCTTTCAACTACTTTAAGTTCAACTTGCATTTAACATATCTTAATTAAAATTTGTTTACACTCAACTCTTTTAATAATTATACTAATTTAAACATGTGTGGATAAATCTAAAGAGCATGATCAAAGACCAGCTATAGTAAAAAGATGCAGATAAACTTGAAATAAATGCAAAGATATTATTTACAACCTTCTTTGCAGCAATAGCTTTTAAGCAACTAACTATGTATGGAATTGACGATCTTTGTAGTAGGAATACTTAATTAGGATTGGGTGGTAAAACAATCTAAATGTGGATGGATTAAGTTATAGAAGGTATACTTAATATGCATGATTCTAATATTTCTTATAGAAATTCTGAATTTTCGATAACATGTCCTAATAGATAGTATAACAGAATTTGCCACTAAATCTGTTGGACTATATATAGTTGACTTACCTTGTCCATAAAGTTATAAAAAATCTTCTAGTTGACCATATTTTAACTTATTCGTATCCAATCCAATCATTTAAGGAAAGATTTATAAATGATTTTTTATCAATTAAGTTAGGAAATCTTGCTAACCTGCCTAGAATCAAAGAAGGAAGGGAATCTTAGATATATTGCAATTGATATCCCAACATATAAAACTACATATTTAGGCATATAGAAAATTTTTAGGCAGCTTTCAGGGGAGTTTTTTATCATCTTAAAGCTGACAAGGATGAATGTTTTAGATGACTAAGTGGGAGAAAAAAACCTAAAGAATTGTATTGAGAGAAATCATATACCTTGGAGAGAATTCTTCAATTTACTCAAGGAACTCATCTTCAAGTGATTATTATTCAAGAGTTCAAAGTTTTTTTCTTTTCTTTGTCTCTATCTTCGAGAAAGAAGAAATCAAAGAGGTAGAATAAATCGTTGAAGTTTCCATCTATCCATAGATAACAAAACTATCAAGTGAAGCAACCATCATCAGGTGAAGCAACCATCATCAGGAGACGAACACTCGTTGATTAACGCTAGTAGTTGGAACCAAGAGAAAGTTTTAGCAAAGTGGAAGCAAGTCATCGAGTTGATTCTAAAAGGAGTTTGAATTAATCTAATATTTTTGTACTATTTTTTTGAACTAGTTGTCCTATCATTTATTGAATCATTTATTGGCATCAATTTTTGGGTATGGCCCCACAAATGTAAGAAGGTTATCTTTAAAATACATAAATAAATTCTTGGTTACTCTTTTATTTTTCCACTATATATGTAAGTCTATGGTAACAATTGTTTCAACATAACTTGGAACATTAACCATAAAATCAACCTAACATAATCTTTGAAGAATCAAACAGTTCATCTTCTTGAATATATGGCTGATCAATAGTTTGTAAAAGCATCAATACTGTCTTCACCACACTGCACGATCTTTGTCAAATTATCATTAAAACTTCGATTTGAAAATTTAATCAAAATTACACCACCCTTTGTGGTGGTAATTTAAGTTCAAACTGCACAGAACCACATCGGACCCCTACACACACACACACACAAACATATATATCATTTGTTTTATATTTATTATTAATTTCAACTATTATCTCTTAATTTTTAAGTTTAATTCAATAATTAATTTATCATACTTAATAATTTTTCACACAATAATTTTTCGAATAATCTCATACATTAAACCATGTAGAATGTTTAATTTGAACTAGCATTGCAGCACACTCGTTACATGTGCAAGTATAAAATATTTTATAAGTAATTATTTGAATAGTATATATATACATGTATATATATTTATTTTGCTTGATATAATTTCATCATATTCAGAGAGTTTTAAACAGGTAAAAAGTCAAATAGTCCGAAACAGCTAAATAAACATTGATATTTAAAGTTGTTGGGCTTGATCCAATTCATAACCCACCAAAATTGCAAAAATATGATTTAAAAATAAAATTTATTTTTAAATTTTTTTTACCCACTCATACTCCCCACCAAGGGATTTAAACTCGTGACCTCCCAATTGAGAAAATGGGGTTCAAACTGTTGGAGTGTCTCCAGAGGGACTCAAAACATAAATTAGATGAAGGTATTTTAGTAAGTCAATATGGAGATCAAAAGTAATTAATACAAGGATCTCCCAATTTTTTAATAGTATAAATTCTATAAAATTCAATGACCATGTTTATTAAATTTCAAGTGTCCAACTTTTTTCCATGTCTAATAATATTTGTTTTGTTTAATTTTAAGGGCCTAAAAAATACATGCCAAACATTATTCGATCGACCAAATACTCACTCAATTAAGTGATTTTTAGAGTTCACTGATCAAGATCTCATTTAATGGAGTTAAATTTTCAATCAATCAAATCAATTTCTATTTGATCGACTTGGCAGAAAAAATAAAATATTCAAATTTAAATAAAAAGAGACATTAACTTGACATCTACAATAAAATTCTATTACTATTAATCAAAACAAAAAAGAGATTAGCATTCGAAGGGAAACTGCCAATGGGGCCTATAAAGTTGATTTCAAAAAGATGAGACCCTCAAGGGTTTGCAGCCGATAGAGCTACACCAACCAATGAGAGCATTCGAAAGAAGTTGTGTTCACGAAGTTGATGCTTCAAGGGTGTGACCTCAATGGTCTCTAGCCAAAGAAGCCTCACCAGTACAAGCATTCAAAATGAGGCAACTCAAGATAAGGATTAGATGCACGAGTGTGCGTGGGAGAAGTGTTCCTCTCTTATTTGAAGGATCAATTTTTAAATGGGTGTATAGATATACAGAAATTCAGCTGTACATGAACTATGTATGTATATAATACAGAAAGTCCTAAAGTTTCCATTGATTGAAGCTGTCCGAAAACTTCCCCAAATTATTGTAAAAAGTACAAACATTAAAATTTTCACTAAACCAACCATATTTATATTTACTTTGCTCCCTCTCTTAATTATTAATAAGGCAGGTTGTAAAAGATCGGTGATGAAAGCAAACTAGAAGAAGAACAAGATAAGGCAACGCATATGTTAAATAATAATACATTAAAGTCAATGGTTATGTTTGGTTGGTTAGTGATTTTGCACTAGATGAAAATGATGATTCACTTCTCTTGGGAAACTCCATTTATAAAATCAGGTTGGCAAATGTGCAATTAGCTTCCGACAACACCCCCCCCCCCCCCCCCCCCCCCCCCTAGTAGGAGGTGTAGGACTTAGAACTTTGGCAGTTTCGGAGCAGTCACTCTGAGACACATGCGTGGGTGTCACAGGGTGGTTTGGACTGCCCTAATATGAACCGTAGTAGGATAAACTTTCTGTGCCCCCACACCCATAGCTTCAATATTTCGCTAAACGCCCGTTACATCTATTCTTGGCCGCTACAAGTTCACGACGTGGAATCAATTATTTCCAGCACCTATATTATATTTCGCCCAGCTAGCCCACATTCAGAATACTAATAGTAAACCACCGTGGATGCCCTGATGATCACACCCAAACCTAACTCAGCTGCAAATGGTACAGCCAGCCAGACCATCACCTGCAGAGGTACAACAATTTGTCCATTCCTTGCTTTTTCTGTTTCCTCTGAAACAAGTTCTTGAAAATGGGCTTGTGAAATTTTTCTGCGATTTTGTGAAGCTGTTGTAGCCTATGGGCCAGGTGAACCCTTGGTGATAGAAGAAATTATGGTTGACGCTCCAAAGGAAATGGAGGTCCGAATCAAGATCCTTTTTACTTCTGTTTGTCATACGGATCTTGGGGTTTGGCTAGGCACGGTATGCACGTATACTCTATGAACGCTCCAAGCAATAACACATCCACATCCACACCCACACGCACACGCATACATAAACCCTGGTACTTTAACGCTATTTTCTGAATCTGCTTACATTGTGCTCCGGTTCAAGAATGAAGCTGAGAGGGTATTCCCTCGAATTCTCGGCCATGAGGCTTCCGGGAACGGACGTCTAGACAACATATATAGGAGGAATTCATTTACAAACTAATTAAGTTAAATCTGTTTATGTTGTGTAATCTTATTTTTTTGCATTCATTAGAACGTTGATTGTGTAATCTTAATTAACTCAGCATAGTTGAGGGTGTGGGAAAAGGGGTGACGGAAATGAAAGCTGGAGACCACGTGATTCCCATATTCCATGGGGAGTGTGGGGAATGCATCTTCTGCAGATCAGAGAAGACAAAATTGTGTGAAAAGTTCGGGATAGATCCAATGAAGAGAGCGGTACAGAACGATGGGAAGTGCAGGTTTTGGAGTAAGGATGAGAAGCCAATCTTCCACTTCCTCAACACTTCTACTTTCAGCGAGTACACGGTCGTGGACTCTGCCTGTGTTGTCAATATTAACACTAATCTCACCCCCCTCAAGAAAATGGCTTTGCTCAGCTGCTGCAGCTCCACCGGTATTTTTTATCTCATGCTTAATGAAATTTGAATGTATTTTAATCCCCTTTATATGCGTTGTCCGATATGTATTGCGTGTATATAAGAGGGAGTATATGAATGATTATGTTGGTGGATACATATATATCATGAAAGTGGGTTGACAATGTTATAGAATAAAATGAAATATATCACAATTAATTAACGACTCCTATATATCTACAGCCTCACTTGGGCAGCAAATATGCATATGGGCACCAGCTTATAAATACCTAACGTTAGTTCTTTAATATTAAACTAATTAGGTTAATTGATGAACACCTACCATTCATCCTTATGCTCATATTTTTGTGTGCTTTTCTCAAAAATTGTGTAAAAATAAAAAATAAAAAAAAAACTTTTACAATTTAAAATATAATAATTGAAGTGTTTATGTTTTGGTGTAAATTTTGTAAACTAATAATTATATATGTATAGTAAAGCTAAGACCTTCACTTGGCTACCGAATTCATAGTTACTAAAATGTCTATATCTTTCAAATATGTTTTCGCCTCGTCTCCATAGTTTTAATTTATTTATTTCACTTATCTAATTTATTTCCCTCTCTTCTTTACCAATGACATAAAAATTTTATATTTTAAAAGATACTTCTAATCATTCAGCTGTACAATTAGTCACCTATATTGAGTATACCTCTAATCTCTACCATATATACAAGCACATACGTATACACATGACAATGAGTTATTAATGTAGGGGTGGGAGCCGCATGGAACACTGCCAACGTGAGGCCGGGCTCCACCGTGGCTGTGTTTGGCCTGGGCTCCGTCGGCCTCGCAGTAAGTGTCTTGTCCCCATCATGCCTGGGAACTTGACGTCTTCTCTCGTGGGAGGGGTATACAGATAATAATTCGGTAATAAGTATCACATATATTGTAAAAATAATAAAACAGACATCAATACAAGGCACGTGCAGATGGTGGAAGGAGCACGAGCTAGAGAAGCAGCAAAAATTGTAGGAGTTGATGTCAACCCCGATAAACTAGCTATAAGGTACGAGTTGAATTTTCTATGTATATATACTCCGTACGTGTAAAACAAAATTTCCCCAAGAACACATTTCATACACATGTTTATTTACGCATTCCAAGTCTGTGATATGGTCTTGCAGGTGTGAAGTTTGGAATTACGGATTTCATAAACTCAAAGATCCTCCTGGACATGCCAGTGCGTGAGGTCTGCAACTACCTGCCACCCCGTGGCTTGTTTTAAATTAGGATCGGTCTATTACCCAATCTTACATTAATGGTTTATGGTGGATGCAGAAAATAAAAGAAATGAGTGGAGGAGGAGTGGACTATAGCTTCGAGTGATTGGGACGTGCAGATGTTCTACGTGAAGCCTTTCTGTCCATCCACCAGGTTTTCTTCAAACCACCTGCTTCGGAGAAGGCAATTAATCCCATGCCAAATGAATACATAATGTTCTTTGACACTTTCTGATTGACGACAGTACAACATGGTGGTTTGTTAGGGTTGGGGATTGCCAGTAGTCCTTGGCGTTCATTCGACTCCAAGGCTGCTCCCTCCCCATTCAATGGAACTATTTCATGGTCGGAGACTTGTCGACCTTTGGGGACTTAAAAGGGAAGTCCCAACTCCCTCATTTCGCCAAAGAATGCATGAGTGGGGTAAGTCTGGTTCCTAGCTTATCATTTCCAGGTACTAGTGTCGTAGTAGCAGCAGCACCAATGCCCCCAATTGTAGATGACATTGTCAAAATCTGTCGGGGGATCAGAGTGGATGAGTTCACCACGCACGAACTGCCTATGTAGAAGATAAACGAAGCCTTGCAGCTGCTAAAGGATGGCAAATCCCAGAGATGCCGCCTTGCTTATTTCAGAAACATTAATTGCAGACGAAGACTGTCCCATCCCCAAGTTCGTTAGCAAGACGTGCAAAGAGCATATATTTAATTCTTTGTACGAATAACTCACAAAAAACAGGGTGGAATAACTAATTGATGTGGCTGGCGGAAGGGACGTAGGGTCCATTCAAAAATGCATTTACATTTAAAATTGTAACTAATAACACAATCTTAATATTTAATTAATTTTTTTTACGTTTTCCAAGGTAAGAGAGTTATTCAACTCACACCCAGGCATCAAAGAGAAATCATGACTCTCCAACATCTAACAACCCTTGGGCATCCTTTTGAAACAGAATCACCTGAACCAAATGTTGTGGCCCAACATTGAAGTTTGGGGTTCAAGTTTCTTCTCTCAGCATGTTGGCACCAACTCATAGATAGAATTCTAGGCCTTAAGTTTCTATCCACTCTCCAAGATTTACACTAGGCATTACTAAAATAAACTAAATATCTCCCAGACCAAATATGCTTCCCACAGAAGTCATCAACTCTATACGGAGCAACACAGTATTTTGAAAACATCTTTACAGAGGCTATAACAGATAAACCGAGCAGTGACACATCGTGTAGACCAATCTGGATCAGTAAAAGTGCTTCAGCGAGATGAAGGGCGGGGAGCTCTAGGGCGAACAGGCGTCTTTGACGGGCTTACCCTGACCATGAATATCAAACACAGGAAAACATTAAACCAAACAAATGAAGATCCAAGACAACTTTCAGAAAATTATGACAAATTGCTATATTCATAATTAAAGCAACACTTGCTAGTTGCCCTAAAAGTAAATTAAAAGAGAGGAAATTCAAAAGCAACCACCAAGCACCTTATGGGCAGTGAGCCCAGTATCACCCCGCTACAGTTGAGAGCACCAATTGCACTTTCAGCCTGCATGACAGTAGAGAAATGGTAAGCAACCACTACTATACAAAAATAAATGAATTTTGAAATTTTAGTGACAGCGCTTACAAAGCACTATGAGACAAGACATGCAAGGATATTAATACCAATGTAATTGGCATTCCTCAATAGTAAACAAGGATATACACATGGATAAGTTTATCAATGAAAACCCAACAAAATGACAACAGTTTGTCTACCGAAAACCCAACAGCTGAGAACTTGATTTCCCACCACCACCCCCAAACCAAACAAAATACTCCCCAATCAATTTCACTGCAACCTGGTTATCATAAGATTACCGCTTTCCAGGTACAAAACATTGATTCTCAACAGAGGCACATGCTGGCTATGTTTTCAATTTGGGGGTTTTTTGAACCCACAAAGAAACACACTATTCAAACATACAATACCTCGAAAATAATCCATCTCATACATACAATAAGTATGCATAATTATTAGAAATCGGATCATCACCCGTACTTAAATCAAATCATTATCTATATATATACACAAATACTTATATTTATATATATTTACACCCTAAAAATTAATCATTATCCTTATATATAATCATCCAAACATTATATAATATTATATATACATAAAGCACACAAAACAATTAAATCAAATATACACGCTTATTATATTACACTATTCTTAAAACTATTACATAAAAAAGCACACATTATTATTAACCCTAACAAGAATAAAAACAAACAGAGAAGTTGCAGTTTCAGAATGCTAAAGAAGCTGAATGCTACAACTGTAATAGTAACAGTCAATGAAGCGACTGAACTTAATCAACAGCTATCAATTTTCAATACAAGAATTGTACAAGATTGTTGGGAGCATAACTGAATTCAGCCTCTGCGCACGCACACAAGTGCGTGTGTGAGAGAGACAGACAGACAGACAGAGAGTAAATTGTCCTTGATCTACTGTTGTCAAATTCTATTTCATATAATACTTACTCCCTGCTAAAGAACTTTAAAGCCGATACCAGAGGGTAAAACAAGAGAACAAGAGTTTAGTATTTCTTCAAACTTGAAAACAACCACCTCCAGTCTCCAATAATCAAGTAACTCATATGAATACAGATGTGGAACTTCATACTGATTCATGTAAAGCAAACCACTCAATCCATCAAAAATTTTCTTTCCTCTTTTGCATTTTCCCTGACCTAAATTATTTCTCCAGTGTAAGAATCTGTCGTGGCCAGTCTCCTCTTTAACAGCAAATAGCTTGAGGACGTTCTTTTACCCTTTGCAAACTAATCTCAACTACTCATTAACTATAGCTCACGGGGTTTCTGGGTTAAGCATCTTGGATCATTTCAAGCATAACCTCCCTCCACAGAAGAAACATAAGAAAAGAAATAGAAGCAAAGAACCCCCTACAACTCTATAAATACACCTTAGTATACAGATTGGTTATGCTTAGAAACTTGAAAGAGAGGTGCAAACTTCTCCCAAATGTATTCATTGGCATTCCCTGGCCCCGATTCACCACTACTTGGTTCCACCTTACAACATTTGCCCAACCTTTTCTACAACATTTCATTTTATAGAAGAGGGCAAATGCATTTCCAGAAATTATTAATTTGCATATAACGATATTTAACATTATCTGTGGTAGACACATAAGCAACAACATACATAAATGAGTTCTAGTATCTACCCACATTACAAGGTCATCTAGACGGCACATGGTTGCTTTCTCGTGGTCATCAACTAATATTGCTAATAGAGAAAGAAGATTAAATTTGTTAATAAGAACTTTAAGCCGATCCACCGAAGATAGTAATGAAATAAACCAAGCATCCCCGTAGTGAATTAGAAGTTTGCAACTGATGATAATCCTTATAGACATATAACAATTTTATGTAGCTTTTTGAGCTCTTTAAATGCAGAACTCTGCAATTATATTAACAGAAAATTACTTGATCTTGACAAAAGTATGTGCAAAAGACATTTAGAATGAAGCTACTACATTCAAAAGGAGCTTGCATACAGAGTTGTCAGTACGCAAGAACCAGTAATTATACGTGTGGTTGTGGGAAATCCCCCAATAAGAGGCACCTTGTAGTTTAATTGTACAAAAACGTTATTGCCTCTATTGCCAGATTCATTTTGAAGATTGAGATACTACACACTTACGAACAAGGGAGAGTTGAGTTCCTTTATGTCAAAATAAACAGTCAGATTGATAAATAATTCCCACCTTCTAGACTACTACCTTTTAGTGGTAATTTACGCACAATTTTATTAAGATACTATAAAACATGGCCCCATTGAATTTAATACAAGTAGCATAACTGGTAACAAGAACACCAACCTAACAAAGCTCCATACAGTTATGTATCAGACAACTTGAAACGTCATTAAACACTAACTCTCAATCTTACATCAAACAAACTACCCAATTCAAAGTCCAAATGATAAAATTGCAGATTATTTCTTCTAAAATCTTCATCCAGCCCCATATTTTCAAGTTTTAATATTAGTGATACGTAAACTCCCAATCAGCATCACTTTGTATAGGCTCACTTGGTTTACCATTGAAATTGTGCTAGCGAACTAGCTGCAAAAACATTTCTCCACTCAAGAAACCTTCTATAGCTACTGTTTTATGCATTCATTTGAAGCCAATGTAGCACACAAATATTCAAATTATTCATGAAACCAAAATGCCGCTTCAGCATTCTGATTAAAGAAGCTTATAAAACATTTCAAGTCCTCTATAGGTTTCGGCTTAATGTTCAAAACACACAAAACAAATTTGAGCATTGTTTCTGCAATCATGCACAGGCACAAAAACAATAGAACAGCAGATATGAGGAAAATACCACATTGAAAGCAACATAAACATGGAAATAACAGAGAATTAAAAAAGTGAAGAGCTAATACCATAGCAAATTCCACGAAAGCAATACGTGTAGAATGGTGATAATCCCCGAGCAGCCTTAGGCGATACACCTTAATTCATATAATAAATGAAACAATTAAAGCTTGATCAGTAGTAATAATAACGACAGCAAAAACAACACACACACACACACACACACATAATATATACTTGCACATTCACATACCTCTCCGCAAACACTTTCAAAAAAAAGTTTCACATCTGCTTGAGAAACCTAAACAAGATAAAGGATGCCTCAGTAAGGAGTTTCACTTTCTCTTCCTTTCTCTAAAGTGGCAATCCAAATGAGAAAAGATATAATACCTTCTTGTCAATATTTGTAACATATACTGTTCTTGCACACATCTCACGTTCATCTTCAGTCTGATGTTAAAAGGTACAACCAGAACAACAAATGTGAAGGATAGCTGAGTCAAATTAATCTCAGTATGAGCAAGGAACTAACGAGTACGACTGAAAGGTAATCCCACCTGAGGTAAAAGTGTGGGGTTAACGGGTGCAATTGCAGTTTTGGAGGGCAGCACCTTCACAGGGTAATACCCAAGCATTGTTCCAGAGAGATTCAGTGCGGCTCGTGCGGCCTCTGTGAAATCACAAGTTGCATGAGCATTGTATTCATTGACACAAAGAACTTAGATAAAAACTAGCAATTGAACGCAAAGATAAGCCATTTGTAGAGATTACCCTCGTCAGTGAACTCAACAAAAGCAAAACGAAGAACAGAATTTGGGTCCCCACAAACACGGCAGTCCACAACCTTCCCACACAACAAACCAGAAGGTAACACGTTCGTTATCATAATCAGTGGCAGAGAAAATTGGTCGCGTTTATAAAATGGGCAAAAATCACCTGTCCACAACCAAGAAATAGCGCTGCCAGCTGCTCCTCTGTGATCTATTTCAAGATACAACCAAAACGAATGATTGTTTCAAGCAGTAAATCATGAAAAGAACCTTCGCCTGATCCTCGAGAAATTGGAAAGCAAAAGAACCGGCAGAAAGGTAGCTGTCAAGCAACATGGACAAATATATCTACCTGATGATCAATGTCAGATACATAAACAGTCCTCCGGATAACGTCTTCGCGTTGAGCCATACCAGTTCTGCTACTCACCCTTCTCTTGTTCTGATTATAGCCTTTCTTCTTCAACACCAAAAACATTATCAAAAGGCAACCCACCAATCACACACGTAGAAAGAAAAGGGGAAGCATAATATTAGCCCAAAAACACAAGTGAAGAAATAATACCCCTCTTTGACCCAAGTTCCCATTGTTGCCAGCAAATCCATTTAAACACACAAAATTCACAGCAGCTGTGTTGTCGGCAAAATACCCACCATTTGTTTTCATCGTCATGGTAGAATTAGCCAGCGAAGGGGGCACAAATTCCTGAGCCATGGGGTTAAGCTTAGAGAACATTTCCTCCAACTCCCTCATCTCCATCTTAAACCCCTCGTCCCCTTCACTCCCAATCGTAGATCGCAGCTGATTGTGACGATGATCGCTCTGCTCTGCGCTTATATGCGCTCGGGGGTGAATGGGTGCCTGAAACTGATGCAGCTTCATCAGCTGAGACCGATCATTTACCTCCTGTGAAGAACCACTCTCCACCACCGCCATCTTTGATCAGAAAACTATGACGAAACACGAAGGTAAGAAAAATGCTTTTCTTTTATTTTAAGGTGGGGGCGGAGAGAGAGAGAGAGCAACAACAACAAAATTCACAGCAAAAGAAAAATCAGGGGGGGGGGGGGGGGGGGGGATGCTGTGCAGAAGAAGAGACGAATATGGAAGAATATCAGAAATGACGGAACGGCGGGAACGCACCTTTCCCGAGAGAGATTATCAAGGAAACGGGAACTTGCGCTGTGTCAAAAGGGGAAACGCAGGGTAGGTAAATAAAGAGGATGAATCGACACAACAATGGGAGGAGGGAGGGACTCGACTGTGTTGTTTTTAGATTTTCCTTTATTATTCCTTTATTGGGGCTTGGAAAACATGGATGGGGTAGATAGGGACAGAAGAGGGGGTTCGGATAAAGCTAGACTGATGGTGGCGGTGGTGGCGGTGGTGGTGGTGGTGGTGCGTGCGTGCGTGCGTGCGTTTTTAGGTGTTGCAGTTGCGACTCTGAATTTCCCTTCCACTGCTTCGCAGCAACCTATTTACTACACCCATTTGCTCTAAATGCCTTAATCATAAATCATATGTAATAGTAAGGTGTGTCCTTTTTTTTGTTTTTTTTTTATTGGCTAAGTCATGTGATTTTGACTAAAGTTTTAAATCTCATAATTTTAAAAAAATTTTGATTTTTTTAAAAATATTTTTACTGAATAATGTATATTTATATTTATATCTATATCTATCCACATATAACATTTTGAGTTTTTTATTAAGTTAAAAATTTTCTATTGATTAGACTATTAATGACACGTTTTATTATTTTTCAAAATGTTTTATTAATAATTAAATGCAATATTAATTCAATAATAAATACACTTTTATAGCTTTTAAAGTTAAAAATATTGTCTAATCAATATAATTAATATATATATACACACACACACATACATAGAGAGAGAGAACAATAATGAAACAACTATAATTTACATCCAAATAAAAGTTGATAGTAAATATTATTTTAAAATTAAAACTCAAATGTAATGGTGTTTTCAATTTTTTGTTGAATTATTTTTTATTTTGAAAAATATTTTATTATTTAAAATATAAAACCTATTATTGAGTTAGTCAATACTGTCATTAAAAATTTTTTAAAAGGAACTATTTATGTAAAAATTGATAAAGGGAAATACAATAATAATGGATATTTTTCCTATATCTATCATAAACTAAATATGAGCTTATTTTGAACTTTTAAAATATATTTATTATTCATATAAATTATTTAATTCCTAATCACTTTGATCGAATTTACGTTCCTAAAATTATAATTCGATTTACAAATATATCTTAGCGTAACAGGCTTCAAATTTTTTATCAAGTAATTCTTTATTTTTAAAGTATTTTATTAATTGAATTATAAAACAATATTACTAACTTAATCGATACTATTATTCAAAATATTTGAAAAGTAACTCTTTGTATCAAAATAATAAAGAAAAGTACAATAACAATTTATATTTTTTTCTCAATAAATTATAAACTGAATATGAGCATATTTTAAACTTTTCAAATATGCCTATTACTCATATAAATTATTTCATTCCTAATTATTCATATATAAAATGAAAATTTACATACTATGTTACATACTCTCATTATTTTTCCTTTTTTTTGTCTTATATTATCCTCCCTCTCTTTTACTTTTTCACTTATTCCTTTTAGCTTTTTAGATACATTTTCTTAATTAATTTTTTTTTACACCTTAATTGTTGTACCAAATTTAATTTTCATAATATTTGTATATTTTTAAACCTTTTGATTGAAAAATGCATAAATACATGTTAAAAGAAATAAAGGTTCATATTGATTAAAAGTAAAATTTTTTATGCAAAGCTTTTTCAAATAAAAATTGAGAAATATTATAATAAATTGCAATTGAAAAACATAAATCACAAAACAATTAATGCAGAAAAACAATTAAGGTGATTGTTATTCATTGAACAAAAGATTAACATTACAAATCATAAAAAATATTTTAAAAAAATAAAAATCATAATATATAAGTTCAATTTTTAAATAATTTATTTCTACTATATATGAGTCATCAATTTTTTTCAAAATTATGATATATCTATGCATATATAATAAAAATAATTTTGACAGAAATCTTAAATTTAAAAAATTCATAAATACTATAACTTTTTTAAAAAATAAAAATGAAACTATATAAGTCTAATTTTTAACTAAATTTATCTTGGATATGTAAATTTAATATTAGTCGTTTAATTTTTCAAAAACTACAATCGATCTGTCCATATATAACAAAAGTAATTTTAACAAAAATCTTAAATTTACAAAAATTATATTTTTAAAATAAGTTAAAATCATTATTGGATTTTTCAATAGAAATTAAAATTCTTTATTTAATAGTTTTTATATTCTAAATGGCATATTATTTGATTAAGGTAATTTTTTCAAAAGATTGATATGCATCAATAAATATAAAAATATTTTAAAGTTAAAACACTTTGAAAAAAAAAAAAGCACAACAAAAAAAATAATCATGTTATAGTTTGATACGTTTGACTGAGGAAAAAATTAGTTTCACATATAATAACATTAAAAGCAAACATGTAAAATTTTAAGCTAATTTAATTAAAAAAAATTAGAAAATATTAAAATAATTGCAATTAAAAACATACATCACAAAAACAAAAAAAATACAAAAAATAAATAATTTGGTTGTTATTTTGTTGAATAAAAATATATAATTATAGAAATTCACGCACAATAAATTATTTTAAAAAAATAAAAATCAAAATTTATAGTTTATAAGGTCAATTTTTAAATAAATATTTTTTCTAATATGAAAATTTAATATAAGTCATTTAATTTTCTCAAAACTATGATCTGTCATGCATATATAACAAAAAAGTTTTAACAAAAATCATAAATTTACAATTTAAAAAATTTATACACACTAAAATTTTTAAAAAGTGAAAACCAAACTATATAAGTTCAACTTTTGAATAAATTTATTTTTATTATGCAAATCTAATTTGATTCATTAATTTTTTAAAAATATCAATCTATCCATGCACATATAATAAAATTAATTTTGACAGTAATCTTAAATTTATAAAATATACAAATTTTAAATAAATTAAAATTATTGTATCCATCATTAGAAATTAACTTTATTTGTTAGTTATTAGAAATTCTAAACGATACATTATTTAAATGAAATCATTTTTGAAGAGTCCAATATATATAAATAAATATAAAACTTTTGAAAGTCAGACCACACTAGATGAAATAGAACACATCAGCATAACAATTTGGTAATAATTTGGTGGGGGCATCGGTCTTTAATTATAATTCGAAAAGTAAATAATCATTTTAATATTAATTCAGTAAATCATAAAAATCACTTTTACCACTACAATTGTTATCGTAAACTCTGATGAAACTGCAGTTTAATTCAACTATTTTTTTTACTGACAATAGGTTGGGAAAAGGTAAATTGTGACTTGAAACTTAACATTTGTAAAAGAGATACTTTCGAAAAGTTATTTTATAAACAATTTTGTATATATTATATTGTGTATAAATGTAATAAATGCACCATTTACGATTCTTCTACAATATATACGGACAATCTATATATTTATATATAATAGAAAAAGTGATGTTTATAAATTTGTATATGTCTATCGATTTCAATTATGTTTTACATTTACTATATATACACATACATACATACATATATCCAAAAAATATTTGTACAATAAGGAAATTACATTTTATTTTACATATATTTGTTTGTATATAGTAAATGTTAATTAGAGAATTTGATTGTTTTTAATTAATTTATCATTATAGTTGTGTAGAAAATATTTTTTAACTATTAATAATTTTCATTATAAGTAAAAATAATTTATTTAAAAAATTACACAGTAATAATAAAAATTAAATATGATTGATCTGTGCATGACACGGGTTACAGTCTAGTAATAACAATAATAGGTGGTGGGGGTAAATTAAACTATAATAAGTTATAAAAACGCATTAATGAACGTACGAAATTCCAACTCAGAGGACTAATTTTTACCTTAAAAAATAACAACAGGCCTTTTATCATATTTATTCTTTAAAAATAAGAAATATGAGACTGCGATGGAAGCATAGTATAATTCTCGTCCCATGTTGGTTTTATTTTTAAAAAAAAAAAAATCAAATCATCTTATACAGGAAATTAACGTTTCTCTGCAATAATGAATTCTACTGATAAATTTGAACCATGACAAGGGTGTCGTGAATCTATAACAAAGATTTATGTCTAAGAAATTAATCAAGACAAAAAAAAAAAATGTAAAAAGATAAACTTGAATTCAATCAATCATTTTTGTGAGCACAAATATCTAAATTTAGTCAAATGATTCTCTCATCAAGAACAAAGTATTGAAGAGAAATTTATTATTTTGATCTCCCCCGAAATTTATATTATATTCAATTAATGCTAATTCAAGGGTTTAGTGTCTTAATCACAAATTCAATGTTAGCATTTGAAAAGCACTGCAATGAATGTCAGAATCTCACTACCTTAATTTGAAGTCTCATTCAATTTGTAGGGATGATTTGAAATCTCCAAAAGTGTTTCTTACTTGTCTTTTGTGTTCAATTACTTTCATAAAAACTCACTCTTATTTATAGATTTAGGGAAGAAATCTTGCTACACTTTCTTGTTCGACTCATCAAAATAACAATATTATCTTTTATAAAATTTGGGAACATGCGAATTTTAATTATCAAACAATAATATTTAGCACTTGATGCTATTTGATTTATACATTAAATTTATATAAAAATATCGATTTAATTATTTATGAATTATATTTTATTAAATTGTTCAAAAATATATAAATAAAAATATTTAATATAATTTTTGCTTGTTCCACAATTTAATTGGACAGTTTTTTTCTTTTGTCTACAATTTCTTACGTTCATGAGGGGACTTATGTATGGAACTTGAAGAGGGGCTCAATTGTGTGCGAGAGCTTACATGTAAAGTTGATCCAAAAGAATTTACACATGCTCACAAAATGGTATGTAGGTTTAAATATGAGATAATGTTATTCTCATCCACATAATTAAGAAAAAAAAATAATCTTGAGTCAATTAATACAGTGCAGTGAATTATTTTTAGTAACCAATGAACAAATTTCCTAAAAATATCCATAAAACATGAGAGGGATAGATTGCTAATGTTATTGAAGGTGCACCCCTCATTGAAGGGTCAACTAAACTAGTGTAGTATTTACCAGTTGGTCTTAGCATTGCACAAAAGTATTATCCAAACAATTATCTCTCTCTCTCTCTCTCTTACATAGTAAAAAACACATTTTTCACTCCGAACAAAAGTATTATCCAAACATCGAGATAAGAAATTTGAACTTCTTCTACTAGTTAGAGTATAAAGAAAATGTGTTTGTTTAATACTTTTTTGGGGTTAAATGTCTTCAGTGTAAATATTATGAATAGTATAAAAATGATAAAAAGGTGTATTTTAGTTTATTATTCTTTTGTATTTATATAAAATATTATACAATTATTAAACAATGCAATATAGTACAATTAATAATTAGTTTCAAATATATCAATATATATAAATATGTGTGTGTGTCTATACTACAATAATTTGATTGTAAATAAATAAAATGATTGAATTTTAAATATTAATATACTTGTATGTGTACAGATATATATAAAGAAAGATATTTAAGTTTTTTACATTTTTTAGTTGTTTTTTGGTGTGTGAGTGTGTGTGTGTGTTTGGAATTAAGATGTACTTTTAACTCATTTTGTCAAATGACTAGATTATAATGCCTCTATTTTGGAAAGAAAGATTTATTGCAATACTTCCAAAATTATTTGAGAAATGAATAATTCAGAAACTTAAAATAAAAATGGCAGCGTAAGAGTTTCCTTTTGAACAATAACATTTGGGCAATTATTTTTGTTCATTATAAAAAGTCTTCCATTATGTTTTAAACTTTAATTTCAAGCAAAACGTGGTTCCAAAAATTCTGTCCACAAGGGAATTATAATCTTTCAGTGTAACTTTTGGCATGTAGAAAATCCAGGACCCCTATTCTTTAGTTTAAAAAACAATTTAGAAAATTTGTAAAAAAAAAAATTCAAAAAGCAAGTGACAAAACACACAAATTTACTTTTGATTGTTGGAAATCTGGCAAGCCTAGCCACAAAGCAAATAAGCGTTCTTCTAATAATAAAATCAATGACTTAGTTCAAGAAGATTTTAAATTAGAACAAAAACTTTCTTCTTTATTAATAAATGAGGAAGACCCTTCTTCATCATCTTCAAATAATAATATAAATAACATATATATTTCAAGAGACTTGAAATTCAAATTTAGAGTTGTTATTAGATTAAGTTACTTGACTCGACTCGATAGAATAGCTCAGTTAAAGTGGGCTCGAGTTCGGTCAAACTCAAGCTCGAGACAAGCTTTGAATAGCTTGATTTACTTTAACAAGGCGAGTTCAAATTTATATTCCCAAACTTAAAAGCTCATCGAACAACTTGACTCAACGAAACAAAAATCACACCTCCACCCCCCATCAAATTTCCAAAACCACCTCCCCTCTTGTTAGCTAAGCTTAGCTCGAGCTCGAATTCGACTCGATTAGACTTAAGCTCAAGCTTAAGCTTTAAAAAACCTTAATAGAGTCGAGCCCAAGTAACAAACTACTCGAGCTCGACTTAGTTCGATTATATCCCTATTCATACTCAAACAATAATGAACATTCTTATCCTTTAGCCACTAAAGTAATTACCAAAACTCAAAACAAACAAGAATTCCTATTTGATTATATTGACAAAATCTCATATTTGGAGAACAAGGAAAATATCTATTAAAATTTAAAGAAATAATTCTTATTGAAGAGGAAGAAAGACCAAAAATTATTGAATCATTTAGTATATCAAAAGTATTTGATAAATATTCTTCAACATCACCAGGCAAGTGCTTGACTTCAAAAGGCCTACAAGAAGGAATTAATGAACTAAAAATTGAGGTAAAATAAATTTGAAATGAATTAGTGCAATTTAAAAACAAAGAATTTAGAGATAGAAAAAAAAGTAGTCTTATTTCCATAAGTTAGAAGAACTTTCACATATTCTTGAAGAAACAAGGAAAACTCAAAAAATTGCTCCAAGAATTCCAACTAAAGATACATTTATTCACTTAATCATATGAATAAATTTTCAAAAAATGGTATTCTATAATCATTTTTACAATTGAAGACTTTAAAATAACTACTACTTATTGAATAGATAGTGAGGATTGATTAAAACAATATCAAACAAGGATTGATTCCATTAAAGTATATGAAACAAAAAAAATAAAATAAAATGGAAACTAGTTGTTGAAAATGTGATGACATTGCAAATCAAATATACATTATTAAACATTTATATATACAATGAAGGGTATTGCTTCAAAAATTCAATTATCTTCATAAAAATCTAAACTAAAGTATAATTTCAAGTCTATGTTTATTGGGCCCTGCCAAGTCCTAAAGTGATCAATTATCATGAAATGAGTTTTGCACCAAAACTCTCTGAACCTAACTAAAAACAAATCACTATCATACACCTTAGGTTCATGCGTAGGTGATATTTTTTCGACAAACTCAATTGTTTAGGACATTAACTTAACTCCATATGAACCTCACCTTTCAATCATATTAAACTTTTTCTCCAAAGGTAGGCACAAGTAACTGTAGTTTGTTTCTCTACAAATTGTAAGCATAATGTGTATATGAATGAGTGTTTGGCACTTTTACATCACTTCTAACCCATAAAGAAGGAATGCCCAAGTCCTGTGTAGCATTTTAGTTTTTATAGATGTCCAATAGTTCACACACAACTAGACTACAAATCTCCATAAAATATTTACAACAAATCTACTGCTAATTCTGTTTGCGCCATCCTATTGGTTTAATAGTACTAGGTCAACTATTTACTCATGTAATGAGATTTCTTTAAAAATTTGTTGTGATTCAAATTTGTGATTTTTGGCAATGGGAATCTCCATGATATGGTGGTAATTGCAATGGATTATCCAACAACTTTCTTGATTAACTTTTAATTATTTTATTGTGATCTCCATATTTTCAAGATAGTACAAGAAAATAGGGAAAACTTTGTACAAAATTGGAAGCATATAATTTTGGATTCTTAACATATTTATGAGAACCACATGTTAAATGTATGTGTGGCACATAATCACAAACAATAATGGCAACAATCTCTTCTTTCGATATTAGGTGGCACAACCCACAAAAGACACTAGCCCTTGTATAAAAACCCATATTTATTTAACAGCTCCCAAATGTTGGAACATCATTCAATCTGTCAATTATAAAAAATCCATATACATAACTTCAAATTTTAATGCACAGTAGTTATTCACAAAGTTCATGCCACAATAAATTAAAGTAAGTCTACAGCAAGAAATAACTCAAAACTGTTAAAAATCTCCTTTTGAGTGGAAACATTAGTGGGCAATAATACCAATGCAAAATACCATGACAAATATGGTAGCCAAAACTAGAAAACCAAAAAAAAATACTTACTCCACAGAATTTCATTACCCGCTAAAGTTAATCCCTTTAAATTTCACACTCTCTCCCAATCTACTCCACTTTATAACACACAATGGCCGAAAAAGAAATCGAGAAGGAGAGGGACATAATACAATTTAAGAGTGAGAGGGAATAGCTTTAACTAGTGTTGCATAATCATCATATGATGGAAACGAATCATCTTTCTTCATGAACTTCATCACTTTTTTTGCCATTATTGCAATATCAGGGGTGGCAATTGAGTTGTATTGCTAGCTACCAAAATAGGTTAAGATAATGATATTTTGTACTAACTGCCAATGTGAATTTGAGCTATTTATTTTTATAGGTTGATTTTTAAATCTAAGTTTATTTCTCAATTTTTGTATGTCACCTAAACTTGACTTATCAATTCGTGGCACAAAAAAAAAATTCACCACTGTATTTTAGCCAAATTGAGGACATTCTATTCAATAAAATTTAAAAATTAAGATGTCAAAACTTATCAAGGAAGAGTGAGACGTGTGTGCTAGGTTATTTTGGTGATGACACTTCAATGGTGGCGGCTAGCATTATAAATAGTGATAATGAACTTGTACTTTGGCACTAGAAAGAAGATTAAAGATAAAGGGAATGTTAAAGTGGAAAAAATTAAGTTACAAATTAATATTTGAGGCACTTGACCTTGTCATGATAGATGATAATAGATTGGCTATTATTGAAAGTAGAAGAAAAAAGAGTGTCAGCTATGAAGTGCAAAAGAGAGGCAATGTATATGACTATGGTGGGTCTTCAAAGACTAAGGTCTATTGCTTTAAAAGCATTTTAAGAAGATTAAACATAATAAATAAAATAATAAGTTAATTCAAATGTTTATATACATTGAATTAAATTTGTAAACAAGTTTGTGAGTCAATTCTTGGGTGATGTGAAATTTTATGTTCTTTAGGTCTAACCTAATTTCGATCCACACCTATGAAGGTTGAATCCAAACTTATTAATTTAGTATTAGATGTGACTTGTATTTTTGAGCCATGCAAAAATTGTTGCCCTACTTGTGATTCAGCTAGACATTAATAGTTGATACACAAGAAGAAAATTATCTATCTACTAATATGATGCAACAATATATTTTGAAGCTTACCTTCTCTTGTACGGAATGGTAAAGGCAAACAAATATTCATCATATTTATGAATTCTTCTAACACATATCAAAATGGATCTTTTCGATTCCCAACCATTTAATGACTTAATTCCTCAACCAAATATAATAAGATGACAGGAATTATTTTTAGATTGACTAAAACTTAAAGTCTTATCACCTCACTTAAATATTTGGATTGTCATTGTACGTGTGTTTTAAACGTATATTTTTGAGTGTTTTAAACGTATATTTTTGTAAATTTTATTTTGAGAGCCTAATCCATAAGGTTTACGTGCTAGGCACTTGTGCATCATAAAAGTCTTTTCAAAAGATTACTCCAAAATGGATCCCATTATTTGTTATTGATATATGTGATATCATAAAGAATCTAATCAAATTCTTAATTAAATAAAGATTTTAGAATAATAATTGGAGTGAAATTTCATAATTTGTTATTTAATCACAAAATGAGTTCCTTAAAATAATTGGGAATAAATTGGATTCCCATGTTATTTGTTTGTCCTTTAATTGAAGTATCAATAAACTTTAAAAGGATATATTGAGAATTTCCAGCTTGATAATCAAAATAATTTAAATTAAATTACTAATTAACAAAAATTAGCTTAAATAGAGCATATCTCAGTGCAAGGACCTAATATCCCATTGTTGTTGAGAAATTTTTATACAATCCCATATTTTTCAAAAGAATCTCACTTGGTGGCTTAATTTCTTTATTGTTCATGTTTGGTTGCATTATATTTAACTTAGTTGACTTACTAATATGCACATAGGCATATCAACAAACACTAATTAACCTTATTATAGATTTGACACTCTATATTACTTGACTATAATGTTCATATACTTATGATTCAACCCTAATAACGCATTTACTACCTATTAAATGCAAAAGATTTGATCAGAGATTATGGTTTAGTGACATTTCTTATAATGTTTGGTAAGTTGCATATTTTGTTTGTATTTTTGATCTTAAGTATTGCAACTTATTGCAGTCACAGCATTTGTTTGTTTGTTTTCCTAAGCACTGAGGAGAATTTAACCTTTTTTAGGTAAGAAAAATACATTATGATTAAAAAAGAAAAGTAAGAATATAGTTAGTCTTAGGTGTGGCAACTAGAGAGAAAAAATGAAAAATGATAAAGTGAACATCATAAAAATTTTACATGGAAAACTTATAAATCAAATACAAGTAAAAATCTAAGCAAGTATAAAAAAATCTCACTAAGAAATTTTATTAGTTAGAATATTTCTCTATTTTACAAGGAGAAATAAAATCAATATTTCTCTTAGAAAAAAGTAAAATGTACCTTAAAATATACCTCTAGCATAAACTACTAAAAGAAAATGATTTTTGAGAAGCTAAGGCTATGCTTGGATGAAAGCTTACTCCCTAAGATATTATGTCCAACACTATTGAGAAATTAGCTACAATTGTCCCATAGATTTTCTGTGAAAAAATTTTTCTCACCCAACCCAAAGTCAACCCAAGGGAATACCCCACATCCCACATTTACTCTCGAAGTCAACTTATCCTTCTCTCTCCACACTCCCACCAATTTGGTCCTCCTATTCCTTTCACCGAGATGTTTCATAGTTGTTCATCATTGTCACTTAGAATAATGTCATGGTCATTGCTAGCACACAAGGAGCACCAAAGCAAGCTGCAATTGTTACCATATTTGATTGACAACAATGGGGCTTCTATGAACACCACTATATAGCTAGATTTCCACCTTTGTTGATGAGTCTTAAACTCTATCAAACCTAAAATGCACATATCTGAAGGTTAAAAGGCCTAAGATGATAGTTTCTGTCGGTTGTCATTCGTCCATCATCGTGTTGGTTTTTCAAGTCAAACTTTTGTCGTCTCAATCAAGTTTTTTGAAGGGTAGGATTGATGTAAGTTGTCCTCATCACTAATTTCTCGATCAATGGTGAATGAGTCGATAACGAAAATCTATGGATGCCCATATTGGGGGGGAGGGGGGAGATGAGTCCTGATTAGTAAGTGTTTTGATCTTTTGACTATTTATGTGAAGATTTTGTGTTGAGAATTTGATAGGTTGTTGACAACCAAGTGGAACAAAGACGTAGGGGATGTTGGTAGCAATAGATAGTATCTACAACGAAATGTAATTTGTATTGCCAAACCTCAATGATGTTATACATTGTTTAGAAAGTACCATGGAGAACTTCAAACTTTTTTACTTCAAGGCAATGCCCCAAACATACTCCAACATATTTAGAAAGCCTTTCATAGCTCATGATCTCATGGTCTTGACTGGCTAAATGAACACCTAATAGGCAATGATCAACAATTCTACAATGTCTTAAAGATGATTGAATTAATATTTCATTTGTTTTGTGCTAAAATTAGAGTAAAGAGTACATACCACAGCAGTATAAGATGCATCTTATGGTGGAAGAGTTAGTCACTATATTCATACGAACAATTGCCACGAACCATCACCATAATGACATCGTGAGTAGTTCTAAAACATCACCATAATGACATTATGAGTGGTTCTAAAAGTCACCCAAACCATTTATTGACAATTGTACATAGTTTGTGATGCCTTTTATGCATTGGATCCAATATTTTAATATGCCCCCTCCCCCAACATGACAATTGTGTAGGCTAAAATCATCTAAATTCAAATGGATATATTTACTTCAAAATTTATTCTGATTACAATGCAATTGTCCAACTTTTCATGGTTACTAAAATTGAGCTTGAAAACAATCCCAGTAAACTATTCATGTATGCTTGAAGTGTAGGATTTCATTGAGATTTGCACATAAAAATTAAAAATTTACGAGATGAAAACATCATACATACACAAAAGAAGTAAACGAAAAAAATCACATTTGTTTACGTTAAAAAACATGTAAGATATTGCATCAAGTAAACGTAGAATTTTTACCTCTTGGAATGTTTCTAATGATTTTTTTTTTTTTTCGATCCTTAATGGTAGCCCTTGAACCCCAACCTCTAAGTTGTCCACATAGTCAAAACAAAAACAAGCTCCTCTATACCTTGCAAAACTCTTTTTGCAAATTTTTAACCCAAAATTTTTAGTCTAAAAGGAATATTTTAACAAGAGAAGAGTGGGAGAGGGTGGCTAGAATATCTCTCTTTTCTTACATGGAGGGGTGCATGAATTTGCAGCTCTAAAACGTGTCTTGAACTCTTCAAGCACTCTTTTAAATAGTTAGAGCACTAATGTTTAAGATAAGGGCTCCATGGACTTTTCTATATAGGCTTTTTAATTAAAAAGCTACCCATAAACTCTTATTATTAATCTCATTAATAAATCAACCTATACGGCTCCTTAATTATTAATTTCCATTGCTGATTAAGACCTAATTGTGCCTAATTAATTTAATTTAATTTAATTAATTCCCATTAATAAAATTAAATCCATATTGTGCTTCTAATTAATGATCACGTCATTAACAAATACCATGACAATTTATTTAGTTTAATTCAATTGTAAGTTTTCTCAAACCTCATTTGCAACTCACTAATTTAACTCTCGCTATACATTCCAATATTTTGTGTGTATCTCTATGTTTACCTTTAATTGATAATGAGGAGAGCTTGAAGGACAAAGATAACATCTAGTCTACGACCTGCATTACAACCCAATCAAGATGAAGTGAATTAGATCACAATGAACCTTTCCAATTGTAAATATCATGCCGCATAGGCCTTTTGTTTTACTTTATCTTAATCAAGCAAAGTCATGAATTTAATCAAACTTAAAAGTTCAATCATATAACTAGTCAATGTTACTTTATAAGACAAATGTTTCTATCGAAAATGCTTTTTTGATCACACATTACCTTAGTTAAGGGTTTTCGTCTCATACAACACCAACTGTATAGAACAAATGTCTTGCACACTTGCAAGGAAACAATTTCCTTAGTAACCACACTTATGCATCCATACACATTCGATAAATTCTACATTAGGCTCTTAACCGTATCCCATATTAGGATAGATATTAGCTCTTAATATCCTAATGACACAACCACTATACACCAAATACAACCATATTGTCTTAGGTTTAAGGTCCACATGCATTTTAACATGATCATAAAGTATGACATTAACATCTAAGACAACCAAATGACGTAGCACTCATTGTATAAATACAAGGTGTGCAAATCGTATTAACTCTTCAATGCAATTTACAGTGTTTGTGACTCGCAAACTAATTTTCATAATTAAGTAATAAGACAGACTTGTGCTTATATTCATAACTCCTTATACAAAGCTTCTTAACTCAATCACATGGATAATACTTTAAGCCAATCAAGATTTATATGCATGAACAAACTTACCAAAACATTGATATAGAAAATTACTATTTTATTAGTAATTGTTATAAAGTAAATATACAGCCACAACAGTCTTCTAATATACCTCATTATCTATTGACATTAGAAGGCACATCACTAATAACCTCCCACTTGTTATCGAATGCCAGTGGTGCTAAAGTTAATCACTATAGTATCTAATACATATCTTCTTAAGATAGTGATCCAATTCCACTTGAGTCACTAGCTTGATGAATGGGTTAGCCATATTGTCAGTTAAAATTATTTTTTACATGGCTACGTTACCCCTTCCAATGATTTTTCGAATAAGGTGGTAATACATCTTCGTGTGTTAGGACTTTTGATAAGGCCTTGGTTCCTTCGCCTGTGTGACCAGGCCATTATTCCCACAATAACTAACAATGACCAATCTACATTTGGAACTACCTGAAACTCTATTACGAACTTCTTTATCCAAACAACCTCCTTTACAGCATTAGATTTTGTGATGTACTCAACCTCAATGGTGGAGTCTACAATCGTACTCTACTTGGAACTTTTTCAACTGACTTCTCTTCCATTAAAAGTATATATAAACCTAGAGATAGACTTTCCATCATTCATATCCAATTGGAAGCCAACATCAATGTATCTATCCACTCTCATATCACAATCTCTATATACAAGTATCATATCCTTAGTCCTTCTCAAATACGTAAGGATACACTTGACAGCATTCCAATGCTCTCCTAAGATTTGCCTGAAACCTACTCGTAAGACTTACAGTATAGACAATGTCTAGCCCCATACATAGCATTGCATACATTTGGTTTTCTATAGTTAAAACATATGGAATGGCTTCTATGCTCCTCTCGTAATTTTTCTTTGGGCATATGGACTTTGAGAGATAGATGTTGTGCGTGAAAGGTATCAATCATCTCTTAGAAACTTCCATACTAAATCTTTTCAATATCTTATCTATGTACAAGCTTAGGAAGAGACCTAATAGTCTTTTCACTCTACCTCTATAGAAACGAAAGCCTAAGATACAGGTCACTTCTCCCAAGTCTCTCATGAAGAAGGTATCGAATAATTAGGTCTTGTTTGAGGTCAGCATTCCAACATCGTTTCCAATTAGTAGTATATCATCTACATACAATACTAGAAATGTGATTGCACTACCACTAACTTTCTTCTAGACGCACTGCTCATCTTTGTTTTTTATGAACCTAAATGATTTGACTATACCATTGAAATGAAGATTCCAACTCCTCGATGCTTGCTTAAGACCATAAATAGACCTCTTAAACTTGCATGTTTTATGAGATTCCTTTGAACTTCAAAATTGCATGGCTACACTATGTAAATATCATCTTCAAGTATCCTATTGAGGAAAGCAATATTGAAGTTCATCTGCCAAATCTCATAGTCCAAATGGGTTACTATTGCAAACAAGATTCAAATGGATTTCTTTATGACTACCAATAAGAAGGTTTTCTCATAATCAATTTCCTTATTTTCACTATAGCCATTTGCCACTAGTCTAGCCTTACAAGTCTCCACCTTTCTAGTTGAATCAATTTTCCTTTTATAGACCCACTTGCATCTAATTAGAATAATTCCCTTGAGTAGAGCCACTAGAGACCAAACTTAGTTTGCATGGATTGAATCCACTCAAATTTCATAGCCTCCAATCACTTAGCGGAATCATTGTCTACCATTGCTTGATCATAAGTAGAAAGGTCATCTCCATGATCATTATTTCCTATTACAAACAATTATTATCCATACTCTAGGACATAATCGTATCTCTGTGGTGCTTGAGAGATTCTACCTAATTGTTAAAATGGTTGGGCCTCAGAAGGTTGCTCTTAAATAAGAACTTGCCTTATGAGCTCACCACTCTGTTCATCGTGTTCAACTTCCTTGAGCACTATCATTCTTCTTTCTACACTACTCTCTTGAACAAACTCTTTTTCAAGAAAATGTGCATGATACCTAATGGCAATCTGATAATGTCTCCACGTAGGTATAACTCTTATTTTAGGGAATCTTTAAGATTTCTTATAAAGCGGCCTATAACAGCTTTCACCACTAACTTTTTCATCTTAGTTTTCCTAATATAAGTTAGACATCTCCAAATCTTTAAGTGTTTAAAGCTTGGCTTCCTTCCATTTCACATCTCATGCAGACTAAAGGGGGTGAACTTAAAGAGAATCCTATTCAAAACGTATGTGGTGATAAGAAGGGCAAGTCCCCATAAAGATATGGGTTTGTCAATGAAACTCATCATAAATGAAATAATATCTAATAAAGTTCAATATCTATGCTTAGCTACATAATTTAACTAAGGAGTCGTTGGTGATGTCAACTATAATACAATACCATTCTCTTTAAGAAAGTCAACAAACTCAACACTCATATACTTACTTTCACAATCTGATCATAGTGCTTTAACATGCATGAAAATTTGCTTCTCTACTTGTGTCTTGAATTCTTTGAAATTTTTTAGAAAATTTGTGCTTGTACTTCATCAAGTACGCATAAATCTATTTTTAATAGTCATCGGTAAAGGTTGTGAAGTAGAGAAAACCTTCTCTTGCTATTTCATTAAATAGTCTAAAAACATTGGTATGGACTAACTCCAAGTTGGATAGGATTTCTCTCCCAATAAGTCAATAAGCCCAACTTTCTCCAATTCGTTAATTCTTATGTCCTTGATATAGCCTAGTCTAAGGTGCCACAAATGTTTAGGATTTAAACCATCCCTTAGATGTTTGCTTGAAATGGTATTAACTATACTACTATCATCCATATTCAAATAGTATAATCCATTCATGAAAGATGTGCCAACTAATATATTAAAATAATAAATACTATGCATATTGCCTCCAAAAGAAAAATTCATAATTCTCTTTTATTAATAAAAGAATTGAAATAATGTTTTTAAGCTCATTAGACAAAAGTAAACAATCTCTCAAAACAATACTATGGCTAAATGATAGTTTAGCTAAAACCTTTAAATAATGGTGACTGTAACACTTATTCCACTCCCTACCTTAATTAATACTTCACACTTATCAAGCATCCTCTTTTTAACCACATCTTAACACGAAGTAGAAATGTAAGACAAAGCATTAAAATCTAAAATCTAAGAAGTAGAAAATACACCAGTAGGACAAAATATTTCATAAACATAAAGTTCATTACCACTTAGTGCCTTCTTAAGGTTGTCGAGGTACTTGATGCAGTTCTTCTTCTAGTGTTCATTTTTGCTGCAGTGAAAAGACTTTCTTATATTTGCAGGATCTTTAGGCTTCTTGATACTCTGATTAACCTTAGGAATGGTAGGTTTCTTCTACTTTTTCTCCCCCTTCCTAATCACATCAAAGGAGCTAGATGTAACAAGAACTTTGTCCTTCCCTTTCCCCTTCATGGTTGTCTGTGCATTCACTAGCCTATTGAGGAGCCCAATGATGTGGGTCGTTATTACACTAAAATTAAATTTATAATTAGACTAATACTGTAGTGAATACAAGTGCTGTCCATCAAAGAAGGGTGAAGTATCTATTAATTTAACTAAGTTTCTATTAGTTATACCACATAAATGAAATAAAGATAAAAGTATGTAATGTGCACTCAAAAAATAGCAACACAAAATCAAAAGATGAATACCAATATTTGAAGCATCAAGCCATTTGTGTTGTTTTGGTTTCCTATATATGCTAGTTATGTTAATTATCAGTTTAATTACATTGGTTATGAAATATTAACCCTAAAATCTATAGAATATTCTCTAGAACTCTTCTATAGTTTTGGCTCAAGATTCTCACGAGTTTTATTAAACTAAATTGAGTCAAGTATTCACGTGATGTGATCAACAATATTAACATGTACTAATCTCATGGTTTCACTCCCGTTATTCCCACAAATTTAGTGTTGGCAAATGTATTTGTAGTGCACAAATTTCACTTTCATTATTCGTCGCACAGTCATAGATTAATTATAGAGTTAATCAATTCCTACAACTACTATTTAATTCAATAATTACAAATAAACAATGCAAAGACAATTAAGCAATAAATCATGCATATATAATTCATCAAGAACAAACATAAGCAATGAGAAAAAAAACTTAGAAACTTATATCGAATTCAATCAGAACCAATTCCAAGTTATTCATCATCCAAAACAATAGGTCATGGTTTTCAATCTGAACTCAATTTTCACCTACCTTCTCAATTCTCACAAAACACTTTTGAAAGGTTTAAATGTATCAAATAAATGTTCAATGAATTTTAACACAAAAACTAATGTAAATCATGGAAGAATCATTAAATTTTACGGTATTGTAAGGAAAATGGTAGCTCATATCCCACTATTTGATTTTGTTAGGATTTGCACGTAAAAATTTAAAATTTTAAGGGATGAAAACAACAAACATATGCAGTAGAAGTAAACAAAACAAATCGTATATGTTTTTGTTGTAAAGCATGCAAGATATTACATGAACAAGTAAAGGTGGAATTTTTACCTCTTGGAATATTTCTAATGAATTTGATTGCGATCCTTAAGTTATGGCCCTCGAGCCCCGATCTAAAGGTTGTCCACATAATCAGAACTACAATGGACTCCTTTTACACCTTGCAAAACTTCTTTTGCAAAATTCTAATTCAAACTCTTTGGGCTAGAAGAAATTTTTTGACAATAGAAAAGTTGGAGATGGTGACTAAGGTATCTCTCTTTTCTTGCTTAAAAGGGTGTATAAATTTTGTAGCTCTAAAAGTGTATCTTGAACTCTTCAAGCACTCCTATAAATAGTTAGAGTACTAGAATTTGACATATGGACTCTATGGGGCCCTTCTACATGTACCTTTTAATTGAAAAAACTAGCCCATGAAACATTATTATTAATCTCATTAATAAATTAGTTCATATGTCTCCTTAACTATTAATCTAAATTAATAATTAAGGCCTAATTGCACCTAATTGATTTAATTTAATTAATCATTATTAATTAAATTAAAACGATTAATTAAATTAATTTCACATTGTGCTTCTAATTAATAATCTCATCATTAAAAAAATCATTGTAATTTATTTAGTCTAATTCAATTGTAATTATATAAATTATTTTAAGAGTCTTCTCAAGCTTTGTTTGCAACTCGCTAATTTAACTCTCGTTATGTGTTCCAACATTTTATGTGTCACTCTCTAAATTCATCTTTAATTAGTAACACTTATAACTTGAAAGATATAGATAACGTCTAACCCACGGTCCAGCTAAGTGATAGTCATAGATTTTGTCACATAGACTTTTTTCTTACTTTGTCCTAACCAAGCGATAATCATGGATTTAGTCAAACTTACAAACTTTGTCATATAAATAGTCAATGTTACTTCATAAAGACAAATATTTCTATTGAAAATTACTTTCCAATCACACATTACCTTGGTCAAGAATTTCAATCTTATAGAACACCAATTGTATAAGATAAACACTTTACTCACTTGTAAGGAGACAATTCTCTTATTGAATGCATGCATGCCTCCACACATATCTAAACAACAACACGTTAGACTCGTGACCCTATCTCACATCAAGATAAATATTGACCCTTAATACCCTAATGACATGTAGACCATCATGCGTACAAGACAACTATACCATGTCAAGTTTAAAGACCACATGCGCTTGATACAATCAGGACGCTAAACATTGACAACCAATAGTGAGCTTCATATGCCTACTTTATTCTGCAAGTCATTATCTGAATGCCCATTTTCCAATGGCGCATATACTCACAATTATTTTCAGTATCCCATACCAAATAACATAACACTTACCATATAAATATAAGGAGTGCAAATCGTGACAACTTTTCAATACCCTTTAGAGTGTCTGTAATTTGTGAACATGTTTAGTAATCAAGTACCAAGACAGTCTTGTACTTATATTCATAACCTCTTATGAATCAGGGTTCTTAACTCTATTACATAAGCATATACAATATTTTACACCAATCAACATTTACATGCTTGAACAAATTTGTCAAAATATTGATATAAAAATTTAATATTTTCTTAATAATTGTGAAAAAGTACACATATAACCACAATGTCCTCTAGTATCTCTTATTATCTATTGACTTTTGAGGGCATATCACTAATGAAGGACTATGTAGGCATGATCAATGGTACACTAGTCCTTAGATGGTCACTAGCCATAAGATACTTAGTCTATTATAGTCGAAAGGTAATGATTAGCTAAAATATATTAATTTCATGCACATTCAACCTCGAGTTTACATTCATCCCCGTTGGCTAGGAACGTTGTGCCAATGATGTTAAGATCCAACCTAATGCTCTCACTAATCCATCATACAACTTCCTATAGTCACTTCCAAGCATGTCTTTCAAAACTTTGCTTCGAGTAGTACTGTGCAAGCAATTTCTAACTTGGCCACCCTATGGCATCGGTAAATACTATGTGAGATTCCAACTTTAGTAGTGTACAAGGGTTTATAGCACCGTAAAGATGAAGCTACCACATACCAAATTGGTGCAAGAAAGATTACAACCCTTCCATAATGAAGGAGCTATTCAAGTGCCATCACTTTTCCATGCAAAATCACAATAAGCAGAGCTTTGGTATTCTAAAGAAGAAAAGGTTCCCTATTCTAACAATACTTATCCAAAATTACAGTCTCCCCAAGCAAGTCGCAGAGTCATTGCAATCTAGATAATTCAAAACTTTATTCTAACATATTCCAATCATAACAAAATAATTATCGAGGTGGCAGACCTTAATTTAGTAGATTCAGAGGATAATGAAACCCAATACCATTAACTTTAATTCGAAGAGGATAACCTGGTGGCACGATAGGTATAATTCAAAACCATATTGCCTAACAGTTGTGGCATAATACGGGCCTCTAATAAGCATCTAAATGTCTACCTTCTCTCGTTTATTTTCAAGTACCCACCGCATGTGTGTTGTGGCAGTATAATGTTGATGTCATTATTATATGGATCAATGTTCAACGTATGACATGGTAATATTGCCCATGGACTTGTTAAAGGATGCCATTATATATTTCTCTTATTTGTTCCTCCAATAAGTCTAGGTCCTAGGCTAATGTGGATCACTCTAAACTTCACAACCCTGACACGTCATACGTTGATAACAATGACTTAAAGAGCCCTAATGATGTCATATCTGGCTTCATCATAGCCTCGTGAGACGATTGGGATGTTGTGCTTATTAACCAAGCCTATAAGACAAGGGCTTACAGCTGAAAGCATATGCTATTTCATCATTTATCGTCATGCTATTCTCATCCTCTCACTTCGTGATCTCGTGCCACTATGTTGTTCACATGTCATCTAATACATTTTGTAGTTTTTTGCTTGTATAAAAAGCATTACCACTCATTGCACTACGCACCACCTTATTCCATGCTGCTACCCATGTATTGCTATGAATAGGTTATTTCATATTTTGTACATTAAATGTGTTGCTCTACATGTTTATTTAACATCATATGCAACATTAGTTGCCAAATGTGTCACTGACTAAGATATGTCATGTGACATTGAATAACAATACCAACCTTGAAAACAACAATAGCAAAATTGAATTTGCAATATTACTTATTGTGAATTACATTCCAAACACTCTTTGCACGTACATAAATTTTTAAAAGTAAATAAACCTTTTTACTTATGCAAAATATTATATTGCTATATTTCTAATAATGTTAACAGTAAATGTAAACAATAGAGACAGTTTTGTAAGTTTAATCCACATTACAATTTTGACAGCTGAAAAGTACTCTGCATGCTTAACATACATTAATACATACTACTACTACTGTTATTATTATCACAATTATTATTGTTATTGTTATTGTTATTGTTATCATCATTATAATCATTATTGCCATTGTTAAAAATACCAATACTAATACCAACATACATAATATTATCCTTCACTATCCTTATTTTATTATATTTAGTCTAACTATTAATATTTTATTATATTTATTTGCACACCACACCACCACCTCTTCTCACACTTAATAATTGACCAAATCACAAAACAATCATTACTGTTGTATCGTAACATACTCACTATGTTTTTCTCACAACTTGTCATGTTAACAAAATGAAATCTATACTATTCATCCCTAAACAGTTTTTTTACTTTTTCTCTCAAACACAATTCTGTGAACAAGACCTTCATCTAGTTATAGCCCAATTTTCATCATATGCTATTCACTTGAATGTTTTCAATAAAGGAAATGAAAAGGTTTATTTATAGAAAAAGTATGTCCCAACTACTCCCTCCCTTTCATCTTCTGATTCTTCTATTCATTGTTACCTTAGCACTAGAAATATAAAAGGGAGACCAAATCTGTGATTAAAGGAGACACATGCTTTTCCCACTTAACGATTTAATTGAGTATCAATCATATCTTTACACATTCCTATCTTGTTATTCCTTACTACTTATATATCTACTAGGCTATTATTTCAACATTTTTTCTTTAATTGGCTTCATCAAAACATATGCTAGGTTATTCTTGATGTTATTTTTTTTGTCTACCTTCATCCTTCAGCCACTTCTCGAACAAGGCAAATTATGTTCATACATGTTTTGTCTTAGAATGAGAGGACAAAAACCTTGCAAGTGCATGAAGCTCTAATGTCAAAAATACATGGAATTCTTCTCTTATTTATGCAATGCTTCTCCATTAGCCTTTGAATCCACTTCCTTGCTAGGTTGTGTAGCTAGTGTTTGTTTTGTTTCCATGGTAGACAATGCTAAAATTATTTGTAGCTTTAAAAAATAGAAACTAAAAGTTGCACCTTCAAATGTGAATACATAGCTTGAAGTGGATTAGAATCACTATTGTTAGCAATTATATCTAATTATGATATTTTTACATATGTTACTATTTCTTAATTATAGAAATATGTTTTATTTGTTTCCTATTTTATAGAAGTAGAAATATGTTAACTTTAGAGATAATTTTAATATCTTTTGTAAATCTCATACCATAAATTGGCATGGGCTTTTATTAGTAATATATGGTTTAACTCTTTCAATTTTTATTGCGGTATCGAAGCCATTATAATTTTTCCTCTAGATAATTCAAAGAGAGATAAAAGAGAGAACTACTGCACAAAAAGGAGAAAAAAATACTAATTTTCCGTCAAAAGGCCTTTCTTTTTGCTACTAGTGCATTCTTTGAATGAGCATCTCTTCCCTCCTTAGGCTGATTAAGGGCTTATTTTGTTTGGCAACTCTTCTAAGTTCATTTTTTACTAAAATCTAATTTGTTTTGAGCTGAAGACAAGGGTTTATTTTTATTTCAATGTTTTCCACTCATCTATTGTTCCCTGATATTATGTTATACCGACTAATTATTTATACATGTTATGTGCCACTTTAGCTGTATGTTAGTTTAGGTGGCTATCTTCTATTGTAAGGGTACGAGATTATTTTTGCATGCTTCTTAGTCATTCAATGAAGCGTGACATTTGTTTCTTCTAGGATTAACTATTGTTATACTTATATAGTTGCCATGAATGACACATCTCATTTAAAAATCATTGTTAGCTTTGATTCGTTCAAGTTTCAAGTTTAACAACCTCTTAAATGTCATGGATCTGTAAATCAAAAAAAATAATTGATGGCAATCGTAATATACTATGAATGGCCTCTTTCTATACAATCATGCATATGATATCATTAAACATGTGTTATTTAGATGTTGACCTTCTCAAAGATACCTCTCTACATTTACTTTTTACAAGGCATCAATAATTCAAGTAAAACATTTTAGTCAACATCTTCATATTCAACTCAAGAAGAATATTAAAATAATATTTGATTATGATATTCTCATATATTTTATTTCTATTGTATAGTCATTTATTACTTTTTTCCTATTTTGTAAAAGTAGAATTATATTACCTTTGAAGTTATTCTTGATGTATTATGTAATTTTTAACTAATAAATTGAGATGGGTTCTAAATTAGTTTCCCTTAACAACCTAAATAATATCTACATAAACTAGCTCAAATATAAAACCTCCATCATATAAAGCATAATGCGAAATTTGAGGTAGCCTTTATATAGTTTAGGATTCTCCTTACTATATTCACATGCTTCAATCTAGGATTCATCATGTATCTTGTAGGATAGCTTGAAACTGAAAGAACGAGATGATAGAAATTACTTAAATCGTGCATGTTGAACCATTGCAAAATCTTCTTTAAATTCTTTTGTCAAAGCCAAAAACTCTTATTACATTTGTCTTGGTATGTTGGCATCCCTAAGAAATTGCTGCTTGGTCCCAAATACCTCACTCAAACTCCATAGCCACGTGTTTGTTTAATCCTTGGACTCAATCTTTGTTGTGGCAATTCCATTAGTATGTTATCTACATAGGACGACAAAATGGTAGAGCCTTCATCACGTGACCTCTTGATGTACACACAACACTCTACACTCGACATTTTATGAACAAGTGACGCACCCAAGACCAGCAATACAGAAATCAAACATCTTGCCTGACACAGTCCTTGTTGAAGACCGTGCAGAGGTTCACTCAACCTGCAAATCAAGCTTTGTACTTTTTTCTACAATTTCTTTTGATTGAAACACTTGTAAATTTTCTTGTATATGAATAGATGCAATTCTCGCATCTAATTCTAGGTATTGATTAAACATAGCACACATTCTTAGAACTACTCATGGATCACAAGTTGAACTAAAGAAACCTAGTAAATTTTTTGACAGTGTTGATTCATGTCGATAGGTTCAAACAGTGTGACACTTGAGTAGCCTAATAGAAATATAATCAGTATAGAATGATAAGATACAAAGGTTGCGTATAGATGCTGTTGATTCTCAATCAAAATTTCAATTGGGTGAAATGCAGTTCTCCATTCAATGGGGGAATTGGACTTTGTTCAAACATTCAAATTTATCACTCAAGATGGAGCAGGGGAAGAAATCCAACAAAATTTTCATTAATTATGTACATGGAAAGGGGGGAACTTGCTATATAAACATTCGTTCCCTATTTCAAGTATTTAAGTTGAGAGGTGAACAAAAAATAAATTTATCAAAATTTATTTTTCTTTCAATAGTTTTCTCCTAGAGATACTTTAGGCGACTTGACCCAATTAGAGGGAAAACTTGAGCTCCCTTGATCAAAACAAGGAACCACCTCTAATTACAATAAGCAATTCAAACATAACCCATAATCTGTAATTTACTGTTTCCATTGAAAAAAATAATAATAGATGCGCAGGAAACATCCCAATAATCGATTTACGCCAAAATGGCGTGATGATTAGATGAATGAATATCTCCAACATATCCTACAATCCCAATTGCCCAACATGAATGGTTAGCAACGAAAAACGGTGGCTGATAATGGGGTTGGTCCTTTCAATCTAATCTACACACTCAACACTTACTCCCCTGTTTTCATTACTCAACACACCCCCGACAAAAACAAATGCATGACTCGATGCCAGCCTACAAGAGAGAAAAAGAGAAATGCATCCTTTTCTCACATTCTAGAACACAATAGTTCAGCCAACACTCCCTAAATGGCTGGCTGTAACTCAAAACCTGTCTTAAGTGCAGTGTGTTTATACTAGGAAGTCTGATGATTCCAAGGAGAAATGCATAGAAGGAAAGCAATGGAATCCACCTTTTCCTAACTCTGAACTTCTGTCATTCTTCTTTGTCCCTGATTCTTCATAGATATATCCCTTTCAAGTTCTTCACCATCAGAGTTGGAATGCTAATGCAGCTGAAACCATCAGGCACAGAAAATATAAAGCCCCTCCAAGAGAGGGACCCTCCTGCAATTCATGCAACACACAACTCAAATTAATGATATTATAATGGATGAAGCCAGTTGCAGTCGGTTCATACTATTGGCAGCAGTGGTATTCAGAAGGAGATACGGCACAGAGTAATTTAGTGATCTAGATGCCTTTTGTGTTCAACTAAGACAAATTGGCCTACTATAATTTCAATCATTAACCAATGCATGTAATGTGGGCATTTGTCATTCCTATGACAAGGGAGCCAACAATTAGTTAAGAAGTGAGAAACTATGTTACTATGTTAATTCCGATAGTTTGATTTTACTCTTGTTTATTTTTAAATTATATATATATATACAGACATACATATACATATGTATGTCTGTATTTATGTGTGTGTGTGTGTGCGCTAAGACATTAAGCACGTTTGGTTTTAAGGCCGGCAGACAGCATGAGCATTAAACTCTCTTTTCAAAATAAGTAATTAAATAAGTATATAAACATCAAAATTATTAAATTAAATTTTATTATTATATTTAATAAGATACATAAAATTAATTTTAAAATCAATATCAGATTTTAAAATTAATATTTCAAAGTTTAGTCTTAAAATCTGAATATTACATTTTGTATTTTAAATTCCTCATATAATAATACCAACGCACATATTACTTACTAATATCCATTGTATTTATTTCTCAATATATGGCATACAAATATTCCAAATAATATCACCTAGTCCAGCATCTACATTGTTGTCTTCATCGATTTTGTCAAGATTTCGCTGTCATTTCTTTATCTATACTATATATTAAAAGTTTAGACCTTATATAATTACACTAAATAAATTTACATATATACCCTTATTCAATTTAATAATGACAAAGCCATCTCCTACACCAAATATCAAGAGATTCAATCCTATTTTGCATAAGTATAAAATAAATATTTTGATAAACTAATATATACTACGTAAAATCAAGTAAGCAATCATTAATTTCATATTATATAAACCCAAGCACACATAGAGAGTGCTAAAATTACTAGTTTTACAATAAAGTTATAATAGTTAATACTTGATAGTAAAAGGCAAAAATAACTACGTGAATGTCATTTATAAAAATGAAATTGGTGAGGGATTAAACTTTCGACTAAAATTTATACAGCCCAAATAAGTTAGAGAAGTTAGGATTTCTCCAAGTAAAGCTCTCTGAATGATACTGTTAAAATCAACTTATACAGAGCAAAAAGAAATGGATAAACTTGTTAAACTAGTCAAGGCTTATAGCAAAATATGTAAGAGTTATCATGAAAATGTGAATAAGATGATTTAAAACTACAGCAGTTTACATAAGAAAATATTAATTTATAGTTGAGTACACATCAATTTATACAGTAGTCATCACAAAAATACCACAGAAGGGGCAGGCATGGACTGGCCATGTTTTGCAAAAATTTACATCCCTCAGATTGTCTTTGTAAAAAGTTTACCTCTCTTAAGTCATAATGCCTTTATTATCTCAATGATACCTCTTATATTAATTGATTTGTAGCCAAACTAGTCCAACCAAATCATTTATTAGGTACATACAATTCGACTTCAACAGGGTCCACATAGACTAATCACTAAAAGTCAAACTTCTTTGAGGTATATTAATTTTCCTCTGGAGTTTAACCGCTCACCAATTCAATTTCTTGAAAGACATCCACAATAAAACGTAATTTAAGTCATTTACCATCAATTAATTATTATTTTAATGCAAAACAAAAAATATCTTGGTGAACAACCTCAATAAAATTAACTAAGAAAGCAATGATGTGGATGTAGGATTGGATGCATTTTCAAAAAAAAGAAATTGTAAAATTTTTAATTAAAATATAAAATTTTAAAGATATATTATTTTTTGAATGATATCATATACAAATATAATATTTAATTTCTAGAACTAAGATTTGAAATTTTAATTTTATAAATTAAACATTGATAATTAAAATTAAATACAATACTAATGCCATGTTTTATAAAAAAAGGGATTTGATGCTAGTACTCCCTCCACTAGATTACGCATGTACATAGTTTAAAAAGATAAAAAATAAAACGAAACTAATTTTAAAACGAACAACAATAGTTTGGTTTTATTATTAAAAATGGGGTAGTCTAAAACTCAATTCCCCATTTTTTCGGTTTATAATAATTTATCAAATAGTTAACTTGACTTATCCCAGAAAAAAATATTTTTAATTTTTTTGGTTATTCAATAATTGTATGACATGTTTTATATATATTTATAGATATATTAGTAAATCTTGCACCCTCTATTTGTATAAATGTTCATAAAAAATTATATAATTTTGTTATTTATAATAAAATATAAATTTATTATACTATTTAGCAATTAAATAATAAAATAAATTTGCTTAATGACATATTTTTTAAAAAGACAAAAAAGAAAAATTGAGGTAATAAAAATATAAGAGAAAAAGGCACTAAATGTTATTAATTAAAAAAGAGAGAAAAAATTAAAATAATTGTAATAAAGAGGAAAGAGAAAAAAAATAGAAGGTATTGCAATTCATTAAGATTTAAGATCAAAATAGTTATTAAATAGTATAAATAAATTTATTTACAGAGTTATTTTAAAAAATTTATTAGAATGATAAAAATTAACTATTATCTATAGTAGAGTCGTAATATATAGTATAGATTTAAATTTAAAACCAAAAATAGTCATTAAATAGTATTAATAAATTTATTAAGAGGAGCATTTTGGAAATCTATTAAAACTAGTAAGAACGACACACTTTCCATGTATGTAAATTTATTTATATATTATAAAATTATCGTATTTTAAACAATAAAAATTATTAAATTTAGAAGTATGAGAATATTTGAATAAACAAGAAAGATAAAAAATTTAAAAATGAAAAATTTGACCAAAACATAAATAAAAATCATAAGTTAAAAGAAAAGAAAAAAAGAAAAGAATAAAAAAAAATAAAAAGTAAAATTAAGAATAACAATGTAGTTTTATAATTTTTAACTAAGTAGCATCGGCTATGTTTGTTTTTATTTCTGGTATATTTTTAAGTATATCTTTTTAAAGAATTATGTATATTTAAATTTAAATTTTTTTATCTTGTGTATTTATAATAAGTAATTATTTCTTAATAATTTCATATATTTATAATTAAATCAATACTTATAATTATTCGTCCATATACTCATATTTATATATATTTAAACCTTAAATATCAATTATTATCTTTATATATTATTACATTATATATTTTACATACATATTTAAATACATCAAAATTTTTAAAACATTAACATTATACTTATTCTAATACAACTTCTTCCAAACATAACCATAATATCTAGATAGATGCAGATTAAATGGATTTTACTATTGTTTTATCCCAGTAAAAGTCCTACAACAGTACTACGTGATCTTCTATATAATTTTTGTCGGTTAAGAATATCTACACGTGGTTGCATTGGCTATGTTTGGGAGTGGGATTTTTACGGGAGATAATATTTGATAGCATTTATATTGAAATAATTAATTTATTTAAAAGAAAATTTTTGATGAGACGGTAAGTTTAAATATATATATATAATATATAATAATAATTAAATAATATGACAATATATAAAAATAATAAATAAATTTTTAAAAATAAATAAAAATAAATTTAAATACATATGATATATATAAATATTAATTTAATTATTAATATATATAATAATTAAAAATAATTAATTATATATATATATTTAAAAAAATAAATTTAAATTTAAATTTTATTTATTTTGAAATAAAATGTTTAAAATGATATTTAAGAATTGAAAGTTATCCTCCAAACATACCCATTGTTTTTTGTTTTACTTTTGGTTTTCCGTGCCGTTGCGTGTTAGCGTGCATTTGATATTATAATATCGTGTCGAATTCGCCTTAATTGACACCTGTGCTATGCCAAGCACCCCTATCGCTAATCCTATGCAGAATTGTTTGACAAAGCACCACCCCGCCCCGCTAAACTAGCTTACCGTGTGGGGTTAAAGTCAAGAGATACTCACCGCGTTGTCTGCAGAAATGGACAAGGTGCCATTGGCGGAAGAGGCCCCTGTCCCCGCCGGCGATAGACCTGACGACGGCGTATCATCGCCGGAGATGCCGAGAGGGGCTGGCGAGTTCGCACTAATCAAACCCGTAGGATTGAACCCCAAATTGTACACCGGCGTTCCGTCGGGCTTGAACAGCCCGAAGTTCCTCTCGGATGTGGGTCCGGGCTTCTGATTCTCGTTGAATAAAGCAAAAAGGTAGACATTCAAGTCCAAGTTGGGCCTCATCGGCGTCCCCTTCTTCCCAGCGATCAACTTTATTAAGTTACTGTTGTAGGTCCTGGCATTTTCCGGCGTTGCACCGGCCTCGTCAGCGTCCCCCTTCGACGGCCACCCAGTTTCCGAGATCTGTAAGCACACGTTCTTGTACCCAAGCTTCTCCACGGCTGAGTGGGCGGCGTCAATTTGGGCGTAGAACATGTTACTGTAATGCAAGCCCGACGCCGGGTCCACCATACCCGAGTCCGACTCGAACAGCACGAAATCTAACGAAACTTGCTTTGGATTTGCCTTGTAGGCGAAGTAAGGATAAGCATTGATTAAGAACGGAGATCCCACCTTGCAGTGGAAATCGAGAATGTTGGACAACTTTTGAGTTAGATCTCGGCGAAATGCGCCAGCGGAGGGCGGATAAGAAACCTCCAGAATGGCCAAGTTGTGGGCGGTGGTCACCATGACTTGCTTGTCGAGCTTGAGGGAAACGAGGGCGGAGTGGATGCTCTCCATGGCGGGGAGAAGGTTGGCCGACAGAGTGGAGTCGTTTAATGTGAGGACCTCGTTTCCGACGGAAATGGAGGTGATATTGGTGGCGGGTAAGTAGCGCAGGACGTTGGCCTTAACCCAGGCCTGGGCCTGCTTGGAGTCCCGCATCCTGGCTAAGTCGTCGTTGCCGAGGCCGACGATGAACTCGACACCGGCGTCGGAGAAGGCTTTAAGGACTCGTGGATCGGAGTCGTAGAGCTTGACGCGGGTGGCGCCGATGGATTTGACGATCGGGACAACCTGCGATGGATCGGGGAGGTTGTTGGCGATCTGGCCGTAGTTGATTCCAAGGGAAAGCGCCGCCGTGAAGAACAATGCCGCTGCAACGACGACACACCGTGTAAACTGAATCAAAGCTGATCACAAATCCATTGCAGGAAAATAAAATGGAGATGGATGTTTACCTGAAAAGAGGAGCAGTGGCAGCGCGGAGGAGAGGAGGTCCATGGGCATGAAGAAAGAATAATGGGATCTCCAAGCCCAGAGTTGAGAGGTGCGAAAATGGCGGTGAGGAAATCTTGTTCTGATCTGAGTGCTGACTGTTGAACCCTGCCTCTGCTTCTCCCTTAAAACCTCGGTCGCATCGACGCCGCACCCGGTGCAATACACCGGGTGCGGCAGATGTTGCCATGTGTACCACATTGATACACATGGCTCAATCTTCACTTTTTAACTGTTCTTTCTTTTTGCTTTTAAATAATAAAAAATACATTTAATAAAAAAATGTATTAAAACATAAACAAAAAACTAAAATAACTTTAAATAAAACAAAATATTAAAAATTTTGAAATGTCTAAAATTAATAAATTTAAATATGTTAAATTATTGACGACATTTATACAAATTGATTTTAGATACTTTTTTTGGTAAATATATTTACTTAATTTATCATGTATTTTTATATAAGAAATAGCAAAAATACATATATAATATTTTTTTATTTAGTACTTAATATAGTTTGTTATTTGTTTTTATATTTAAAAAATTAACTAATTGAAAAACTTAAAGTAAACATTTCAAAGGTTTTTTTTTTTTTTTTTACTTGGTTCCTAGTTATTTTACTTGGTTCCTAGTTATTCCTAGCAAAAACTTAATGTTTTATTTAATTTTTATTTTAAGAATTTTTTATATTTAAAAATAAAGGAGAAAAGAATTAATTAATTATGTTTTGAGATTCTGCCATTTGGCAACATCTTTGGCACCCGGTGTGTTTCACCTGCTGCGGGAAACAAGCTCTCTCTCTCTCTCTCTCTCTCTTCTGGTGCTTCTCACTTTACTTTTTTGATACTGGCTTTCTTTCGTTATAACTATTATAATTTTAAATTCTATACCACACACACAATATATATATATATATATATATATAGGCAGTGTTTGGAAGAGGGATTTTGGTGGATGATAATATTTGACCAAAAAAAAAATAAATGTGTTGGGATGAATAGTATATTTGATTGTAAAATTTTGTTTATATGAAAATTTTAATTTATTTAAATATATTTATAAAATATATAATAATAATTGAATGATGTGATAATTTATCAAAACAATTATTAGTCTATATAATATAATATATAGTGTACGTATGTATATATATGGAGTTTAATTTTATTGTAAATATGAATCATAATTAAAAAATAATTATTTAGTTATATATATAAATGAAGAAAATTTTAAATTTAAATTTAAACAAGATTTTATTGAATTATATATTTAATAGTTTCGTGATCGATTGATTGATTGTATGAATATTAAAAGAGGAGAAACGAACGTAACCATAGAGTTTCGGCATATGAAATCCATATTCATCTTTAAGATACATATAGTGTGTTGTATATATTTATTTTTTACATACATAATAAGAGATAAGAGATCCACCCAAATGTTAAGAGTGGTATCTTGGAGATCATATATAATGATTTAGACTCCGAATACTTCAAAAGATTAGGATATAATTAATTTTACTTTAAGCGTTAGTCATGAAATGCTAATGTATCAGACTAAAATAAATTTTGCTTAATTATAATATATTCATGTATATATAATTGTATATTTAATTGGAGATTCTAATGGGTTTTATACTTGTTAAAATTCACACAATTCAAATATATTATTAAACAAATTCAAATTTAAATCATTTTCTCTTTTTCATATATTTTCAAATATTCAAAATTTAACCATCTGACCTATTTAACATTAAATTAATATCTATCACACATTTATATATGTGTATATATATTAATTATCAATCCTACGTGCTGTTGAATTATTATTATGTTACGTATATATATATAAAAATTTAAATAAGTTCACACTTTCATCCATCAAAATTCTATAGCCTACCATAATTTTCGAATTCAATAGTATCACCATCTTTTAATCACCAATCAAACATGATCTGCGAGTTTTCAAATTAGGATTGGTTGGGGCTTTCCGAATGTTGCAGTGGGGACATATAAATGAAGGATATTAACACTTTTGTCGTCATGAATCCATTTACAACTTCACATGGTTGCATGACGCATTTCCCATGCATTTGATTCCACTTTTGTGTCGTTTGTCACCTAACCTTTCTTCTACTTTATGTCATCTGATTGCTTCACTCGGAAGCTGAAATCACTCCAGAATTGAAGATTGGTGTGATTAATCCGTCATTATGATTACTTTCTAGTGCAATTTTGAACAAGCTAATTATTTTAAAAAGCATATGATGACCCCAAATAAGATAGCAAACATGACGAATTGAAGAGCTTTATAATAATTAAAGTTATCCAAGAATAATAATAAATAGTTTATCACTTTTTAGTGCAATAAAGTATATTTGAACAGACGTACAGAGACAGAGCGAATAAATTTTTTATTTTAATTAATCATATATATATATATATATTATTCAAGATGAAGGAATCTGATTGGCTTGCTGAGCCTTTAGTTTGCTTTTGTTTTTTTAAGCATTCTTTGGAAGACTATTAATGAATATAAAGATGATAGTGGAGGACGATAAGACAGCTACGCAGAATGGCGTAGGAAAGGGAAAGGAAAGAACCAGCTTAAAAAGAGGCTCCCAATCCTCGGATATTTTTGTTCTACTTTTCTTTCGGTGAATACTCTGTAATGCTTATTATTTCTTGGTTGCTTCACATTCAGATATCTTCTTCCAACGGCTCTTTCTGTCCCATTTATGTACTCTCTTTTCCTATTTATACTCTCTCCAATATTACATATATATATATATATAAATATATCAATTAATAAATAAGGGTATACTCGTAAAATTGATGCACTCTATGTGTACGTGAAATTATTTATAAATTATGACATTATTGTATTTTAAATAATATAAATAATATTGTTTGAAATTAAGATATAGTAAATACTTAAAAATAAGAAAATATAAAGATGAAAAATTGAAAGTGAGAAAAGAAGACACCTATAAAAACTAAACTAAAAGAAAAGGGGAATTTGGATATGCTTCATCCTCTTCTCCTAGAGGATTCAGCATTTTCAGATAATTTTGATGTCCCAATTTCTTCTTTTGGTGGTGTGAATTGGGATAGAATTTTTACAACTTCCTCGAGAGTCTTTGCCGCTGCAATCATGGACTACATTTTTTATTTTTGCTCGAGGAATTTTGTCTGCTTTTTGTTCTGGTTTTGTTTAAGGTCAAGGAAATGTTTCAGTCCCTATGGAAGTAAGGTGTCCTATTGGTTGGAATTTTCCTCACATCCAGATTTTGAAATATCTTTTAAGAAAAGAAGTATTGTTTTGCCTTTGGATGTCAAAGTACCAACAGAATACCCAGGGAAGATATATAATGAACTCAACGTTCTTGAAGAAGAATTTGTTTTCAACAAACATTTTCTGCAAAATGAATAGAACAATATTCAAAACTTCTTTTTTGATGGTGGAGTAATTTTTCTATATTTGATTCCAATGATCTAAGGTATACTGGACAATACACTCTTTACTATCTTGGACTTGGAGAAAGATACTTCCGAATCCTAATTCAGAAGCATCTGTTTGGACGACTTTTGAAAGGTTTGGATTTGTTATATACAAACATGGGAGATAAAGAACTTGACTTTTAATATGTTGGACTGTGGCTGTATGCTTACTAGTCCAGGGGGCTGAGTTCTTTTTGAGTCAATCATGTAAGGGTTTTGCTATTTTATTAATGTTAAGAAAGAAATCTAAGACATAGTTTAAACATCCTAGAAATCTTTGGAGCCGTTCTTTGTCAAGAATTTGATCAGAAAATTTTTGACCGAATTGAAGACATCTTTCAATATGAGTAATAGTGCCTTGTGTGAAGTAATGGCCTAGGAATCTGATTTTTGTTTGGAAAAGGAAAATTTTGATTTTGAAACCACAATACCATTTTTCTTTGAAACATAAAGAAATGTTTTTAAATGTTTAAAGTGCTCATCAATGGTTTTTGAGAAAATAAGTACATCATCTATGTAGATAATGCAGAATTTTGAATATTTAGAAAAAATATCATTCATTATTCTTTGATATTCAGAAGGCTCATTTTTGAGACCGAAAGGCAAAACTAGGATCTTCCACAAACCCATCGAAGTTGCCAATTGCCTACCTCAAAACATTGTTGACTTCATTACACAAAAAATCTCTACAGATTTTTATCAGACCTTTATCAAAATACAATCTCTATTCTTTGAAATATTCCAAAAAAATAGAGAGTCAATTCCAGGACTAAGGGTAATTCCCTCAGTTTCTTTCAAACCTTTCCCTAGAATGACCTCTTACTGACTTGACAATACTGATACCTGTAAACACAATACCTGACCATCAGAGGGACTCGAAAGAGCTGGAAAGAGCTTCTTAAAAGCTATCAAAACAGCTTTCACTCAAAAATAGCCAAAAACCTTGTAATAAATAGGATAAGTAGGAACTCTGAACCTTCCTCCCCCTACTTCCTTTTAGATGAAGCAAGTACCCCAAGAGTTTTCCCAATCGCCAAATATTTTAAAATTTTTTATCTTCAAAATATTTGTATGAGGCTTAGTTTAAGCATTGTATTTTCAAATATTCTGCAAATATTATTCAAATATATTTCTTCTGCCTATCTTTAAATATCTTTTCTTTTCTATCTATTCATACGTATAGTCGACATAGCCGCTTAATTTAAATATTTCCATAAACATCTCATGCATATAAATTAATTGGTATATCAATTAGAAACCTTGCTGATCCTTGAATTTGATAGGTGAATAACGCCGCGTGTTAATTTCGTATATTTATTTTATTTTGTGTATTTTTCACATATTAGCTACCTCATATTTATTTTTTGTATTAATTTTTAAAGTGTTTAAATCCTATCACCCGTCATTCCTTGTGTCCCTAGGGGATAGTAAGGTTTTCAATCGATATTAACTGCCTGTCGTTCCAGGAACGACAGGAATAGGGTCTAGACATTCTTTCGGTGAGCACTCTTTAATGCTTGTTATTTCTTGGTTGCTTCACATTCAGATATCTTCTTCCAACGGCTCTTTCGCTCCCCTTCATATACTCTCTTTTCCTATTTATACTCTCTCCAATATATACATATATATATATATATATATATTAATTAATAAATAAGGGTATTCTCGTAAAATTGATGCACTCTATGTGTACGTGAAATTATTTATAAATTATGACATTATTGTATTTTAAATAATATAAATAATATTGTTTGAAATTAAGATATAGAAAATACTTAAAAATAAGAAAATATAAAGATGAAAAATTGAAAGTGAGAAAAGAAAACACCTATAAAAACTAAACCAAAAGAAAAGGGGAAATAAAGGATCAAAAAACCAAAAAAAGGCTTGCAATAAGGATAAGCATGTAATCTTACATTGTGATGGCAAAATGGCGATTAATGTACTTTTTTCACGGTGCAACCAAATATAGGGTCCCAACACTTAATAGAAGCATATATGTATTCATGTCCTCCATTGTTTTTCCAGCTGCTCATTGCACAAAAAAATTGGTAAAATAGCAGACATTTACCCCTTAACCTTCACTGTTCCGACACCCACTGAGGGTTTGGTTTCTGTCTGTGCTACAGCAACGCAATTTTTGGCTGGAGAATATTTTTTCAATTTTATTTGGAATTGCTGGACATCAAATTCAAACATGAGATGGGAACTTTTATCTTCTTTCTCAGTTTACAACGTTGGATGGGCTTTACTTTTAGCATGCTTGTGCAGAAGGTCGATGCCTGAGGCTAATTATGACAATTTGCGGTCTTAGTGGGCAAACCCCATGGGTAAGTTTGGTCGCATGCGGAAATGCACATTTGGTCCCTTGAGAATAAGGCATTATAATTTTAATCCCATGATACTTATAATTCTAAATTTAGTCTCAACTATTATTAAGTTTTTTAATTTAAGTCCAATTATTATTAATTTTAATCCCTTAATGTTGCAACTATGAAATACTGACCGGAAATTTAGGAAAAAACATGTAAGCTGCACGTGCCATTAATTTATAAATTGTGGGACAAAAACAAAAATTTTATTTAATTATGGGACCAAAAATGAAAGTACTTGTTATAAATAAAAAATTTATTTTTATTTTTTAAATTATGTATATTATTAAGAAATTTTCATTTTTCAGTTTTTGTTAATATTTTTATTTTGTTTAACAGTTTTTAGTATTTTTTCTCTTTTAATTGATATTTTTTAGAATTATATGTTTAAGAGTAAAATAAAATTCTAATCTTATTTAATATTGCTTTTTAATAATATCAAGTTTTGTATCAACAAAAAAGATTTAGTGACACTTGCTGATCACTCAAAATTTTTTTCCGAAGTTTTTATTAATTCACCAAAAACAAACAAAATTTTTATTCCTTAAAAACATATAATGAGAAATTTAATTGAACAAAAACATAGATTAAAATGAAAAAATTTAATAAAAATATATTTAAAAACCACAATCTAAACTATATTTTTATATTTAAATTATTATTTTCATTCAATTTGACAAAAAAAAAACCCAATTTCCAAAATTTAATTTTAAACATGATTTCGTGTAAACATGTAACAAAAGAATTGATTAAGTAAAATTTTATCCAAAATTGATATTTTCTTTTAACTTTAGAAATTATTGAAAATAATTTAATACTAAATTTCTTACAAATATAGTAATAATTTCTTTTAAATCAAAAACTATTATTTTAATTTTTAAAAAATAATATTTTATTTATTCAAAATAATTTGATAAATTCATTTTTCTCATGTAAAATGTTATATTAAATTGAATTGAAACTTTGTTTTACTTTAAAAATACTAGATCTGTCAAAATAAATCATGACTAGAAAAAATACACAAACAGGTTAAATTAAATAAAAATTATACTAAAAAACTATTCCCATTTCACAATTTTTGTTTAGTCTAACTTTTTATTATATGAATTTCATATTAAAAATAGAATATTAATTTTGAAATAATTTAATTTGATCATATATCTGTATTTTTACAAAATATTTCAATTTGGTATTCTTATTATTATTTTATTTAACATTGTTTTATATATTTTTATATTTTAATTATAATTTTTTAAAAAAATTAATTTTAAATATAGAATAAAATTATAAATTTATTAAATATTATTTTTGTATTAAAAATAATTAAACTTTCAAAATAAAAATCAAAATATATTGAATTTCTGGTTTTCGTACATAAGTAAATTAAATTTTTGTTTTATGTCCCATAATTTATAATCTAACTGCGTGTATTGCTCACGGGTATTTTCTCCTAATTTTTCAAAATTTTCCTTCAATTTTTAATGACCGCAATAACTACTGGGCTAAAATTACAAAATCTAACAATAGTTAAAACTAAATTCAGAATTGCAAATATCATCGGATCAAATTCATAGTGATCTAATTTTGTGAGACCAAATGTGCATTTTTGCCTTTGGTCGATTTGGATGGAGACGAAAGTGGACGAAATTTTAATGGGTAACAAAACTATATATGGTGGTAAGATGCAACTAGGATGAACAATTTAAAATAGTTTTAATTTGAATATATATACTTAATATGTAATAATAATTAGATGATGTGATTGTATATAAATTTATAGAGTATAAATATATATATATATATATATATATACATATGTGTGTGTGTGTGTATGAGTGTGAGTGTATGAGTGTGTGTATATAAGTGATGATTTAATTGTCAATAAGTGTAACAATTAAAAAATAATTAGTTATATATATATATATAATAGAAAGTTTAAATTTAATTTTAAATAAAAATTTGTGTGATAAAATATTTCCTGATTAATTTTGAGTGTAAGTGAAAGTAAGGAATTGGGAAACAAACATGGCCCATGAAATTTTGTGGGCAGACATGCTCTTCTTTCAGGCGGAGTTTAATCATACATTGCCCCTACATATAATGTTTTTATATTTTTATATCGATCACAAAATTTTTGCAAAGTGTACAACACATATCACAACAGGTAATATTCTTTATGTTTGTTTTAATTTTAGGTGTATATTTTTAAATGTATTTTTAAAATAATAATAATAATAAATTTTAAAAAAATATATTAATTACCATTTTGAAGGGAGAAAATGATTAGGCACCATCACTTATGCGGAATTCCTATCATAGATTGCGAGACTTAGGATTCCTCGGTGGACGTTGGAAAGTATGTTCAGTACATAGAGATATGGAACATTGTCCAACATCACTTAAACATGTGTCACTTCTTGGTTTGGAGGGTGCCATTATCAGCCGAATCCTTAAGGCTTTGTTTGGAACTTAATTTGGGCGGGTTTGTAACCCACTAAATTTTTACCAAAATAAATATCTTACACCACAAAATTTTTACATAAATTCAAATTCAAAATTTTCATCTTATAACTAAATATTTAAAATTCAATTAATACTTATATATACACATACACTACATTTATATATATGAACATCCAATAAACATATATACAATCATATCTTCATATTACTATTACACACACACACACACACACACACATATATATATATACTCAAATTCAAGTAAAGTTTTATCTCATCAAAATTTTACATCCAAAATTTTTATACCTATATTATTTTCTGTCCTATCCAAACAAACAACCAAACATTGCCGATGTGTCTTCGCTCTAATCATTGCGTACATTTCTCACGGTAAAGTCGTGTCTCTGCAGCCGTGACCCATGACCACGTTTCATAAATACCCATGACCCATGACCACGTTTCATAAAATTTTTATATTAAAGTCGTGTCTCTGCAGCCGTGACCCATGACCACGTTTCATCGTAATTTTAAGTATTTTGCATAAACACATTAAGTGCATTTTTTAATAAACCCTACAATTATTGTCATATCATATTAAGGTCCTCCAATTTCTTTATAGACTAGACGAAAGATATCCTCAGGATCATTTAAAAATACACCTAATACATTTGTATCGAGAATTGCGATAAATTTTACATTGAAAAACTTAAAAAAAATTAAGTAAATGTCAAAATGTACCAAAAGCTCTGTCTCCAAGACCAAATTCTTATGACAAAGATGTGTGTATTTGGCTATTGAACCGCATTTTTAATATATTGAATTTTCAGGGTATCAAAATTATTTATCAAATATAATATTAAAAATTTCAATTAGATTCAATAATTTATTAAATTTTTTAAGTATATTCGATTCGATATTTCGATATACTGAATTTTAATTTAAAAATTAGTAAAAATGTATAAATTTATATTTAAAATTATAAATTTTAATTATATAGCTTATAAATAAATTTTATATATTTTTATTTTATTGTTTCAATTTAAATTTTTTGAAGAAAAAATATATCTATTGTAATAAAATATTTTTTGTTTAAAAATTATAAGATAATAGTATAAATTTTTTAAACAATAAATAAATAATCAGAATATTATTTCATTAATATAAAAATTAAGAAAAAATAAAAAATATATGATAAATATTAAAATAAAATAAAATTTGAGATTCATATTCAGTTTAATATAATATATTAAACTTAAATATTGAGATCAAACTAAAATCTAAATTTTAAAAAATTGCCATATCGAATGAGGTATATTCGATCGATTTGTTATATCTTCAAAGTCATTTGAGGACCAAACAAACTGGAATCAAACCAAAGAAACTATTCTTGGGTATATCAAGAACCAAAGAACCAAAGTAAACCATATTAACAATACAGTACAGCATTAATGATTTAACTTCTGCAAATGGACAAACTGGTCCAAACACATACACACGTTTCGTAATCAAAAGAAGAACTAAACAAAGAACAAGTACACTGAAGCTTCACGGTACAATGAGCAACGAGTCACGGGGATACCTTGGAAGACTACCATCCTCCGGTTTAATGACAAAACAAGACAATAAAGCCAAAACTATTCGCCTCACTGTCTCTCAAAGTTAGACCAAGACAACAAATAACCTCACTCAAATCCATCAACAGTTCCACTCAACGATGACATTTTATTTAGAACAATTATAAGAGATAACATTTGATTGATCACCTGTGGGCCGTGACCAGAGTCTCTATGAACCTCAAACCATCAAACTTCGGAGCAAAATTTCCCTTCTCCGAGGGGGGCCCCGGTGGTGGATTCATGGGTTTGACCTTCAAACATACAGAAGAAACAAAGCTGGCTGATTCACATATGAAAACTAAAACAATGCACCCAGCTGAAATCAAGACAACTTAAGCAAGAGCTACCTCGAATAATTGAGTTGCAATATCTTTGTTAACTTAGTTATAGGAAGGTATCGATCATGAAATAAACTTCATAATTGCCATTACTATGAATGAATAACAATTAAGCCAATATAACAAAGCATTCGGAAATTTGTGATATCCACGTTGTAGAAAACTCTCCAAGAAATAACCCAAAATTGACAGCTAAAAGAAACCTTCAGTTTCACAACCCAAAATCTATGGGGAAAAAATAACAAATCACAATTTCGTTTCCTATGAGAAAAAGATATTTGCAATTTATGGAACCGCTTGTTAGAAAAAAAAAAAAAAAAAACCTGGCTGGCGCAGGGGCTGAATGGGAAGTCATCACGATTGCCGGAAGTGGTGGGGCTAGAGAGAGCGACGGCGGAAGCGGCGACCACCGACGCTATAAGAGTGCAAGAGCCCTTCATCTCTCCACCGTCCGATCAGAAATCTTCCTTAGAATACACGTGGATTCACCTAAAAGGAGATCCGATGAAAATGGACGAAATCCGACGAACCCCACGTCGCCGGATATCCTCCCCAGATGTTTTCTTCGTCTCTCTGAACCTTTCCTTCGCTTGTTGATTTCGCCAGTCTCATGCTTTTTTATAATTTTATGTTACTGTTTGGTGAAGGACTCTCCCCCACGTTTTCCGCGTTTAACTTTTTTTTTTTCAACTCAAGTTACAGGACACATTTTAATACACTTTACTAAAAAAATAATTAAATTTATTATTTATAACAAAAATAAGATTATTATCCTATATTATTATATGTTTGCACTCATTTTAATCAGGCAAAGTAAAATGACATCTTTGTCTTATTTTAATTACACAGCATAAAAACACACGTTTATTTTTGATCTAACTTCTTTAGTTTTTTATATCTTTTATTTCTCTCTTTTATTTTAGTTCATTGTTAACTGTGTGTTCTTTTCAATTTCCTCACTTTCAAATTCTTTAATCTATTTTATTTCTATTTTAAACATTTTTCAAGTTTTAATTTTAAACAATATCATTTGTATTATTTAAAATAAGACTTTATATTTTATAAATAATTTTACATACACAGTACGTCAATCTTAGTAGTATTGAGAATTTTAGTGATAATTTATAATTTTATAGTATATTTTCACTATTATCATAAATTTTTGCTAGTACGGAGGTTTAATTGGTCATATTGTATCTGAATGCGCATATGAGCGTTAATTACGATGCTGCGGTGAAGTTTGGGTGCGTTTCGGGTTATCCTACATTGAATTTGGACAATTTCTCACTTAAGGTATTCTTTTGTCCGATTTCAAGGTCCTAAGGCACAACGCAGGAGTCTGCGGCCGCAAATGGCGACTTTGCACGCGCAAGGACCTAAGCGATAGAAACTAGAATATTCTGCCACTGAGACTGTAGGATGATGAAACATTTATCTCTGGTTTTTATCGAATATTTCATGGATTGCTGTGTTTGTAATTGAGCATTGATGAATCCATGATTTTACTATTGATTTTCTTTATTTTTATTATTTATAATTGATGAATTGAATTTTGATTAAACAACTTGATCCATCCAATCTATAGATATGTAGAGAATAATGAGGGTGAATCTTGTACATTAGACATCTAATTATAAACATTAGTTTGTAAAAATAATGGAAGTAAAACTGTAAAATTAGTATAGGTTCACGTTGTTTATTATAAAACTAAAATTTTAATTTGCTTAGATTATGGGAACACACTTGATCTTGAAAATGAAGTGTTAGTATGAGATGATATTTCAATAATGTTAAGATTAACAATTAATAATAAAATAATAAAATTAATAATTAGATTATTTAGCATTGGGACTTTGTTACTTAATACCATCTACTTTGTGCTCGACGTGTTTGTTAGGTGATTTTTTTTTCTTATTTTTAATGTGACAAATAGACACTTAGATTGATAGATAAATATGTGCACCCTCCTTGTAGATAGGATTTCACCCTTACCAAGTTCTACCTCTAAGCATTCATAATTTTAGTATGTTGACAGCACATATAATTTAGTAATGTAAATAATAATATGTAAAAATTGAAATTATTTAAAATTTGCATAGAAGAGAGAATAAATTAGATGTGTGAGTAAAGAAGAGGGAAAAAAATCAAATTTATATGCAGAGAAAAAGACAAAAGTTAAAAAATAAAATTAAATAGAGAAATGGAGAGTGCTAGAGAAATAGTTGTAAGTAAAGTGAAACTTTAAAAATTTAATTAAAAGACTTATTAAATCCTTCCGATCCTATAATTATATATGTAGATATATATATACATACATATTCTATTTATATTATATAAAATTTTAAATTATTTTATATATGCATTTTAAATTATAATTTATCATATGGCAGAAATTTTTTATTTTATATATATATATAATATAAATAAGGAATAAAATACCAAAAAAATTGAAAGCAAATGTCACTTTTGAAAATTGTGCAAAATTTACACGAGTGGAATATGAGATGGTAGGAGGTTAAATTGTGTCAATAGTGTAGGTGGAGGATATCCATTTACTAAATATAGATAGAGATATTTTATATTTGGAGTGTAAGACAAAAGTTAGTTTTTAGAGTCCTCTGCATTATTAATATTGGTGATGGATGCACGCTCGGTTGGTGGCCTTATAAAATTTGAAATATAATTTATTTTGTAAATATATATTTGCTATTTATAGTAGGAGAAGTCATCACTTTACGTAACGTAAATAGAAGTAGGGGTATTTTACAATTAAATTGTGAGATCAAAATTAAATTTTTTTTTAGAAATCTCACACTTTATTAATTGTGTAAATTATGGATAGGTTAATAATATGGATATATAATAATTAATACAAGTGTTTTATGTATTAAAAAGTGTAACCTCACATAGTGTAATGCAGGAATTTTGCATATGATATAAATACACTGCGTATATGATACTGTAGCATGCATTACATTAATTAATTAAAATCAATTAATTTCTTTTCACAGTCGACATAAATATTACGTGTGAAAATCTATAACGCTCCAAGGACACTTATCCTAAGATTTTGTGTCTGTTCTTCAATTACTTGTCAAATTTTCATTGAGTAAACTGTATATTTTTCACCTTCAAAATAATAATAATAATAAAAAACTGTATATTTTTCTGCTGTTCTCTCTTTTTATTCTTTTTTTTCTTTTTACCACGGATTTGCAATGAATATTGGGCACTCCAGCATAAGACAGGAACCAAAACTTGCATCGACCACGTCAATTTGCTCTAGGTCCATTTCTCCCCATTGCCTGCGCCATTTCTTGGTTTGGTTAGTCAAAGGACATTCAATGGGGATGTCAGAGATTTTCTGTCATTTTCGTTGTACGAGTTCACAGTCACAGAATCAATTGATTTCATATTTTTTTAATTCCACTTTTTTTTCTCTGTTTTTTTTTAGACAATTTTTAACTTAAAATCACAAAATTAGGTTAGTTTGATTAACAATTTTAATATGGAGACATTTTAAAAAACCAAAAAAAAAAAATAATAAAATTAAGTTAAACCATGAAAAAAACCCATCTTAATAGCAAAGCAAACACACCCAACATTTTTTAATTATGTACAAATGCGATGTGCTACATTGTCAGTCTCGTATCAAACAGAACCCTAACGTGTCCAGCGAATGGGCCCCACCTTCCACGAGATGGTGTTTGATAAAAGATATTAATAAAATTCTCTCAAGAAGATGACTAGGCCCATTAAGGAATATTAAGCCCATTTTTGTTTCTCTATCGCTACCCCTCAAAACAGCCCAATTACATACTACGTCGTTTCGGATGCCGTCTGGATTATCTTTGTGTTATCCATCCCCTCTCGATTGCAAGCTCGGCCTGGTTTCCTTTTGTCCAGCAAAGATGGCTTCTTCTTCATCCATCTGCGCCTACGCCTCACCAATCTGTTTTTCTTCTCGAAATCTAACGAAGAATAATGTCGAGAATGAGTCGAGGCTTCCTTTTTCTTCTCTGTTTTTCAGTTCATCTCTCAATTTGTCCTCGAACCGGAGTACCCCTCAACAGTTCTTGAACACAAAGCGCATATCGCCCCTTTCTTCCACTCCACGCCCTCTTACCGTTATTTCCATGGCACCCCCTAAACCTGGTGGCAGGGCCAGGAAAGGTATCCCTCAATATTTCTTTATAGTTTTATTTTCACTGTGGCTTTTCTCGGTTTTATGTTTATCTGTGTGCGTGTTTTATTATTTGCTAAAATTGGCAGTGGTTGGGGTGGTGAAGCTGGCTCTGGAAGCCGGGAAGGCGACACCTGCGCCGCCAGTGGGACCGGCATTGGGAGCAAAGGGCGTGAACATAGCGGCATTCTGTAAGGACTACAATGCTCGGACTGCTGATAAGGCTGGCTATGTCATTCCTGTGGAAATTACGGTTTATGACGTGAGTTTCTCTTGCCATCAAGGCTATTCCTGTTGCCCCTTTTTTTTGGTTAGAGAAAGCTTGGGGATGTGGGTTCTTGATCAATTGGCTGTGATTAACTGCAGGATAGGAGCTTCACTTTTGTCTTGAAGACTCCGCCTGCCTCAGTTTTGTTGCTGAAAGCTGCTGGTAACGTCTTCCCCTGATTCTCATGTCCTTATGTTTTGTACCCTTTTCTTTTGAAACCTGGGGATTTAAACAAAGTATAACCTGCTTGGCATCCATGGGTAACTGGAACAACCTTTAAGATATAAACAAAGCAAAAGAGTGAAGGATAATAATGGCCTACAAAATGGAGTTTGTTAAATTGAAATCAAAATATGTTCTCCTTTGGATAGCATTGTAAAAATTCATCATTGAACTTTCTTCGATGAATGATTTTTTTACCTTGTCCTTTTGATGAGGTCGAGGTGTCATGTTTCTTTACTGCATTCTTTATGCGCCACATTAAGTGTCAATAAAGTCGATATGATGATATCTAGTTATGAAGCATGTATTACACGTAGTTAGTTCCACTTGGGTTGCAGACAAAGATGTGATGATTTGTTCTCCTACAAAATATCTCAGGGATCTCGAACTTGACTGCATTTTGTTTTGTTGTTAGAATTTTTCTACATTTCTGTGGCTCTTCATTTTTATTGGCGTGGAGCTGTTGGGAATAAGTTAAGTGAATTTATTTAGGGCTGCACTGTGAACTCAGACAAAGGCATCCTGTTCTTCAGTTTCCCTTTCTTTTCCTGGATTTTCTCACTGAAGGTTTTTAGAAGATATTGATTATGTGCAAGTGTTGTTGTGAATGTGAATTACACAATTTTATGAGCGCTGCAGCATGTATTTCACCCCATTCTGGAGTAAACAAGAGAGGAATTGTTCTTGTTATTTAGGACTAGACACTCTGTCTGTTTCTGTGATAATAATTCATTCTGTTTCAAATACTCCTCCATTTGCCTCCAATAACATGTACACTTGTCCCTAAATGTTTGAAGAAATAAAATTAAGTGTAAAATATGCTAACCGTACATAAATTTAACTCATTATCTATATTATATCATCAAATGTAAAGGGTTCTTAGTAATCAATTTTAGTTTTCAATATTAAATTATTAAATTGAACTTGTTTTCTTACTTTTCTCTCTCTCTCTCTCTCTTTATTTTTCTCTTCTTTTTCCTCTCAATTAAAATTGGATTTTTTAAAAATCTTTATTCTTACCTCTAAATTCTTCTCTCTTCCTTTTTCAAAAATTTTTGACATAATTTTAATTTGCAGATAACTTTATTTTTATTGTTAAAATTCTAAAAAATATAATAATGTTATAATTCATTACAATTAACATTGTAATTATTTTTTAATAATTATGCATAGGCAGTGTGCAGCTTTTTCTAGCTCTAATTAACCTTGTGCACCCACCTTGTGGACTAGTAGTTTATCAATTATATGTAAGATTCTAAAAATTATACCTCGATATTGATACGTTGAATTTTATACATGATAAGCCACTGCCTAGAAAAGGGGTTGCTGATGCAGTGCCCAATGATGACATGCAAAAATTAAATTATCGACTACCTTAAGATGATAAGTTGATCTTTAAGAAGATAATTTATGAACTGTACCTTTTGACTCTAATGAAGGATCTCTTTACCATCATTCTTGTGAATTTGTCTGAAAAATATTGGTAACTTGAGATGTTACCATGACTTTAAAAGGTTAAAATGTTTTGCCGCTAGTCATATTTTTAGTTGACTTATTGTGCTCCTGTAAATGCTTGCATACAAGTAGATTATTAATTGGTTTTGCTTTGCTACAATTTAGGTGCGGAGAAAGGTTCTAAAGACCCTAAGATGCAGAAGGTTGGGAAGGTTACAATTGATCAGCTTCGGGCAATTGCACAGGAAAAATTGCCAGACCTGAATTGTTCAACTCTGGAGTCAGCAATGAGAATTATAGCAGGCACCGCGGCAAACATGGGAATCGATATTGATCCTCCCGTTCTGGAACCCAAAAGGAAGGAGCTTGTGTAGGTTTTGCTTTTCTTTTATTTTTCAATATGCATTTTTTTTTTCCTATCCTTTTTACTTGATCTAGTTTTTCAGCATTTTGCCTCCGTTTTAATGTAATTGTTTCTTGAAGAAGTCCATTTATTGGTCCTCATGGCTCTGAAATTGACTCTTGGGGCTTTGCTCCAACAACCAAACAAATCCCACTGGTGTCCATTGAAGTGCAATCTGCAAACTTGTCCTGCCATTTAAGTGATTCTTCGGACAACATACCTTGTTTTCTCTTATAGAGAAAAAAACTGCAGATTGTTTGTAAGTTACAAATTTGTTAGTAAAATCTAATTTGGTGGAGCTTGTTTTTCCAGGTGTGAGCATCTATTCTGCTAGATTGCGATTCTCTTTCATACTTTTGTGGCCGATGACTTGATCTAGTTATACTTTGTAATCTATGTTCTCAACTCTTGTTTTTTATGGTGCAATAAGATAAATGAGAGTATTTAGGAATACACATTTAATATTGAAATTAATTTCTTGTGGTAATACTTTGGATTCTATGTTCTCTCACATCCATACCATTCTAGTTGGGTCAGCAGTACAGTTTAAGCTAGTGCAAAACTATAGCTCATCTGGGCATATTGTACAAACCTTGTAGATTATAACGACGCTTAATTGTGCAAAGTATGGAATTTAAATTCCATGTGGGATTAGTGTCACAATTTAATTTAGTTTTGTTAGGACATGAAGATTTGTAAATTATCATGAATCTAATTACATAGCATGAGACTTGAATCTCAAGTAGACATCGTGGGCAATGCTATTCGGATGGAGAGTTAGTAGCATTTATTATCTTCGATTTCTTCTTCTTGTTTTTTGTTATTATTTTTGTTTGATTTATTCTTGGTTTCATAATAAGCCCGTGGTCTTATATCTTATGATGATTGGAAAAGACAAAAAAAAAAAATCATTTTTGTATGAAACACTTATCTGGTCCATTCATGTCATACAATGATGGCTGCATAAATTCTTTTTCGATGGGTGGTTAGGTAATTAAAAAATTTGCAATACATAGTAATTTTATTTTATTTTAAGAAGCAATATGTTGGTTAGTCTCAGTTGGTGAGCGGGCGATGGACCATTTTGTTTTTAAATATGCATCTTTTAATCATAAGGACAATGAGAGAAGACACAAATTATTAGTATGTTAATATTTTATTTTGTTTTGACATTTTTGAATCTTGTAAAATTCCCTAATACAAAAGGGCCATCACACCTTATTTATCTGCAATTTGCATTTTGCATTTTGTCAAAGAAATTACCAAATGCAACTATCAATGCAATTCTTTATGGCAAGAAATGTCTTAAATTTTATAGAATATTTCCCACTTTCCTAACATTTCAATACTCTACAGGCATACGTTCCTGTATATAGTTTTATAATTTTACACACATATGTTGGAAAAATTATCACACCAATTTATTTATTACAACTTTTGCGTGTGCGAAATTATTTATAAATTATGAATGTTTTATATTTTAGATAATTAAAATAAAAGTAGTTTATAAATTATGAATATTTTATATTTTAGATAATGAAAATAAAAGTAGTTAAACAAGAATGAATTGAAAAACTCAAGTTTGATGGAGTGAAATTATACGTACATCTATATAAAAGATCCATTAAAATATTTTTTGAGGGGTCAATTCATAATAAAATATAAAAACATGAATTTTCTTTAAAATTTATCACTTAAAAATTAAGAAGCAAGCATATAATTTTTAGAAGCAATCGATGTGTGTTATTAATATAATGTCGTGAAAATAAGATTCAACAATTTCAAGAAGTTAGATTATCATTTTATTTTACCAAGTATAAAGAGACTTGTTTTTCAATTAGATATATATTCGTTCCGTACCTACCACATTTATGTAGTCTCTCTGTCACCCTTTCCAAAAATAAAAAATAAAAATAAATAAATAAATAAATATATATATATATATATATATATATTCTTTCCTACCTACCACATTGTACGAGAAAGGGATATGTTTGGAACCACAAACTTCAAATTATTATATATATTTCTCAACAAAATTTTCTTTTAAATTCAAATTTAAAGTTTTCACGTGTATAATTAATTGATTGTTTTTTAATAATTTTATTTATTTATAATTAAATCAATATATATACTCATATTTATATTTATTTATATCTTAAAAATTAATTATTATCTATATATATTATCACATCATCTAATATTATTACATATTTTATATATATATTCAAATAAGTTAAAATTTTAATTTGATCAAAATTACAATCATATGTATTATTCATTCAAATATAATTCTTACTAAACATCGTCCCTGACAGAACACCCTTCCAAACAAATTTTCATTGCCCAAAAAGTCCTTCAAGCTTTTCTTGAATTATTAATATTTATCGAGTGTTTAGGATAATCAACAGTTAGTTTTTTAAAAATTGGAGCTGAGCTGTACTTTGCCATTTTATCATCGGTTTAACTTCTTTCTGTGTAATATTTGATTTGAACGAAATTTTATAAGTGTTCAAATAACTTATGTTATTGACGACTAACTTTGGCAATAAATTTTAGTTTCCTTACATATTATGATTCGAATGGGGTTACAAATGAAAAACAAGTGTGGATACATTTGTTTGTAAATTTTTAAGTTTTAAAATTACATATTTATTGTGTGTGTGTGTGTGTGTGAGATTGATATGATGATCAATTTAAATGTAATATTTAATTTTGAAGGTTTTATACACATACACATATATGAGAGAGATTAAAAATTATTTCAAAAATATTATCTATACAATTATATTATGATTAAGACTCGATTTGATCATTTAATCAAGATCCTGGAAACATTCTTGCACAATTAACTCAATTCACAAGAACATAATATATATGTGTGTGTGTGTATATATATATATATGTATGTATGTATGTATGTATGTGTAATAGAATGGAGGTGACCTGAAAAAACTTGAAAGTACAATTATGAAACTAACCTTATTTTTAAATATATAAAAATAGATAAAAGGGTCATTTAAGTAAAAATAAGACTATCTAACATTTAAAACACACATACACACAATATATATATATATATATATTTAAAACATTTGTCGATTGTAACCAAAATTAATTATAAATGAAATTAATGGATTGAAATAAGTAAATTTAATGTAATTTATTTATCTTAAAAATTTAAATTAAATTTAGAACTAATATAAATGTCAATTAATTTTAGTATTTTATAAAAATGTCTATATATATTTACACGTATATTATAATTGTTATTCATACACACTTCGAGTATACATTGATTACTAGTATATAACATGACATTTACAATGTACTCTTTCTCCCACAATACTCTTATATATGGTTTATATCTATATTATTTAAAATACATGAGATTTTTTGTTTTATTTTTAATATTTTTATGCAGTAAATTTGAATATCACCGTTTTCTTATCTTATAATGTGAAAATTGAATAAAATAACATAGAAGATTCATTAGTAAGATTATATCATCTTCTTCATAAAAATAATTATTTTAAACTTATATTTAATAGGTTGTGTCCATTTTTATTTTTTTTATTTTTTTCTAAAATGTTGAGATCTATATAATTAATTTATATTAATAATGTAAAAAATTTATATTTTATTCATAAAGTATTTTTTTTATTACAAGGGTATTGAATGCGTCCAGATGCCAGTATATTTGACTTGTATAAATTTTTGATAGCTAAGGAAAAACTAAAACAAACAATGACTTGCAACGGTGGGGCCATGTGCTGTCCCCTGTAATAATTGTCAAGTCCAGCCGTTCCAATCAATGTCTGCTTTGTTTGTTTTAAAATTTTGACACCTTTTTCTAAGTTTTCTAGTTTAAAAATTATATAAATTAAAAAAATAAAATTTGAAAATATAATAATTGTTAACTAAACTAAAATCAAGCTTAACCACGTAAGTGTTTATTCCGTAGCCTACGTTATGATAATCAACAAAATCCTGTGAAGCATATCCCAATACAGGCAACCTGGTCGATCGTCCTCTGGATTCTGTCACAGCCCCATTTCCTCTTTTATGACAATTACTCTAATAATCCCTCTGTTCACTGAATATTGTAAGTTTTTCGTTTCAATGTCGAGCAAGATTTAATTCTGAGCTTGTTTTTTCTGTTTCCCTGGAATTCTGGGCTCGTTTTGGATTTTTGTCAGCTTCATTCTTTTCTTTTCTTTATATCTTTTGAGTTGGTTTGAAGTGATAGGTTTTGCCCCTTTTTAAAATGTGATTGCCAAAGTTATTTACGTCTCGAAGAACTTTTAGAAGTTATAGCTGCTGCAGTTATATATTGTTTATTTTGCTCTTTTAGTGCTTCTTATCCTGTTTTTTCTCCCTGCCTGTGTTGGGTTTTAGGTCGTCTCGTCTTTCCTGTGATAAAATATTAAATCATTGAAGCTTCTTTTGTTTGATTAATGATTGCTGTTTCTGATATTTGAAATTGATTGCTGTGCTGTTTTTGATTTTAAAAGTATGTGCATCTAATTTTCCTCTTTTACTTGCAATCTCTTATTCTTGTTACTCTCTTTTGATTTGGTTTGAATATTTGAGTACTGTTTGGATGATTTTATCTAAACAAGTTCTTTGGTCAGTGAATATTTCTAGCGTGGAGATTTCCTTTGCGATTTCATTTTCAGCATCTGGATTAATTTTTGGGCTTATTGCTGATGTATGTAGTCATTCTCCCCAACTTTGCGCTATATTCCTTATATCAATTAGCTTTTTTGCCAGATAGATTATAAGGATAAACATATTTTGTTTTTGTTTTGAATTTTTGTCTGCAGTGGAGCTAGCTAGTAATGGGCGTGTTCGGTTATGCTTTCCGTCATATTTTCTCTGAACAATGTGCTTAATGCAATGACTTTTTTACAAACTTCTTATGGCTGATGCAACAAAATTTGCTAGTGACGTACATCTATATGCAGATGGATGTGAATAGTTCAGAGCAGGGGCACATCATTGAAGTCAGTGTTGATGTACCAACTCGTGTCTCTGGTGGAGGCAAGGCATGTGAGGGTGCAACATGCGATTTCTCTAATGCAAAGACGAATTCTAAGGATGCGGAAGAGCGTTTGGCTTCTATGAAGAAACTTTTGATTGCAGTTGTGTTTTGCATCATTTTTATGAGTGTAGAAGTAGTTGGAGGCATCAAAGCCAATAGTCTGGCGATTTTGACCGATGCAGCTCATTTGCTATCAGATGTTGCCGCATTCGCTATTTCTTTGTTTTCCTTGTGGGCTGTAGGATGGCAAGCCAACCCACGCCAGTCTTATGGATTTTTTAGGATAGAGATATTGGGAGCACTGGTTTCGATTCAGTTGATATGGCTTCTTGTTGGGATCCTTGTTTATGAAGCCATTGCTAGACTCATATATGATACAGGCGAAGTTAAAGGCTTTTTAATGTTCTTGGTTTCTGCCTTCGGATTGTTAGTGAATGTTATCATGGCTATCCTGCTCGGTCACGAACACGCACACAGCCATTCTCATGATGTCAGACGTGGCCATTCTCATGATCAAGGGCATGGTCTGGGGCTCAACCATGAGCATCATGGGCATGATGATCATGATCATGTCTTTGAGGATAGCCTCATGCTCAGCCATGGGGTGATCGACACCAGGAATCCTCATCTTGAACCAGAACACCTGACAGAAGATGAGGATTGTTCTACCCATGGTGAGGACCTTAGCATGCCTTTGCTTAACAGAGCAACTGAAGGTGAACGTAAGTCAGAAGTTGGACATAAAAAGAGGCCACGAAATATAAATGTTCAGGGGGCTTACCTTCATGTTCTTGGAGATTCTATACAGAGTATTGGAGTTATGATAGGCGGAGCTATCATCTGGTATAAACCGGAGTGGAAAATCATTGATCTTATCTGTACTCTGCTCTTTTCTGCAGTTGTTCTGGGCACCACAATTAGGATGCTGCGAAACGTTCTGGAGGTTCTTATGGAGAGCACCCCTAGAGAGATCGATGCTACAAGGCTCGAAAAGGGTCTTTGTGAGATGGAGGAGGTTGTTGCAATTCATGAATTACACATCTGGGCAATTACTGTAGGGAAAGTCTTATTAGCTTGCCATGTCAGAATTAAGCCCGAAGCTGATGCTGACATGGTGCTGGACAAAGTCATTGACTACATCAAGAGGGAGTACAACATAAGTCATGTCACTATCCAGATAGAAAGAGATTAAATCCCATGATTTAGGCTCATGTTGGAATTGCTTAAAGATTGGTTGAGGGACATGTTGGATCTTGGCAAATGCCTCTATTGCAGATCAAAGTTCCATTTCACTGGAAAATTTCTGTGTTCTGGGTCCTTACTGTTCGTTTTCTGCTATTCTGCTGTTTGTTTGGTGGTTCTGAATGGTTTGTGCCTTTGCTGCAATTTTTCAGTATCCTGACATCATCCCAAGAATGAAGTAGCCACTGATTTATAAGACCTGAGCAACACGATTCTGTAGTTGTCCACATAACCTGAACCTGGATTTCAGTATGCATGTACTCTTTAGCTTTACATCTTTCATGTGCTGCCAAACACCCATCATGTTCTTGTTATGGTACGCTCGCAACAAAACTCCATAGGCATTTCCAAGAAAATCGTATAGTCTAGTCATTGGTGAAGGTAAAATGCTGCTGTTAGGAAGTTTAACAGAGCATCAAAACTTGGTTGGATTGTTAGAATGCAGTGTAATATTACTCGTAAGATTTTATCCCATGGCTAAAATTTTCTATGAGAAGAATAAACTAATGTCAGGCCTTGGATTTCGCTTTTTGTATAATTGGTTACAATTGGAAATGATGTATGCTGAATTTAATCTATATATATAGATATATGAATTTAATCCACACACACATATATTTGATAAAATAGTACATCAGCCCTTCAACCGCTCAATTTCAATTTTGAGATTTTTAATTTTGAAAAAATAATTATATTAATTTGTATAGTATTTTATACTTAATTCGGCCAATAAATAATGGATTAAATGATGTTTTTGAGCCAACAAAACATTGTCAAACATAATTATTGACATAATTACTGGTGGAAAGAAAACAATGGAATTATATGAATCAACAAGAAAAACACAAATCTAACCTTTAGGAAAGTTTTTATGTCTGCATACTAAGACATTGACAAATATAATTACTGTCATAATTTCTTATGAAATGCAGGCAAGGAAACTTAGACCACTAAAAAGAAAAAATCCGATCTTTAAGAAAATTGTTATTTGAACAAACATATTTCAATTAAAATGATTGTGTTCTACATAATTAAATTTAAAGAAATTAAACAAAACATACAATCAATCCCAATTTCGTACCGATTACAAGTATATTCAATTCTATCAATCCAAAATTAGAGTTTTCTTTTAATGAATTGCTAAAATTAAAAACTCAAATATTTATTTATGCCTCGAATAGTCTATATGGACATTCAAGAAAGTGGTAAAAGAAACCCATCAATCATCATTGTTAAAAGATCATAGCATGGCACTCCCAGTCCCCTATCTCAATATTTTTCCACATCAACTAATTCCCTAAGTTTTTTTTTTTTTCAGAATTTTAATCTTCAATTTTTGTTCCCTTTTCTAGGATGTATCTGATTAATGATTTTATTTTCACTATATATATAATATGCAATTAAACTGTGTATACAGAAGTGCTTATACATGACTACACATTTGCCTTGCCATGGAATTTGATCAAGGAAGTCATGGGTACAAACGGCATAAGTGTGCCCACTTAATAATCTATGTTTGTTATGTGTTTTTAATTCTTAAATGCATTATAATTCTTGTTTTTGCTTTATATTCAAAACATTTTTATTTGTTGTTAGTTTAAAGTTGAAGTGTTATTATTTCTTATTTTATATATGCGTTGGAAACTTGGGTCAAGGAATAATTAAAATTAAGGCACAAATATAGTAATTGAAAAAATAACAAAGTATGCATATTTTTTTTGAAAACCCTGATATATTTAGGTCGTGTTTCATGTATCAAATCGTTCACGTTGTTTTTCTTTTTGTTTATAATGATCAACATAGAAAATGCTCGCTTGCCAAAAATTCTCTTAAAAAACTAGGTTGGCATTAATGGATATTTCTTTTCCAAAAGTGGTATTTGAAAAGGGGAGTTTATTATGTTGATTTTTTGAGAAAAAGAAAAATAATGATCGTTGATGATGTAATGTGTTATTTTATATGAAGAGGGTATTTGATAAAAAAATTAGGTAGTTTCGACCAAATTTTATATTTTTATGAGTTTATATTTTTAAATTCATATTAACTTAATTGGTTAATGTTTAATTACCATATTAAATTTATTAGGTAAGTTGATAACACTGAAGTTATTGCTATTATTAATTGATATTATTTAATTTTCTTTCACTTTTTTTTATAGTTTACTTAATCTAATCTTAATATATTAATATTCTTAAGCCCAAGCTAAAACCCAGTCAATCTCATTGTTAATATATAAGCATAGGATTTAGAATATCTTAAAACCAGACCATTAAAATTTCATTGACTAAATTTATTCAAAAATTTCATGCAAGTAGATTTTCAAAGAATTTGCTTTTTGTTCAAACTTCATTCTCATAATTTGTTTAGATATTGCTAGCACAATTCAATATTCAAATTCTCGATAGGTCAGCGTAGTAGATGAATTATTTTGTTTATATCATATTTTTATATTTTTATTTTCCCTAAATTATTAATTTTGTATAATCATGTGTTAAAATTGTTTAGCTTTCCCCGATTATTTTTCGTATAACTACTCGTATCTTCAGTTGTTATTTGAATATTATAATACTGATTATGCTTTTTTAATTATGTGTTCTGACCTTTTATACTAATTTTGATTTTAATTTTGATTTAGATTTTTTTTTGCATTACTATCTTTATTTTTTGTGACTATTACAGTATAAATTAAGTTTTTCTTAATTTATTTGTTGTTGAATTTGTTATCCTCTTTGTCGATATTCAATTTTCATTTCTTGTTACTCTCTAACTATTTTTTTAAAAATATTTTTTGGTTGTTTTGCAATTGTCTTGCCGTTTACATGAGAATATACATGCCATTGCATTTATTTTTGTTTATTTATCTTTTGAATTTTTATTAAACTTTTAAAGAGCAATTGGACAATTTAATGTTAATTCTAAAACCTCAAAATGTATGTTTTTGAATACTTAAAATATTTGCTAGTGATTGCATATATCTGAAGCCTTATAGTTTTGGTAAGTAATGTTCCTATCTACTCTCTCTCTCTCTCTCTCTCTATGTGTATATATATATATATATATATATATATCCAGTGTATCTGTTATTATTTTAAATATTTATAAAAAATTTTCTGTTTAATATTTATCATATTGAAATTCTAAAAATTTTATTGGATTTAAAATGTATCTTGGTTGACCTCAACATTTTTTCCCATATTTTATCTTGAATTTTTTTTATTTTCAATAATAACTAGAAAGTTTGCCATATAAGTCATAATTACCGTTTTCCAGATATTTTTGTCAACATACGAAATTATGTATCCAATACACTACCAAAAAGTGGGAAAATTGAGACGGCAAATTTGGGACGGTCCAAATCTGTCCCAAGAAAGCATATTGAATTAGAATTCAATACTATCGTGGTTTGATACTAACTAACGTGATGAGGTGAGGTAGCAGAAACAAAAAAGATAGTGAATGGCATAACTGAACCCAATTCGAGATCCAGGGATGCGAATTGATCAATGAACGCCGACCAAACATGGTATAGTTGGATTAAACCCGATGTAGACAGACATAATCCGCATTGATACCTACTGATGTGATCAGAAATACAGTGGAAGAATAAAAATTAGATTGAACCTAAATTAGATTCCAAAAACGTTAACTGTGCATCAAGAGTACATGACCCAACGTATTGAAATCAAAATTGAATCAAAAACTGATAAATGGCATGATAGGACGGCCACAATGAATATGCCGAAATCGATTGATACGTCATGATTTACACAAGGATCACCACTGTTGAAGCGATTTGAGCATTCTCAAATTCAAAGAAAATTGAGTGGTTTCATAACTCTCAAATTCATAATATTCAAAATCTATGTTTCAACTGAATAAAAATACTATTTATACTAAATTCTATTAAACCCTAACATAAAAAGTCCATATAGTCCAAATTATTAATAAAGCCCAATAACAAATAAAAAATAAAAAAATAATAATGTTAAATGAAATTCGACGGATCTCTAGATCGCATTAGAGAATGTCTACAAGTCCTAAAACCCCTTTTGATTTATAATTGATAAAGGCTTTGATTAAAGGATTCAGGGGTTCAATAAAAGGGTTGTGATGTATTGTTAACGAAGGGATGCAGACTCGCATGTTTGAAGAAATGATGCGTTTGACAACTCTTTATTTGCTGCCACAGGCATTTTTGGAAGGGGCACATGGGCATGTTTGATTGTTTGAAATTCAAATAAGAAGGCATCTCTTAAAAAGGTGGTCTAGAAAGGCATTTGTCATGAAAGGAAGGGAATGCTTTGTTCATGCACGAAGGGATGTATGGCATTGTTGAAAAAAAGATGCGTTTAGTTTCTAGAAAGGGGCTTTAACGGTAAACTCAGGAATGGGTGTGTTTGGTTGGTCACTTGTTAAGAAAAAAACAATAAGTTTGGGATGGAAATAATAATTATAAAAGAAAAGGCCTAAAAAAGTAAAGTTCAGCATTAGGCTAGTCTATACCACGCATACAGAGAGGGGGTCAAATTGGCCTAATTGAACTGCATTAGCCTAAATCAAGGTCTATACGCGTGAACCCACATCCTTAGGTCATTTTCACTTTAAGCCCAAATTATGTGTAAAGCAATATAAGGTGATATGGCTTGGATTGTTTTTCCAATGTGGGGGTATGGAAGCGTTTTGAACTACCCTTTTTTTTCATAACAATTCCCTACATAATTCAAAAGGATTTCTAGATATGGTTAAGGTTTCAAAATAAGGAAACTACTACTGAACTTGTTTGATCTCAATGCAACAGCTTGGTGTCTCTCTAACTATAAACCAAATTTAGACTAATTTAATTTGAATTGTTGAGTCGCTAGTGGAATTAGGTTCTATGAACTATTGATCCTTTGTTGTAAAATAGGGATTATATTAATCACATTGAAAACTACCACAATGCTATTCAATATGATTTTGCACTTTTTCTACCATGCGACTACCTGGTTACTCATGAGAGTTTTAATTGATTTGACCAGAATCATACAGGAGCAGCCCATTCTATTTTCATATAGGCAAATTTATTAAGTGTATGTTGGCAATACACCATCTATTCAAACTATGAATTCATTAAGAGTTCTTATAGACTTATCCTTCAGCTTGGACAACTTAAGAACTCATCCTCAAAATATTAAATGGGACTTGTTCTCACTTATATGAACTTACTTCATGAGGCATCCAATCACATAAGTAGGGTTCCCATCTCTATTGACCTAGTTGGCTAAAGTTCCATTTCCTCTGTAGTTTGAAGAATTGTTCTTCTTCCTACGAGCTTAGTTCGAGGATCGATCAAGTTTAATTCTGACTTCACACAATTGATGAAAATAATTTCATCCCTAAGCAAGTGCTTAATTACATTGTGTCTCAATTTTATACATTGACTCTTGGAGTGGGAGAATATATTTTTTGAGATAGCAATATTAGCCTGACAATCAAAATATATGTGAATTGGAGGCATCACATCCTTTGTGAAAGGGATGCCGGATAAGAAATTTCTTAACTAGTTAACATCTAAACTAGCCAATTTCAGAGCTATAAATTTTGACTCCACAGTGGATTTGACAATAATTGTTTGCTTGGCTGATTTCCATGATATTGCATCTCCTCTAAGAGTGAATATGTATCCACTAATAGATTTTATTTGATCATTATTAGATATCCAATTATCATCTATGTATCTTTTCAAAACAATAGGATATCTACTATATAGGATATTATAATTCATGGTGCATCTCAAATATTCCATTAGTCTTTCTAATGCAAACAAATGATCACAATTAGGATTCTTTCTATATTTGCTCAGTCTACATATAGCATAAGCTATGTCAAGTTGTTGTGCAGTTCATCAAATGCATCAAACTTTCAATAACCTGAGCATGCTTAGACTGAGCAATTGAGTCCTTTTTATTTTTGTTTCAATTGAGAGCATGGATTATAAAGAGTGCTCACATGTGATGTATTAAAGTATCCAAACTTCTGAAGAAGTTTGTCAGTATAATGTTTTTGTGTTAACATTATACAATCATTTTTCCTTATACTTTCATTCCCAGTATCATCTTTGTTTCACCCAAATCCTTTATATCAAAGTGAAACGGCAATAAATATTTAGTATATTCAATAATATCCAAACTAGTACGAAAAATAAGTATGTCATCTATATATTAACACACAATCACATATTGGTCATTTATTACCTTAATATGCACACATTCATCCACTTCGATCGATAAAGATCCATCTTTAGTTAACACTTGATCAAATTTCTCATGTCACTACTTCAGAGCTTGCTTGTGGCCATAAAGCGATTTAATGAATTTACAAACTTTATTTTCTTGTCCAAGCTGAATACTTTCTTTAGGTTGAATTATATAAATTTTTTCATCTAATTTTCCATTCTGAAAGTTGTTTTAACATCCATTTGCTGAATATGAAGTTATTGAACAGAAGTTAAAGCAAATAAAATTCTAATAGAAGCTATTTTAGTTACCGATGCAAAAGGATAAAAAAAAAATCAATATTATGTTTTTTTGAAAACCTTTAGCAACCAAATGGACCTTAAATTTATCTACACAACCATTGGGATTATATTTTTTTTAAAAAAATTCACTTACATCCTATAGGTTTTGTATCGGATGGTAAATCTACTAAAGTTTAAGTATTATTTTTCTTAATAGACTATAGTTCACATTCAATAGCTTCTAACTAAAATTTACTTTTAGGAGAAGTAATAGCTTCGATATAGGATTGAGGTTCATTATTAGCAAGAAAGGTATCAAAATCATTACCATGAGGAAAAAATTCTTTTCTTGGCACTTTGCTTCTTTTTACTTCTATAGTAGAAACAATTTCTCTACTAATTTCAGTAGATGCATGAGAAATTTTATTTGTAAGTAGCAAAATGTGTTAAAAAACTCAGTATGCTTAGATTCAATAACAGCATTTTATTCAGGAAAATTACTTTTCAAAACAAAAAATCTATATACAGTACTATGTTCAGCATATCTTATGAACATGTAATCACAAGTGTTAGAACCTAATTTTCTTTTCTTAGGTTCTACCAATAGTAATTTAGCGAGACACACTCCCACACTTTGAGATATTTTAAGTTAGGTTTATAATTCTTCCAAAATTCATACAGGGCTTTTTTAGTTCTTCTATGTGGTATTCTGTTTTGTTTATAACATGCTAGTATTCCTTCTTCCTACAAATTATCAAGAGCACTAGAACTAACCAGTAATGAATTCATCATTTCCTTTGAAGTTCCGTTTTTCTTTTCAACACCTCCATTTGATTTAGGCAAGTAGGGGGGGGGGTTGTTTTATGTCTTATTCCTTCTTTTTCAAAAAATTTATTTACTGATAAATATTTACCTCCTCTATCTGACCTTATCCTTTTTATTTTCTTATCAAATTGATTTTCTCCCTCATTCTTATAAGGCATAAAAACATTAAAAGTATCATCTTTATTTCAAATAGATAAAGTTTAGCAAACTTAGAAAAGTTATTTATAAAAGTGATATAATACATTTTTCTTCATCTAATCATAATTTGTTTTAAATCACCTAAGTCTGAATGTATTAAAGCTAATAACTTAAATTTTCTACAAATTGGTATGCTAGATTTCTTAACTATTTCAATTTTAGCACAAATTTCACATTTTGATTCATTATTAGTTATATCAGATATTAGACCTTGAAATTGTAATTTTTTAATATATCTAAAATTTACATTTCCTAAACTAGCATGTCATAAAGAAATAGAATTTACAATATAAGCAAAAGAAACATTTTTATTAATAACATTTGCAACATTGAGCCCCTAATTACAATACCTTTTGCCAACAAATACATTATTTTTTATTATTACGATCTTATCAGATTCGAATAACACTCTCAATCCAACCTTACTCAATTGAGCCACAGAAACCAATTTTGCCCGTATAGGAGGAATATGTAGCACATCCTTTAAGGCTAGAGTTTTCCCAAATGTTAATTTCAGTACAACCTTACTCGTTCCCAAAACCTTAATTGTTGTAGAGTCTTCAAGGTAGACAACTTCCTTATCATTTCCTGTTAGAGTGTATAAGGAAAACATTTGTTGATTTGCACAAATGTGCTGAGTAGCTTCAAAGTTTACCACCCATTCTTTGACTGTGGCTACAATGCTCGCCTGAGAGATGACAATTATAATAATCTCATCTCTTATGATCAAATTGGCCTTACGAGTAGTAGTATTATTGCATACTTGGCCAACCCTCCTTTTGAACTTGCATTAACTAACATAATATCCTAGTTTTCCACTGACAAAACAAAAGCCTTTCTTTTTCTGAAAGTTGGATTGATTAAGCATGTAATTTTGGGACTTATTGGCATACCTGACGTCCTTTTGCACCAAGTTAGCTCCACCCATCGTTTTCTTTGCTTAACAACCCTTGCCTCCTCGTGGTTGGTTTTCTCAATTAGTATGTATTAGACAAGCATCTCAACCATAAATGTCTTTTGTTTGTGTATGAGATTATTCTCAGCTTTTCAATGAGGACTTTGGCAACAAATTTTTCTAGCAAGATTGTTTCTTCATTTTTTTCAAATCCTTGAGTAATTTTTGGTACTCAAGAATTAGACCTTTTAGATCCTTTTCATCCTCCATTTGCCATTGGTAGTATTTTTCAATGTCAAAATTTTGTTTTGTGGCATATTCGACAGTGAACTTTGACACCAGTGCTTACCAAATGGCTTTTGCTTCCTTGTAACTATAGTAAACATCAAAAAGTTTATTGGATAAAGTTTGTAGAATTGTATGTCTACTAACCTTATTTTCGAACTTCTAGGCCTCAATTGTAGCCAAATTAGTTCACTAAGAGATGGTCAATGCGTACGCAACCCCATGATTAGTTCTTGTCACCACTTGAAATTTTTTTTGGCGAAAATTTCAATGTTGGATACATCTAAGAACAACTTGGCGGATGACAGTGTAACTGGCATTTGGGTATTTTCTATAATTGGGATAGCAACAGAAGCAGAAATTAGCTTTGAAGAGGCCATAATTCCTTAAGATTGGTGGAGAATTTCATAGCAATGCAATAAACCTGCAAGAAAACGTTAGTAGTAAAATAAAATGTGGTTTGAGTCATGCATGGACCAGTACACTTAACGAATTATTTCGCCAATTCATAATATTTCTCCCGAATTAAACAAGCCAATCTTTCCTTAAATTAAATTAATTGGGAAGGCTAGGAATTAGCAAATTTTTGTGGACTGAAACAAGATCAGCAACAGTAGGTAACAAAGGTGATTGTATATATGTATGTGCGTGAACAGAGACAGCACAATACGAGGCAGCAGTGTGTGCATATATATGCAGGCAGTATATGAGAATTAAGAACGTTAGCAGACGAGTTGGAGAGAGACGATTTGCCAGTCATAGAACCCTATCTATTTATAATTGATCTAGGGTTTCGATTAAAGGATGCAAAGGGATGCAGACTGGGATGGTTGAAGAAGGGGTAAGTTCGGCATCTCTCTATTCGCTGCCACGGGCGTTTTTGGAAAGGGACACAAGGGCACATTTGGTTGTTTGGCTTAATTTGTTTTTCCAACGTAGGATATGAAAGCCTTTTGGAATACCCTTCTTTTTACAACACACTATGCTTTGAATTCTCAAGCGATTCAAAGGATGCAAAATTTACATTCAAATTCAGTCTTATTTCTTTTCTTAAGTTTGAGTATTTTCTAATTGTTTTTATTTGGTATAGAACCTGTAATCATCACACAATAATGACGCTTTGGTATGTGAGTCCATCCAGATATGACGCTATTTATTAAAATCCGACAGGGGACAGCCTAGACCCGAGTGCCCACAATGGGTTGCTACGTGGCTCAAGTGCCGAATCATTCGCCTATATAAAGCCCGCTGTGAACCTAATAGGGTGGCAATTGCATCGAACTCCAGCCTCCGCGCTATCTCGACCATCTTCCGTTATTCGATTTCATTACCGTGTTCTTCCTGGTACGCTTGTTTTCTGTATGCTCCTTCACTTTTTTGATACAATTCTGATTTGTTTTTGTCTCTATTTATACTGCAAACAGCCAATTTCATTTTCACGGGCGAACTTCGTGTTTCTTTTATGCAATAGGATATTGGTTTAGGGTTCATGACTTAATACTTCGACGTTGATTAGCACCGTAAGTTTCTGCGCAAGCCCCAGAATCAGTGGGTCCTTTAATTATGTGTGATGGGATTTTTCTTGATCTTGGTCTTACCCCACTTCGAGGAATGTTTCACGTCTTTTCAGTTGGGTTGATTTTTGAATTATAATGATTTTCTTCTCCAATTCTTCACTCATGAGATCGATCAGAAAGCTGGAGGCTTTAATATTTAACGTGTTTCGCCATTTTTTTTCTTTGGATTTATGATGTCTTGGCTCCGAAAATTAATGGAGTGTCGATCAAGAACAATGTATCTTCACAATGTGATTCGCGCACCAATTTATTCCTGCATGTGAACACCTTCTGTTCCTAGAAAAACTCTAATTAGTCTGAAAGTTTTAGTTGTTGGGATTGATTCTACAGGCATTCTGCTTTCTTTCTTTGCTCCAGCGAAAAAAATGAGTGACAAGAATGGAGCTAAATCCACGCCTCCAAAGCATGCTGCACGCTTGAATGAGAGGATTCTCTCAACTTTGTCCAGGAGATCAGTTGCTGCTCATCCTTGGCATGATCTTGAAATTGGTAACCGAAGAAGTGAATTTTCTGGCTTCGGAATTCTTTCTAGTGTTACTGATTTCAGTATGTGGCTGGTCTTCTTGCAGGACCTGGAGCACCGGAAATTGTTAATGTTGTATGTAATCTTTATACATTTTTCCAGCCGCTGAATTTACCCTATTCAATAATAAATTACTTTCAAATGACAAATGAAACCAGAGATTTTGAAGTAAATAAATGCAGCCACATTTCTGGGGCAAATTTTGTATCTTCGGCGATTCACTGCAAGAAAACTTTGGTTTCTTATTTATTTATTTATATGTATTAATGATGGTTGGTTCCTTAATTCTTTAGGTGGTTGAGATTCCTAAAGGCAGTAAAGTGAAATATGAACTTGACAAGAAAACTGGTCTGATCAAGGTATGCTGGTATCTGATCTCTTAGAAGTTATCTTTACGAGTGATGCCTGGAAATGATCTCCGTGTATCGAATGGTGCACCAGTAAATCTGTGATCACCTGTTTCAATCATTGCCCAGGTTGACCGTGTACTGTACTCTTCGGTGGTCTATCCGCACAATTATGGTTTCATTCCTAGGACCCTGTGTGAAGATAATGACCCGATGGATGTATTAGTCATTATGCAGGTGAGCTACTTTGTCAACAACCTTCTGAATGATACAACTGTTTCACAAGCCTACATGCCCCAAAAAAATGGAAATAGATTCAGATTCAAGATCTTTTCACTCTTATGAACATCACAATGATGCGAGACTTCCTTTGCAGGAGCCTGTTGTACCTGGTTGTTTTCTTCGAGCTAGGGCCATAGGCTTGATGCCGATGATTGATCAGGTATTACCAATTCTGAAACAGAAAACAAAATCATGTTGTCTATGTTTATGGCAGAGGTATGCCATTACATTTCTTTGTCTGTTCAGGGAGAAAAAGATGACAAGATCATTGCTGTATGTGCTGATGACCCAGAGTATCGCCATTTCACTGACATCAGCCAGCTTCCACCTCATCGTTTAGCTGAAATCAGACGCTTCTTTGAAGATTGTATCCTTTCAAACATCTTCAGTTTTCACCACGGCCCTTCAAATTTATTCATATATCTTTAGGAAATATCCTTAACTAGCATTCAGACAAGAAGAATGAGAACAAAGAGGTAGCAGTGAATGAGTTTTTGCCTTCATCTGCTGCTGCCAATGCCATTCAGTACTCCATGTAAGTTCCTGAACTATAATGTTTCTGCACAGGGTAGCTCCAAAGGCATTCATCTTTGAAATTGAAGTCGCTCGAGTTGCAAGTTTTGTTCTCCCAATACCTCAGTTCTGATAAATGTGCAGGGACCTTTATGCCGAGTACATCTTGCACACCTTGAGGACGTAACGAATCAAAGGATGCATCTTCTTTTTGGTGACACTGCAAGGAAGATTAGCAGAAACTAGGTATCTTTGCTTTGATTTCCGGTGAAGTTTAGCTGAGAGAAAAGATCATATTCTGATACTTTCAACATAGTTTGTGTTGCTTAATTTCTTCTTTATTTTCTCTCTTTCTTTAAAATCCTACCAAGAAAAGTCAGGTTGGCTGAGTAGACTTTATGGATCAGCTCCCTGGCGTTTATCTGATATTTTGTTAGGATAAAGATTACTGATCGACGTTATGAAGCTGCTGATTTACTTTGCCCTTTTGCTTTCGCATGGGAAACTTTTTACTATTACCCATTGGGGAATTATCTCAAACATCTATTTGCCAATAAGAAAATTCTTCCATAGATCAAGTTTGGCGAAATCAAAATTAATCATACGGGTTCCTCTTGCCTCGTGATTGATGTACGTTGCAAGTGTTACCTTGTTATGGAATTGGCCAGGCTTAGCTGAATGCTGATCTGGATTTTAGATGTTTGCTTGACCAGGTTTTTCATGTTCTAAGAGCGAGTTGCATCTAGTAAAATTCGCAGAGAAAATCCTTACATTATGACTGGCTGCAAGTTGTTTCGAGACTATTGTAGGTATCAACAGTTTCGATATGCCAAACATCCAAGGAATCGGAAGAAAAGAAGTCAAGATTAGGATAAAATGCAATATCATCATTATCATGCACAATTAATAACACCATGCAAACTTAACTAGCATAGTGTTTGTTTATACGGCCAATGCTGAGGTTAAAGTTACTCAGCTCTAATAGTCTGTGGACTCTTCTTGAACTGCCCAAAAACAAAATAGAAGTTCATATGAAAAATGATCCGTAGAAAAGCCCAATATGTGAAGATAACCCTTTCGTGCAAATGGTCAGAGGAATCCACTGTAACTAATTAAAAGTCATTATCTACTCTGGAGCATTCAACGTTGGGTAAAGAGGGCTCTCCCAATAATGCCAGTGGCCTCAATATAACTGTCTATGCACCTGGAGATGCATCTTCTCTCACTCTCACCAATACTGCTGCCAGGTTGGTGACACACTTTTGAAAGCACTTTCCTCCCAGAGTCTGCATTCTCATTACAAGATAAGTCCATCATACCACAAAAATTTTACTAGTATGCAGATTAAAATATTCGCTTTCAAACAGATGATCAATCCACAAAGGAGTTCTGTAGATATTTGCCTTCACATAGATGATCCATCCTTAGAATATTTACATGTTACTCCCTTCGCATTACATTAACTATATCAACGCATGCATGATTTGTTGTCAGCATAAGAAAGGGGGAAAACAAATAGATGGTTCGACTTGATAAGCAGCAAAACATGCGGGCAGTACTTCTCGTGCTCAGATTGTAAGCAGTGCCTGTACTCAAGCCGTCACACACCTAGAATACTTGAGGTTTCCAAGTCAAGTGATCCCTAATTACATTTATTATGTAATCCAACAGATTCCAAAATTGACAACCTTGAATCACAAAACACTTTGAGGATTTTGTTGAACATTAAAGTGGTGCATCAGTAAATCCTGACAAGCAGATGGAGCTAGGGAAAAAAAATAATATTAATAATTACTTTACAAAAATTCAGCAGTTAAATGCTGGTGAGATTTGAACCGCAGAATTTCTTTTTAAACAATTCTTGATAACACGATCCAAGCAATGAGCTTGCAGAAACAAGATCAAAATCAAGTTAGCTCTACATTAACAAAGTAAGGATCATTCAGAACCCATCCTTGAGAAAACATCAGGCTCATGTTTGAACATTAAAGCAATTTTCAGCGAATACTAATTCCTTAAACAAGTTGGAAAAGTCCATCACCCTGTAATCTAACTTGGCTTGAGCAAATATCTTAACTACAATCTTAGATTCTATTATACTGTTTCTTTTTTATTAATTTTTTGGCAACTTATTTGGAGCCAATTGTCTGCTACATTTCAACAAAGATAAACGGAATCTCAGTAAAGTCTTCTTCACTCAAGCTACCAAGCAAACAGGCATTAACATGTCAATTTAGATTGCATAAGCGAAAGAATTGCATTGTCTTTTTTTTTTTTTTGTTACACATATTCGAAGACACCCACCCAAACCATATACCACTAAACGTTCATGAGAATGACTAACCGCGAACAGGTCAAGCAAAACACCAGTCCAAAGGAAATTATCCTTTCTTCTACGTAGACCAGAAAAAGAGCCTAACGAAAGATTATAGCATTTGCACACCCACTGAAAAGACTGAACAAATTAACTAGAATTTTAATAGTCACAAGATCGGGAAAACCACATCTAAGATGGAAAACTACTCCGTGTAAATATTTAGCGTTTTCATTGAAAGAAACATACCACAAAGTACAGATATGCTAGTTCGTTAGTAAAAAAAGAAGAAATGTATAATTGAACCCCACGACTTCAAAGTCGAGTTAAACATACGGCCACATTCAGACTCGATCCCCGAATAATATAAATAAAACCCAACTCCTACGAACAGATTCTTTAACAGCTTCCATTTCCCTCGAAGTTTTTGTATACTACCAAACCTTAATAAGACAGAGAGCTTAACAGCCGAAGGAATCCATTTCTTTCCTTCTTTCAGAAATAGTAACTAATACCCTAATAAATTGTTCAGCATAAGCCTGAGCAAGCTGAAGTTTAAGCTGGTCCATCAAATCGCCCGTTGAGAATTTCTGAGATGATGGACTCGGTGGGGAGGAGAATGAGTCCATCTCGATCTACCCTTTTCTTAATCGCTGCTCTTTCTCTGCAGCAATCTCTTTCAATTTTCTTTTACCCTCTTCAACTTAGTTAAATTATACAGACATCCCCTAAATTATTAAATATCGGATTATATCCCCAATACTGGTTTAGATGCGTTCAAATATATCCTTATTGCGTCACCCTTTTTTGTTGTATATTGGATTTTCAAAGTTTGTCTCAACCCATTAGCTACGAGTTAAAAATTTATTTATTTATTTATTTTTGGTGAATGTATGTGAGTTTCATTACATGACGTTTTAGTAGTGAAAATCTAATATCATAACTAGTTGTTGTTAATTTATGATATTGTGAATTTTAAACTAATTTTAATAATTTTATATTTTTTTATTTAATTTCTCATGATCCAATTAATCCTTTCATTTTTGGTTATGATTAGGAGTTTTCTTCTTGTAATTTTATTAACTTAATATTAGTAATACAAGATTATGCTTGTGTATAAATTACATAAACCAAAAATACTATTTGATATTATTTATAGGATACTAATAAAAAGAAATTAGAAAAAATTAAAATTGAGAAAACGGAATGAAATAAATAAATTTTGATAAAGTAAAGTGAAAGATCATATATAAAGAAATAAAAATAGTTTAGTATTTATATATTATGCAATCAAACTCCTTCTTGTCTTTTTAATATATCGTAGTAATGAGAGTAGCATATTTGATATATGTTGTATTTGTTTATATATTATAATTGTATTATCTATTGTAATAAAGTGTAAAAAATTAATTTAAAATTGAAAGCATATGAGAAGAATTAAAGACTGAAACAAGATTAAAAATAGTGAATTGAAATATGTAAAAAAATATAAGAGAAAAATATAAAGATATATTATATAAAGAAATAAAAATAAAAAATATTTATCTAAAGACAATAGTAATATAATATTGTGTAAATAAAATTCCTCAATATATAATATAGAATGTGGAATATATATAAAAAATTAAAAAAAGAAAAAATACAATAAATAAAATGAAGAATCAAATGCAATAAATGAAAATTGATAAAGTACAGTCAAAGAATAATATATATAAAAAATTAAAGATATTTAAATAATCACGCGGTGTCTAACTAAATTTATGCTTGGGAAAGAATATTTAAATTCAATTTTATGCAATATGTAGCATATTTTGCAAACATAGTGAAATTTGATTCTCAATTTTAGAAAAAATTATTTTTTGCAAATCATTTTTCTCTGTTAACTTATCCGATTTGTTTTGCAAGATGATGTATTTTTAATTCCCTCTTTATTTTTTTAGATAATTAATTTAAGGACTGGAAGTAAACGGAACTAAGATTTTAGTTTTGATTTAATTAATATTTATGAATTAAAAATAAAATTAAAACTTTTCATTATGACTAAATTAAACTATGTAATTAATAATTGTTGTAACTAATCAAACTTTTAATTTGGTGTAATTCAAACTAGTCAATATCATTATGAATATACATATATATATATATATTATATAATTTCAAATTGTTTTTAAGTTGATAGAACCTTCAGTTATCTTTAAAAATTTAACAATAAAATTATTTATCATTTTGAAATAATAATATTATTTTCGTTGTTGTCGTCATCAATAAAATAGTTTACTACTTTATTTATTTTATTTTCACTCCCCTTCCCTAAAGTTTTATTCATTTTAATATCTTCCCTAGTTTAGTTTATTACAATTTTTTTTTTCAATCTCTTCTCCTAATTCTAGTTTATTCTCTCTTTTTTTTTTCTCTATTTTTGAACTTTTTATATTTTTTCTTATTTTATAAATGATACAAATTCTATATTTAAAATTATTTTTATTTTGTTTATATAATAATATGCACATACCAAGTATGCTTTATATCGCCAATTATTATCTAGATTATGTTATTGTTAAGGCTTTTTATGTCTTTGAACAATTTATATAAAATACCCTTTTTAACTAATTATCTATACTATCTATTTTATCTGTACAATGTTGTAAGCGTCCATCCCTTGTAATACTCATTTATTGTTTAATCAATTATATCCACTAATTGATTAACCAATACCAACTAACTCATTATATTTCTTTTTAAATTTGAATATAAAGTTGATCCTTTTTTTTTAATCTTTTACTATTTTAATTTTTAATTTTCAATATGCAGAAGTTATTTATCTTTCCCATACATGTTCAGGGTTTTTTACTGTTAGTACCAATTTTTTTAATCTTATTTTTAAAATATATCAATCTTAAATTGTTTATAAATATGTCTCAATTTAGTGGAATAATTTTACGGAATTGTAATTATGTGATTTCATTTCGAAACATTAGTCTAAAAGGAAAAACAAACAATAAAAAAAAAAAAGAAAAAATACATAAAAAAGAAAAAGCTACACAAACCATGATTTGAGTTCATGGAATTGAATTTCGTGAACTCAAATCATGATTTCCATGGCATCATCTATTGTGTCTTGTTTGTGTTACTACTTTCGTGAACTCAAGTAATCAAAATAGATTCCACAAAGTTAACCTTTAACAAATAAGATGAATGCTTGATAAAATAATTATTGATGAGCTGTGGTTTTGATTCATTCTATAACATTTATCATGTAACAAACAATGTACAAATAAATATATTATACTTTGTATCACATAGAAAATGTATTTTCTAAAATAATATACTACAACATTATTTAATAAAATAATTGACAAAAAAATCATATAATAATTTCAATTAAATTTATCCAATATAAATATTTACATATTGATAATAAATTATATTTGTTTGTGTATTTTTTATTACATAATAAATTATGTTTGTTTATTTCACCAAACACGTTGAAAAACGGAGAATAGTTAAAAGGACACCATTGCATCATTTATGTGAACAAAAATCACAGAAATAGATTTTTCTTTTTAATTTTTTTTTAACAATTCTGTGCTTTAGAATATCAAAATCGGAATTTCGTACAAAATTGGATTAGTTTATTAAATGCTTTTAAAATTGTGATATTTTGAAAAACAAGAAATTTTTTTTGTATAAACAACAAAAAAACCCCACACGCTCATATATATATATATTACAAAGCCATGTTGTAGTCTTCCTCTATGTACATTAAAGTTTAGATAAAATTGAATAATTTCAATTATATTTTTGTATTATCTTAAGGTACTATAAAAATTTTATCATATCAATTAATTAATATTTTATTTACTTGTTGCACACTCATATTGTGTACATAATTGCTAGTTATTAAAATCACTCCACGGCTGCTTTGTTGGGCCTTTTTCAAGTGTTTGATGAACAAAGATGCATGCTACATATATTGTTCAGTTAATTAGCCCAATTACAGAGCAGAGAAGTGAAAATTGGGCCCAATGTAAGAATCACTTTCACATTGTTTAGTTGTCATTTACACACATACAAACGCACATATCTACTATATATATGTATATTATTGGTGAAATTCTGGCTTTATGCAAGCATAAATTATCTATAATTATAAAATTATTTTATTTCAAACAATATAACATTATTTAAACTTAAAGTATAAAAATATGTTAGAAAGATAGAAAGGTCAAATGATATTAGAAAGATAGAATGTTTACGATAGATAGAACTCAAATGAACATAAGTTAAAAATAAAAGATAAAAATGACAGAAAGAATTAAAAATATTATAATATAATTAATAAAGATGAGCTTACATTCTTGGTGACATGCTACGTATAGCACTGACATGATTTTCCATTTAGCTTACTACTTTCTCCTGTTTTTTCTTCTCTACTCTAATTTCAAGACTTCCTAGACATTAGCCAAGAAGTCCTAAGTAGTGTGAGACTTTAATTTGTTACAATAATTTGGCATTGATTGCAAGGTCTTTTAAACAGGCACGTTACAAGATATTAACTTTCCCTTTCTAATTTATATTATTTGAAGCCCAAAAGCTGCATATATAATTACAACTATGGTTCATCCCAAAACACACTAATTCTGACCTCCCATCTATGTGACAAGATTAGGTTTAACCTTTAAGTGCGCCTAGACAGAGAATGATAGAAATCACACAAATTGAGAAGATAACATAGAATATGAAAGCACAGCAATTAATCTATATTTAATATTTGAACGTACCTGAAAAGTAATCAAGAAGGCAACAAAATTGTACAGAAGTAAAATGTTAATTAATCCATGCAATTAATAACAATAATACTAGTGGTAGAGGTTACATGACTAGTGAATGGCTGAGTGATGAGATAATATTTGAGGAAATAATTTGGAGGGAGCAGGTGAGGGTGGTCCTGCATCTACAAATCCTACATATAGTCACAACTTGCACCTTGCAATTGTTGCCAACCCTTTAATTATCTCTTGTCCAATGCTCTTAATTCCCACTCTAAATTGATTTAGTTATATTTAAATTAAATTAATTCAAATCAAATCTTCAACGTACAAATAGTATCACAAGACAAATGTATGTATGTGATTAGGTTTGTAATGTTTCATCAAAACGAATAATTAATTACTCGAAAAGTAGATGAAAAGGGTTTCATATTCCCTTTTTTTTTTTTTAATTTGTATATGTCTAATTGATTAGCGAGTATTTTTAGGAACCATAGACTAAAGTCTCTAAGTGATTAGAATTTGTAAATTAAGCTGAATCTAAACGAATGACTAATTAATCAACAAGTATGATTAAGAGGGTTTTGTATGGTTTAATTCTTGGCCTACACCCTTTGTATTAAATATTTACCTCTAATTAATTAGGAAGTATTTAGAAAAACCATAGTACGTAGCTAAAACTTATTTAATGAGGTCCCAAGTCTTGATAACTTGACCATGTGACCAACAATTAATTTTTTTCTTAGGTGTAGTTTTTTTTATGTGTTAATTAACATTCTTATTGTGTGTTGCACATTTTTTGTAGGTCTATTTGGGGATGGGAAAGGGGTTTCTTCCACAGATATGTTGGTCGGGTGCTCTATCTCAATAGTTCATTTCTCTCTAAAAATAATTTCTTTGAAAAACTAAAAAAAGAAATGAGGACAAAAAGTAAGTTAGAATTGATTTGTAACGTGGGCTTTTGTGAAATTCGTTTTTGGATATGAAACATACAATTTCTACTTATAGGACATGTCATTTTTAATGGTTTTTTAAAATATTATATTGGATACAATAAAATACTTTTGAATTTTAATAAATATACTTGGCATTATTTGTGGTATCTGAAAAATGAAAGATTCCGTTAGATATAGGGTTTTAAATAATTTTAGTCTAACCCTCGTTCAAATTATTTACAATATCCATCTCAACCGTTGCCAAAATTAAAAATTATTTATCCCCCAACTATACATTTAATAATATATATTCATGATCAAGATAATTTAATTGATGTGTACACTCACATTTAATTATATTATTCATTAATTATTCCTCGTGATACCAAATGATGAAGTAAACGGATTCTTTGTTGTATAAAGGTAAATTTTGGATCACAATTTTCTCCTATGTGCATGCACCTACTACAAGTTATTATTTTATTTAAAAATCATTTTCTATTTATTCTGTGTTGTCCAATCACATTGGCACACGCATAAATAACTTTGAAAAAGAAAATTGAAACTCCATCTCTGATGTCCTAACCAATATAATAATCAGTAAAACACCGCATGTAGTTAATTAATTAATTTAATTAGTCTCGATAACACCAGATAGCCTGGGCTAGCTGGAAACTTGATGGCTCAATACAGGTCTTTGGATATTGCACTTAGGATGGCGTGTGTGTTTCATCAAGTTTCTTAATTAATCATATATTTGTCGGCTGAAATTAATTAATATGGAAATGTATCATAAGTCACTAGTATTATTATATTTATAATATAGAGTAAATCAATAAAGTGAATTTTTTCCACTTGCATGCATGCATTAGTGAGTCAATGTGGTCAGGTTTGAGGATGCAATTAGAGACACCGTAGTTACCATTGACTAATAATTGTTAATTCATTTCTTATTACACTTTAATTTGTAATTATCAAATACTAGATGAAAACCTAATTTGGGCATGTTTCCGCTACCTCAGTGCAGGCTCCCTTTTTTTGGTTTAGGAGGATATATTAATTAAGTGCCACGGGGTTAATTAGTTGTCATAGCTTCCACAATAAATTTCAAAGGGGGACTTATCATACCATCATCAAATATTTTATTAAAATGTAAATATATATTAATATATGACAAAGGGAAAATATATTGTCACACTAGATTGCCTATCGCCATGACTATTTATCAATTAACATATCAAAGGGTAATTAAAAAAAAAAGATTGTATAGCAATTTCATTTATAAATCATTATGATTTAATTTTATTTCTTTAATTTTGCAAGGATAAACTTTTGCCATAAATACGTAAACCAGAGGTCATAAGTCATGGGATTGGCTTGTGCTGATTGGTGAATCGCATGGCCTTAAATCTCCTCCGATGCTTTTCTCCTCTAACAACATATTTCTTATTTAATATTCTTTCAAATGAATGTGTCCATTTCAATGAAAGATAAAAAGTCTGATTAACTTACAAAAATCATATAATTATGACTTGTTTATGCATACGCAGATGTATGTACATACAATTGAGCTCATCTTTATGTGTCTTTTTTATGCTAATACCCTAATAGTTATTGAAATTGGGAGAGTTTGTTCCTAATTTAATTTGTTCGTAATTGGTTGAGTTGGGGTGCTCTAATTTCGTAATGTTCCATGTCAAAAAGATCTAATCTGATTTTGGTCTTTTTAGGGATGCATCTCCAATAACAGGTCATACGTGGCGAAGAAATTCCATCAGGCCATATTTGGTTCTTCTCTTTACTTCTGGAACACAACTTCCAAATATATAATAATTTAAAATTTATTTTCTTCTTTTTATATATACATACATCAAGAGACGTCAATACTGAAAATTCAAACATTACGATCTATATATATGTACTCATTCAAATTCAAATGTACGTATATTACTCTATATAAAATTACACCTTCTACTAGTATATAATATTATATATAGAAATATGCATACGTATACACAAACATTAATCAAATGTAATTTCATATCTACAGTAATTTTTATCCTCTAAAAACACATAAAATAAATAAATTAGATATATAACTTATCATTTGTACACTATTTATAAAATATTCACATTAAAATAATTCACACCTAATATTATAGGCCTGATTAATTCATGGAAAAACCATATTATAAATTGTTTCTAATATATATATATTTTTTTTGGGGGGGGGGTGGGGGTGTTCTTGAGCTGTGTACAATCTCTAATGCTATAATTATTAAAATTCGGAGACTGTGTTCCTAATTTAATTTATTCATAAATTAATTGAGTTGGGAAAGTTTAAAGATTAATGAATTATTATAATTAATAATATTAGCAAACGCCTTCAAATGTGTCAAAAATAAAGTGCATTAACGAATAACCCATAAATCTTTCTTCCCGAACGAGCCACGAGGCTCACATAATTATTTCTTAAAGTTTCCAAATACGTCTGCAGTAATGATAATGAGTTTATTGTCCTTACCATTTTGTCCTTTTGGCTCTACAAGCCATGCTTAAGTCTCAAATTCTAGGCGGAAATTATACCACGACGATCTCTAATAAATGTTTGCAGAGAAAATCTTTTGATCTAAATATGGTTGGAAAATTTTAATAAATTTTTGAAACAAATAGCTGTAACTCTATATAAATAAATGCTATTAAAAAGTTGTAATGCTTTCTGTAAAAATTAAAGGCGATGTTAGGTTTGCACCCCTTCTTTTATAAATGCGTATTATTGTTATGTAAAGTTGAAACTCTCCATAAAAAAGGGGTTACAACTTTTCATGATTAAATGATTGAGTCTTTATTATTGAAATGTTGCAAATCTTCATAAAGTAAATATATTTATAAAAGACTTTGTTTTTGTTTTTTTACACTCAAAAACTTGCACTACAATTATTACATATTTTAATTTTTTTACATCTCTCTCTTACTTTAATGCTATTTTTGAGAAAAATACACTTAAATATAAAAACAATCATAACCTTGCAATTCTTTATATATCAATTACAATTGAAAACATCACTCCTATTTAATAGATGTCAAATGAGCCTTGGCTTGTTGCAAAAAAGAATAGACATCAATGTTTTCTCAACGGTTTGAGAAACAAGTGCAAATAATCAATTTTACACCACTTCTCCACTTTATTGTTATGGATATTTATTTCTTAGTTCCACTTAATAAAACGTCAAATATAATTTGCAAAATTACATATACTAGTAAAATTTGTACATTCTATGTGTGTGTAAATTTATTTATAAATTATAAAATTATAGTATTTCAATTAACAAAAATAAAATTATTTAAAATTAAAAAGTTTAAGAATATTTAAAATAAAAATATAAAGAAATATCAAAAGAATTTAAAAGAAAAAAAAGAGAAAATTTAACAGAAAAGACAATTAAAAATTTTAAAAGAAAAATAAAAATAAAAATAAATTAACAAAAATTATTTGATTTTATATTGTACAAAAATATTTAAAATAATGAAAGATCAAAAAAATTTAAAAATAATAAAATTTGAAAGAACATATGAATATAAATTATAAGTTGGATGAAAAGATAAAAGAAAATGACATAAATTGTAAAAGTATTTAATATAAGGGTAATAGTATCAATTCACTTTAGATAGCCAAAAATCTTATTAGAATAATAATATAGTATAGATATTGATAATACAGGATTTGGCCATCAAATATTCAAAATTTCCAATATCCGTTATTTCTACACCTATAGAATCAATCTAGCATATATCACGTTTAAAAGTAGAAAGAGAGAGAACAAGTTCATGACTATTGACTTTATAAAATTTTTTGATCTTTTCTTCTCCTAATTTTATTCAATTTTTATCTTTTTTTTTTCAGTTACGTTTTTTCTATTTATTATTATATAATTTGTATAAAGTACTATTCATTCATTTATATAATTATGTATGCATATTGAGTATTCTGTTGATGACTAGTTAATAATTAAGCCAAACCCAGCTAGTTTTTCTGTCATAATTTAATTTTTAGCCTATTTATTAATTTACTAACAATCATTTTCTTTCACTACAGAAGCCATGCATATTCTGGCTTTTGTATTGTGAGAATCAATTATTCTTTGTTCTTTAGCTCGAACAAATCATAAATATGTTAAATCCCTTTGACATTTTGATCACTTTAGTTGATACAATAGAATAGGAAAATTAATTTGATCATGAGGTCTCAATTGTTATGAGCTAGCTGGACTAATCTGTGTTTCAATGTGTTTGATGTATATATAATGCCCCAAAATTTATTAAATTCAATCTATGTGAGGTTTTATTCACTTGTGATTTTTTAAATGATATATATAAAAAGGTCTTAAATTACTTTATTATAATTTTTAAATATAATTATTAATTTATTCTACAATTTTAAAATTTTGTGTCATATAATGAATACAATAAAACTATTTAATAAGTTTTAATAATATAATTTATTTAACTATGTCACTCAAAATAATTGTGGGATATACGAACTACCAATGGAAAAATTAAAATAAAAGTACTCGATAAGATAATTTATTAAAAATGATGAAACGAGTCAACGACTTAAGTTATTGTGAAATTATCAAAAAAAAAAAAAAAAAAAGTGGGGTAAAAACACCTTTTATCAACTTATAGCTTTATCATTATTTGGATGAATTAATAATATTTTTAAATATAAATTTTATATTATTTATAAAATATAAAAAGAACAAAATTTTAAGAAAATATAACAAATCAAAAATGATAAAAAAATAATAAAATAAATGAATTAAAAATATATGAAAAAGAGTATAATTTAATAATAATTGTTATACATTTGAAAAGTTAAAAGAGTTCACTAGTCTTAACGTATGGCTTATATATAGAGTAGATATATAGACTCAAGAAATTTAATAGAATTTATTTTAAAATGTTTTTTTTTTTACAATTTTCAATAAGAAGCATAAAAGCATTTTTAATTTTTAAGAGTTTCCAAATTATACCGAATTGCAAGACATTATCAAACGAATATCAAATACACAATTTAATTTAATTTCCTTTCCCTTTTGAAGGGGAAAAACAATCCATTACAACAGCACATCACATGATTCATGCGACTGGAATATAGCAATATCATCATTACAAAATATATACATATATACACACGCATATACATAGCAAATTCCTAATTAAGAAGCAACACTCTCCTCTAAGTAAAATTAATAATATTTCATTTTTATTGGGACTTAGACCCAAAATTTTTCTTTCTTTTTTAGGATAATTAACCAATTATTTATTTTTTTTACATTAACATGTCAATTTATAAGTACGATCAATAATTCTTCAATATAAATTACGGACTACGATAACCGTAAACACCAGCATGGATCCAACGTTAACGTTGAATTTTTCAATCATTAGATCTCAATGTATGATTCCCAAAATGTCTTACACAGCACCACGTCAATTAAGATAATTATTAAGAATAAAATAATAATAAAATTTAAATATATCACCACAGGCTGGTGGTCCTGGAACGATGTGTTGGTTACGCAATAAGCCAAATTGGGAAACTAAGAAAATTTAGGGACGTCTGGCTACATTTATTATATTTTGTAATAATATATATTTTAAGTTTATAAAATGCTAAATTTTCTGTAAAATGTTCAAAATAAGATTAGAAAAACTTATAAAATAATATTAGTCATGAAAATTCAACAATTAATTTAGTCGAGATAAAAGGGGCATGTCAAACTGGAGATTTATTACTTCTCTTAAAAGACGTGTAAGATCTTGATTTTCGTGTTTAATATTATTATAATTCGATAAAATTTTGTTGTCAAATATTGAGTATTTCAAAAAAATCAAAAAATTTTCGATCACTTTATATTATTTTATGTCTCGTTGGGTTGTTGTGAATTGATAAATAATGTGAACTCGTACAACCAATTAAATTCGGACTATTTTTTGTTCAGGGTTTTGAAATTTAATTTTAATTACCAAAATTTTTTCTCTAATTGTAAAAGTTCAAAAACGCTCCTGTAATACTTGAAATTTTTGGGCACTAGAAATAATAATAATATTATTAACAATAGTTATGGGTGGATAATTTAATTACTTAACTGTCCTCAATTTATTTATTAATTTTCGGATGAAAATAGGTAGACGATGACAATTGGGTTGAGAAACTGAGATGTGCATAGTTGTGTTGATAAATATTACCCAAACCTTGTAGATAATTAAAAGACATCATTTTCATCTTTAGGGATCTAAAAATAATGAAAGTAAGGACCCAATTGGCTAGAATAAAGAGTTTGCGTTATCCCACAATTAGGAATTAAGAAACTCTGTGTAACTCAAACTCTAAATTTTTCTAATATCCTACGCCCTTGAAATACTTGTAAGAGGAAAAGAGAGAAATGAGTCCACCCTAAAAATACGTTGAATCCAAGGTAAAATTCTACTCCGAGTTTAAACCATGAAATTTTTTGCACGTAAGAATATTGCACGAATATTGGGATCATGTTAGTGTAAGATTACGTGTTGAAATTTGGATAAAAGATGCAGTGCTGTAAAATGATTGAATCATATGTTTTCCTTAAAATCCTTGATTAATTCTTGTGTTTAGACCCTTACCCGTGGACTGCTTGTGCTTGACAGTCTCACATCGCAGCCGCAAGACTAGACTTCATGGTTGCCGCGTGAGATTTCACAGGTGCTAACAAGACGGCGAGCGGAGGTAATGTACCCGGCGGGTCTAGACGCAATAGTGATGCCCAAGCTTACAAGCGTGATGAAACTATTAGCAATCATGGAGTTGAAACGCGAGCAAAAGCAAAACACTCTGCGGTCCGTGGCGCGGCCGCAAAAGAGCCCTTTATGGTTGCAAGCTTTCTGATTGCGGTCGCGATAGCGAGATGAGGCAGAATGCACCACAGTGTATGGCGTGGCCATGGGATCAATTTCAATTTTTGCTGTCGTGAGCCATTACTTCACTGGGGTAGAACCTAGAAAACGAATGAAATTTATTTTCTTGTATTTGATACTCAATTTTATCAATTTTAGGGTTAAAATACATATAAATATGAATATTAAAAATTTTACAGGATACAAAGGATATCAATTGAGTGAGTCTCGGAAACGAAAACCTGCCCGACAAGTTGAGATCTGAAAAAGGAAGTCGGTACAATGCCAATAGGCTGCATAAAAGAACATGTAAGAATTGAATTTCTGACATAAATTAGAATTAAATGAAAATGATTCTGATTGAATAGGACATCAATCGGTATTAACTAGTGAAGGAACTAAGTCACAGGATTAATAACAGGTAAGTGGATTACTGTATAATTTTTAAAATTACCTTTACATGATTTTTTTTTTGAAAATTTTTGTATTGTTATTGAATTTATTTTTAAATATTCTCTAACGTATTTATATTTTTTTGAAAATTATCCTGAAATATTTTTTGAATAATCTTCCTATTCAAATTGACCTGATTTCTTTCAAATATTTATTTCTAAAATTATTTTTTTTGTGAACAAGTATTAACTATTCGTGTTTTTGGATTGCTTTAGATATGTTAATTTTGAAATATTGGAATATGTGATATAATGCCTTTGGGGACCAAAATGTAGTGTAAGGAGCTAGTTTAACCCACCTATTGTACAATGAGTGAGATATATGACCTTCTTAATTAAGGTAAAAGATGCGGGATTGTGGGTTGAATACATAACCCTCTCAATTGGGTTTAAAAATTGAGACAATCGCAAGATTGCATTTCTGAGTTATACACTAAGACTTGATCAGTAAATCTAGTACAAGAATTGTTTGAGTTCCTAGGAATGCGATGAACAATACAAGTGATACGAACATAGGATACAGTAAATGTTTAAATTCCTTTTTGCTTATTTGCAATTGTGTTTTCAAGCGAATATGCAACTTGTATATGATTTTTACTATGTTCACGTCTCGTTAAAAGGCAATAAACTGTTTATTAGGCGATTAGTCATTCATAATTCTAAAATGTACCTTTACAGAGAATCATAGTAAGGACGAGTAAGATTGGGGACGATAGAGTCTGAGGAGTGCAAATTACTTAGTTACTATTATTTCATGAACAAGACAAGAATGTCATAGAATAGAAATTGCTAAATGTCCGCTACATTATTATTATCAACTCGTATTTTTTTTTCTGTGAATGGAACATTCGGTATAGTACTTTGATATTTTGGCTTGGATATTTTTGAGTTATTTAGTTTGAAAGTAGTGCTGTGTTGTGTGACAGTTCCTGTAACAGATAAAATATTCTCCACCAACATTAAGATTTAATTAATGTTTTCAAATATCTCCAGTTGTTTATTCTGTAAATTACGAACTTTTGGTGCGCATAAAACATGCTATTCCTTTCTTCTACTTTCTCTCCACGACTCATTCTCCTTTTTTGTCAAAAGTTTCATCATACTAGTGGTTGTTTATAAATTTTATGAATCTAGATTCCTCCAATTTGATGGAGGAAGGTTTATTTGATCTTGAGAAATATTTAAGTCATTCTAAACAGTTTTTTTACGTCAGTACAATTTGATTGACTCAAACTAATAAATGATTTCTTATTTCGTTTCCCCAACACATTTATTTAAGTATTTATCAAATATTTGCAAAATTTTAAAGTTCTTAATGAAGTGACTTTCTAACTATTTATAAATTATATCTATACTACATATTAAGAGTTCAACCATTGCACAGTTACACTAAGAGGGTGTTTAGTTAAACTTATTTTAGATCGCTTGTAAAATCATGCAATTTATTAGATCTTTTTTAAATTTATAAGCTCATAAATCTTATTTTTAAAATAAGCTAATAAAGTATTTTGATAAAAATAAAAAGATCGTCTTATAAGATTTTGTTGAAATTAATAATTATAGTTTGTTTTATTTTTTTGGTGTAATAATAATAAATTAAATACCATTAATATAATATAATTGAAAATATTTATATCACTTTTAATATATATATATATATATATATATATATGAAGTAGCTTACAAGATTTTTAAAAATAAATTGGTAAAAATTAACATATTTTTAAGGAGCTTATAAGCTTCCAAACATCTTTTGAAAAGTTTATAAACTCATCCAAATACCTTCTAAGTAGATTTAAATATATATATATATATATATATATATATAAATATTCATTTTCAACTTAGAGGGTATTTGAGTAAGCTTATAAGCTCTTAAAAAGTATTTGGTATTTTTTTTAAGAAAAAAATTTATAAACTTTTTAAAAATAAGTAGGTTATTCCTAACTTATTTTGCATACAATTCATTAATAGTATTTAATTTATTATCATATCAAAAAAATTATAAACAATTATAATTATAAATTTTAATAAAATCTTATAAGATGATCTTATTAAACACTTTAGTAGTTTATTTTCAAAATAAAATTTACAAGTATATAAGTTCTAAAAATTTATGAGTTTCATAATCTTATAAGTTATAAAAAATAAGCTTAGCCAAACACCCTCTTAATAATGTCAAAATAATCTCTTATAATACTACATATTAAAAGTTTGGCTCTTATATATTTTACACTAAGCGGATTTCCGTATATGTCTTTCTTCAACTTAATAATAACAACTTGTCTTTTCTATTATTTTTCTTTTTTCTTTTTTCTTTTTATTCTTTTCTAATTATAAGTTTTTAGTACAAGTACAAAATAAGTATTTCAATAAGCTAATATATTCTATAAATAAAAAATTATGCAATTATTTTTTATTTCATATTATATAAATTTAAGCACATAGATTGAGTGGGCAAGATTACTAATTATAAGAGTTTATAAATTTAAGCATATAGATTGGCTGTAAACTTAAAATTGCGCATTCGAATTTATTTGCATTTATATTTAATAATAGTTTCCTCCCTCTTCTTACATCTTACTATTATAATTATTATTGTGTTTATCCAGAAGGAAAAAAAGATACCTTTTTGGTCCCACGTGAAAAGATCTCACAGACATTTTACATTTATTTTAAAAGTCTATAGTTTTTCCGAATAATAATTTAATGGTGCAGTTATTAGCTAATAAAATAATAAATTCAAAACAAACGATTACATGGGTGCATGTATAAGATGGATGGTGCCAGAGATTACCCTAATTCCACCAATAAAAACACAAATCAGGGAACTGTACGGACTTAATTGGGACAGCAAGTCAATAATAATTAAATCTGACCAAGCCACCCACTACTTGTTGCTATAACTAAATTATTTTTATTAATCGCCCTAGGCTCAGAGCTGGGGGGACAGTGAACATTTCTACTTTATCACATAAGCAATAAATAATAATTAATTAAATCCCAATCTATCCGTCTAGCTTGGGAAAATCATATCAATGATCCTCGTTGTTCCTCACACATACATACAATAATGAATCCATAAGGATAATCAAGAAATTAACAACGGGGCAACCACTGATCTAAATGCCATTTACTTAATTAATCTTGCAATAACACATACGGCAATCCCACCTTTAATATGTAGTACGATCAAACGTATTTGTACAGTAAATCCTTCCGTAAATTAAGTTTTGCTGTACATCTATCTACGTATATAACCATATTTCAAATATCTTCTTCGACTTTGTTATATAACTTGATTAATTAAATTATAGCGCATATTTTGTATGTGACATTATTGGAAAAAAAAAAAAAACAAATTTATGGTGAGCAATGAGATTAATTAATGGTGATGGAATTATCCTCTGGATAATAATTATTATTTAACTAAGAGTGTAATGGCAAGTATGAATAATTAACAAATTAACATGGAGAATGTTAATGCATAGTAATGGCAGCCAAGAGAGGACGAGCTCACATGAAGGCAGGCAGAGAATGGATGGGCCCCCACTCCCCACGCTTCCTTCTCTACGTATAAAGTCGTTTTCTACCGCTCCGTCTCTGAAAGATACTGCGATAGGTAAAGAGAAGTAGACGAAGAATGGGCAAATAAATTGCAGGAAAAGGGCCTCCGAAGTTAAGAAGCTTCGCGGGGGAGTCGCCTCACCAACAAAATTATAATCTTGATATATATGTGTGTGTGTGTGTGTGTGTGTGTGCACATATATATGTGTATGGCCTATGTATGTATGTTCGTATACTGACACGTGTATAGTAACACCTCTCTCTCTCTCTCTCCCGCTCTACAGTTGTCTCTTTTCCTTTTCGTTCTGTCTTATTCTACTTGCGAAAGGTCAATAATTAGTAGAAGAAAAAAAGAGATTATAGATATTGGTCATACATAATCTTGCAATTTACATACATCTCTCGCTTTTTGATCGTCCATGGAATGATTTTTCTGAGGGAATCCTGCCTGGGCACAAAGAAGAAACCGCAGATCTTCAATATGAATTTCTTCATTTTTCTCGAAGGCAAAAAGTACGAGTGTGGTGTTAACCCTAGCTTGCGCACACATATCCAAACCCATTTGTGGCTTTTGTAACAATATCCATCCGATTTTCCAACTCCTCCTCCCTTCTTCTTCTTATTGTGATGAAAAATTGCAAACTCGGCAGAGCAGATAGCAGAGCATATAAAAGTGATTAATTCCTGGGCACAGCCTTGCTCCAGCTGCTGGGGTTCGATTTTTGAATCTTCTTTTCGGGTCCATCTCTCTCTGTTTTCTGGGTAGATCTGTCAGGGGTTCAGTTGAGTTTGTGAAGTTTAATCCGGGAAAAGAATCATGAATTTCATGTCAGGCAGGCCAGGGTTTTATGGTGACATAACGGGCTCTGCAGGCAATGTCTCTTCCTCCTCCCCCTCTTCCTCCGCCTTCCACCGTGGCGGCCATCTCCTTAATTACGACTACGCCGCCGGCGGAGCGGCTCATCCTCCGCCACCGGACTCCTCACCCACAAACAATGGAGGCGCCGAGGATTCCGACGATCGCATGGTCTACAGGAGGGGAGAAGAAGGCGGCTGCAGTAGAGCCGTGGTTATCGAGAAGGAGCACATGTTCGACAAAGTGGTGACGCCGAGCGATGTGGGAAAGCTGAATCGGCTAGTCATCCCCAAGCAGCACGCCGAGAAGTATTTCCCCTTGGATTCCTCAACGAACGAGAAGGGTCTTCTGCTGAATTTCGAGGACAAGATTGGGAAGCCGTGGCGGTTCAGGTACTCGTACTGGAACAGCAGCCAGAGCTACGTGATGACCAAAGGCTGGAGCCGTTTCGTGAAGGAGAAGAAGCTCGACGCGGGGGACACCGTCTCGTTCCAGCGCGGAGTCGGCGAGTTGGGGAAGGACCGCCTCTTCATCGATTGGTGGCACCGCCCGGATGCGCCGGAGCTCGCACCCAGGTTCTCAATTCCGAGCCAAATTTCTTTCCACAGATCGTCCTCCATTCACCCCTGGAGTCCCCTCTTTCAGCAGCCGCGGTCCAGATTCGGCAATTCGCACTTCCTACATGCCAACGCCATTAGTCCAACGCCCAATCAATCTTATCATCATCATTCTCTCACAGGCTACGGTCCTTATGCCTACAATAACAGCGTCCTGCATGGAAACCCTTGTCCGCCGGCATCAGCAGTATACCTGCGATCGCCTCGGCCGCGAGCTGCAGCAGCAGGAGCTTTCAACACACAACAAGTAGGAATGGGGCAATTAGCAGCAGAAAGGGGGAGAGGGGTGGAGCAAATGGTATTCAACTCGGTGCCGGTGGTCCAAGGGAAGGCTGCAGCAAAGCGACTTAGGCTTTTCGGCGTGAACATGGACTGTCCCATTTCCGAGTCAGATGAATGTGATATACCGTCTACCACTCTACCCCATCTCCACCAGTTGCTTCCTCCCCCTTTCGACGATATTATGTCTTCTCCTTCTTCCTCAATTCCGAGGCCTAATCCCAACCGCAGTATCGACGACGACAAAGGCAAGGGTTCCACGTCTTTGGATTTGGATATATGATTTACATACGCGCCAGAAAAATCAAGAACCAAGAGCCCAAATCCACAAATGAGGTAATTAATTCACCAACTCAGCGCGCCCCGGCTGCCCCTCTCAGAATCCTGAGATGTTACCGCCATAAAAAATTTATAAGTTCTTTCTTGGAAGATGAACTGTTCGGCAGCTGACAAGGCACCAGTGTTTTTTTGAAGAATTTTGAGTACTCTCTGTATAATGAATGACAGAATACTACATTATTGGAGATAGCAGACGCATTTGTATATCTCTCGCCCCCATTATTTTATGCTTAATTTCCTTATGCTAGTGTTGGATCTTCTGCAACACGTATCCAAGCCAAAGTTTTAGTAACTGCAGAAAGTTTCTTATATTTCTGCTATTTCTTTTATCTTTGCGATATTTGATTACTCGTCTTCTGCTGGCAATAATCAGTCTAATATCTAATTCCCATGTGATCGCTAATAATTCTTCTTTTTTATTTTGTTGAGCAGAATGGGCTGCAAATTAGTTGAGAGGACCGCATCGAAATTCATCTTCTTTTATCACTGCTTGATTTAATTTCCTGGGGTAGGTTGTTGTGATCTTGTTACTATTAGGAGGGACACACTGGCGGTACATAACCATGATCGTTGGGGAGCTTTTAAAGGTAATAACTATATATATATATATATATACACATATATCTCACCTCCTTGTATTTATCATCGATTTCCTTACCTTCTTTTTGCTCTTCTTTTCTTTTGTATTCTACTTTTTTCACAATTCTGGGTCCATTTTGAATTCCCCCTTTCGTTCTCCTCGCCTTGTTTCTCTTGTACGCCGATCAAAATCCATTTCCAATTATAGTGCCCATCAAACACGCGATTTCATCGTCATTCGAACAGTTGTGGATTTTTCAAAGTATTATTATCGGTATCAGACCGAGACATGCGTAATTATATATTAGCCGCAGCTCACATGTAGGCCAAATTCATCTCAATTCTGAAATTCCTATTACGTTTTCCATTCTATTATATTTAGCCATTTGACGCAAAACTTCACTATTCATGCTTGTGAACTCATAGAAGTTGTAAAATGATCTTAAGCCTAGTATATCAACAATCACGTTCCGTACGTTTCTAATTGTGCAACATTTTTGCGTTGTGCCCAACTTCACTGTCTTAATTGTTCCAAAATAATACTACTGCCATTTTTATTTTTATTTTTTTTTTATCTACAATCATACTTAAAAAGACATGTAATTAGGATATTATTATATCACCCAATCTTGGTGTCAAATGTGAACCCCATAGGAGTTGCTACAAATAGCGGTGCAAATTAAAAGTGACAGTACTTCATTTTCTAGTTAGTATATGAAATATACTCGCATCTTGAGAAACCCACAATTTCCAAGACCGCATTGATTTGGAAAGCACACTATATTTCCATGCATGTTTGACATAACCATTTGATTTCTGGTTCCAGTTAATGCATGCCAACGGCATTTGTTCCACCAATAAGCAATGGACAGATGGCTCATAAAGCAAAGGTACGCAATGAAGAGTTTTCTTAACTGAGATCTAATTGACAAGAACCCCTGGTGTAATATATATCGTTTGATAAAGAGTGACAGAAGTCAAGTAAAATACAGCTTGTAAATAAAAAGTCTTTCAAATGTGGAGTCCTTTGCTGCATTAATGTCCATGAACTTGATTTTGGTCCCAACAGCTGAAAATGGGCCATCCATGTCCACACCATGGATCATGTGGTTAGAAAATATGTCGGATATGTAGCCGAATTAATGTCCAATTGGACTTACCAGGATAGGTTCCATCTGTATGTTGCCACGACAATATTTGTGGTCCTATGTATATGATGTTTTTGAAGTGTATAGATTATGTCAATTTGGGCCTGCCTCCTGATAATACTCTACTCCAGGAAGGAAAAGAGATGGTAAAAATATAAGAAGTTACTGTGGTTGAAGTTGAAACATTGAAGTAAAACACAAAATTTTGATGCGACCTTCGCAATAACTTAACTCACAGTGGAATCAAAGTTAAATCATCAGATATCACCAAATTGGATCAGAAAAATTTAGGGCATCTAGCTTTTAGCTTTTAGATTTGGTCCAAGAAAGCTACAAAAGCAATGCAAGAATAATATTTGCTTTCTAAGAGGGTCAATTTGATTAAAGGAGCTTCATTGTCTCAGTATTACTGTTCAATTCGTATTACCTCGTTTGCATAATTATAAGGGATTACCCAATTGTAGAAGTAAATAACTACCAAAAAATCAAGTACAACACACACACACACACACACACACACGCGCACACATATATATGAAGAGGCTCCTCATATATAATGATATAAAATTAGATATTAGCTATAATTCCTCATTAGCTTTCGGCTTGTCAAGGGATAGATTCAAAGTGGATTGCTTGATGTCCAAATTGATGGAATGTAATGCAAGGCTGTTTTTAACTAGTGGCATATGTATTAATTACCTACTGATAAATGTTGCTTTAGACATATGTGGTGCATGGAAGAAAGAAAATAATATTAATTACGTTAAGGGATAATTTTATTTTTTAAAGTTGTAAGCCATAAATGTGCCAAGTGACAATAACTTTTATTAGGGCACAATAATAATTTTCTACTAAATTTATTGCTGTGATACAAATGGTTTCTAGATTGTCGCTGTTGGCAATAGAATTTTTGTTTTTCCTACTCAATTATCATTTTGCATACATTCACTTGTTATTAATCGTTTACTAACATATAGATACAACCCTTACGAATATTAAATATTTAGTTATTTCAGTATTGATGATGAATAAATTCTTGTTACTTAATTAACATATACATAATATTATACTACTTGAGATTTTGCTTCTAACAATCCTTTTTTTCTTGGATTCTTTTGGTGTCTATTTTGTCAAAGACAATTGTGTAGGTCAAGAATGTTGACGGCCTTTTAAATTTTATAAGCTGCATGCAACGAACAGTGGTAGATATATATAAGCTGGCAACAGCTATGTTATCTAAAATGTCTTAGTACTATCATTAATATGTGAACATTTTTCTGCCTATAAAAATTTGAAAAAAAAAAGAGGATTAATTACTTTGTCCTTGGAAACTCGATTTCTAGACTTGAAAAGATAGGGCACTGATAGGATTGATTGCTAACAGATATTTTCACGTTTTTACTTTTCTTTTTCTTTTTTCTTTTTTCTTTTTTTACCCTTTAGTATCTCACTTTCATTAATTTCTCAGTTCGGGGCATTCTAATAGTTTCAGTTCTTTTGCCCGGCAGCAGCAATTGTACAGCTACGAGATTTCCAACTTAACTTTCATGGCCTTCACGTCATCATACCAGAAAAGTGTGGTACTTAAATATTGTTCACAAGACTTGGGGGTAGGCAAAATTGAAATGTGTCATTACCTGATCCATATGGGCATAAAGAATATTGATGCATGCACCAAGATACGCAGAGAGACTAGTTTAGTTCCGCTCTTGACCATTTAGTCTATAAAATCGATCATGGTGGCTTGCAATCTATTGATCGATGGGTAAATATTATGATTTCCACTTGAATGTGATGTGGATGGAATTCATGTTGGCTTGTAGATCGTCAAAGGCAAATTCTTTAGCACATGCATTATGAGGAGATCATGATAGTAAAATATATAGAGAGAGACAGAGATATGAATATATACTTTTAGCTAACATATACAAAATAGAAGAGACTGATGACAGCAGGTATGTGAAGTTGGATCTATACACAATGACAGGTTATATGGAATCAAGACACAAGTGTACGAAAAACATTTGTAGCTTGATTAATCTTGTTCAAATCAATATACGAATGAGATCAGTTTGTCCAATAAAGCACCGGACTGATTGACTTCAAAATTTAAAGGAATGGCTGTATAGCTTGCATATGACTTTTGGGAAGTAATTATGACTGTGCACCAAACGTGCCCAAACAGTCGGTCTTCCCTAAAGAAGAAAATTTAGTTGAAAATTGCCTGTCAAAACACTATGTTCCAGAAAGTATATATGACTCGGATACACGGCCAAGTATTAATCTTTGATAATGGGATTGTTGTTTCCAATTTAGTGTTTCCCCAAACTTCTCACAAGCAATCTATTAGAAACTGGGTTTTAACACTAAAGCCTGCAATTTCGGACGCAGAAGATATGTACTAGCTACTCCATGACAAAGAAGTTTGACTAGTATAGTTAATATTGAAAGACACACCATGTGAAAGAAAGCTCTAAAAAGGTTTGGTTAATCAGAAAGCTGGAAACTCCTTGTGGAGAGTGCAAGGCTGTTGTTGTTCCGCTGTTATCAGTGACTGCCCACCAGCAAAGCTTCCATACCTTGCCGCTCTCTTTAATTCCTTGCTACCTCATTCATATTTTTGGGTGCCAGCAGAGATTGGGGTCCCCATCTGAGGGAAAATGAAAAAAGAACAAAGAAACCCTTTAGGTGTATGCATGTATTACATCATGATCGATGATCTCCAGCCAGCCAGCCAGCTAGCTAGCTAGCTAGCTAGGTTTCAATTCCCCTAAGCTAGACTTGTAGGTTTCTTTTGCTCGTCACTAAGCCAATCAGCTCCCCACGATTCAGCAGCGGAAAATGGTTCAGCATTCATGTTTGTTAGTTTACAAGATAGGGAGGACATGATGATCGAATCTGAGCAGACAAAACTAACGGATCCAATAACGATCCCAGAGGTTTTCATCTAGTTTGCAAACTGACTTACTTCACAGTCTGAAAACTACTTTTCCTCTTGGTCAATTAGATTATCCGTTGTGGGCCTTATGGCCCTGCGGCCTCACTCCATGCACATGTATATATGCGTATGGGTGCAGTTGGATTCAGCTATCATTTATGAGAAAAAAGCAAATTATAGCTTGTGGAGTACCTATTTTGGCATGGACAAGTACTACTTATAATTGATGAGAGAGAGCAGATATGCGTTAGGCCTCGAAAGGGCTCCCTTGTCTTTTTGAAAAAGATTATTTGTTTCATTTTATCCAACTGTGCACGTACCTACGTATACATGTTGGTTATAAATCATTGGATAAAACAATATATTTATGTTATAAATCAAAATATATAATATCATTAACACATATTGACTTATAATATTTTACAACTCAATTGAGCACACACTCACTCAAATGCTATTTAATTTCCCAAATCCAGATGTAACTCTGAAGAGAATTTGACATTTGATTTCTTAATTCAGAGAATGTGGACATAATGTCAACGGATATATTACAAAATAATTAACCTTATATAGCTAGCCTTGATTCATCATATGATGTCTTCAGGGAGAAACAATACGATAGTTAACTATAGATAGTTGATGCATTCTATTTTCCTGGGAATCAAATTCATTTAGACATACATACATATTTATATTGAAAGCATCTAAAAAGAGGCTTACAGACTAAAGTCTAGGACCCCCTATGAGCATAGAATCTAAGTACTAATTCTCCTATTCAATTTGGGATTATTATCCCTTTAACTAGGATGAGGACTATAAGGAAAGAATAAACTAATGTCAATTAAGAATGACAGAAGCAAATTAAAATAATGGTAATGACATGAAAAAGAAAAAATATAGGGTTTTTAACTATTCATTTATATTTAAGGTCAAAAGTAGTTATTAAATAATATAAATAGAATTATTGAGAGGTATATTTTGGAATATCTATTGAAATAACCAAAGTTTATTAGGTATCACGGAGGATAGAATCATAATAAATAACTAGTAAAATTTTTAGACTCTCCATGCATGCGTGCTTGAAACAAAATTATATAATTTCACTAATTATAATAAAATATAAAATATTTACGTTTTTATTAGTTAAATAATAAAAAAAATTACTTCATTATACATTTTTTAAAATGATGAGAAAAATAAAGGTAATAAAAATGATGAGGAAAGAGAAATTTAAATGTTAATTAAAAGAAAAAAGAGAGAGAAAGAATTTAAAATAATTAATGATAATGAAGAGGAAAAAAAGAAAAACTAAAGGTATTTTAATTCATTTATATTTAATATTGTCGTAGTTGTTATATATATAAATTTATTAAGAGATATAATTTAAAAATTTATTAATAAAATGGACAAAGTAATAATAAAATAGAGTCATGAAATATAGATCTATATATGACCAGGATCACAGAGGGAAGAATAGCTCCATGCGGAAAATCCTCAATGTAAATTTGGTAATCAAATTCATATACGGAAACAATGCTGTTCTCTCTTGAAGATATTATCACATTAATTACAAAATTATTTGGTTTATAATACATGGCTCTCCTACCTTTCTTCCCTCAGGAGCAATATATAAATATTCCTGTGCATGCGGACTTTCCCATGGTATAAACAAGCCCACAGAACTAGGAAAAGATAGATGAAAAATAAAAATATGAAAAAAAATCGCAACAGCTGAGTTATGCTTTCATCTTTCATAGAGGCTTAATCAAATATATATATATATATATATGGCATATAGCAAATTAGGCTGTTAAGGGTGCCATAATTATCCAACAATATGAGATTAGAGTAGTGTTAGGTGTAGGTTATAGATAACCCCCTCTGCACACGAAAATATAACTTTAGTCATTTGTATACATGTGATCCACTTGAATTTACTCATGGGATGCCAAAAGGGCACAAATTTCTCAACATTCTGCTTTCATAATCCACATATACTTTTCTTTTCTCAAATTCATTAATTCTTCTTCTCTTTTTGGGCTTTGGGGAGAAGGGGATAAAACATGCTATTGAAATAAATTTTGTTTAGAATTTTTTCTTAAGTAACCACACGGGATATTATTAATTATTCAACGACTACTTTTGTCAAAAAAAGTAGAAAATGGCAAAAATGAACTAATTAGGTTATGAGCAGACCTAACAACTCTTTCATGAACGTTAGTCTTGATCCATATAGTACATATTAATGACGCTTGTGATTTAGCGCTAATTAAGGGGACCATGCACATTATGATAGACACACACACACACACACACAACATGCATACACTATCTTATGTACATATAGTTCGTGTGGGAAGTCATTGAATTTTGTACGCAGCATGGCTTGTATATAATTCAAAAAATACAAATTCAATTTTAGAGAGTATAATAGGACACTTTGGAGGTTGCATTCAAAAGAAGACAAGAACTTTAATGGATTTGGGTGCATTATTCTGAGAAGATGTTGTCCGATTACCTATATTGTTGGTAATTAAATTCCAACGTCCAAAACCTTAATTAATTCACATATATAGTCCCCACCCTACTTACCTAATAACCAAACGCGTATATGTATGAATAGGTCACAGGTCATCACAAGGCTAATGGGGCTTCTTCACTTAATGCCCACAATAAAAGAAGAAAATAATGACAAAGCGAAAAGGGCGCATACATGTCTTTTATGGGATGGTTTATTACAAAGATTCTTTTCTTTTCCAAATTATTGAAAAAATATTTATTTTCAAATGTTTTATCGATTGTATACTTTTCAACATGATTTTTTTTGGTTCAATATTATGTTATATTTCATATGACATATGCATATCGAGAATATTTAATTTTTTTGCTAAAACATAAATATATGTTAAATCATAAATCTATTTTTCATATTCTTGATGCCATGAAATGTAGAAAATTGAACATAGAATATAACATAATTTGAAAAAAAGACGATTGAAAATTATTTTGTTTGGTCATATTCATTATTTAAAAAATTGATGGGATATAAATATTTTATCATTAAAAATATAAAAATGAAAAAGAACATCGCATCCTTAATCCAACAGACGAGTTTGTATAATTTCAAAAAAGATGTAACTACAACAATAACAGCTAGAGTCACTCTAATTAGTAACCCTAGACATTATTATATTTAACGAACTTTAGCACTATTGTTCATATCTAATCCATGCATCCAATTGAATTATTTTATCAAAATTATCAAAAATAAATAATTTATGTATATTTACCAAGTTTTCTTTTCTTTACTTAAGAATAAATAAACAAATAAATTCATTGTTCGAAGCCTAACACCTTTTTCCAACTCTAAAACACGTGCAATGACCAAAATATGAGTACCTATAGGAGTGTAAATTGAGTCGAACCAATTCAATTAAAGTTCAAGTCGACCGACATTGTTCAAGTTTGAATTGAGACAATTCAAACTGGAGCTCTTACTCAAGTTGAGTCCAAGTTTATTTCTCCTCATTTAAAAATTCACGAGTTGACTCATAATTTTTTTCTATTTTTAATTATTTATGTTTTTATTTTTATGGAAAAAATAATATATATGTTCAAATGATACATTTAATTAGTAAAAATATGTTAATTCATGGTAATTATTTTATCTGTAATTTCATCTACATTTATATACCATATTAAAGTTCTTTTTGAATAAATATATTTTGAAAAATTAAATTATAAAAATCTTTATAAAATTTTAAGAAAATTCAAAAATTTTTGTTAATTTTAAAACTATTATTAAAGTATATTAAAATACATATAATTTATAAATGAAATTTGGATACTGTAAATTAATACAATCATTCATTTTTATTAACCTATTAGTATGCAAGAATTTCACTTATAACTAGATATGATGTTAGAATTTAATTTTGATATGTATTTTAGAAGTGTAAACTTTATAAAATTTCAATATTAAATTTTAGAATGTCCATAATTAAGTATACATATGAAACGGTAACTAATTTAAATGAAACTTTAAATATTATAAGTTAATACAATTAAGCATCTTTAGCCATTTTATAGTATAGTAACTGTCACATATAGACATATATACAGTACATTAAACTTTAATTTTGATTTATAGTTTTTATTTTATATTTTATTAAATTATAGTTGGAAAGTTTGGGAACATTTAAATTTTTAATTTATATATATGATATAAACATAGTTTGTCTTATCAAATGATACAATTAAAATACATTTTAAAAGTTTTATTAAAAATAAAAATTAATATAACTCAATAAAAATAATAGTGAAATTTTATAAAAAGCTTATCAAAATAAATAATATATATTATTTCTAAAATATCATTTAAACTATATAAACTTATTAAAAAAACTAAAATTATGTCATTGTCGTATAGTATATAGACAATCCTAAAACCTATTTGAAATTTCAATATAGTTATTAAATATTTCAAATATGTAATTGAGAGCCTTAAACAAATATCATTCTTAAAAACTACTGTACTATTTTATAGATTTTAAGTTATGTTTCAAAATTTATTATTGATGTTTACATTTCATATTATTCTAAATATGTTTCATTCACAATAGTTGTTTTGAAATTATCCTTTTACTTAAATTTAATAGAATTGATATATTTTTAAATATTTAATTATTTCTTATTAATCAATTTATTGTAAATATTATTTTTCTTATACATTAAATTTATAAAATAATTCAATTAAATGAAGTTTAAAATTTTAATATATGTATGTAAGTTGAATCAAATTCAAGCTCAACACATAATGCTTCAAGCTCAAACTTAAGTTCTACTCCTATGTTTCAAGCTCATGGTTGAGCTCAAGTTCAAACTTAAAAAATGAAGGTGCTCAATTTGAGCTTAACTAGTTGGTCTCCCTGTGCACAAACGGTTAGTGATATACTCTCTAACGTCAATTGTATGTGAGGGATATTAGTTATACATATAATATTTTGATTAATTAATAAAATATTAATGATTCTTCATATTGACGTTGTGGAAATTTTACCATGCATGTAAATTTTGTTATGGTATTGAGTTGTGCATGTGTTTATATATTTGCATTAAAATACATGTATGTGGATAAGTCATTAGAGAATAAGTATTTAAATACTGACTTAAATAATAAGCTAGACACATGAAATTTACTCTGGTTTTCATTGCCTCATTTCGTAATCTCATTATGTACACATGAGCTTTAAGCCTATGACAACATAGATGCCTTGATTTATCTTAATAAAAGATAAGGTTATTAGCCTCATGTATTATTGCTTAGATACATATGAAGGTATGTGCATGATCAACAAGGGATTTGTCTCCATGTAAGTGAGTAAGACGTTTGTTGTGAATGCTATGCGCTATAAACCTTTTGTCTTATTTTATTTCTATTCACTTCATCTTAATTATGCTACAATATTGTTCATAGGCTATGTACCATCCATATCATTCAAGTTGTACTCGTCAATTAAAGATAAATTTAGAAAGTAATACACAAAAGAATGGGGCAAGAATAAGAACATAATCTCACTTTGGGGACTTCAACGAGACTTGAGAAGTCTTATAGAGAAATTTATTTGATTGAAATTGAATTGGATCAAATAAAATTATTTATTTTCCATTATGTTTTTTAATAATGGGATTATTAATTAAAAACATAATTGACCTTTAATTTAACTAATAGGGATTAATAAAATTAAAGGATAAGATACAAATGGGATTCAAATATTAATTATATTTATAATCAAAGATGGAATTGACTTGAATTAATTTAAAAGTCAATGTAAAAACCCGTAAAACCCATTCAATTTACCCTAGTTGCATACAGATGAAAAAAAAATCTTACCTTACATAGGATAGTATGTCTTGAAAATATATAAAATTTGGAGAATTCCTAATCATAATAATTCAGAAAAATTCATGTGCCCCTTTATAGAGAGAGAAAGTCACCCTCGAGCCACAAATTATGAGTTTCTCTCGTTCAGAAAGTCTCAATGCACGAAGATGTTTATGTAAGATTCTACCAAATGCATTTGTGGAGTTTCAGAGATGCTTCTTTTATGTTTCATATATGTGGACAAATTAAAGGTCACAACTTGAGTATTATAGCTTTTAGATTGCTTGTATACTTCATTTGGAATTATTTTCAAAAGAGGTAATCATTCATAAAACTTACTAGATATTATTATTATGCTTGTTATATAATGAAAACAGATCAAGTTTTGTGATCATTATTCCGCTGCGTTATCCATGGCTATGTGATGGTTTTAAAATTAAAATTTTATATCCCAAACCCAAAGAAACCCAATACAAACACTAAAGGCATGGTTGGTATGGATGAATACAACAAGATAGGAATGGAATGAAATGAACATTATATAAGTTATCTCATGGCTTATATATACAAGGACCGAAAAAGGAAAACAATTGTTAATTAGAAATTTACGCATAATTGACAAATAGAAAAGAACATATAAATATTATGAACTTAGACAAAATTATCCTTAAATAATATTTTTTATATAATTGTGCATTAAAAATTTAATTAATGCTTATATTTTCCACACTTAAATTGGTCGAAAAATAAAATCTACCAATTAGAAAAGATTTCCATATAAAAAAAATCATTTATTTACGAATCCAAAGTATTATCATTTTTCTCAAGGCATAGAGTTTTAATTTTCTACAAAGAAACTAATATACAATAGGAAATAAACACAAAATCATGTCGTTCAAAAAGAAGATAGAAAGAAAAAACTATAAACAAGACTATAACTATAGTAGATATGATTTTTTGTGTTGGTATAGAATTTTTATAAAAGAAAAATGTGTGCTTGATTATATGAATATTATTTTACATTCCTTATAAAATAAAAGACAAAGGATGAAATTTTAAAATAGGAAAAACTAGAATCAATTAAAATTGAAGGAGGATATTGATGAAAAATATAATAAATTAAACTATAAAGACACTCAATATCTATGCATATAAATAAAATAATAATTATAATTTTATACTATTTATATAATTCATAAGTTGATAAAAAAGAAAAAATTGAGAAATAAAAAATATAGAATAAACATAAATTTACAGAAGTAAATGAAATAAATAAAAATTATGGGAATATATTGAAAAAGAATATATAAATAATTGAGGGTATTTTAATAATTTTTCATTATACAAACATAGTATATTATAAAAAAATAATTTGATCAAGTACACTTATAAGTTTACTCTTGATAAATTAGTAAAAAAATGATTCATATTATTGGGAATCAGCATTCATTCAGGAATGACTATTTTTATGTAAAAATTACACCAACCATGTAATTTAAAATAGAATTAAAAATACCCATTCTATTTCCAATGTATTCATACATACCATCAATTCCCTAAAGGTCTTCTAGGCCAGTCTGGGCTATTAAAAATTTTGGCACATTATCGTTATTTGCATAACATTTTGACCTATTGTGTTTTCATGTGTGTGCTAAAAAAATTTAAAATGAAAAAAAATTAAAAACTTATCTTTTATAAAGTAATATATATATATATATATATATGCCTATTTAAAAAATAAAAGGTTACCATTTTTTATGTAATTTTTCTAAACTTAAAGTTGGGTACAATTTTTTTCAAGTATTTAATAGGTATATTCTCAGAAAAATAAAAAAAATTCAATTATTATTATAAATTTTCTAAACAAAAATCAGGTATAAAGTTTTTTTTTTTATCTTTAATAGATATTTTTTTTCAAAAAAATAAGTTTGAATTTTTTGTATTATACATGAAAACACCGTGAAAATCTAAAGTGGACATGCAGATAAATATGGAGCACATTTGGTGTACACCGGATTGACTGTACTGAGAATCCCATCATTCCCACATAGACCACTCCTGCTTTGCTCTCTCCTTTCTCAACCATCCATTCCCTTTTTCCTTGGCCTTATTGCACCATCAAACCTACAAAAGGTAACATGATCGCTTTATTTTCTGCAGGGTAGCTGCCTTTGACATCAACTGCATGCCTGCCCATTAAATTTACACTCTTTTTTGTTGCCCTGCAGATACACCCCAACTTCACACTGGGAAAAATCACGGGTGGAGATTTTAGGGAAATGGGGAGTGGAGACAAAAATAGAGGGTTTTGAAGGAAAGAAAAGGATACAATAATAACAATGGAAGTTAATTCAGGGTCATAAAAAAAGCCTGCCTACTAGTTCACAAACCTAACGCTAGCTCCTACACCTATATTTTGTGTAGTATATATGTCGTCCCTCTCCTCGAGGAGTCCAGCAATTATGGATACATATGTACACGATGACATAGTTATAATTCTAATAATAATAAGATGTACAGTCAGAATTTCAACATACAGGATAAATATATCTATATATGTTTCTTTATCTCAAATTTATTTGAGTTTGGTAATAGCTGTTCATGGGGGGCTGGACAAGGGGGAAGAAGTAAAGTGGCAGATCCCAGAAATTAAAGGAGGAGAACTTAACAGTAGCTGCAGCAACAATGGTAACAAATGGTACAGAGAGGGTGAGGGTAGTTGTGTGACTTGTGAAAGCAACCCCACCCCAATTGGTGAGTGATGGAGGGAGGGAGAAGTCGTCACGCTTACTGCAAAGACTACCCATATAAATGTTAGACAGACATGCTTTTTGGATTGATGGGATTGGGCTTAGAGAGTCCCCTTTCGCTTCTAATTCTGTGGTGGGGGATTAATGGAGAGTGGAGTGAAGCCATCAGTGTCAACCGATGCCCTCTCTTTCAATGATTCTAGCTCATTCATATTTTCTTTTCCAGTGCCGTTTATTTTATGTGATTAATGTGGAGTTGGTTTTTTGAAGGATATGATAAGATGACTCAAGGTTGAAGGGTGGGGATGTGTGTGTATGTGTTGTGGCCTCACATGACCCATGAGTCTTCCTTTTCTTTCTCTCTCATGTTTGTCCCACTTTTGTCTAATTTTTCAAATAAGACCTGGATTAGTGGGTCAATTGATTCAGTCGACTTTAAAAAATCAGTTGATTTGGTATATATAAATATATGTGTGAGTGTATGTGCGCGTGTATAAATATATACCTCCAAATAAATATTTTTTTTTAACATAATATATGTTAAATATATGTATTATACATATAATGCATTTGGATTTTCAAAGTTAGCCTTTAAAATCATGTCTAAGAGCATTAAATTATGTTGAGTTCCCCACTAATATAATTATTAGTTGAAAAATTAATTTATACAAATTCTACGTATCAACTCATTAAATGATTATTAGGAATTGGATAAGTTTAAGCAATAAAACTTAAAACAAAATATTTTAATTAATCTATAACTAACTATAATAAATAGATTACTATAATTAATTACATAAAAATTGTGGCCCAAGCGGTCTAACCTTCCAGTCCGATTATATTGTGAAAACGTTACTTTTGTCTTCTATTAGTAGCCCTTCTATTGTTCTCTATCTTTGTTCTATCTGTCCTAAAAGTGTAAGATGAGTAGAGCTAATTCACGAACCTCACAAACTGACTCAATTAAAACTCGACTCGAGTTCGACATTATTTGAGCTTCAGCTCATTTTTTTATATTCAGAAGCTTGCTAGCCTTTTTCTATTTTTTATTATTTATGTTTTTTTTTGTTTCTATAAATAATAATTTATTAATATATTCAAATGATACATTTAATTAGTAGTAATATGATATTTATAGTAATTATTTTATGTATGATTTTATCTACATGTATATACAATGTTTTTAAGTTCTGTTTGAATAAATATATTTTAAAATTTAAAATACACAATTCTTTATAAAATTTTGAAAATATTTAAAATTTTAATTTAGTTTTTAAAAAATGTAAGAAAGTATATTAAAATATGTATAGATTCTAAATAAAATTTGGATATTTTAGATTAATATAATTTTGCATCTTTTATTAACATATTAGTATATAATAACTTCATTTATAACGTCATCTTTTATGTGTGTTTTAGAAATAAAATTTTATAAAATTTGGAATGTTCATAATATTGTATACACGTAAAATGATAAATAATTTAAATAAACTATAAATATTATAAATTAATATAACAAAAATAAATATAGTGAAAGACAAACATAGATTAAAATAACAAAAAATAAATATAACTTAATTAAAATAATAGTGAAACCTTACAAAAATTTTATCAAAACAATAAATATGCACTATTTATAAAATATCATTAAATTATATAAAAGTTTTAGATAGATTAGAATTATATGTCAGTGTTGAAAAGTTTATGGAGGACCCTAAAAAACTATTTTTATCTAACTATTAAAATATTTCAAATATATGATTAAGAACCTCGAAAAAATGATTTTTTTTCAAAAATTAATTTGCTGTTTTATAAATTTTAAGTTATGGCTCAAAATATATTGTCAATGGTTATTTTCATATTGTTTTACAATGATGTTTCATTATCAAAATTTATTTTAAATTTACCCTCTTAGTTAAATTTAATTAAATAGATATATTTTTAAATATTTTATTGCTCCTTTTTGATCAAATTATTGTAAACATTATTTTTATTATATATTAAAATTATAAAATGATTAAATTAAACAATATTAAAATTTTAAAAAATTATGTAAATTAAATTAAACTCAAGCTCGAGTTTGAGCTCAACACTTTATCGAGCTCAAGTTAAAATTATTAAACTTGACGAACTCGAGCTCGAGTTCAAACTCATTTATGCACATTTGAGCTCGAACTCGAAAAAAACAGAGTTGTTCAACTGGCTTATACTCCTAGTTCGTCCCCTTGGGCCATCTTATAATTTGATTACTAATTAGTGCTAATTATGACCGAGTGGGTGTACTGCACTGTAAATTAAAGAAAGTGGTAGAGATAGGGTTGGTGAGGATGAAGTCTAGTCCTCCTCCAAGCTATGAAACTGAATCCCCAAGATATTAGTTTCACCACATGGATGATAATTTCCTCGTGTTATGACAGATTGATGGTTGAGCATAAGAATGTAATAAATGACATTTACTCCATCATGCTCTCTTCTCTTTGAGACAATGGTGGTGATAAAGAAGGGTCCTCCAAGCAGGGACAGAGAGAGGATGGGGGCCCAGAGTTGCCAAGCTTTTGTCTTTGTTGGTGAATGGTTTGCATAGGCTGTCCCTGTCTTCCCAACACCCTTTTGCATTATATTTCTATGCCCCAGCCCCTTGTGTTTCATACCCCCTTTAATTAATGCTTGGCACCACTACCTTTCCCATGGTACTGCCTCACTCACATTAACTGTAAGTTTGCAAACCCCAATCCTCTCACACGCACACTTGACAAAAGATCACAGCCTATATACATGTATGTATATATGTGTGACATCCCAATGGCTGTGTGCTCATTGTTGTTTTTGTCTCCATGCCAATCATAAAAAGTTTCATGGATTGTGGAAGTCTTTTGTTGGAATAGTTTCTAGTATTTGTTTTGCAATGAAATTTTACTAATAACATGTATATCAAAATGAATGATCTCGCATCAAATCACACAATATTATCAAAATACACTACTAAGTCCGATATAGTGTAAAGCAAGTAGAATTGCATTTCGGCAGTTAATATACTCCCTCCTGTGTGTGTTTGTCTTGTTACAATGAGTTCACTAGGACAAAATTGAAATCTAACCAAATAAACGAAATCAATCATTTTTTTTTTTTTTTTTTTTTTTTTTTTTGTACTTTGCAGAAGATTAAATCTTGTCAATTTAGATTCTCCCGTATGGCCTCAGTTTGGAAACATCAGAAATTCTATTTTAAGACCGAAGGCCCATCATTTATTTTTTGACAGTTTGAGGCTAGCCCATATTTCATTGAAATGGGCCTCACATCCATTCCATGTTGGGCCATTCAGCCCGATCCGAAAAATCACCATTGGGCTGATGCTAGAAGTGAGTATACACATAACTCATGAGACAGGAGGCTAATTGGTATTATAAACGCCACGTACTACATGAGGCAGCAGGCATTCACGTTGTCGTCGTTGAAGAGGTTGCTAACTTTGTCATCTCCGCGGTGGGTGGGGGGAAGAGAGCCGTGGCGGTCGGCGGCGTTGTATCCGTGGCGCCAGTAGTTGTAACTCTCTTTGTATTCAACGGTGGTGTCCTTGAAGTAGTTGGCCGCCGACGTGAAGTAGAGCGGCGGGTTGGGGTACGGCCAGAACTCCGCCCTCTTCCCCGCCCTCCTCACTGCCTTCAATACCTTGTTACGATCGACGTATCCGGTCACTGTCACCTTCTCCATCTCCAGGTCCACCTCCATTGAGTCCACGCCTATTCATTAATTACATCGACTATTAGTTAGTCGCTGTGTTGAGATATAAAACACATTTTCTGGGTATGGATCCATATTTGGGGCTGCATCCATTCCCTAAAGCGTATAATGTCTGAGTTTGTAGGAAATGGAAAGGTCGTAACTGTAGTTCTTTAGTGTTCTTCCCCAAAATCACCTTCTGTCCTTGTTTACAATGAAATAAATGATTTTTTTTGGAGCATTAAGCTAGCTAGTTAGGTTTTTTATTTAAAAGTATATAATATGATTGAAGCAAAATTTATGTAAGCATATTCTCAGCTTGGTTCTTGAACAGAGCTCATATAAATATTTACTTTATATGTCAAAAATGGTCATCACCAATCCATTTTAGAAAAGAAATTTCCAGACACGAACGTTGTACTTTCTATTTTGACTGATCAGCAAACACAGTCCTGATATAAAGGATCTCGACTGTGGAACTATCAAGCTATGCGGCTAAACTTACCTCTGAGTTTGCGGATGGCTTCTCTGACAACTCTTTCACAACCAGTGCAGCACATTCTCACTTTGAGATCCACTGTCTGTAAAGTTATCAAGTATTAACCATTCCTCCACTAAGGTAAACAAACTTCTTATGCATCCATTTGCTTTTCTTATTATACCATTCACATTTGTTTCTGTTATTGTTGATGTTCTTTGATCCTACATGCATATAATAGAATGAACTATTTATTACCTTTTGTTAGAACCTCATAGGCAGTAGTGAAGCTACTTACAGGTGTTATAAGAAATTGAAGCTTGCATGTTTATGTATGTTCAATAACATTCTTGTGATCTGCAACTGTATTCTAACGAATAAACGTGTGCATGTAAAGTACCCCCATACCAGAAAGCCAGCTCAAGAAGTTTATTTTTAGGGACCTTATAGCATAACTAGCAAAGTCTCTCTTTCAAGAACACAAAAAGCAAGACAATAGATGGATATATAAACAGAAGATGACCACAGCTGGTAGATGACGACCACATATACGGTTTTCTGAAGATGAAGTAGTAACAGTAAAACCTGCAAAGAAAGGCGTCGACCCTTAGGCATGTTCCTTGGTCTTTTAGTGCTGTTGTCTTGATAATGAAAGAAGAAATAAGTTAGGGCAAAGAGGAAAGAACAAAATAGTCTCTCAAGCAGCTTTGCCTTTGAGAATAGTCTAGGGCTTATAGAGAAGAAGGAAATGAAATGGAAGAGAGGACGAAGACTAATTACTATCTCAGTTCAAGATAACATTCCTCATAAAGGCATCTCTTTCTTAGCTCTCAATCTTTTTCCTCATCTTAGAAAGATGGCTGTTTAGTGAAACTATTCCCTTCCTTTAAGTTTTCTTTCTTGACATGAGGTATAACTCACAAAATATTCTTTTCCATCAGCTTATATTTCTCAGCACTAGAAAACGACCCTTTTGGAGGGGAATGGTATCAAGAACCACCTCCATCTATGCTTATAATGTGAGTCAATCCAAGGTGGCTGCCGACAAATAACGGAATATTGGGAGTGGATGGGCTTAAGGAAGTAAAAGATGAGTTAAAATGCAAAGAAACCGAATATTTTTGTGTGTAACAGAGAGAGAGAGAGGGAGAAAGGGGAATTCCAATTCGATGGTCTGTTCTCCTTGGCTGAGATGATATGAACCAAAATAACAAAGATGTTGATGCCATATTCTTATGAAAAATTATTTTTACCTGATCTTGCACCCTAAGGCAGGGTTTCTTCTTACATGGAGTAACAATATTGTATCTCATGCTGGTAGAATGTTTCAGGAAAGTTCAAGTGGCTGTGAGATAACGGTCCTTGGATCATTTGGAATAGTACGGATGCTGGAAAGGTGAAAATTTCTTTAGGTGAACAGTATCATTTAACTTTCAGAAGTAATGATATAAGATTAAATTGGGTTAAGGTTAGAAGACCATGTTAAAGTGGGGTTGGACACCTTTTATTTCTCTATACACGAATGTGCGCTTTTGAGCTTACCAAGAACTGCCCATCACGCTTTTAATTTGCTTCTCAGGCACCATTGATAAAGCGTTTTTCTACTGCAACGTTTGGGCCGGTTTTGGCGCTCACCCATGGTCCGATCGCTGCAGTTTGCTTTGAGGCTCCTGCCCTAAACTATAGTAGATGTTTGGTTTTATTATTACTTCTTAAAGAACATATAGATTCTTAGATCACATTATAAAAATAAATTAATAGTTTGTAAGATGTTGAGTTTAACAAATACGAGTAATATATAATTTTTTTAGTGGAACAATAATTGAAAAAGACAACGTCATTTGATTCAATGTAATTAAGAATATTTGTATTGTTTACTAATATGTTTATAATACATATATACATATCAAGACATGTCGGGAGGGCTTTGATTTAAGGATCATAGAAGTTTTATGCTCTTTTTGTGAATGTGTTATCTAAAACCCTTGAAAATATATAAGCCCTCATTCACATAATTACAAAATATTTTTGATATACTAATGGCACCGTCTTTTGTTTCTATCTGCCTCTAAACCATTTCAATTGTTTATCCTTAGAACGTAAAATGGTGCAAACAATTTCTGACGCGAGGCTGGCAGTCCCGTCGTCGTATAGGCCAATTGTGGCGTGCAAACCACATGCACGCCTCGTTATCGTCTAGATCATGATTCATGCCCACTCCGTTTCCTCTCCACTCTAAATTTCTTGACTCCACTCGAAAATAATAAAATTCAAACCAAACTCTCACAAGATTGAATCAAAATCGAGTTAAACTCTCAAATTCAAAAAACATAAGTAAATCCACAAAACATATTTTAAATAATTTAATAAATACTTATATAAATATAAAAGATTATGTAAATAAAATTAAATAATAAAATTAAAAATATTAAACTTTTATTTTAATTAAAAAAATAAACTTTTTTGTCCGAATTAGATTCGAATAACCCACAAAAAAAATTTAACGAGGTTAGATTTTCTAACCTACACGAGTTGATTTCAAATCATCTGTCTCAACCGGACTTGTCAACTCGGCTCATCTCCGCTCATCGCCACCCCTCCCTGCCTCATCGCCATTGATAGCATTCATAAATGAAATCAACCGACTCCCCCGAGCACAAAAATCTAACCACCAAATCCTCTCCAACACAAACGCACTGCGAATACAATGAATGCCAAATAACGACTAAACATTACCAAATGCGTAGGAGCATACACAGGAAACAAGTTCCTGGGGCAGGTGGCAACAACTAAAGAGCTGAAAGAAAACAGAACATATACAATAGCACATATGAAATATGCACCGTAGTAGATTATAAAGTGATTGTGGTGGCTGGACGACGGCGGCGGCGGCCAGTGCAGGTGTGTAAGGGAAGACATTGACATAACCTGGTATAGGGCCGAGGTGCATCTTGCAGCACGCGCTCCGAAACACGAGCCACCGCCACCGTGTACTCCAGCAGTTCCGCCATTACTGCTATCAGCATCATTGCTGTTGCTAAGGCCGATGTTTTCTTCCAAAATAAATGAAAATACAGAAACTAGCTTCAAATGTCGTTTCCATCCATTCTGGCGGTTCGCATCTGCAAATGTGGGGTTATTCTCGGGAGAGCTGCGAGGCAGACCCCTCAGAACCCTAATCCAACGGCGCACAGAAAAGCATCTGTGTTATTTTAACCCACCGACTCAGAAACGACCAGAGAAAGAAAGAAAAAACAGAAGTAGGAAACAAAAACCAATCTCTGCTCTCAATTGCCCTGTTTCATTTGCCTTGTCCACTCAAACATTCAACTAGGCCTGGCATTTTACTCTAAATCTGGTTCCCAGCTTCTCTGCCCTGCATGTTCATTTTATCATCCCACTTTGTCAGAGTAAGGGTTCAAAGTCCATACTGTAGAGAGGTGCAGTGTTTAATAAATTGTAGTATTAATTCAACAGCTCAGGCTTGTACACCTAGCTTCCAAATAGAAAACTCACCACAAAGAGCACACGAGCTTTTGAAGCCAGACAAGGGGAGATGGAGTTGTCTCGTCGAAGGAACAAAGGAATACCCAACCAGAGACAAGCAATATATTTTGAATTTCATACCAGCGCACAGCGTACTCAAAGATCAACTTACAACAAATAGGATAACAATATTAGAAGACTGTCCAATAATTTTTGGAACTTCTCTTTACCATGCACACTATCCGCTCCAAAGAGCGGAAGTTTCAGTATGAATTAAGATCTAGCTGGTATGCCCATTAACCATTGGTCTTAAATAAAATTTCGACTGCCTAAAACTTCCAGTCATATATCTGTTCTATTTTGCAACATAGACTAATTTAGATATCAATTCCTTTCTAAACAAATACAATTCATACAAGCAGGAATTAAATTCACTATGAACTAATACAATGACTGCGAAAAGGAAAAGCGATATAAATATTACAACCGGACAGAGAGCATACATGTCAACTATGCAGCGCATGCAAACTGGGACATGCCAACATCCCCAGAAAAACTACTAAAAGGATTACAACTCCAACTACACAAGTGCTGACAGCAGACTCTCTCAAATAACTTGCACCTTGGCAGGCAGACCGTGCTACTGATACCATAAATGAAGTCTTCTCATTTTGGTCAGAATGTTTCACAGCTAATGTCAGACCACATGGTCGGGCAGTCTCCACGTTCTCATTCAGAATTCTATCTTCTGACTCCTTAGAAGTTCTTCTACTAATATCTTTGGTAGCCTGCAACCAGAAGACAAGGACCAAGCAACAAGGAAAAGTATGTCATTTTTCTAGTTCAAGATTACCGATATTGAAATTCTAGTATAGCTCACTGACTTAAGAGCAACTTTACAAGTCTATTATATTCCTAATGAGGACCAAGCAACAAGGAAAAGTATGTCAATTTTCTAGTTCAAGATTACCTATATTGAAATTCTAGTATAGCTCACGGACTTAAGAGCAACTTTACAAGTCTATTATATTCCTAATGAGTAAATGCAACTTCTGTAATAAGTGTGTGTGATTCAGCTTCCTCGCCCTTGATTTAACAATGTACAGACTTTGGTTCACATACCGTCCACAGACGAATTCTCCTTGGAGCAGTTCCCTGGGTTGTGGAGTTCACTACACTTGGGTGATCTTGTGTATGACGTGATCGAATCTTGATTCCAGTTTCATTAAGAGGACTATGATCATTTCTGATATATCCTGTATTATGAAATGTCTCAACTGGCTTGTCATGTGATTCTTCAACAACATTGACAGATGGATCAACTCCTTCAACAGCATACTGAGAAAGCAAATGCTCAGTAGATGATGCCTCTTTAATAAATATTGGTGATATCTGACCCTGCAGATCATTATTATCAAGAACTGGAATTTTGAACTATACAGTTTCAAGTTGAAAACATAACCAAATATCAGAAGAGGGATTCATGTTTAGAAACAAAACGAGCACTTACCATATTTAGAAATAGAGGAAATAAAGCTAATCATCAAAAAAAGGCATCAAGCTAGATCCTAAACAATAACACTAGTGTGGGAAAATGCCAAGTAATATATTCAAGATACTAGGTGTCATTTTAACTGTGCTAAAACTATTTTTAGTTCTTTCCCCGTCAAGGTTATAATTGTATACCTCAAAGATTGCAGATGGAGTTTGCCCTGCATCATCAATAGGCGTAGGAGTAAAGCTGTTGCTTGCGACAACTGAAGTCTTGTGGCTAGTTGAATCTCCACAAAAGTAGTACCCATTGTTCTGAAGGCCTTGAAACAGTTCTGACAGGGATGTATCCTGTTCAGATGTACCATCTTCAAAATGCAATGCACTTTGTTCATTGCCAAAGTCACCTGCATATGGAGAACCTATGCAAGCATCCAAATCTGTGTAACCATGTGGCTGCAGGGCAACTGATATCTTCTCATCAAATTGATTGTGTGCAGCTTCTTCGAACTTTGAAACTTCTTGCAATGGCACATAAACCTGGCAAATATGACAAAAACAATAGCTCTAGATTTGGATTCCTTTATAATTAAGATTTTTTTTTTTTTAAAAAAAAGGATAAAAGACATTGACCAGTAACAATTTATATATCCATCTCTAACCTCCATATCAGTTTGGTGATCAACTCCATCAGATGCACAACTTTCAAGAGGCACTTGGTTAATAGGAGTCACACTGTCAGCTTGATCTGTCCACCACTTACTCATGTCCTCCTGCTTCTCCAGTGTTTTCATATCCAATGTCGCAGGTTCTCGAAATAGATCTGATGATACCTCATCTGGAGATGATTTGTTTGTAGGAGGAGATAACCCTGTATGTTCAACATCATCATATTTTAAATTCTCTACCTTCTCATCCACCTTGTGGAACAAGCGACATAGGACATAATCTCCCTGGAGGATGAGCAAAAATTGTTACCAATACAAGGGCAACGGACTAGAAATTCAAATATCCAGAAAACTGGCAATTTTACAAAAAAATAAAAAAACAGTTTTTGCATATTCCTTTTACAGTCATTTCTCGATTTTGTATTGGAATATCTTGATGGTGAGCCCCAAAGGATGGTCCAGCACTGCAAGACCCAACCAGTAACCTAAATGTATGCCAAGCCAATTCCTATCTTTGAATCCCTAGGACCTGTTTTAAAGGCCACCACCTTTCCCGGCTCAAAATACACAACTCAAGAGAAACCTTTACTTTATGATCCACATAAAAATAAAATAATTCATTCTTCCTCTGGGTGGAAAACAAGGGTATTTATTCTTGACTTTATATTGCTAAAAAGGTATAATAGAGCCATTGTGGTGGCTTGTGTAAAAGATAATACGTCAAATTGCATGCATTGGATTATCAAGGAGGATACGTACAAGGAGACTGCTACCACAGCAAGAACTATTGAGGGTAGTGGATATCACATTTCCTAAAACCACATCAAGAATAACCATTAACTCATGATTTCCCAGGATGCATGGTTTCAAAAAAGACAATTTTTAATTCCATGAACACCGCGGTGGCAGAATCCAACTTTCTGATGATCAAAATAACATTGATATCATTGTGCAGTAGCATCATAGATTTCAAATTGCCAAAGAGTAAAACACTGGAAAGAAGTCAATCTTGTCATTGAAACAGGAATATAAGAAGTGTGTGGGCTTTGTTTAGTGCATGATGTCTCTGCATGTGCCTGTGCGTCTGAGAAAGAGAGAGAGAGAGAGAGAGAGAGAGAGAGAGGGGAAATGACTATTGACCTGTCCAGGTCCAGTGCCATCAAGATCTGGTTCGGTGGCACGATACTCATGCATTATCCAATTAGTACGTTCACCCTTAGGAGCTCGACCCCTGTGAAAAACAAGAGTCTTCTTCATGCCAATTAAATGGGAACCAGAGTGACCTGAAGGTGGTGACTTGCGTGATTTTATCATACGATCCTTGCCAGTGGCTTTCCAATAACCAGCTTCCGTTGCCCGATTAGAGCGATATCCATTTGAATATTTTTTATCCCGGGGACAGAAGAAGAACCATTCTCGGTCACTGGACTTGATCACCGAGAGTGCTGAACAGAAAACAATGAACTCATGCAAAGAACAAAATAACAGGATGTGTAAACTGAAGCTAGAGTTCAGTTCTATACAGATTAGAGCATAACAATCGATAAAGGAACTCGACATAATCAAATTCGCATTCATCCCATATACAAATGATATATCTTTTGCTCGATAGTCCAGAATGTCAACTGTAGCAAATAGCAATCTCATCTAATTTCAATCAAAAAGCTTCTAAAGGCATCCCTTGTTCAGTCCAAGGACATAACCAATGGGATCGTCTCTAAGATTTTCCTTTCCATATTGTTATGTTGCATTCAGGCAACTTAGTTATTCATTTGTTCAGCTCACTTGTCATAATAAACTTGTATAGGAAGCTTTGCCTATGAAACTTTGGCTATGTTTGTTAGGCACACTTCCATCTCCATACAACCTATCAAACTTCACAAACCAAACATACCACTTAACAAAATTTTCATCAAAATTCAAATACATATTGTGGCCGTTTCAGGCAACTTAAGCACTCGTTTGTTAAGCTTACTGGCCACAATAAGCTCGTATAGGAAGCTTTTAATCAGACACCTCTAGAGTTCTGGATTATAGGAATCAAAGCATCCTTGCTTTGCAACTTGTTAGGCACCACTTTGGGACCCACTGGCATTCCATCTGTTAGTCCCTAGTTTTCGAGTATTCAAGATCCCGCGAGCTCCAAAAAATTTGCCCTCCTAGCCTATAAAGTTGTATTCTAGCGGACGGAAGCGGGTCAAAAGGCGGGAAATTTTAATTATGAGATTGAGCCCGAGGAGATTAGACGAGAAGCTTTTCCCATTTCTTAGTGTTATCTTGTAGGGGGAGTGTCCAAGAATATGCACATAAAAAATAACGAACGCAGACACAAGTTGTACAAAAGAAGTCAGAACACACAAGCCGAATTGCAACAGTGTAATCAGACAGATGAAGAAACTCCTACCGGGTAGATCCCACGGCTCCCATTTACAGACGTCGACCTCGGGGATGACTTCAACGGCTGAATGATGGCCGTTAATCTTGAGCCTCAAATAATGGCTCACAAGCTCCTCGTCCGTAGGCCGGAATCTGAACCCCTTGGGCAGAGCCTCCAAGTTCATCACGTTCCTGGGAGTATCCATGATTTCATCATCCGCATTAACCAACAAAAATTCCCCCAACTCGGAACACAACAAACAGGAGCAGCGCCGATAATTAATCAACCCAAAACACCAACGCAGCCGCAAGAGCCCTAGAATTTACGCAGGCAGTCAGAAATCAAGAGCGACGAAAAACCTCAGGGGCTGAGCTGCACTCCGCCGAAGTGTTGTCCAGCTATTCTCCGCTCCAAGGAACCCGATTAACTTTCTTCCCCCTTTCCTTCACGTGCTCCTCAACACCGCTTTAAGCTTTACAAATCCCACACGCCTCACACTCTCTTACTCACAGAATTCCAGTACTGTTGGCGCGTGAACAACTCTCCCATACCCGTCATTGGCGTTGGTGTTGTTTGTCTTTTACCTTTCTTTTGTTATTTCTAATTCATGAAGGCTATGTTTTGGGAGAGGGAGATATATGAGAAGAGTAATATATTTTAAAAAAATTAATAAGATGAATAGTATAATTAATTTGAATATAATTATAAAATATATAATAATAATTAGATGATGTAATTATTTATATAGATAATAATTATATTTTAAATTATGTATAAAAATAAATGTGAGTATATATATGTGATATATATGTATTGATTTGATTATGAATAAGTATAATAATTGAAAAGTAATTAGTTAGTTATAAATATGAGAAAGGAAAATTTATAAATTTAAATTTGAATAAAATTATTATTGAATGAAATGTATTGTAGTATGAAATTTAAGAGGACATGTTTGAATTGAAAGATAGCTTCCAAACATAACCAAAGTTATTTTGATTGGATTTTAAATTTACAGAATTAATTAATTCTTTGTAATTATGTTTAGTAAGTAAAATTATTTAAAATAATTATATTTATTTTTTCTTTACTAGACAAATAATTTAATTTTTAATGAAATATTAGAACTTTTTAAATGATATATGGGAAATCCCATCACTTTAATTAATTTAACACAATTCACAAGTAGAAGTAGTTTCCTATAATTTTATATGGGACTTTACAATCATCCTAACAGAACATTTTATTAACCACATAAAATTAATCAATCTCAGAGTGAACACAACACAGTATTTAAAAACAAATATAGTATTTAATAGGCATTTAATTTATTAAATATTCTAAAATAAGATATTTGATATACTTATTTTATAGCCTGTGGTGAAATGTTTGGACACCAATGTTAATGAGCTTTGATAGGATTAAAGTAACGTGTTTTCTTAACCATAAAAGCGTAAACCGTAGGAAAAAATATTTTTAATAGGCATTTTGATTGGAGCACGTGTATTTTGATAGTGTGTATTTTAGTAGAATGGAGACAAGAATACCAACGTAACCGAAATACCATAAATTATTTGTAATAAATTTTTTCAACTTAGAGGGCGTTACAATAAATTTATAAAATATTTATAAATTTATAAGTTATTCAAAATTGTCGAATAAATTTGTTAATAAAGTACCTTATAAGCTTTTAAAATAAAATATTTAAAATTTGTAAAATTTATAAAAATAAGTTAACTTTTCTTAACTTATTTTCATATATCCTGTAAATTACTTCATTATACATATTAAAAAAGAGTAAATATTTTTAATTACATTATTTCATGATATTTAATTTATTTTCATAATACCAAAAAAATTTATTTAACATATGAATATAAATTTCAATAAAATTTTATAAGTTGATCTTATAATTTCCATTCAAATTTTGTTAGCTTATTTTTAGAATAAGATGTATAAATTTGTAAACTCCAAAATATCTTATGAACTATTAAAAATAAACTTACCCAAACACCTTCTTAATTTCATGGTTATACAAAAACCTTAGGTTATGTTTGAAGGCTAATTTTCAATTCTAATATATCATCTAAGACATTAAATTACCAAACATATTAAATAAAAATTTTCATCCAAATTCAAATTCAATTTTTCCTTTTATATATATAACTGAATAATTATTTTTCAATCATTACACTTATTAACAATCAAATCAACATTTATATATATCACAAATATACTCATATTTATTTTTATTTATACTCTTAAATCTAATCATTATTCATATATACTATCATATTATTTAATTATTATTATATATTTTATACATATATTTAAATAAATTATAATATTTTTCTCATCAAAATTTTCCTTCCAAACATACTAATCAACCCAGTGTAATTCCTACCATATCTCTTTTTCAACAAAAACCCCTCTTCCAAGCATAGCCTTTGATAATATGAATTTTTTGGGCACAAGGTATTTCTTATTCAGTTGGACTTAGGAAAGTCAAAAATGTATGCCAACCAAAAAGTGTAAAGAAATAATTTATTGGAAGAAAAAAAAATGAAGAAAAACAAAAATCAACCTAATTGCATTTCTAAAACAACTTGAAAACATTGGAGGATAAATTAGTTTACTTTTAATTAAAAAGAGCCATGTTATACTAGATTATTGTCCATGGGAAGAAATTATTGTTAATAATATATATTCTCATAGTACCTTTGTAAACAAAATTTGTATTATATATTCATTTTCAATATAAATGAATGACAATGGATGGTAATCTTACTCCTTGATTTCATTATAAACTTATTTGTTTCATCTCCTTTGTCACGTATTTTGTGATTTATTAATTAACTCATATTTAATTATATTAAATGAAATCTGATTAGATATAAGATTTTATTTTGATTTGAAAGTTAATCCTTTTTCTTTTTATCTCCCGTCTTAAATTCCATTTATGTATGTATTGATGTATATGTTGTCTAGTTTTGCGATTTCTTAGTTTGCAAAATAATTTTTTTCCTTTTTACTTTCTTTAACTTTGATTTTGTAGTTTCTTAAATTGTTTATTTTAATGAAGTTAAATATTCTAGATTAAATCACAAATCCTATGTTTTTCCTTTTGTTAATCTCCAGTAACTATTGGGCTACGTTTGGAACCCAACTTTCAACTCCAACACATAGTCTCAAATTTCACACTACCAAACATACTGTTTAACAACATTTTCATTTAAATTCAAATTCCAATTTTCACTTGCTCATATTTATAACTAACTAATTATTTTTCAATCGTCGTATCTATTCACAACTAAATCAATATATATATGTGTATATATATATATATATCACATATACACGCATATTTTTTTTTATTAATATCTTATAATATAATCATTATCCCTATAAGCTATCACATCATTCAATCATTATTATATATTGTATACATATATTCAAATAAATTATATAATTTATTGAGAAACTTAGATCCTTAAGCATTCCATATTAAATGCTCTCATCCAACCACTAGCCGGGGAATCAAGATGTGCTGCTTTTGCAGCTATTTTCCTACATGAGAAACGTGGAGTTCCATAATCATCTTAAATGTATTAAGATACAATTATTCAGCAAAAAACAGGCACTTACTGGCATAGTTCACATTTATTTGAACTTCAAGTGTTGAACAATTTGATTATGCATGACTGCTGTGCTATTGCAACACCACCTCAGCATTCACATCCGAGATTAATCAAGTTTTCTTTATCTTCCTCCCGACAAACCCTGCAAAAACAAAATGCTGTGATAAACCATTGAGTCCGGTTCTATTCTCTCAATGAAAATTTTCGAAAGATCTATTAAGAGGGAAAAAGTGTGAAGAAAGAGGTCTTCTGACAGTGAAATGTAGATGAAAAATTACTTCTGGCTATCTCCTGAGGAAAAAGATATTCACATAATCCTGGGCAACCCAAATTCACCAAAAATAAAAATAGTAGTAGCATTTGATGTAGCTAATAATGATAAGGACAACAATAACAATAAGAAATATAGTATGAATACCATCACCTTCATGCAAAAAACAGGAGTTGAATGGCCCTAGAAGCAAAAAGGTGCTAAGAAAAAATTGAAGCTGTGGTTTGTCAGCTAAGACAATGAGTAACCAACATCAGAAACAAATGAACTTCTCACAAGGAACCTATCAAGAGACTGCCATTGAACATCTAAAACAAATCCCAGCTTCATTTGATCGCTAACTTTAGTGCGACCACTGAGTTCAGTTTAAAATTGAGACAGTTATCAAGAAGAAAAATCACCAAAGATCCCACCACCTTATGTAATACAGACAATCTAATTTAGGAGAAGATGGTGGTGTCCTCTAACTTGAACATCATGTGTTCATTTCAGTACAGAAACTGGAGAATGCTACAAGTGGGAAGAGTTGGCTACCTTACAAATCAGTTATAATCAGAAGGGTTCCACTTAAAAATGTACTCACGTGAACAGATAAGGAGTTGAGTGAATCAGTTTAACTATCTTGGCTGTTCTGCAACTCATCAACTTCAAAGGGGAGTAATGGATCTAATAGGATAGTTCATCATTATGGGGATTGTAGCTTAGTTATATTGACAGTAATTTATGTTGTGTTGAATGACTACTTTATTTAGAAGCTTAGAAGGATGGAGAGGTATACCATTTGATATTTAATTACTCTAAAGCGCTCCCTTATTTGCATGCGGTATATTTTTTCAAGTCCAACACACGAAACACTTTTTTGAAAATAGGTAGTGGTGAAATTAAAACTTAGGTCCTCTTATTGGTTAGGTAATATATTGAATGGAAGAATGAAAGATGCTAAGATTTACCTACTCAAGATATCTAACTATAAAATAGGAAAAACATGAAATTGGAAAGATAAAAATATAAGGAAATATTAATAATAAGAAATATTCAATACTCTGTAGTAAGTCGAACATGAGAATCTTGATTTAAGTTGTCAGCTTGAAATCTTGAACCATTGTGGCCAAAAATGAAAACAGTGGATAATGTTACCCCTAATCATAAACAAACCAGTAGCTGAGAACCAGAGTTTTGAAGCACACAGACTGCATTCTCTTTCGCGGATGACGGACCAGAGCAGCAGAGGGCAAATTTCGTGACTACTATAGTTTGCTCTTTCTCACTTGGTAGACAGGAGGGACAGCTGGGCTTGCCAAGGTTCACAAATTTAGGCACACGGCTGCATACACTAGTCCGTAGATTACGACGCAGATTAAATTAGGGTCAAAGCGGAGTGCAAAATGCAAATTGTCATGGTGTTACAAAAGGTAAGAAAGTCGTCGGTATCGTATATACAACGAACAGTAATCAAGGCTTACAAATTCGGCGGACGGAGTAGCCGGTTAAAGGGTGAGAGGCGGCTAGGGTTTTTTCCTTTTTTTTTTGTGTTTTTCTCGTCTATCTATGCGGGGCCAAGAGCCCCATATATATATATATATACAAAACACGATTAAATAAGAAAAGAAATGCGACTCTGGGTCAAAGGTCTGACAACTCTTTCTTCAATACCCCCCTTCAAGATAGAGTTGATGAATTGATCACTCCCATCTTGTCGAGATGATTCTTCAGCATACCTGCCGATAGGGATTTCGTGAATATGTCCGCCACTTATGATTAGCTTCCAACATGCTTGGTCTCAATCATCTTGGCTTGTATCAAATCTCGCACAAGGTGACAATCCAGCTCAATGTACTTTGTTCTTTCATGGAAAACTGGATTAGAAGCAATGTGTAGTGCTGCTTGACTGTCGCAGAGGACCTTCACGGGCCCATAATGATGTACCTGCAAGGCTTCCAAAACATACTTAATCCAAATTAACTCAGTACAAAGGTTGGCAATAGACCTGTGTTCTGCCTCCGCAGAAGATTTCGAGACTAATGATTGTTTCTTGGATCTCCAAGAAATCAAGGATCTTCCAATCATGACACAATATCCTGTTACAGATCTTCATGTGTCAGGGCATGAACCCCAATCTGCATCACAATATCCTGTTAGTTGAAAATCAGTATCTGCATACAAGTGAATACCTTGTCCTGTAGTTTGTTTTAAGTACTGCAGCACCTTGTACGCAGCTTTCAGGTGAACATTAGTGGGAGCTTCCATGTATTGGCTTAGAGTATGGACTGGAAAGGCAATGTCTGGTCTAGTAATTGTTAAATATAACAGTCTTCCAATTAGCCTTCGATATAATGAAGGATCAGGTATGGGTTCCCCATCATATTTGCTCATCTTAATATTTTTGTTCCATTGAGACTTTATATGTCTTACAGTGCGTCATTTCACAGTCAGCTAATATGTCCAAAATGTAATTCCTTTGTGACAGATATATTCCCTCATGAGTTTTGATCAATTCAATTCCCAAGAAGTACAACAGATTTCCAATATCCTTTATTTTGAAGGTATCATTTAGGTAAGCTTTCAGTTTCTTGATAATGCTAGAGTTATTCCCTGTAACGATAATATCATCGACATAAACAACAATAGCTGTAAAGGAATTTTGTTTGTCCATTGTGAAAAGGCTATAGTCAGCCTTACTTTGATCAAAACCAAAATTCTTAATAGCAGTACAAAAGGTTTGATTCCATTGTCTAGAGGCTTGTTTAAATCCATAAATACTTTTGTTTAATTTGCAAACTTGATGTTCGTTTCCTTTATTATACCCTGGAGGTTTCATCATGTAAATATCCTCCTCTAGATTCCCATGTAAGAATGCATTGTTGACATCCAATTGTTCTAAAAACTAATTCTTCTTAATGGCAATTGCCAACAATATTCGAACTGTGGTAATTTTAGCTACAGGTGAAAAAGTTTCTTGATAATCCAATCCATATTCTTGAGTGTATCCTTTCGCTACCAATCTGGCTTTATATCTATCAATAGATCCATCTGGTTTGTGTTTAATTTTATAGACATATTTGCACCCTATAGCCTTCTTTCCAAGTGGCAGGTTAGTAATAGTCCAAGTTTTATTTTCTTCTAATGCTTTTAGTTCTTCGTTCATGGCATTACACCATTCTGAGATTTGGGAAGCCTCGTGGTAGTTATTTGGTTCTTAAAGAATTTTATCCTTTGGATTAGACAAAGAAACCTGTTGGCAGTAGTAGTCGTTTAGATACTTAGGTAGATTTCTCTTTCTAATTGACCGCTTTGGTTCCGATATAGTTTCTTCAAGTGGGGTGTCATTGGTCAATTCATCCTGATTGTTGTTAGGTCCCTCTTCTGTAGGTGATAGGGTAGATTCGTTGTGGTTTTCTGAAGTGGGGAATATAGTGGTTTCATCTTCACGAACAGTATCTGGAATCGGAACAGTGTTTTCATAATTCCTAGACGTAAGAGTGTCTGTGGAATCAAGGTTCTTATTGATTTCTTCAAAAGGAAAAATATTTTCATAGAAGATTACATTTCTTGACACAATGATTTGGTTGGTATCCAATATAAGCAACTTGTAGCCCTTTACACCAAAGGGATATCCCAAGAAAACGCATCTTTTTGCTCTAGGATCGAATTTGTTTCTTCCTTCCTTGAGCGTGGTGCAAAAACATAGACAACCAAAAACTTTCATGTGGTCATATGATGGTTTGGCTTGAAAAAGAATTTCAAAAGGAGTTTTGTTATTCAAGACGGGAGTAGGCAATCGATTGATAATGTAGGCAGCAGTCAATACACACTCACTCCAAAACTTAATGGGTAAGTGTGGTTGGAATTTTAGTGCCCTGGCTACATTGAGTAAGTGTTGATGTTTTCTTTCCATAACTCCGTTTTGTTGTGGGGTTTGAACACAAGATTTTTGATGGATTATACCATTTTGCCGACAAAGGGAGCTAAGATTGAATTCAGTTCCATGATCAGTCCTGATCGTTTTAATGTTGGAACCAAATTGATTAAGAACCATTTTATGAAACTTTTCCAAAATGCCAGTGACTTCGGATTTATATTTTAAAAGATAGACCCAAGCGCATCTAGAAAAATCATCAACAATAGTTAAGAAATATCTGCTGCCATGATGCGAGGCTTCACTGTAAGGCCCCCATAGGTCACAATGCACTAACTCAAAAACACTCGAGCTGCAGTGTGAACTACTTTGAAAGGGAAGCCTATGTTGTTTGGCTAAGTGACAAATGGTGCAAGGATTTGATTCGCAACCAGATAAAAAAGGAAATCCTTGAGTTTTGTGTATTTGTGTCAATTTATCATCAGAAGGGTGTCCTAATCTATGATGCCAAAGTGTATAAGAATTTGATGTCTGTGCCGCCAAGGAATAAGTGGTGTTCCTTGAGGGATTGTTATTGTATTCTTTTCCTTGAATAAGACAATAAAGGCCTTTCCTTACCTCTCCCTCACCAAGTGTCTGCCAAGAAACTTGGTCCTAAATGAAACATTTTTCAGTCATGAAAACTACGCAACAATTAATATCAATCATTAATTTCTTAACGGATAACATGTTAAAATTAAAGGATGGCAAGAAAAGAACATTTCTAAGCAGAATATCATTAGATAATTGAACGCTGCCTATTGCAGTGGCACTCACTGTGTGTCCATTTGGCAGGGTGACTCTATACATGCATTCATTCCAATTATTATTGAATAATGACTTATCGCAGATCATATGATTTGTTGCACCAGTATCCAAGACCCATAAACAGGTTTCTTTCTTGTTCATAATATCAAAAGGGTGTTTCGAATTAGCACATTTACCTGAAACATTTAGGCAGTGCGTGGCCTCGTTAGGTTTGTTCCCTTGCACTTCTTTATCCCTTTCTTCCCTTTTTCATTGTTGAGCCATTGGAATAATTCCTGAATTTGCCCTTTAGTGAAAGGGCATTTGTCTTCCAGGTTGTCTTCAGGGACCTATGCTGAAACATAAGAAGCCACAAGGTCATCAGTAGAATTTTTATGGTAAAGTTTATAACCTGGAGGAAATCCCTTAAGCTTGTAGCATTTATCCACAGTGTGTCCGTTCATGTGGTTGCGCGTTTCCAGCCTTAAAGCACTTGTTGAACGAGTGTCCCGAGACCTTACAGTGAGTGCAGAAGGGTTTATCCTTCCTTCCTCCCTGTTTTGGGTTAATGTCGGTCTTGTGAAATGCCATGGCCATCACATCACTTTCAACATTCACATCCTCAACCAGGTGTTGTTTTTCTTGCTGTTGAATCATCCCAAAAACTCTGTTAACTGAGGGAACCGGATCCATCATCAGAATTTGATCCCTAGCAGGTGAATAGATATCATTCAACCCCATTAGAAATTGCATGACGTAATCCCGTTGATACCTTTCTCCCAAGATACACAATTGACCACAAGTACAATTTGGCTGTTCATCATAGATTAACAGCTCATCCCAGATACTTTTCAGTTTCCCATAATAAACCATAACGGTGTCTGCTCCCTGTTTCAAACCAGCAAGTTCTTTTCTTAGTTGAAAAATGTGAGTAGCATTGTGCTGCGATAGTCTACTGTGCAATTCTTCCCACAATTCCTTCGCATTATCAACAAAAATGAGACTGGACTTAATAGATGAGGATATAGAGTTTAGCAGCCAGGATGTAACCATATCATTGCATCTTTCCCACAAATCATATGTAGGATCAGCAACAGATCCAGGCTTTGGAATTTGACCTGTAATAAATCCCAACTTGTTCTTGGCGCGGAGAGCTCGCTTAATATTCCTGGACCAACCAACATAATTTTCAGTAGTTAATAGATCAGTCACCAGCACCACCATGGGGCTGTCTCCACTTTTGATTCTATAAAGACTCAAAGGATCCATAGGGTTGAAGCAAGTCTCAATTCCAGGACCAGACACAGATATGTCCGATCCCGATGTAGATGAAACGCCCTGTATTATAGTCTGAGAGACAATAGACAGATATTCACAATAAACAGCAACGACAATCTACTAACAACCCGGATAATGTATCCAAAAAAGCAAACAAGGTTGCAGAAGTGCGGATAATGTATCCAAAATAAGCAAACAAGGTTGCAGAAGTGTGGATAATGTATCCAAAAGAAGCAAACAAGGTTGCAGTAGTGCGGATCAACTACTCACAGCAATGGCAGACAACACAAACAACAGTGATATGAACCAAAATGCAATATATATTCAGCAGCAAACTAGAGAAACAAAAGGTAATCCCTACTTCCCGTACGACGAGAACAACAATATAGATATGCAAAAATTTAATATCTGAACGGAAACAAAGCCAAAGGAACCGGATATCGCCCAAAATAGGAATCCCGACGGATTCACCAAAAAAAAACGAAGGCCGATTACACAACCAGTTGGAGAACCGAACCCCGACAACAAAGCCGAGCAAACAACTCAGTGAGATTGACGCTCGGAAACACGAAAATTCCCAGAAGACCAGTCAAAAACAATACACCGACGATGGCTCTGATACCATGTTACAAAAGGTAAGAAAGTCGTCGGTATCGTATATACAACGAACAGTGATCAAGGCTTACAAATTCGGCGGACAGAGTAGCCGGTTAAAGGGTGAGAGCGGCTAAGGTTTTTCCCTTTTTTTTTTTTTTGTGTTTTTCTCGTCTGTCTCTGCGGGGCCGAGAGCACCATACATATATATATATATACAAAACACGATTAAATAAGAAAAGAAATGCGACTCTGGGTCAAAGGTCTGACAACTCTTTCTTCAATACATGGACAGCAGCACAACAATGGAGGCTAGGGCTCCTGGCTTAATAAAAAATTAAAAGCAATAAAAGAAATTAGAAACAAGAAAGCTATTTTGGTAGATTAGTTATGCCACACAGAGATAGTGGTTGCACAATGACTCATAACCACTATAACATCATGTTTGCATAATCACCAAATCTATAAGTTCAAACCATCAGAGAAATGCATCATTTAATATATTGATTAGTCCAACGAGTAATTCTTGACACTCACTTTCAAGTTGAACATGATGTTTTTCATGTGGAGTTCGACTACTATTTGAGAGTGCAAATATACAAAATGCAGAAAAGTTGATGGCGTAAGGCAATAGTTATGCATGTGTCATAAGGAGACGTTTAGGTAACTTCTGTGAGGTGAAAGCCAGGCAATTGTGGAAGGCAATTTTAGACAGCTGTCAAAAGGTGACAACCAAGCAACTGTCCTAAGACGACGTTTATGTAGCAGCCATAAGTAGATGGAAAAGGCAATTTTTCATAAAGTGACGTTCAAGTGGATGTTGTAACAGAATATTTAAGAAGTCTTCTGAAATAAAACAAGAGTGGGATAAACCTACTTTAAAGCCATCTTGAGATTTAGATAGAGAGATAATTAAGCACAACACAAGAATTATGTCGTTGGCCATTTAGGATTAGTTAGCAACACCATCATTTGAAGCGTAATCCTTTATATGCTTTCCACCATGGTCTCCACTGGAGTGTCCCAACCATAACCTTATTTTACCAACACTTTAAATAGATGACCGGAAAATTTGTTGTGGGAAAATTAAGTAATCAAATGTGTAATTTTTTTTCCACAGTTAATCGTTGATGAGGTTCAATTTATAGACTTCAATGCCTTAGCAATTATATTCCCAAGCACATGGTCATCCTCTACTCCATCTGAGCGTAGAATGCAGGTACGAGGTGTAATTCTTGAGAGCAAACATTGTAGCCTTCCAATGAGAAGTCATGAACAAAGAATGGTGACTCCTCTTACAAGCTTATTTTTTTCATCTATGAGTACCTAAAATTTTTCTTCTCCTTTCCAAACAATTTATTTAGACAAAAATATATATACTCCTCCCCGTAACTTAATCGCCAATCTTCATGTTTTCAAATAGGTAATTGAGTCATTGCAGATAATAATATGCAACTAATCAAGGTAAAATTCGCTCAAAATATTGGAACCCAGTTTCCTTTTCCTAACATTATCCTATATATTCATTTCGTCTAATTTTAATATTCCACAATCATACAATATCTACCATAACCGGCACCAGCCATTCAATCAAACTTTAGCCAATAAAGAACTAACTAACGAAAGAAGTCGTAGCCAACAAGAGACACTCCTGCTATACACAAGTGAGAAAGAAAAATGAACCTGCACTCTTCATCAGCACTTGAATCTCCCCCGACTTGTGGGCTCATGCTTGCTGGGGCAGCCCATGACCACGACGTTAATAATTTTCTCAACCAAGTCTTGCGTTTTACATGGGGCCGCATTCTCCGGCGACCCGCCTCCGCCTACCTCTGCCCCGTCACTTGGCTGCTTTTTGATGTCAGAGTCGGAAAAATCGCCGGCCGTAATAATAGTAACATCATTCCGCATTTACTTCACATCGGTATCAACTAATAAATCGTTGTAGAAAATGAACGGAGGATCTGCTGAATGCCCTTGGGGTTGAGGAGGTGAACTAAGAAGTTGGAATTAGGAAGGGAGAATAAGGAGAGTATCAGAGTAGATGAGAAGTTGCAGAATTCACATCACGCAGCCATGGCGGGAAGAATGGGCCAAGTGTCCAAAATTCAATTAGACGATTTCACTTTCCCTTTTTTTTTTTTTTTTCCATTGTCAATTGTTATTTAATTTTTTTATTTGTACTTTTTCTTAAATTTTCTGTCTTTCTATATTTTTTATTTTAATACTTTCATTTATTAAATAATTTTATAATTTTAATTCTAAACAAATTATTTATATTATTAAAATAAAATGATTTTGTAATATTTATATGCACACTCGAACATGCCAAAATATACGTCAATGTGTATAAAAAAACATAGGATAAGTATAATGACAAAAATAAGAATAACATATAAAATTTTAACAAAAATGAGAAAAAAATGGATTCATGAAATTTTAATAAATCTTATTTTTATCAAACTAAAGTTATTGTAATTTGACATTTGCTAGAAGTGAAAAAATAGTTGTAAAACTTAAAAAGTTGAGGAAGAAGTTGAGAAATTTTGTAAGTGTAGAAGGTATTTGAGATAAATAAAAATGTGGTGGTAAAATAAAATAAGACAACAGAAAAATTGATAGAAGGATAAATGAAAATTTTGTTTGAATTGATAATGTTGGAATTTAGTCATTGTCATGGAATTATCATTTTACTCACATTTTAATTCTTTAGTACTCTTAAGTTTTTCAATAAGAATATTTTTGAAATTGTATATTGAGCAACCAAACAATGGTTATTAACCATGATAAAGTAATATACATTACCAAAATGTACTCTAACTATGATGAAAATTTAGGACATCTAGAAAGCTATCGCAATTTTGGGTGGCATAGGGACAAAGGTTATACGGCTATATGCGGCCATCCTAAATACATTGCAAAAGCCATTTTAGAAGTAGCGTCATCAATATTCGTACAAACCGTTCCAAAGCTGTGCAATATGGGATGGTCTATATGTAACCATTGCAAATAAGGAAGGTCATCCTTATTTATGACAGTATTGATAAAATCATCTCAAATTTTGCAACGAATAGGGATAGACATCCCTATTTGTGATGGAATAATTAAGTATTCACAGATTATGCAACGATACCCAAAAGCTGTCTCAAAGTTGTACTGGCCATCCTTCAGTCGTTCCAAAAATTGAGACGATACCCAGTTCCTATCCTTGAATTCAAGATAACTCTTAAAAAGTCATCTCAAGTTGAGATAATTTCTAGTGTTGTCCCAATTTGCAATAGTCTGTTTTGATCATCACTAATTTTGGGGTGGCCAATTTTGAGACGGATTTGGGATGTACCACGGCCATCCCAATGTATGAAAAATTTTTAAACCCTACTAGTTCATTCATTTTAACAAAAACTAATCTTTTCTTCAACATATCACCCTATTATCTCTTCAAGGCCTTCTTCCTTTTAGGTATGAACTTTATACTTTTGTTTAATTTTTAGATTATTTTACCTCATTCATATGTTATTTGATTATTTGATATACACCAAAGCATATAACCCCTCAAATCTCCACTTTATTTGTTGTGCGATGATAAATTACTTTTTTAAAGACGAAGATGTTTGTATGTTATTAAAAATATGTTGTGTGGAATATGTAGATCATTTACATTCAATGTGCAATCATAAATTATATATATAATTTGATTTAGGACATGCATACATATATATATATATATATATATGTGCATATATATTTGTTGTTTGGAATACTTTTGTGCATTATATATTGTGCATAGGTAAATCAATGATCATTTGTTGATTTATATTAAGAGTGACAATTTCTAACTTGACTCAAAACTAACTTGAAATTAGTGAATTTGGGTTAAATTTTCGCAAGTTCGGGTTAAAATTAGATCAAACGCATAAACCTAAAACAAAAAATGGGTCAATTTTTGGTTACATGATGAGTTGACCCACTGACCCGCGAACTTATGAATATATTTTAAATCATTTAATAAATATTTATATAACTATAAAAAAATAATTAAATAAAAATAAATGGTAAAAATGTAAATATTTAAAACATTAAGTCTTGATTTTTATTGAAGGAAAAGTCAATTTTTTAGGTTGGCAAGTTGGTAGGTTATATTCGAATAATTAGTAAAATTGGCCAGTCGAGTTTGGGTCGATTTTTTTGACCCTTAAAAATAATTGAGTGGAATTCAGGTCAACAAGTTGTGTGTAATACTTAGGTTTCAACCCTACCCTCGAGCCCGACCTATTGCCACCCCTAATTTATGTGGTGTAGTGGTTGACTATGTTGATATATATAAACATATGGTACCTTGCTAAAGAGCTTGTCTATGGCATTTCATTTATTTTAATGTTTACATAATGTGGCATTACTGAAGGTTTTGATGTCATGATGATGGGGTGCAAATACAATGAAAAATGTTGCAAAAAATCAAATCTTGAATGTACCACAAGAGTCAACCAAGTCGTCATGATTTGAGGCCAGAGTTCAAAAATGGTGTGAATAAGTTTGTAGATTGGGCTAGCACATAATATGATTACATAGATGAAAACAAGATTAGATGTCCATACTCTTTGTGTAAGAATGACAAGTTTTTGAACCTAGATAAAGTGAGGGTACACCTATTTAGAAAGGGTTTTGTAGTAATTATTTTAATTAAATTAGCCATAGTGAAGGCCTAGTTTAGGATACATTAACACAATAGACGAGTTCTCATTTTGCAACTTCAAGCAGTAGCAATGCCTTGTTGAATTGAGAGCAACGCATGGGCTATGATGTTGTTGGATTTCATAGTGCTATAGGGATAGGAATTGCAAATTTGTCATCTCAATCACTTGTGAGTGTAGTTGATCATCAACAAGATGGAGGTCCAAGTGGCCTAGATGTTGCCAGATTAAGTGGCTGATTTTTTGAGATTCTTTGGACAACAAATGAACCTTTTTACAGCGAATGTGAAAGTTTCTCTCAATTATTAACAGTTGCATGGCTAGTGAATATTAAAGCAAAGCAGAACATATCACAGAGCTACTATGATAATATTTGTAAATTAATTGTTGATATGCTCCTACATGGACACCATAAGCCTCTTAACTTATACAACACTAAATGAATGATCAAAGATTTATGACTTCTTATTGTTAAGATTGATTGTTGCAAAGGTAAGTGATATTGTTTTGGAAGGATGATACAGCTCTTGAAATTTGTAAGTTTTGCAGACAAGCTTGATACAAATCTAGATGGGGTTATTCATTTCCCGAGAAAGGGGTTCCTCAAGCATTGTTACATTATTTACAATTTATCTCAAAGCTATAGTGGTTATATACCTCTAATGTGACAGTAGAGCACATGACATGACAAACGCATCACAACACCACTAGGGTTTCTTTGAGCCACCGGTCAAATGCCAAGACATGGATGCACTTCAATAGGACATGTCCCAATTTTACTAGTGAACCACATAATGTGTGACTAGCTCTATATGCATACGGCTTTGCCCCTCATGGTGCATATGAGTAGACGTATTCGTATTGACCGGTGGTTGTGACTCCCTGTAACTTGCTTTTAGGAATGTATATGATAGCTCTTTACATGTTTTTGTCATATGTGATGTTCGGTCCTGCAAATTCTAGAAGGCTTATAGATATACACCTCTAACCACTTATTGGTGAAGTGTTGTAGCTATAGCATGAGGGGGTCAACACATATGATGCTTACAGTGGGATGTACTTTCGGAAGCTAGTGGCTATTCTATGGATAATCAAAGACTTGTTAGCTTATTCAATACTTAGTGGATGGAGTTGTGTCAGGATCATAGGTTGTCCAATTTACATGGATTATAACAGAGCTTTCTACCTACAACATGGTCGCAAGCCATATTAGTTTAATTGTCACCGTCAATTTCTACCACAAGACCATTCATATAGAAGGAATACGAAGAATTTTACAAAAAGTTGCGTGGAGAGGAGAGTCGTGCCTCCTAGGGAGTTATGTGAACATACTTGGCAATATGTATGCAACATCGATCGTGTTGTTGACAATCTAATAGGTCAGATTTTTGGTTTCGAGGTGGACCAAAAGTAGACAAAAGAAGTATTTTTTAAGATTTGTCATACTGAAGGATCAATCTAATTCCACACAACTTAGATATCATGCACTGATAAAAGAATGCGTTTAATAATGTTTTAAATACAATAATGGATGTGAACGGGAAGTTGAAAGACAATTTGAATGCTTAGAAGGATCTTAGGATTATCTATGATTGGCCAGAACTAGTTGTTCCATTGGACAGTGATGGACCAAAACCGAAAGCCTGTACACTTAATCAGGATCAAAGACATGCTTCATGTGAGTGCTTGGTAGGATTAAGGTTCCTATATGGCTATGTCTCAAATATAAATTAGATGTGTTGACATGTGGTAGCTGAAATTGCATGGTATGAAATTTCATGATTGTCATGTTTTCATGAAGCAATTGTTACCTATTGCGATTACAGATATGTTTCTTAATTTTGTTTAAATACATTGATAAAGATGAGTTTGTTATTTCAACAGTTGTGAATGCCCATTCTCAGTAGGCAATCACTGAACAACATGAAGGCAAGTGTTATGTTAATCATATGCAATTTAGAGAAGATTTTTCCTCTTACTTTTTTCAATTCCATTAAGTATTTAATTATACACTTGCCATGAAAGGCAATTGGTGAGGGGGGGGGGATGTAGTATAGATAGATATAGCCTTTCGAAAGGTTAATGCGTGACAACATATATACTTAACACAATACTAATAATTTTGGGTTGTCTGCCATGATCCTTGTGACAAATTCTCACACTTCGAAGAAAAATGTGAAAACCAATGCCTATGTGGAGGCAACCCATTATAGTGGTGTATATTGTGGTAGAAATAACCACATTTTATTTTGATTTAAATGTGACATTTAAGCACATGAGGTCGACGAAACACAACAGCATGTAGCTCCAACATGGTTCCGTTATAGAATATATTCAACTACCTAAGTAGGCCATCAAGTAAGCATCAGTTGAAGTATCTTTAGATGAAGAGGGCCATATAGTTAAGGTACAATAGTCAAGTATTTTGCATCATTTTTCATGTCATCGCGACATAAAAAAAAAAAAAACAACACACAACATGCCCTAGTCCTAAGTAATTTGCGATCGGTTTGGATATCTTGCCATCCAAATTCGTCCCAATCTTAACTTTTTCCTCCCCATTCTTCCTCCTACACCATCATCACCTCTAGCGCCTCCATTGTCATCGCACACTTCTCCCATCAGTAAAAAAGGCTACAAATCACTTTTAAAGGTTTGACTATACCTCTAGAACACACTTAGTGGTTCTTTTTTTTTTTTTCAAATAATGTCTTATTCTTCATCTGACCATTATAGAAAATTGAGGGGAGTCCTTCTATTGTTGTCATTGATTTCACTTTGGCCTTATGCATGGATTGAATGTTAGGTTTTGTTAATTCTATTATTGTGATACATTTATAGTTTTCTTTGTGGTTGTTTGACATTGTAGATATATAGAAATTCAATTCTATGTGGCTATGATGTTGTTATACTAATGAATTGTGTTCCTAAGTATAGAAATATGTTCCCTACACATTAAATACTTGTTTATTTCTATCATGTGCTTGGTTGGTGTATTAATATGGTTATTTTGTATATTTGAAGGGAATTTCTCATTTCGATGGAGAAATTGAATTAGTTTTCAAGTGAATTATATTTCATATTGAAATGGTACTTAGAACTTTATTATCTAATTGAATTGAAGTTTAAAGGGAACCTTAGTTCTGTTATGACGATGTAGTCATCAACTTTGAATGGGATCTTGTATATAATTTATTTAGCATTACTTTGACAATTGGATTAGAAAACCATCTGACTTGCCATATGAAATACTTCTTTTCATTTCTATAGAGAAGCAATGATTGGTTATGGTGTTTTGATAAGGAGTTAAAAATCCCTACTTAGTTTCATATTTTCTCATAAAAGTTCTTTCAAAACTCCTTCATACTTCTTTTAAAACATTGGTTTGGGTAAATCATAAGGTTCTTTCAAAAAGACCTCATACTTTTTTCACATATTGTGTTTTTCATCGACCTCTTATATTTAGTGTTGAACTCCATACGTCTTTCCAATTGCCTTGCCTTGTTGTGTATGGTGGTTTCCTTACTAGTTGTTATAACTAACTATATTATGATTTTAAGCATGACACGCAGGGCATTCTTCAAGGGTAGATCAAATAGGGGAAAGGTTGGCCGTAGGAATTCCATTGGGGAACACCCCCAAGACCCTAATTCCATGATGACGATAAGACACAACTACCTTCCCCAACACAACCTAATATTCCATCCTTATCAATGCACTACACCGACTGACTATCTATATTTTCTTCCTAAGGGGCATAATGGTCCCAAGCACTCCAGGTGCAAACACCTCATCAAATAACCAATGGCACAGTAGGGACTGGGGAACCTTGACACATCACACCTCGTTCATTCTAGTAAGTTTGTCAACTCTTAAATTTAGCCTACAATTTCCTACCCACATTCATATCATATCTACACCTATCATTCTACGTATGAAACTTATGTTCAAAATCTCAATGTGCATAAAGAGGTGATTGATTGCATCAAGTCCATTATCACCGATACTACCATGGCTCTTGGACCCAATATAGCAATGTGGACCCTAATACCAGGCAATTTTGGTATGACAAATTTAAGGTATGACTTCAAAGCTATTTTTTAATACAACTACTTGCATTTGTTGCTCACTAATCAAATTGATTACTCATTGCATTATAGAAGGAATACACATGGAGTCCATCCAATAACATTGCCACTGAGAAGGCATTCAAAAAGAAGGTGGTGGAGCTGATCAGGAAGAATCTATATCGTGTCAGGGCCTTTGGCAAGAAAGCTGGCTCGATTCCACATGAGAAGTACATGGAAAGCTGTTAGCAACATGAACAAAACAAATCGGCTATCCAACGATGCCTCAGCTTCCACCATTTACCAAGGTAGTTTAATATCAATCACTGCACACAGCCACCCCCCTCGTAAGTGCTCCTAAACCCTAATTATTTTATTCTATTTTTATAGAAAAACTCGTGCCATGTATTTTCTCAATCATGTTTAGGAATCAAGTTTAGGTAAACCCCCTCCTCCCTTTCTTGAAGTGTACTTAAGAGTTTAGAAATATGCATCTGAAGAATGGGTAGGTCTTCGTGTACAGCAAGCGAGGGGGGGGGGGTATGTACTTGTTTACATTCATTGTATTTACTTCAATATATGGTATATGAATTGTACATGTGTTTGTATATATTGTATTCATATTTACTATACATGTATATGTCATTCCTAAAGGAGATGCTGTCAAAATTACAAGAGAAGCAAAACGCCGCCATGATTAGTGGCCTTCCCAAGAGGGGGTAGTATTTCAAGCTCAAGAAGCAACACCAACATGGTCCTGATTGCCCTAAGTGGGTTTGAAAAGGAGAGGCTGCTAAGAAAGGGATCAAAGATAGGGACATATTAGCAGCAACTCTAAGAGTCCACTTCATCATTATCCTTGCAATCAGCTAAACTTGCTAAGGTTAGAGATGACTTGCAACATACATCGAACAAGCTAAAAAGCATAAAGGATGAGTTGAAGGATTACAAGATCCAATTAAAGAAAATGTAGGTCAAATTGGATTGGGTGATGAGTGCCATCGACACAAAGCTTTGCATCACATTGGACTTCCTCAATGAAGAGGATGACGATGTTGTTAAGGATGAAGATCAAATAGATTACTATGTTTGATTTCATATTTATTTTGGTACTGCTTGAGTTGAATAACTTCTTAATCACATAGTAAATTTACATTTTATGTTTACATTAATAGTTTATGCCTTATACTAAATGTTGTGTTCATTTAAATTACGATTTTGCTTCTTTCTTTTCATCTGAATACCCAAAAAACATGTAGAAAATAAAAAATTTCCAAAAATGTAAAAACCATCCCAAATCAATTCTTACCACATCCTTAATTAGTGTCAAAGTTATCCTAAAAACATCCCTAAAAAAAACATCAACTGTCACAAATCCATCCTTGAAAAGACAATCCTAAGTCTGTTCCAAAAATACCCATTTCAAATTCATCCATAAAATATCTGTCCCTAATCCATCTCTAACTAATCATACCTAATCCATCTCTAACTAACCATACCTAACCCATTTCTAAAATATTGTCTTAAATCTATCGCAAATTTTAGCACTAGGGATAGCTGCAACTTTTCATCGCCAAATTCACGATGGCTTCTAACATTCCATCACAAAAGTTGGGGACGACATCAAAAAACCATCACAAAACATCGCTACGATTTCATTACACCCATTGTAAAATGCATGGACGGTTTAATAAATACTGTCCTAAATTTTGTGATGACATTCATTTTAGCCATCACAACATGTTTGTGATGGAGCCAACAAGAGCAAACTGAATGCCGTCCCAAATGATGTCGGCAGATCCTTCAGCAACGGATTTTGGGATAACTTTTAGTAAAAAAAAAACAAAAAAGTTATCTCAATCTGCTTTTTTTCTGATGGTGATAGATGAAGTACTTAAAATGAAAAGACTAAAATATCTATAGCTGATTTAATTTTTGCACTTTTTATGTTAAATTTTATTTATTGTATTTTTGTTTGGATTTTCTCTTATTTTTTTTATCATTTTATATAATTTTTTGTGCACTTTAATTTTTAATAATTTATAATTTTATTGTGTCTAAAAGATGATTTTTGATGAATGATAAATTATAAAATTAACTAATATATAACATAATTCAATTTTAAATTAAATTAAATAACATACGCATGCTATATAATTCAAAATATTTATATAATAAAAATATAATTTTACTTGCATATGTAATAAGCATTGGGCCACCCCACAACTTCTTGTTTCTCACAGGATTTGACGCATCAAATCAAAACAATAATATAATTAATAAATTATTCAACTTTCAATTGTGCATCATTATTTTTAAATTGCTTGTGCAAGCAAACTGCTGACTAATGACCAAATGACGTCTTTAACAAAAGCATTTTAAGTCTATAAAAGATGCAAACACTGCGTCTCCCTGTGAAATGAGTAGAAGGCATGAAGGTGCCAATAAACATGTAGTTCTTGTCAACCTTTGAAGTGTCTAAAAGGATTAGGAAGATGACACGCTAAGAAGAATGATACCGTAGAACATGTGGCATTGGAAGGCCTTGGAGGGAGGTTAACCCTATAGACTTTTGAGTTTTATTTCTTGATTTGGAACTCGAAGAATTCGTTGTGTCTCTAATTGTAGGAGTAGTACTTTCTAATCCAATCCAAATTCGATCTGAAATTAACGAGTTTCGAATCAAGTTTTCATAGGTTTGGATCAAAATCAGGTCAGAGTCGCAAACCCGAAAAGATAAACGAGTCAATTTCAAGTTAACTTGCTGAGTGATCCGCAAACTCGTGAATATATTTTAAATAATTTAATAAATATTTATATAAATATAAAAATTAATTAAATAAAATTAAATAGTAAATTATAAATATTTAAAATATTAAGCCTGAATTCTAATTAAAGAAAAAATAATTTTTTTATTAACGAGTTAGCGAGTTGGGATTAGATCAGATTTTCTAACCCGCAAAAATAACCGAGTCGGATTCGAGTTAATGAGTCAGGTGTAATACATGTCTCGACCTAACCTGCTAACCTACTAATTCGACCTGTTGTCACCCCTATCTGATTGTAGCAGTAGCTAATGCAGTCTTTAATCACTCCAAAAATGGATAAGCCATAAATACATTTTGTAACACATAGAAAGTTCATTTCCATATAAAATATATATATAGAATATCACAAATTGAAATAATAATATAATTAATAAATTAGTCAACTTTCAATTATATATTATTACTTTTAAAAATAAATTAAACATTCACAAAAGAATTTGTAAATAACTAGTTTATTCTCAATAATATCATTTTTCAAATTTAGAATTTTAAAATTTTAAATATATGTTAACAACCTCTTCAAATTATGTTTTCTAGCTTATCCTTCAAAACAAGTTTTCAATTTGATAATTATAATATATACATTTTAAGTATAATTGGACAAATTTTATAATATTTTATTTTCCTAATATTAATCTTTTTCGTAATATATTGAAATATTATAATAGAGAAATAATATTGGAAAAATATTAAGTTCTTTGTTATATTACAACAAAGTTCTTTATATGTATGTGTGTGTTTGTATTATGCTATAAGTAGATCTTTATCGCTAACATAGATGCTGCTGAAGAACCCAAAGGGTGATTTAGTCCGTAGCATTACGTCAAATCTAAAGACCGTCAGATGAAGGGATATTTTCGACATTTCAGCTGCTTTTCTGGGTTCAGTTATAATATATTTCAATAATCAACGTTAATAGTAATTCATTAAAAAAGAGAGAAATGTTTGTAATTTCAATAAAGATCAATGATGGTAGATGTAAATATATTTCTACTTTTTATTTTATATTATATAGCATTTTAATAATATCTACATGTAAATGTAACACCGATATCTATTCAACCATATTGAAATACTTTGGCCGACCGGATTGATTGGCCAGCGCCCTCAGTAATCCGATTCTCCTGCAAATGTTATATATATATATATATATATAAAACTTAATTTTATTTTAAAATTTACATAAATTAGAAATAATAAGAAATAACATTCTAAATTGGTTTGTTATACAACAAAAATACAAGTCAACTATAACCATAATTAAAAGTGACAAAAAAAAAAAAAAACAAATACACAGCTACTAATGTCTAAATTATATAAATCCAAGCTAAATTTATTTTATAATTCAATACACATCTTTTAATCTCCTTTCCAAAGTATAGAAGTTGCAACATTGAAATAAAGAAATGATCATTATAAGAATTTTTGGTTGCATAAGGTTCAAAATTATACAATTATCCTTAATTAAAAAAAAAATATTTTTCTATTATTTTATTTCTCATTTTTCTTTCAACTTATTATTTTTATTTGTATTTTCTCTCAACATTCGTTATTTTCTTATTTTAAATATTTTTATACTTTTAAATTTAAACATTTTATTTTTATTATTTAAAATAAAATGACTTTATAATATATAAATAAAATTGCATGCACATGAAATACATGAATTTTGCTAGCATGACGTTATTACAAAAATTAGAAATTAAAAATTTTATTAGCCATTTACGTCATTTTACAACCGAATGAAAATTCTTTACATTTTTCTTCATTTATTAATTTGATCTGGTCTTGTATTACAATTTTTTAACGAAAGAAAGATTACTAGTTTTGTGAGCCAATGTATACTTCGTAACGATCGATATATATATATATATATATATCCAAAATTGGTTCTTTTTATAAGATCATTTCTTTTAATTTTTATTAAAATGTTCTAACTACTAATGTAATAAATTAATTTCCAAATTAGTCACATATAAAATAAAGAGCAGTGAAAAGATTTTGAAAAAAGAAAAAAAGAAAAATAATATCTTTTCTTATACTTTCATTTACATTCTTTTTTACTGCTATATTGCTTTTTGAAGTATATATCGTCTTAGAGTTAGCTGCACAATTGCTGCTTCACAATGAATTCGACATTAATAGCCAACTCTAGCTTTAGTCTGCATTAAGCTTATCCTTCTTGATACTTGTAAGTTGCTGCATAATTTTTTAATACCCTGAATTTGGAACCAAAAACCTATACATTAATTATTGTTAATTAATGATACGTCGAATCATTCTAAATCGCATTTATCTCATTAACCCAATCATCTTTTTTGGGTACAAACTAACCCCAAATGCGTAAAGACAATACATAGTTCTTGAAACATAAATTAACTTATAAAACATGGTCACAATATTATGTTTTTGTTATGGGTTTTCGTTTCATTCTTTTAATATTTCGATTTTAATATCTGTTGTGTGTTTAATATCCAATTGAACAAAGTTGTTGTTACGTCACAGAAAAATGTAAAAAGGAGAGGTTAATGGAATTGGATGCGATGGGAGTGTTCAATATTTATTCAAACTCTGGAAGCAAAAGAATGGAATATTTGTACTTTGGGTTTGGAGGTGGATAGGGATAGGTGTACTACTCAGATGGATCATTATTGAATATTGAATATCCATTATTTTCTATAATAATTTTACAATTTCTTAAATTTTTATTAATCATATACTTTTTAAAATATTAAAAATCATTCATTTATTTATATGTTAGATGTGTTCCAAACCCTTATATTATATAATCTATCACTACCCGCGAATACATAACTCAACCCACTTTAAATTAAAATTTTTGTGAGCTTAGTCTAAATTAATTTTCCTGATCAAGTATAACTAGGCAACGTTTCGAAATAAAATTTATTATAATTTGCCCACAATGTTTCTTAATTTTACATTTGTAAAAAATTAATTAACAACATCTAATTCAAATTGTAAATAGAAAAAGATACGTTGGCTATGTATGGTTTCAAATTGCATACTATTCACCGTCGCTTAAAAATCTCACTTTACAAATTTTATTCTAATTCAAATTCAAATTCAAATTTTTCCATCTTTTATTTTTTATAACTAACTAATTATTTTTCAATCTTTGTACTTTTTACAATAAAATCAATACTTATTTCTATAATTTTCTTACTCACGTTCATCTTTTATTACTCTATAAACTCATATACTATCATTTTATTTAATTATTATTATATATTAAATATAAATTAAAAAAATTTTCTTTCCTAATCTAATCTTACAAACAGAACATAATTTTTATATTCATTCAAAATTTTCTCTCCACCTTAATTTAGAAGCAACGTAGGCTTTGTTTATTTTCAAATTTGATGTAAATTTTTAAATATTTTTATCTAAAAAAAATAAAAATAAAAAATAATAAAATTTAAAATTTAAATATTCGCAGCTTAAAAACCCACGTAGAAAACCCTTGTGTCGGTCGAATTATAGCCGACGCATTGGAATTGACGTTATTATCAGTCAATTAACATCGGTGGTTGTGGAAACCAAAAAGCAAATGAGACAGATTCCATGCACGGGGGCTTCACCAGCCCCCCCTGGATTTCGAAATCCCACAGGGGATGGATCCACGAAGCCCCTCCATTTGTCTGTAGCGACGACACGCTCACACTCTCCTCAATATTAATTCATGATTTCTTCCATGGCCATGGCGGTGCTGTCTGTTTTTGCCCCTGTATTTTCACGTTTCTTGCTTTTATCTAATCAGTGCTAATCATATTCATTGGATTAGTATTTAAGTGATTAAGTCCTCTCTCCGTCTCTCGATTTCTTCGTAATATTATTATTGTAATATTAAACACCGACAGCTTTTTCATATTGCTTTTGGGGTTTTATATCGACCTTCTTCGTCGTTTCCATGGCAGTAGCAATGGTCCTACTCCGAGTTCAGCTCCACTGCCACCCTCCCTTTTAAAACCCATTTCCACAACCACTCCACAGGCCGTCAACTCATTTGGATTTCGAACCAATCAGTGAACCCGTGATGGGGTGGGTGAAGTCCCTCAGATTCAAACTCGGGCGGAAAAGGGTGGCCGCCGACAGGGTTGCCGAAGAAGAAGACGGCAGAGACGATACTACTGCGGCTTTCGAGAACTGCCGTTCCAATGGGAAGTGGAAAAGAATAGTGCGCTTATCTTGGGACGACGTCGAGAGGTTAACTGGGAATTTCTCTCGTGTCGTCGGATACGGAGGATTCAGCACTGTCTACCTTGCAGAATTCCAGGACTCTTCCAGGGCGGCTGTTAAGATCCAGGGCCGCAGCCAGCGTCTCTACCAGGCTTACAAGCAGGAGCTGGATATCTTGCTTCGTGTCGGCCACCACGACAATATTGTCAAGCTGCTCGGCTACTGTGATGATCGAGGTACCCTGTTTATAGCCTTTCTGAGGTTGGTTCAAATTTATTTCTTAAATTCTGACGTTTGTTTTAGTAGGCCTAAGAGTTTTTACAGTTCTTAGTAGACGTGCTCATTTCTTGCATGTTGAATGTTATATTTAATTGCAGAAGAAGGCGTATTGATTTTCGAGTACCTCTCCAACGGGAATTTACAAGAGAAACTTCACGGATCAAACACCTGTCTTCCATGGAAGACGCGCATGGCCATAGCCTTGCAGCTTGCTGGAGCCATAGCCTATCTTCACGACAACCGCAGGCCGCAAATCGTCCATGGCGACATCAAAGCGTCAAACATATTACTGGACGAGAATCTCAACTGCAAGCTATGCGATTTTGGGTCAGCAAAGATGGGATTTTCTTCATCGGTAGTTCCCCCAGCGGATTCCAACTCGAGAAAATGTAGGAACCGGGCGATGATGGTGGGCTCTCCGGGCTACACGGATCCTCTGTATCTAAGAACAGGGCTTGCTTCCAAGAAGAACGATGTGTACAGCTTCGGAGTCGTGGTTTTGGAACTCATAACTGGATTGGAAGCTCTTAGCCCGCAGAGCGGAGAGAGGTTGACAACAACGGCTGCGCCGATGCTGAAAGACGTGGAGAAAGTGGCGGAGATGATGGATCCTCGCCTTCGCGGGGAGGTCGACTCGGAAGAAGCCAGAGCCATGGCTGCACTCTCAGCAATGTGCGTTGGTGATTCCCCCGGCATTAGGCCTTCTGCATCCGATATCTTGGCCGCAATGAGGGGCGGAGTCCCTTCTCTATCCTTCCTGTTTCAGAAAAAGGCTCCATAAAAGATTGTGTATGGTAGACAGTGATTTTGTTGATGCTTGGATTGCTGGTTGTTAGCTGATGAGGTCTGCAACAGAGCTAGACAGAAATTTTAATTCCCATGGCAATATAGTTAGAAACAATTTGTGCGATTCATTTACAATACATGTAAATGTGAAATTTTTGTATTGAACAAAAACTTGGATTTACATGTTGAAACCACGCTATTGTTCCGAATGTTGCACTGAAAAATAAACTAGTCATATATTAGAGGACCATTGAACTGATAATAGCTAGAGATGTCTATAGTTTGAAGCTGTATTCTTTAGAAGATAGAAAACCAAAGTGCCAAACGTTGTGGTGATCAAGAATGTCGAGAAGAAGTGGCCAAAATGGGCATTCGTTTCAACCAATCCAGGTTTGAAAAGTTATCTTGGAATATTATATTTCCCATCTCAAAACTCCGATACTATTTATTAGGAGAAGCAAACAGAAGTGGGAAAGACTTGGGGGTGCTAAGCTAAATAAAAGGTTATAAGATTATGTAGCTTATAATAAGACAGTTTTTAAAGCTCATAATCTCATAAATCTTATTTTAAAAATAAGATAAAAAAGTATTTGTTAAGATCTTCTTATAAGATTTTATTGAAATTTATAATTATAATTGATTATGATTTGTTTGATGTAATAATAATAAAAATAACTTAAATAATATCAAAAAAATATAATTTAAGGATAATTATGTTATATTTAATATAAAAAATTAAAGTTTGAAATAACTTGAGAAGAGCTTGTAAGTTGTAAATATATATAAACTCTTTTATAAAAAAATTATCAAAACATTTGTAAAGAGTTTATAAACTCGTGGAAACAGCCTCTTAAATTCATTTCGGCTTATCGGATTCCAAAGGGACAATTCAGTTTTATACATGGTGAATCTGTGGATGTGGAGAGAAAGAACCATGCCAATACCAACCAGATTGTCCCTAAAATTTCTCGTTCTTCTGTCAATTGTGTGCCCCTGGATCTCGTGACTGAATTATAAAGTTTTTCTAGTGACATGGAAAGAGATCCTTAAAGAGCTAGGATATTGCAAACTGATTGATGGCATTTCAAGCTTTCTTGATATTGAAGACTGCCTGGAAAAACAATCTGAGGGTTCGGTGTTAAATAACAGTATCATTTGTTGAGTTCTTTCTCTAGTTAGTAGGAAAGTTTGATTCTAAAGTCCCCAGCAGAAGGCCCTTCTATTTCTTCCAAACAAAAGGGAAACTGGAGTTCAATCCTGTTGAGATGAACCACTTGGCAAGTAATGCTTTGCTTCATTTCCTGACATTGGAAGCAATTAAAGAAATTCTTGCATTTCTAAGCAAGAAAAGAACTCGGCCTTCCACACTTTCCCTGATTCCCTCACATAGTGTCCCTCTGCTGCCCTGCCTTTAAATCCATGTCGCGCATTATTATCCCCTGGCATTGAACACACACCAACTTCCATTTCCTACCAGAGCTAGCCTCTCAGTTCCTCTTCACCCATCCCATGGCTCCAGAGTCAACCAAGCCTGATGCAACCGCGAGTGAGGGTGAGAAGCAAAAGAACTTTGATCAAGAGATCAGGGAAATGATCTCGGTTCTCACCAATCGCCTTAGCAGCGTCCAACGTACCCAGAAAGCTGGAGATTCTAGCACCACCCTCACCCAGGATGACGACGACCAAGGATTCAGGATCATCACTTTGGCAGGGAGCAACCTGGGAGCCGCCATGCGAGGCGAGATGGATGAGAAGACTGCCAGCCCTCAAGGGCTAGCCGTGCCGGAGCAGGATGACTTTGCTACCCATGTCAACAGCAACTTCCAAGCCATCAACAATTCTATCATGCTAGGTGGTTGCTACAAAACTAATGATCCAGGAGTTCACTTGGACATTTCGGATTATGTTGGACAGAGTGATGTCTCCAAGCATGGAAAGAAGGCTAGGAAGCACAAGAAAGGAGGCCACAAAAGTGACCATCTGAGTGGAACCTCAGACAAGACAAGTGATAGTGAGAGGACCTGAAATCTTCAAGCAAGTCGCACGTTGGCCAGATGATACACATACTTACAAATAAATGCATGGCATCATGCTGTTTTTCTATCCATGAGTGTCACTTGTTCCTTTTTATATGGTGTGAATTTGATACTAGTTGGAATAATCTGTCCTCGACAACATAGTTGGCTCATGTTGAAGTTCCTTGCTCATATTTGTCTTCTGTTGTGGAAATACTATATGTGTTAACGCGTAGTTGCTACAAATGCAAACAGAAAAATATTATACCTGTTAATAAGAGAAAGATTACTCAAATGGGCTTAATCAACTGTTACATTCTGACTAGCAAATTTGAACAACTACGACCAACAATATTCATATTCATTATTCATCAAAAATTCATGGAACTGTATTTTGTCACCTTCTTATCATCACCATATATCCTGCAGCGCCTTTTCCTTTTCCTCTTTTTGGCTTTTGGGCGCTATTGTCAAAATGATACGCACGTCATGTCACGTGCCAAAGTTGCTTGTGTGGGAGAAAGGATCTGCCGACCACTTTCCTTTCCTGTGGATGAGTCATCTCCCATGTTTCACATTCCATCAAATGCACAGGGAATCTTGATCTGTTGTACCATAGACGATAAAATTCCTGGTTTTAGTCTTACAAGAGTCTCCATCATCACACATTCAAAATTAAGCAAATTCTTCCTTGTCTCTTACACAGTCACAAAGACTGATATGGCCATATACGATACAAATTCCAAACCTATGCATTTATTGTCGTCGCATTTACCTACAGCAAGGGAAAACACAATAGAGGGATAACATGGATCACGGATGTTCCGATATTGTTATGGCTTGCAACTCAGGTTCTTGGTCCTTTGTTTCTTCAGTTCCCTGGACAGGCTTTGTTTCCTGATGTTGCAATTCTTCGTCCTTGCCCCACAGCAGAATGTACAATCCAGCAATAACGGTAAATGATCCGATTAAACTGTTCAACGCAAGAAAATAATGGAAGCACTTAATTTAACTCAGTAAACGGCAACGATCAAGAACCGTTGTATGACTCTTTTTGACATCACCTTCCAAGATGAAGCTGTTCGTGTAACAACGGAACATCAAAAATTGCTGCCATTATCTGCACGAGGGGGCTGAAGGCTGCTGTGAAGACAGGTCCTCTTTTCTTGACACACCACGACATTCCCACGAAGCACAACCCTGATCCTACCATCCCCTGCAGTACAGGAAGCGCCGTCATAACACAGACCATTAGTCAGTCCTAAAGGATAGAAGCATGGAGTGAAAGAACAATGCTATTGGCAATCCAAATAAGGTATAAGTCAACTTGCTGGGGGAGATCAGTCTGGATACTTTTCAAACCGGTAACAGTAGTTAAGGGTGTTGTTACCGCGTAGAGAACGATGAAGATGTCAGATTTTCTGTCCAGAATCCAGACGGAAAGTTTCCTGTCAAAGGACAGGCTTAAGATGGCAGACTGAATGGCACTAAAGGAAGCCATGATGGCGGTGCTAGAGTATTGGCATGGATATCTCTTCCCAATATTTGTTTGAAGAAGGAACCATGAGGACCAGCAGAGTGTTCCAGCAAATAGGGCCACCGAACCGATGGCCCATCTTACTCTTCCAGAGTGTGAATTCAGATCCATATGTTGTCCTGTAGATGGAGCAGCGTGTTGCGGATCGGCGAAGTGAAACAAAGGCATTCCTTTGTAAACAGTTAATAAAATGGCACCTCCAAGGCACACTATTGCTCCTACCACCTTGGCTTTTCCACTGCTGTATTTTACGTTTAGAGTCTCCAAACTGCACCAGAGTGGAAGAACAAAAAACATGACACGAAAGTTCAATCTTGAGCCAGATGACGCATAGGCATGGGGAATAAATACATAGCAATGAAACGTGGACTTACCCAAAGGGTAAAGCCATTAAAAATGTGAGTACAGGAACCATGTTGAGGAAGGCACACGAGAAGGTTGCAGACGTATATTCCACACCAAGGAGGAAGAGATATTGAGTTACGGATACCCTACAAAACCACGTTGAATGAATTCAGAATCATCGTGCATTGCGTCCATAACGAGAGGGAAGCAGAAACTGACCCGAGAAGTGCACTCATGAAAAGGTAACATAATATGCTTAATGTGAGCTTGGGCCTGCTTCTCCTGGAAACCAAACTTCAATCATAAAGCAGAAAATGGAAAATCTAGCTGCACATCTGCAACAAGCTTGCGCAATAATATGCTTTCTTTACATAGGTGTCAACTAAGCTAAGTTAGAGCATCGTACAAGCCTTTTCTTATGATAACAAAATCCACTACTATTAGCAGTCCAAAGCCAAACAAGGGGTAGGTAGAATCCAAACCTTTCCAAGAAGAACGCTAACGGCGATAAGAAGAATGCGGAAATTGACTGGCGATAAGTTATGAAGACCAAATGATCAATCCCGTCACTGACAATCTTCTTAAGGAGGATGTTGCTAATGGCAAAGGCCTGATCAATAGCTATCATTGTTATGACTGGGTTCCACTTGGAAAAGCTCATCATCTTGGTATCAACGACTAGTTGCCTAAGAAGCCTATTTTTCTGTACCTAAACTCCCTCTTTGAGTCGAGGAGCCAAGTGAGGCAGACATCTCTATTATATAGGGCTTACTTCACTCTCAGGAGGGCTCATAGCTAGTGCAAATTCTTTATGTCACTTCAGTGCTTTTATCTACCAATTTTCACAGTAGTTTAATGCATATTCTCTCATAATTTATTTCCTCATACTGCTTACTTCTATGAAATGCCGAATAATTTTTGCAAAATAATGCACAGAAAATCCAGGATTTCTGTACCATATAGCCCCCCCCCCCCCCCCCCAAGTGTTCATATCTACCGCTGAAGTCCTTCGCGAGCATCTCCTCTGTTGCTTTCTTTAGGATTTATCATGTGACACAAACCCTTTCTTGTACAAGATTAACAATCCTACTCTATGACTAGGCAGCAGCAGCAGCAGCAAGTGGTGGTGAAGGATAAATGGTTCTCACAGTCTGAGCATCCAATTCTGCGTTGAAACGACTGTTGAGCATCTCATTTTCAAGGCACACAGAGGGAGAACAACTTGTCAAATCCTTATGCCTTATTGCCCTGATCACAACTTGGCATTCTTTAAAGCCTAACGATATAATATACATCGATTTATAAATTGAAGCATCCAGCTCCATTATAGAAAGTGGGAAAATGCCTTCAGTTGACATTTGATCATTATCACAGACATATACCAAACTAAAGATCTACAGAAGCAACACAAACGAATCAAAACCTGAGTTTTCTTAGAATCATTCTCTATATTAAGTCAATGTAGGTTTAAAAATTTGATGATCTGAACTGGTATTTGGCATAGCACCATTTGATGGTTCAGGTATGACCAGCCTATATGACCTCCACATCCTTTTGAACCATGATCCCTCTTCTTACAAGCATTATGGACTCAGAATTCATGGACAAGGAATCTGGGCATATATGTTTTCATCCTCAGTATATATCCTGATAATTGAATTTGAACAGCTCAAAAATAAGATGCCAGTCCTTTTCTTAGGACTTTCTTGGAAAAAGCTTTTTGACTACAGTAGTCCCATTTCTGTCTCCACTTGTACAGTGATGATTCCCTGTAAAAGATTCCAGCCTAAAGGTATTTAAACTTTCCTAATCAAGAACTTTTAGAGTCGTGTGGGAATGGCGATCAGAACAAATGTGGGGCAAATAGCATTTTAGGGCTGTTAGCGACATTGTAGGGGCAAAAATAATAGAAGTAAATAAATAAATAAAGGATCCCGGTTTTGGGGGATCTTTTGAAAAAGTTGATTTAGCCATTGATATGCTAAGATCTTATGAGCAGGCGAGATTAGACTGAGTCTTGAGTTCATATAAAATGTTTTCCAAGTATTTACCTCGGACTATATATACATTGATGTAAATGTCTATATTTCAATGTTATTTTCACTTAATGTCTTGATTGATAGATAGAATGAATAACTATTGATGCTGGTTTGTAATGCCCATTTAACGTGAGTGTAAGAAAGAGAAAAAGCTAAAATGTGATCTGTGATTGCGATTAAGAGAAAGAAAAGATAAGAATTGAGTGTCAATAAAAATCAGGAAAGAGCAACGAGAGTAGACGAGAAAGAATAAAGTGGATAAAAATAAAATGAGAAAAATATACAATAATAATCTATGTTATATATCAAAGTTGAGCAAACCCTGTAAAAATTAACTTTTATTGGCAAACTATATATTGTCTAAAATGAACTTCTCTCTCTCTCTCTCTCTCTCTCTCTCTCTCTCTCTCTCTCTGTGTAATTTTTCTTCTTTCTCTTTCAATATTTTCATTTATATTATTTCTTCTTATTTTTTCTCCTTAAACGTCTATTTTTTTTCTCTTATTTATTAATAAATTTCTAAATAAATTAAATTTTTAAATAATTTTATTTTCATGACATTAAGGTGTGATGGTTCCAAAAATGTAGTGTATAAATTTATTTGCAATATTTGTTTAACTATTTTTCGTTGTTGCTTTAGGTCAAAAGTAAAGAATAAGCAATATTTTTGTGCAATAATTCTTAGAATGTTGAATCATTAGGTAACTAAGAAAAATAAATAATGCTGGTGGTGACAATCAATTTGCAAGGAAAAAGTAAACAATGTTGATTCTACTTTTCCCATGTGGGAGCTCGATTCAAACCACATTCACATTCAAACTTGAGATCCGATTACATTACAAACTCTCAAGAAACTTTAAGTCAAGTCCATGAAGGGAAAAAAAGTTTAAAGCAAAAGGATAAAATATAAGCCTAAGCCTTGGTTTTCAATAATTTCAGTAGACGAATTTTTATAAAGAAAAAGAGGAAGAAGATGAAGTTCAAGAACCTATGGTAAAGCAAGACTGTAATATAATTATGCGATTTTAAATGTCAAACTTGACACTTGAATCTAAAATTGGGATTTATATTTAAAAGCTAATGTGCATATTTTGTAAATTCATGTGCACATGCATCTTGTGTTCCTCAATTTAGCCTTCATTCAATCTAAAGACGTGGTGGTTGATCGACAAGATTCTTAAGACTTAACAAGTTGGGCCATGCAATGAGGGAGATCAAACAAATTTAGTGGGTAACAATGAAGGAAAAAATGCACTTATGGACTTTAGAATTTGTTTATGCGTTTTTATTATTAATAAATGTTATGTTTTGACATGCAGAGCAGTTTGAGGTAAGAACTAGATGTACAACTTTGCATAAATAAATTTATGCACACAATGGAGGAGCGAGAAAAAATCATCTTCAATCAACATTAGAATTAATAGGGCTAAATAGTCAAACATGAGTCTTTTTAACTCTTTTTTTGGATACTATTGTAGCGACATATCAGTTTTTGTTTGGAATGCATTACTAACGAAAACAAGGGATGAAACTATGTCAATATATGAGTTCATATATTTTGATCACATTGTTACATATTTGGCTTGGCTACAAAAGCAAAAGAACATTTTATCTCTTGAGGTGGAGGCATATTTATACTATAATTAAAAGTATGAATGTTTTCGCCAATTTTATAAAGTCAAATTTGCCCTTAATGTTCAGTTATATAAGCCACATAAATCTTTAGATTCCTAATTGTTTAAACTACTATTTTAAATTCTAATTAAAAATCCTAATTGTGTAAAAAAACTATTTCAGCTTTGCCAATATTGTTCAATTATATCCGCCCGATAAATTTTCAGCATCCCAAGGGTTTCAAATACTATTTTAAATTCTAATTAAAAGTCCTAATTATGTCAAATATTATTTCTAGAATCTTGATCAATTAAACTATTATTTCAAATTCTAATAATTAAGAGTCCTAATTATGTAAAAAATTATCTCTAGAATCATGATTGATTAAACCGTTATTTCAAATTCTGATTAAGAATTCTAATTATGTAAGAAACTATTCCTACATTATTTAAAATTTTAATTTTGTACCAACTCACATCTCTCATCTCTGAAAAGGGAGTTACACCCAATTTGTTATCTTTTGCAAGTTTATAAGGTAATTCAATCCTTTTTTTTTTCCTCACATTAGAAGAATGCCTTTTTGTTTCATTGATTATTTTTTGCATTTAAAATGTTTAACTTTATTCAATATATAGTATAATCTGTTATGTTACTCTGTATAGAAATTAGTTTTTGCAGGCAAAGTATATTAAAAATTCATTTGAGTTAATGCCAACAGATGAAACATAAAAAATGTGCATGTAATGCTTTAATCTGTAGTAGCAAAAGGTGTAGAATATAGCAAGAGCTACCAAGTTGATTCTATCGCACTCATTGATGTTTGATCTTTTAGCAGATCAACAATAGGGACTGTAGATTTTCGGACAAAACCTCCAAGGGCAAGTGAAGGGAGTTGTAGCTGTCACTGAATCACATAATGATATCAAAATTGAATCTCTTTCAACACATAAACCATGATTTCAAATGCAGCATGAATAGTCAAATGTAGATTATATTCCTAGATCAAGTTTAATGAGCATAATTCAGGTTGTTAGTAGTAGAAGAATGACAACAAGTTATTCAACATAGACAATGTGCATGCAATGCTTCAATCTGTAGCATTAAGAGGTGCAAAGTTGATTCTACAACACCCAAAGTTGAACATGACCCCCATTTGGTTACTGCAAGAAATGTCATCTAAAATCATGGTTAGAAACTGAAATGATTAGTAACCCACTAGATGGACATGCAATAATTGCATATCATACAACTCCCAAATCATGAAGATTCATATGTACATTACTCACATTCTTGCCCTTAGCGTAATGTTATCCATGAGTTTATCTTCTTTGCTCTGTTCTTCCTCTGTATGATACACACCACAAAAACGTATGCATTATTACAAAATTTGCTGTAGAGAAGCCAACACTAAACAAAAGTTACTTATGCCAACATCAAAACAAACACAATTTTCATTAGTAAGAAAACTATATAAATTTGCTTGTGAGACCACTACCATTCCTTAAGCAAGAGGGAAACATATATTTTATTCATATAGATTTGCAATTGTATTTATGCTGTGATTTCATTACAATTATTTAGACATTAACAAAAAGGAGCAAAGAAATACCATGGGAAGAAAACTAAATGATGTGACATCCACAAGGTAAAAAATTATAACCTATTTCATTTTTCATAAATTTCAGAATCTACTTATCTTACATGATAATGAAATAAGATATTATTTGTGCTAAAGAATGCTTTTTTGTAGAGTGACATTCTTCGAAAAGTAACACTTCTTAATAAATTAGCTCTAGAATAAATACTGAAAATAGTAGCCTATTTTTTAATTGATAGAATAATTACTTTCATGTCATTATCTTATGCACTTTATATAAAATAACCTATAGATGATAGAAGAAAACACAAATCAATAGTTAAAAAGCAAAGATATGCATCATGGACAAATCAAAAGAAGAATGAATACAATGCAAAAGTTACTGAAGCTAGAAATAAAAGAGTACCGGATGGTTAGCTACCAAAGACATTATTGCCAGCCAAGTAAATATGTAGGTTATTCCTTTAATATTTTGAATTTTCCCAATTCCTTTGAGAAGCTATTTATAAACTTTTAATATAAACTTTTAATATTGTACAGGTGGAACGATTTTGGAACTTAAATGTTTAGAGTAGAATGAACTGGAAGAAACGCATTCTTGTGACCATTGTGCTGCACTGGAGTTTCAATGTGAACCACCAACATTTTGTTGTGATAATGGAAAAGTAAAGCTCACACATGTTGATATTCCAATTGAGTTACAAGAATTATTTACTTCACAGTAATCAGAAGCAGTTGAGTTTTGAAAAGATATCCGTGCTTCTAATAGTATATTTTCCATTCACTTCATTTGGTGTAAAATTAGGTAAAGATCTAGTATCTTCTAAACAAGGAGTATATACTTTTTGAGAAGTATACCACAATCTTCTAGGTTTGTATGCAAATGAAGATGGTCCATGTTGATTTTAATTATATTTTACTGATATTGAAAATAAGCTCCAAAATAGACTAGACAAAATGGGTGATGCAAACTTCAATGAGGATGTGGTGAAGAAATTGATGAGAATAATGGAGAAAAATCCATGTGCTAAGCAAAAAGAAAGAATTCGAAAAACCAGTGAATTGGTGGCCAACAAGATCACAACAAGCTTTCAATTCTTTTTTTCATTAATGCATATTTTATGAACAACACAATATATACAAACACAAAAGCAGTATATATTATTTGTTTTATACTTTATTTGTTTAAATTCCTTAGCAATGCAAATTTCCCCTCATTTTTATATTTGTTTATTGTTGATTAAAAAAGCTATTAGTAATAGTATAAGTTCTTTTAGAAATCAGCCATGTGAAAAATAGAAACACTACTAAAAATAAACTGAAAAAGTTATCAAGAAAAAGGGTAAATCTCACCAAAATAAAAAATTATGCTTTATGTTCTTGAAGCTGCAATTAGATGGTATAAATCTGGATGGTATAAATCTGGCCATTCGATGAGCAAAGGAAGATGAAATATCCTCATTTATTCAAAATAATTTCAAATGGAAGACTTAGACAATTGTAGTACTTAACTGTTTTTTGTCAAAAAAACAACTAATTATGGTAGTACGCTTGGCACTTGGTAGTTCAAATAACCTACAAAATTTTTATTTGTTTACCGTTAAGTTCAAAGCAAAGTAGTGAAACAAATTTGATTGGTTCAAGTTCATCATCAATTGAGAACATCCTTGCTCAAGAACAACAAAGTAAGGTTTTCTTTAAGTATGTGCAATACTATAGTTTTATTTTATTTACAAATGTTATGCTCTTGATTTTCTAAACTGCAATGATGTCATATTTTTGTTCAATCTAATCTAAGTACTTGAATATTAATTAAAACTTTTTTACATCTATTTATTGCTATAGATGTTTCTCAACATAATAGTAAAAAGGTATCGTGCCGAGAACATAGTTGTTATAAACTCAAAATACGTTGACCAACAAATCAATCAATTTTATTTGTGTTGGATAGTTGCTTCAACAATATGTAGTGGATATGTATATCAAACTTGAATCAACAAAATTGGACTATATCAGAAGAAATCAATCAAATTTGAGATTTGAACTTTATCAAGGAATTGTATATAAGAGGAAATGAAGTTGGACAACGAGTAATTCTTCCAGCATTTTTATTGGAGGTCCAAGAGACATGTGTTGTAGATATCTTAATGCAATGGCATTGGCGAGAAAATTTGGAAAACCTGATCTATTTACTATCATGACATGCAACCCATAATGGGAAGAAATACAAGAGCAACTGCTGCCTGGTCAAAGTCCTCAAGATTGCCCCAACTTAACATCCAGAGTTTTTTAGAGCCCAGCTCTAAGATATTAAAGATCAACTTTTCACAAAAGAAATATTTGACAAGTGGCAACTCATGTGCATGTTATTGAGTTTCAGAAAAAGGGATTACCCCATGCTCAGATGTTGCTCATATTAAAATTAGATTACAAGATTTTAACATTAGACCAATTTGATCAATTTGTTTCTGTTGAATTGCTAGATAAAGAAAAGTACCCTCATTTGTATGATTTAGTTGTCAAGCACATAATGCATGACCATACGGAGATAAGAATTAAAGCAACTCTTGTATGGTGAATGGATAGTGCAAAAATCATTACCCTTGATCACTATGTCAAAGAACAATACAAGGGAAGGATGGATACCCCATTTATAGAAGAAGAGATGATGGAAGGATTGCAAGAGTATGAAATTCCTATTTGAACAACTAATGGGTCGTTCCTTACAATCCATACCTTTTAACAAGGTATAATTGTCACATCAATGTTGAAATTTGTTCAGGATTGGCAGTAATAAAGTATTTATACAAATACATTTACAAGGGGCATGATAGAGTTGCCATATGTGCCACTAATGCTGATGATGCATGTCCAGTACATAAGATCTAACATTTTCAAGATGTAAGATAGGTATCAGCATAAGAAGCAACGAGGAGAACATTTGAGTTCAACTTGAATGAAATGTATCCAGCATTCAATAGTTTACCATTTCACTTACCAAATAAAGAAAGTGTTACTAATTGGAAAGGGCAAAATTTAGCAACCATTTAAGAAATGGATAGCAACTCCAACACAATGCTAATAGAGTATTTCTACATGTGTTCTATTAGTGAGAAGGTAAGAAATTACCTGTCTAGTGAATTTCCTAAATATTCTGTGTGGGATAGACATATAAAAAAATGGCATGAGAGACAAAAGAAAGCAATAATTGGTCGACTATGTGGTGTTAATCCAATTGAAGGATAAATGTATTATCTAAGGCCTTTGTTGAATCATGTCAAGGGACCAACATCATTTGAATACATTCTGACAGTGAATGGAATAATGTGTTGTAGTTTTAATGAAACTGCTCAACAAAGGGGATTGCTAGAATCTGATCAAAGCTTATTAGAGTATTTAAACAAGGCAATTGTGTTCCAAATGCCACACCCATTGCGCAAACTCTTTGCCACAATATTAATCTTTTGTCAACCAACTGATGTGATGAATCTTTGAAAAACTTACTTTGAAGCTCTACGAGAGGACTTCAAAAGAGCATTTGGAATTTCAGTTGAACAACGAAAATCTAAAACTCTGGAAAGCATCCAATCAATTTTAGAAAGCATGGATAGAAACATAGACTCTTTTGACCTACCTAGAATTTCTATTAATGAGTAGTCTTCCTCTGAAAAAAATCTAAGAGAAATTTCTGATGAAAAGTTCGTTGAGATACCACCTGAAGATTACGATACTCAATTCAAACTAAATCTACAACAACAAGAAGCGTCCTCAACCATAATTAGACATGTTGACTTAGATAAATGTATTGTTTTCTTTGTTGATGGGTCTGGAGGAACTGGAAAAACTTTCTTATATTGAGCTTTACTTTCAAATGTAAGATCAAGAAATATGATAGTAATAACTACAACAACATCAGGTGTTGTAGCATCAATAATGCTTGGTGGGTGAACAACACATTCTCGTTTTAAAATACCTATTGATTTACATATGACAAGCATGTGTACGATTTCAAAACAAAATGGAACCGCAGAATTATGACACCAAATCAAATAAATTTATATGGGATGAGACTCCAATGGCAAAAGGATTAACTCTTGAAACAATTGATAGAAGTTTGCAAGATATTGCAACTATTAAAAAAATATTTGGAGGGAAAGTAGTAGGTCTTGAAGGTAATTTTAGACAAGTTCTACTAGTTGTGCCTAGAGCTACGATACAACAAACAATATATGTAAGTTTAGCAAAATTAGTTTTGTTCAAAAAATTAAGGAGCCTTACACTTTCGAAGAATATGAGAGCAGAATTAGATTTGAAGTTTAGCGAATTTTTACTTAGAGTTGGCGATAAGACTAAACCTACAAATTCAAATGGCAATATTATCATTCTAGATGAAATGATTGTTGAATATGACATTGATAATGAAGATGCATCAGAACGACATCTTATCAATACCATATTTCCTTCATTGCAACAAAATGTTGCTTCAACAATTTACATGACAAGTCGAGCCATACTTGCATGCACGAATGAATATATGGATAAGTTGAATGCAAAGTTAATAGGCTTGTTCCCTAGAGAAGCCAAAGTATTAAATAGCTTTGATGAGGTAATTGAAGAGGATGACAATTATTATGAACTAGAGTTCTTAAGTTCTTTAACACCAAACGACATGCTCCCTCACAAATGAGTTTTGAAAAAAAAATTGCCTAATAATGCTATTGCAAAATCTAGATCTATCGAATGGTCTATGCAATGGAACCAGAATGGTGTGCAGAAACTTTGAAGATAATGCTATTCATGCAAAAATTGTAGTTGGATTATATGTTTGAAAACATGTTTTTATTCCCAGAATACCACCGTCACCTGCAAAGAATGAAGGGTATCCATTTCTTTTCAAGAGAAAGCAATTCCCCACAAGACCTTGTTTTGCCATGACAATCAACCAAGCACAAGGACAAACAGATCCATTTGTTGGTGTATACCTACCCAAGCCTATATTTTCTCATGGACAACTATATCTAGCCTTATTAAAAGGAACATCAATGTACAATACAAAGGTGTTAATCAAGCCAAATGTGATTTAAATTTTGACAGAGAGTTTGATAAAGAATGTTGTCTATAAAGAGGTTTTGAATTCAAGTGAACAATTTTGTTGTTGCTCATATCATACCAAGAATATAATTACTTAACACTACAATTAATTTTTTATTAAAACAATAAAAATATTTATAAGAGCAATTAATCATCCATGACTCATGTTTGGTTTCTTTGTATCTTATATATAATGCAGCGTAGTATTTATGAATATATTGAAGTTATGGTGGCTGGCAACCAAGAATTTTCAAATTGAGAAAGCACTTTTCAGCCAGCATGCTACTTTAAATTAATTAATATTAAATGTCTTACTCTTAATGTGAATAAGAAGCATGTCATTATCTTTAAAGCTCTTCCTTGAAATAGCACTGATTATGTAATTTATGATAAATGAACATATATTCCTCTCTTAGCATGGATGAAATGACTTTCTTGGAAACTCTAATTACAAAGAAGTATCAAAAGTTATTATCAGTGAAACATAATAAATTTAAATGACATGCTACAATTATGCCTTTTTAGTTTATAATATGATATTACAATTGCATAACATTACCTAGTAATACTTTGGAAAGCTAATGAATGACAATATTTTGCTATTGATAAGTGATGATTTAATATGCCAATAAAAATTTTAAATGTACCTTTGATGGAATACAATTTTAAGTGTTCCATTTAAGGGGTGTACTACATCTTACTCATCTTTAGATAACAAAGATAGTTTTTCAAACTTTCAACTTTCAATGTACTTCTCTTTTTTTTTATATATCTTGCAACTAGAGTTATGTTGGTCTATGAGACAGGCTTATTCCAATTTATAAGTTTTTGGAGTTTACTAAATGTAAAAATTCAACTACATGCAGGGTGGTTGCAGCAATTAATTATCTTAAACTAACATAGATAGTTTTTCAAACGTTCGACCTTAAATGTACTTCTCTTCTTTTATATCCCTTGCAGCCCAAGTTATGTCAGTTTATAAAGTAGGTAGGTTACCAGATTTAGTTTTCTTACATGCACATTATTTGAAGCTTATTCCAATTTACTAAATTTAAAGATTCAGCTACATGCAAAGTGGTTACAACAATGGTTATAATATTAGAGGTAGTGGCATAATGAGTTGACTTTGTTAACTCTTTGATTTTTTTGTACTATTCAAAAATTTCTTTTAAGACAAATAAATGTACCACCATTGTGTTCTGTTATGTCAGACATCTTTATACCTTGGTTTATGGCTCTCGTATGCAGATAAATACATTGTTAATTACTTAATATTTTGTTTTGTTGATAAACTTCTTTTGGATGGATTAATATATTATTATTATGGTTTTGTTATATTGAACATGTTCACACTATAGCCGGATATTCATTAGACTTATACAAATTTTTGCTTAAAACTATTTCAGTCTTAAATGCAGTTTTTTTCTTTTTTTTTTGAAACGAAGCTTTCCAAACTACAAGATTACAAACTTTTAAATGAAACTAATTGTAGCAATAAAATGTGTGTGTAACATGACTTAAATACAAAATAGTAAACTGTCTTCCTTTAAATATTACAATTGTATGAACTTCAATTATAACAAAAGTAAATAAAGTGATAAATTTGAATTGAAGAGAAAATCATAATGTGGCTTAAATTTCATTGTTAATATAGATTTTCAAGCCAAAATTTTAAAAAATATTTTTAATTCATAATACTATTACGAATGAAAATGCATAAAAGATTATTTTACATAGTATGATGAGCATATCACTGCAAAATATTTATGCCACTAAAAATTATTAAACATTAACATGTTGCCTGTTAGTTCAATCGCAAACATTATGTCCCATTTTAAAGAATGTACCATAAAATAATATTTTTCCTCGAAACATGTCATCCACATTTTGTCTTCATAATTTTTTATTTCAAAAAGAATACAACAAGTTGATGTTTATTCCAGGAACTCATAATTCATACATAATTAATTAGAACTACAAAATGAAACTGGTTATTTCAGAAGTAGATAATAATAATAATAATAATAATTAACTTATTTACCTAATAAGTTTGGCCTTCACCAGAAGTCCATAATAGATAACTATTAATTTTCAGTAGTTGAATACAATGAGATTCCCAGCTCTTGCAAAACTAAATATTATCTGCAATTGAAACACTTAAATTTCACTATTAAAGGATTCTTAAAAAAACTGTAATCAACATGTAGAATCCCACTAAAACACAACTACCGATATTATAATTAAATTGAACCTTATTTTCAAAAGTTTAAACTTTTTGATCATAAAATACAAATGTGAGACTGTATTTCAAGGTGATGTAGGTCAGTTAACCTTTCTTTCTCCTAGTTTTTTGGATATAAATTTATTCAGATTTGTAGAAGTTAAAATTTTTTGTTCCATAATATGATTATCATAGATTCAAGATGAATTTGCAACATGATCTCTCCACGGCAATAACTCCAGTAAGTCTCCTGTAGAAACGACAAAGATCAGAAACAATCAAAGTAATTGTTTTGCAACAGTCAATCCAACCAACAAAAACATCTGCAAAACTCATGAGAAAAATTATACTTGTGGATGATAAGGTAACTTAAAGAACACAACATACTTTCTGAAAACTTTATTTCACGTAAAAGAAGATTTGTTTCATTAACCCTTCCTTATTTTAGGAATGAAACAAACAAGAAATTCTTGAATGTGCATCCAAATATAAAGCTGATTGTAATTCGAACACAATAGTTAAAGAGGTTGCCGAAGACATCAAAAAAAAAATATATTGTCCATCAAAGTACTAAAGTCAATGATATCACATCCACATCCAAGATTGACAAGCATCAACAAATTGGTTAGTTTCCTCATTGTTTTCCTTACATATACATGTTGCCTTAAAAAAACTCTTTTGTCGCATAGGTGTTATTTACAATATCATTTTTTAGATATACACAATTTGCAATTCTAATTCTAATTCTAAATCACACGAACAAATCAGATACCTCGATAGAGTGAAACAGTATTTTGATTTCAAGAGGCTTGACAATTCAATAAGGCATAGAAGAAAAATAATAATAATGAACAATTAGCACGTTCATTGCTTACTATATTTTTCATCTTAAATATATTAGTCATGACCTCTGTTCAAGTATAGCAAGTTTTTTTACTACTTTAGTGCAATCACAATTAATTTATGGGACGACATGGCAATTCATGGACACAAGTTGCATCAAATAGCTAATCAAAAACCAGTCATAACATTTTCTAGCCTCAAGCCAAATGTCTCGAATGATATACTCTTGAACACTTTTACGAAAATCATTATAGAGTAAACTAACATTTTTGTAATTATTTTGTACCATGAGAAGTACAATTACAAACAACTATGTCAACTTTAGTCATCAATCCAGATTATAAGTTACAAAATTAAAGCGTTGGTGATTATTCCCCACAAGACCACCACATGTCAATATATGACTACAAATTTAAAAAAAGTTCTAATCTTTTAATTTGCTTTCCAGATTAAAACCTCTTATTCAATCAGGAGAAATAAAAGAATTATCCATGAAAAAACTTATACAAAAAGCTCATGAAATTGAGTTAAAGGATGTCATACATAATCGAGAAACATTGCAAGAGGTAATGTAACAAAAATAATGATATCAATAACATTTTCTCACAAGATGATCACTGATGTAAATTAAATATGTAACACAGGTTCTATTCGTTCAAAGGAATAGTCAATTTGGTTGAGAATAAGGATATGTCCTGGTACAAATCATGCAACAAATGCTCAAGAATAGTATTAATTATTGAAAATGGAGTCAAGTGTAGGTATTGTACAAAACAAGTGATAGAGGCATCAACAAGGTATGCACTTTAATTGTAATACCATTATAACTTTTACAAAATTTACAAGCTCCATACCAAAAATGTCTTCTAATGACGAGTTACAACTACTAGTTTTAGTCTCTTTTGCTAATGAAACTGTGAAAGTCACGTTATTCGAAGACGTCGCCATAGTTTTCATGGGCCATTCACTCTCCAACAATGTAAATCCTACAAATGAAGTACAATAAAAGTTTTACATAATTCATACAATAAATTGATGATAATATAAATTATCTTTGCCAATCTTTCACCTTATATTGTTATGTAACAACATCAAAGATCATGCAAGACTTAGAAGGAATGAATCTAAGAAATATAAGTTCCTATTCAAACTGGATAGAAATGATGATTTCAAAGATGGAAGAATAAAACTTGTTGCTAAAGCAATTGAGCCCATTGAACAACCCAGTAGACTCAACACAACTAAATAATGCAAAGCCAAAACAATGTTGTACAACTGAACAATAGGATAAAGAAGTTGATGATGATTCAATTGAAACACAAATATTGAAAATGAACACACTCCAACAAGAAAAACATGCACCAGGTGGCAAAAAAAACATATTTAACAAGAAATCATAGGCATTTAAGATGACGATGAGATAGCCAATTTCACCAAAAGAGGAAGGCAAGCAAATAGATCACGAGAAACAAAGTAACACCTATCAATAAGAAAATCAAGATAGAAAGCACATGAAGCAAACATTGATAATATAACATGCATTAATAGTTAACTAAAGGGTTTTAAAATCTGTTATTTATAATTCTTTTACTACCAATTTCCTTGACAATATCATCCTTTCTCTTTATATGAAAAGAATTTCTAAATTCTTAATGTTTTTTTATCATTTTATATGTTTAGAAGATTATTAGACTAGCTCATGCAACTATATACTCTTAATAGAGAGAACACACAACATCTTTGCCCAACCCACACCAGACTCAAGCTTGTTTTACGTACACTCACATAGCCAAGATTTGAATTGAAGTTTCAAATTTCTACTTAGGAATTGTTGGTTTCAACTTGGCTTGTACTCATCTTGAAAATTGTTATGTCAACCTTACAACTTCAAACTAATATAAACTCATTGATATTCTTATATTGAGAATATACATGTGCAGTATTGATTCTTTACTTACCTAGAATCAGTATGAAGATAACTACATTGTAGGAATTAAGAATAATATAAAACAGCATCAACATAACTCACTAGGATTTCCTCTAAAAAGAACAACACTTTCAACTAGTTCCACACTATATATCTAAAACAAGGTAAGAAAAATATAAGAATAGAAAAACATACATGCATACATATGTGTTTGTGTGTGTGTGTGTGTAGGAAATTAGACTGCAAATCAAAACAACAAGCTAACCTTTATGTCAAGATTCTATTCTTTCAGAAATTTTCCAATTCCAGAAATTGTGCTACCCATACCAATTCCAAAAACAAAGGTATTAACTTTCTCATTTGTTCCTTTCCAGACCTCAGGTCTTGTAGTTTCATAGTGTATCTAGAAGAACTTACCTATTATGTACAATTTTGTGACTTTATACAATCATGAAAAGGTCAATTAATTATCTTGGAGTTAGCAAGATTTTCAAATTGTGCAAGTCTATAGGAGTTTGGTGTCTTATCCCTTATTTGTGTCGTCTTTTGAACAACACCGTGGAACCCCATAGTAAGATCTGTGAGCACCACCTCAGCACCAAAAGCAAGGAGAACAATTCTACGTTCAAGACTAAAAGAAGGCGGCATGACAATGATGAACTTGCACCCTTTGGCAGCCACTATGAGAGACAATCCTATACTAGTGTTGCCACTTGAAGGTTCAACAAGGACAGTCTTTGGAAAAAAATTGCAACAGTATATCAAGAGTTCTATGGTGTCAAATAACTAGCATAAAAAACAATTTTTGATTTAAGCTTTGCCAACAATCCAATAAAAGGAAACAAAATTTCACATTTAACACAAAGTCTAGATTACAGTTAAGTCACAATAGAAAATACTAAAGCAGTTAGAATTTGTTCCCACCTCTCCAAGATTAATGAGCCCTCATGCTTTAGCATCTGCAATCATGCTATAAGTGATCCACTGCCCTATTGGCCCTCCACTCAGGTGTAGGCAAACACACCCTCTTCTAGAATGCCACCACTAGCAAGGTGTTTATAGTGAGACCAACAAATCAAGCATTCACATGCAGACATCATCCTCACACCAAAAGAAAAAAAACAAAATTCATCTTCCACTCCAAAGACAAAGCCCAAAGAAAAAAATAAGAAAAGAAAACACATGCACCTTTGGAAAAAAAGAGAGAGAGAGAGAGAGATCCTCTTTCTCTACTACTTCCCCTCCTTTGCTGCCGCCTCAGATCTGTCCATTGATAGGGCTCTCCTCTTGGCCCTCCACTCAACTATAGGTTGACGCACCCTCTTATGGGATGCTACCACTAGCAAGGCATTCATTACAAGGCTAACTGATTTACCATGCCCTACCTCCCAATGTCGTCCCTTTTCAGTACTATTCCTGCCAACTGGCTCTCCAACTTGACCTTCCTCAACACCATTAACCTCTACTCCAACCACCTCGTGCAGTTAGGTCTTGTGCCAAACAATTTTACAGGTGAAATTCTGGAGGGTTTAACAATTTGATGCCTCTACGTATGCTTTATTTGAAGAATAACCATTTTAGTCAAACGTTGCTTTACGTTGTCCTTCCTAATCTCTGTTTTAATGGTTTAAATTGATATGTGGTTTTGCAAACACTAAAGATAATAGAAGAAAGTGTGGGTGAAATTACTGCTACCACACTTTGCAACAAAGTAGAAAATAAAGAAAATATCTACTAAGGAAGTCTAACAGAAAAGAAAGTAGTAGTTCAATTATTTCACCCTATAGACGCGACAACAAAAAAATAATAAAAAAAGCAGTAGAATATAAAAATAATTAAAACAAATGCACTGCCATAAAGTTACAGCACAATTCTAAAAGAGATGGAAGTGATGCCAGATATATTTCTACCACCACACGTGGCAACAAAAAATAATAAAGTATAAAAACAGTATGTGTTGTGCAAGTAACATCAGTGCACCCATTTATTTCAATTTAAATTATGCTAATTCTTAACGTCCAAATATTCCAGTTCTAATGGCTCTAACTTATAAATAATGATTCATAAACTATTGTTTTTAATATTAAATAAATATGTTAATGGGTACAACTGATTATAAAAACTACAAAAATCGACTCCAATACCTAATATTAAAATATATAATAATACACCTACAATAATAAATTCTTCTTAGTACAACTCTCACCCTTTTCAAATAATTTCTAATCATATATAAAATTTACAGTGAGGTTAAAAACCATTACAATAGTATTACTAAAACTAAGTTCAAGAAGCTTATCAAGCATTAGAAAAGTGACATAGTGCAAGTATTCTATTATAACACAATGCCATGCGTTCATAAGTTATATATGTATACATTTTTCTATGCATATATGCTTTTATTTGTTTTTTACAGTTTTATTTATAAATAGAAAACTTGTGAAGCTAATTCAAAAAATAGGACTATCAAAAGTGCCCACATTGAGTAAGGCAAACTAGCTTTGCGTTAATTGGTGAAATTTTGATATCTTTCTAATAGCCTTTTTTTATTACAAGTATTTGGATGTTAATTAGGATTGAATTTATATACCTTATTGCTAATAAATTCTTTTCCTGAAGGCAAATATCATTCACAAGCTAAAATGCATAAAGCAACGCAAAGGTGAAACAAAGAAAACCAAATAGATGAAGAGACAAGTAACAAAAACAAAGGTTATCTTTAAAGTACTTAAAAAATTCATAGTAGTTTTAGAGTGACGTTTTAAAGTTTTCATATTACTCATTCTTGTAAACACAACTAGAAAGATTAACTCATTCATGTGGAGATGGTGCTACCAATCCCTTCCAAACAGTATTTGAGAATGAGAAGCCTTGGCAAGTTGTTGTTTTAAAAAGAATTTGACTCCAATAAGTTTTAAAAAAATTGAAAAATTAGAAGTTGTTGGGCAAGAAAAATGACTTGGTATAACCAAACTAAAGAGCACTATATTGACCATGCAAAAACAAAGGAAAAAAGCTAACAAGATTTGTGAATCAAATAGTAAATAGAATTCCATTTTCAAAGTGGACATTAATATCTTAGCCTCGTTGATAGCAACATCTTTAGCTAATACTAGTCCACTAAATGTGATAGTAAGAAATGTTGGATCATGTGCCAATTTCACACAAATTATAAATATTGAAAAGGTATGTGTGAAAACTCTTACAATTTTGCTTATTATTCATTCATTAGAAAGTACAGGTTTAGTAAACAGTAATTTGTCCATGATGTTAACTGGTAAGAGTAACTGATCGATCTTCTTGTTAATAATTTGGAAACGAATGAAGAAATTGTGGTTTCAATGGCATGATAGTTACATAAATATGTTGTCATTGTTAGTTTTATTTCAGCTTCACATGTGTGTGAGTAAATATGCGATATGGCACATATTTTGTTGTAATGTTGATATCTTATCCAATATATAAAGTTGTTGTGAAACTGATTTTGATAAATTGAAATTACTATACCTTGTTTGTCTTCTACATTTTTTAAATTATATGGATGAGAATGCATAATTGTATCTGTTTAGAAGAAATATATATGTTAATATTGTATGTCTATGTCCATAAATCACCATTTGAAAAAACTCTATAGCATTTTTGTCACTTATACTTTTATGGGGCTTTCATATGTAATCTATTTATTAATTACCTTATTGTAAATTAATTTTAATTTTTTTAAAAAAAGTGTAGAAAAACGTATTTGAAAGAATTGATGCAAATGATGGAGATGATCAAACTGAGGATTCTAACAAATCTAAATATATAGATGAAGATCTTGCATAATTTTGATATAAAAGATTAATGAACATAAATTCAATAAATTTGACTTTTGAAAACTCACTATCTTATGTAATACTTTTGTGTACACTTTTGTAATATTGTTAATATTAATACTTTTAACACGTAATACCCTGCATTTTAGGGACAAAAATAAAAAAAAACTAGTAATGATGATATTATTAGCAATTATGGCAGGAAATTTAATGGTATTGTCCTCTAATTATTTATAATTTTCATGGTAAAGACTTAAGGTAATATCAAAATAGATTTAAAGAAGAATATGCCCATAATAGTACAAGTCAAATGTTACCATACCTTAATAAAGTATTGGGAGCACATTATCATCATGATCAGAATCAATGGGTTGGATTAAGCCAGATTTAGATATGAAAATATTGGGAAATTTTCCTATGAAATAATAGCTGAGGAATTAACAAATGAAATTTGAATAATAGGCCTAAATTGAGCTAGTTAAACTTTAATGAAATTTTTTGGTATTTAATAGTGCATTATTACAGATGAAAGTTTTGTAAAATCATAATAGAAGTTATTTTCAATTTACATTTTATATTTATTTTTGGGTGAAAATATAAAGAATTGAATAGGGAGACACAAGAAGCAAATTTGCCATTTTTGGGTAATAAAAATTTCACCATATGACTTAATAAATCAAGGGGGATAATTTCAAAGCCATGGAAATAAGAAAAAGGGAATTAAAATCCTAGAAATTTGAATGGAAATTGGACCAAAAATTGGAAAAGAATGAAATTGATTTTAAAGATCTAGACTATTAAGAATTTTAATCTCAGGCAAGCACAAATTCACCTAGGATATCAATGTCACATTGTTTTGAGATGAAATATGTTGAAATCACGACAAATTTATTTTGTTGCTAGTCTTATTTTTGTATGGAAATTTTAGGAATTAAGGGTGAAGGCTTGCAACGCCATGTGAATATTTAAGAATAATGAAAATTTCATTAAATTATTAAAGTGTTTATTGGAGATAATTTCCATGCCTTGAGGAGAGTCAAAATAGGGCCTAGATTATCAGAAATTTCGGCCAAAAATTCAAGGGAATTTCAAAAAATGGAAAAATTGCACATAAGGACCCAAAAATAACATAATTAGATACCTAGGCTATTCTTAACTAAACCTAGGTATAAATAGCAAATTAAAAAGGCCAAAAACCCTATTCACAAATCTGAAAAGGAGATGGCGGCTAGAGTGCTCTTGTGAGTTTTTGAACTCTTCAAATGTGTTATTTCAAGGTAATTTCTATATTGAATCATTGGTTGTTCTTGTACACATCTAAGGAGATTAATTCCACATGATTAGACATCTCAAACATGACTTATGGATGGATTAAACGTGTTAATCATAAAGAATGTAGTGTGGATGTGTGGTTGTTTGAAAAGAATTGTAGGAATCGGATATTAATGTGTGAACTTGTAGAATTTGATTTCCATGAATTTCAATGGGTTAAATCAAGTTTTGGGACCTTGAAAACAAGTAAGGAATTGAGTTTGGTGGGTTAGAAATCAATTTGCATGAAAAAGTCGAAAACACAATGCAGTCACGATTCTGCATCACGCCATGGTCACTGCTGTGATCGTAGGGCGTGCCAACACAAGTGCAGGACAAGGGAAATCGGTTGCAGAGATCGATCACATGACTTCCAATGCTTCTCGCAGTTGAATGTTGTGAATGCAAGGATCATCGTTGTGATCAAGAGGCCACCTATAGTAGTAGCAAGACAGACGATCGAATTCCCAGAACGTCCTATGGTTAGAAGCCTTGAACACAGATCTAGGCTTCACAATTGTGAACATTGCAGTTGCGAGCCTTGATTGCAAATGCTAGATAGTTTATATGATTTGAGAAAAAATGATCCGAATTATCCAAATTTGAAACCCGAATAGGCATAAACCTACTACATAAGGTATAATCAAAAGTGAGAAATAATAAAAGAAAGAATTTGAGTAAGTCTGAATGCATAGGTTACAACCACTGAGCATTGATAGACATGAATCACTAGACGAATAAAATATTAAATGAGAAATTGCTTATGTGAATTACCAAGTGATCACAAGGCTTTAGCTAAGGGAGCCTAGAATGAAGCAAGCTAAGTGACTATAAGTGGAGACCCTGCAAACCTTTATAATTATCTTTTCAAAATAATTTATTTACATTGCGAAAGTGGTTACATCTGTCAAATATTTCTTGTTGTTTAACTCTTTTCAATACAATTGATTTTCTGCTACCATTTGCAAATGATATTTCAACTATCTTTCAACTGCAAGCATGAGTTTAAGGTGTATTCCTACGAAAATTATATTCACTTTTGAAATTCGGATGCGAGTTCCTTATGAAATAACTATTTTTACTATGAATGATTTAGCATTGTATATGTGCTATGAATGAAACTAAATATGAATAAACCACTCATGTAATGCTAATAAGCGTGAGGAACGAGTTTTGCCCTACTAATAGCGTAATAGATTGAGACTCATCTAATTGAGGTACAAGATTGGAACCAACAGTGGGTGAGAGTTGGAATTTAGCTCTACCAGTCAGGTAATAATATATTGGCATACTTTCAAGTAGGGTTGATGCCCTAGGGCCACAATAGCATAGCTAAAAATTTGAGATCCCCACGTTAGTCAGAAAAAGATAGACTAAACCTCTGATCAATGATAAAAATGCACAATGCGTAGACTATGCTTTAGCTATGAAAAAAAATAAAAAGGGGATAAGAGGATCATGAACATAATGAAATGAATTGTTAATCACCATCTATTCCTTTGAAATTCTATTTGAATGTCCTTAAATGTTATTTACTTATTTATTTCATTTTAAAATGCTTATTTTACGCAAAGTCATTCTTTCAACTTTATTACTTACATCTATTGGTAAGTTAAAGACAAGTGTTTCCATTTATTGGGCAAGTTATCACTCACCACTTTAGTTATTGTATTTTGTAGAGGATGCTAGCAAACACAACTAAACTTAGGGATGGTAAAGACGAGGGAGTGGACCCAGACTAGGATTTGGATTTGATTTTTCTGATGTTGAAACCATTCATAGACGTAATAGATAGGCTTTTCTCATTTGTGCTGCTAAGCATTGTTATTTCCACAACAAGTGACAATTGAATGTGGAATTACCTTAGCAAATTGAATTGATATATTTGGTTTAGATTGCTCTTTACATTTGGTTTTGATATTCGCTGAATTGATTTGTGAATACTGCTGTGTCATAGTCTCGACTTTCAAGGCGTGACATATAAACTTGAAGATCAATGGAAATCAATTGCACTTGATGTCTAAACTTGTATAGTAGTATTTTTAACATGGTTCATATATGTTGAAGTTTAATATGTTGGTTTTGTTATTTCTTGTTATGTTAACAAGTGATTAGTTAATTATTGAATGAAATGTAAATTTAAAAGGGTAAAATTTAATGATTGAAGTTGTTTAAAGAAATAAGTTTTTGTAAAAAATTGTGATATAATGTTGGATGACTTGGTCAAAACTGTCTGCTTAAAGTACTAATATTGTTTCCTAATATTAAAACAATTACACATTATTGCTTTAAGAATTGAAAGCATTGTGTAACATTTTGAAGGTGATAACATGAATTTGTTAAAAATAAAAAAAAACTATTGCTAATGTTTCAAAAAATGTTACACGAAGTGTTAAAATACTACCTAAACTTTGATATATTAAAAAAAAATATATTTTAAAAATGCTGTCATCTATAAGTGTTGTAATATAGCATTGTAATTAATTTTAAAAACTATTATATAATGTCTAAGATAATGACACTTTCACTAACGCTTTAAAAGCATTACAAAACCATTGCCAGTTTTAAAATAAAAAGGAAGCTAGGATTTGAAAATTTTAATTTAGAATTTAAAAAATACTAACTAGTTTTTAAAAAGTTAATGCTAATAAAATAAAGACAAAACTACCATTTCTATTCATATGCATCCGACCAACATCAAACTAAAATTTAACCAAAAGTAAGAATTTTTCATCATGGTGGCAATATGTTCTACAAAATAAACTAACATTGTTTTTAAATAAAAGGAACAAGGGAGATGGTAAAAATGCAAAAAAACTCCTCATTTTCTAGACCTTTCAATCAAATTTTAGAATCAACACTCTTCTCCAACTTAGCAACTCTCTATACAAGTTAAACTAAAATTTGTTAAAGATAAAACTATTTCAAAAAATTAAAATTATTATAATATAATAGTTAACACAATTTTTAAACCATTAACAATCACAAAGTTTTCAATTAGAGCACCTTGTTACGTTCACTTAAAATGGTTAATAGAATTTAACAAACAACTTGCAATAATCATAAACAAATATAGTGTTATAAAGTGTTCAATTATTAAATGAAGATAATAAAATACAAAAGAAAATGTATATTTCAAACATATGCATGAAATCCATCAATTTTCAGCCATTTATTCTTCAAAATTTGCATTACAAACACCAAATTTTGAAATTGAAGGAGAAAAATGGAGGGCAACAAATATATTGTAGTATGAAAACTTTATATTTAATGACAAAAACATATTGAGAATACAATAATAAAATAATATTTTACCTTTTCATAACTTTTTTATACTTGTATACTTCCATGGATACTTTTTTTATAAAAGTCAATTGATATAAGTTCTAATTGTTTTTAGGATTAAGTGAATTTTAATGTGACTACCACTAGTGTTGAACGTTGATTCAATGCCATTATAGAGACAGAAAATTGCCAAAGTTTCCATGGTCATTGCAAAAGAATATGTTATTTTGATGATTTATTTATTTTTTCACCATCACAAGTATCAAAGGCCTCCTCATTCTTGTTACAACTTTCTTTTAAATATCTAGGGAATCCTATCAACTTGTTTGCTTTTTATTTTAAATATTTTGTAAGTGAAAAGGCCAAAAGTTTGTTCGTATTCACGTGCTCCTTAAAGTCCATATAATAGTTTGAATATTTATTTGAGTTTGAAGGCACTTGTTTAGTATTTTGACTTGAATCAAATTGTTTATAGTACTTGTGCAAACAAATAAAAGTATTTTTCACTTACTTTTCCATGAAATCAACCATACAATAGTCATTTTCATGCACTTGATTAATTTAAAACTTGACAAGCCTTTATTCACAGTGAAAATAAAAAATAACATTAGCATATAATAAGAAACTGACGTCGTCAAGATTTCCAATATTTTGAGAACTTATTTTGCATTTTTGTAGCCATAAGAGATACATTTTTTGGTCTTTATATTTAGACAAATTCTTAAATCTAGTATGAATAACTAAAAACTCAAGAAAAAAATAAATTATTTGTGATATGTAAAGGGTTTGAAAAATGCAAGTTCACATCATAGAAAAACTTCAAAACTTTATAAGTGATTTGTCAACATCGCAATCTTCTTCACAAGGTAGTCCAAAAATTTATTATCTTTTCATTTTTCCTATCCCATTTCTTTTATTTTCCTTAATCCTTAATTCTTTTTCCACAATTCAAGTCTCGTCATCTTCGGTCATTATCCTTTTCACTTAAAGAAAAATATTATTTATAATTTGCGTCATCTTCAATAGCCTTTCAAATTTTGTAACTATATCCAATATTAAATAGGTGGAATTTCATTTAATTTTAATATCAAGTCAAACAAGGTCCTTTTTATTTATCTTCTCTATTTTAGCACATGTTTTGAAAATTCGAAACTTTGCAAGAGATGAATTTACATATCTAATTACATTATGAATTTTACGAATCGATTCAAATTATTATTTTAAACCATGTGACTTCTGGCAACAACTCTAGCAATAGTTCATTCATGATATCACCTTTTCAATATTGAATTTGCTTTTTAAGTAATTCATGGAACCATCATTAGAGCCTAAATTATCAATTGTAATTGTTGACACTTGATTTATATCCCATTTTATCATACAATTTTCAATTATCTTACCCACTATCTTACTCTCGTGATCAGGACTGATACCAAAAATTTAAAAATTTCTTTGTAGCCTCCAATTTTTATCTATCAAATGGGCTTAAAACATGCATAATTTATACTCTACGTTGAAGTCCTAGTGTCTGTGGTAAAACAAATTCTTTCAATTTAACCAACTTTTAAAATACAATTTTTTGCAATCCCTAGCAATAGTTACTCAACTTGAAATAGTAAATTGTTGCTTATGTAGAATATCTTTTAAATCCTTCCACCTATCTTAAAAGATAACTTTAATGATAATTATCTCAACTAATGCTATTCTATATTTTTTCATAATTGCAGCCCATAGTTTCATAACAACATAAGCAAAACCATTCCTACTTTTTTAGTCTCACTTGCAAGTGTTTATTGCTTTTTCATCAATAAATAAACAAGGATATTTCTTATATCAATTTTGTAAATAATTAATCAAGTTATCCACCACGTAATCTCAAATGGGTTGCATAATTTTGACTACGTTAATTGTAAATTATCCTCATTTTTTCACTAAGCTCAAATCTTATCAAGTGATCCCATGAGCAAGAGTATTTTCAATTTTCGATTGATTGACATTCTTCACCCTTTCGGTTTGTTTTTTGGGAGTGTTGTTTTTGGTTAGTTTCTTTTTCCATTTTTTTTCTTAATAATTTTTTCCCTGGATGTATTAGACTTTCATTTTGATGTTGAAATGAGAAAGTTTATATTGTATTCAATTTCTCTAACATAGTAACCTGGACATCATTTCCTATCTCCACTTGGAATAAAATGAGTAAATAAAAATAAAAAATTATATTAAATTGGAACTTATTCTACTAAAATTGTCACCACATAACACGAGAAAGAATTTGAATAATAATAAAATATCATGCAAAAAATTACAATATAATTAAAGGCAAAGGATCGGGGCCCTTTTTAATTGGTTTGTAAGTTGGTTTTTAGTGTTGTTAAACTCAGTTGTTGAGTACCAAAATGTATTTCTCAAAGTGCGACTTAAGAACATTTGCAACAAGAAGAAGGATTTCTTGATTTAATTTATTAAGTAAAAAAATTATCCCCCATTATTACAACAACAAACGAATGCATAAAAAAATGTATGGGTGTAATTTATATTTTTATATATATAAACTCATTTGCTATCTCATTATCAACTTAAAAAATAATAAGAAGATTGGGAATTAAATTCATATAAATATCAAATGGTCTTGCATCAACAACATAAAATCAATTCCAATTTAATCTCAAACAATTTTAATTTTATATTTCTATGTGAATCATTTAGGAGGTTTCATTGCATCATTTATTTATTTATTTATTTTTTCCTCATGAAAAGCAAAACACTATGCGAGTACAAAAGTATTTTTGGATGACTTAAGTTTGAAGCAAGCAATATCATGGGAAGGGCTGCAATGTTGTAAATTAAAGAGCAACCCACTATTCTTACAAAAGCAATGGACTATTCATGGGAAATGCAACATTATTGAAGTTTCTCAAACATTAAAAACGAATAAGCAGACAAATGAATAGAGAAATGAGGGAAAGAGATATAGGGGTTAGCCAATTAAATTTTAGTGGGTTACAAAAAATTGAAATTAATATTAAACTTATTTGTTTTAAATAAATGATGGCTGCGCTTCGCTTCAACCTTGACAATAAAATACACGCTTTAATTATTATATTTTTAATTTTTTTTCTTTCACTTTTATACTATTCTTAAGAAAATATATCTAAAAATACGTATCAAAAGGATAGGAGTTTTGTGTGGTTTATGTACACCGCTAGCTACAGCCTCTTTTTCATTATCGAATGTGTAATTCTTAAAATACATTGACTTCCTTTTATATTTTATTTCTGACTCAAATTTCATTTGTTTTATTTTTTTTATTATTATAATCTACTATATTTTCACTCAAATTTAATTTATTCTTATTTTATTTCTCTTTCAAATCATTTTATTTTATTTTATTTTACAGTTGACATAAATTTTATACTTAAAATACACCATCAATTTATTTATATATTTTTGCACACAAATAAATAATGTTATTGTAATTCCGAAAAGAAGTCACTCCGCAACAAAAAAAAGGGAAAGGAAGAAGATACCTACACCAAGGATCGAATCATTGAGGTGCAAAATTGTAATTTCATTACAGCTAAGGATCTCCCAAAATGTGATACCCAATGAATAACATAGGCCCAATAAGAGCAAAGCTTGTAGGGCCAACATGTTTTCGCTGACGCTATTCGGCAATTTCCTCGTTTGGACAAGTTTCTGTGTTTGCATCTCAACATAATAATTGAATTTTACTTTGCTCTTTCACCCTTCCCTCATCGGACTCTCAGCTTTTTCGTCACGCGATCCTTTTCACCGCTCGCAGTTGCCTATCCTCCGTTGTTGCTGGTGGTGGATCCGCCCAGCTCCCCATCTCTCTCGGTAGGTGTCGCTGTGCCTATATGTGCTTAACCCTAGCTGTCTTTTCGGTTGCTTGTCGTTCTTTCTCGCTCGCGTTCCGGTTTTGGTGTGCGCAATCTTGCGTAACAAGTGTTTTTGTTGTTCGAATGTTGCTTTATATCAACGCAGGCGACCCTCATTTCTGATACTTAGAATATTGTCATCACATTTAACTGACGGCCTCTGTTGGCGCGCGTGTTTGAGCCACTATCTGCATTCGAATTGGTTTATTACGCTTGGATTTTGTGTATTATTAACGTGGGACTTCATTTTCTTCCTCTATTCCTTACGTGTCAACGAAGCTTATCGTTTTCTTTGCTGCTGTTCAGATTTAGATCAACGGCTACTCGCTGCAGGTTTTACTTTGCCGAGGGATAATGTTCGGCAGCCACCGTAAGTGCTGATTTATCCTAGTTTTAGATTTTGACATATTTTTAATGTCTGCGTTGCCATTGTTTGTCTTGCTATAACTGGCTAGTCTTTATGCTACTTCTCTCCAATCTTCTCCTTGCGCTTGCTTTATCTGTAACTGCAAGTTGGAGCTATTAACTATTAACTATTAACTATTGGCTAGACACCTGTTAGACAGTAGACCATGATAATTTTGCTTTCGTATACCCCTTTATCTGGTAAGAGCTCAATGGAGTGTACTGATGCTATTGGTGGGTATTTCAGCCATTTTATGAAATCTGAATGCGTTGCTTGTCTAGATTCTGGATAGTAATGTCAAAAATAAAGGAAAGGATGTTTGATTCGAAAAGAAAATTGAAGAGATGAGTGGACTAAGATAACTGACAAAGAAACAATTACTGCCCCCGTACCAAGATGCTTTTTGAGGTTTGGTTCTGGAGAGGGTTACATATCTTTTATATTTTACTGTTGGATAGGCCCCTTTTATTTATTTCGCGAAGCAGGGGAAAATGTCCAATTGACTTCGGAATTCTCTGAAAATTCACTGAGCAGCATGCTTTTCTGCAAGTGATGAAGCAAAGGTTGAAATCATGAATAAATGTTATTCATTTAATGGAAAACAACATATTACAAGATCTTATGTTATTTGGTTGGTGAATGGTTGAATTTCAGGAGATGCAGAAATAGCGTGGAGTGACAACTAATAATGTCATATCTTTCATTTGCTTCTAAAATGGATGGAACCTTAATGCATAATTACTTGGTGATTGATTTTTTTAAAAGGCATTGAGTGAAACAAAGGGGGACTACTCCCTCATTACCATTATTGTCTTTTGTAACCATAGGTAATGAGAAAAATGTAAATAATACCCTTCACAAACTTTTTTTTTGTCATTTTCCTGAATTATTTTTTATTTTAAAGCTATTAATGATAATTGTTAGAGCAATTATGTAGTAAAACATCACTCACTTTTAGTTACTGTTAAAGATGAGTGAAATATATGAATGCTAGAAGTTGAATTTAAAATTAAAAAATATTTAACAAGAAAGTTTAATAACCTATTAATGATGAATGGTACTTGATGGGGCAAATATTTTCTTTGAGTAGAGGCAGCTATTTCTCAACAAATATGAAGAGAGATGTCGATGCGCTTGTGGGATGTGGGAATAATATTCGAATTTACTTGTAACATTCATTAAAACTAATTAAATTTGAATGATGCCAATTTGCCATCTATTTTATGAAGATAAACTGTGATCAACAGTTGACTTTACCCAATCTCAATTTTTTTTCAATTTATATCATTTCTTTTTCTATAAAATTTGTGGTTCAATGGACCCTTTGTTTTGCTTTTCTAATGTATACAAACGCTTTAATTTCCATTAGCTTGAATGCTTGGTTATGAATGCTTATTTAATAAATGCCTATGTATTAACACATAGTTGTTTGTGCAAACAAATGATTGATGGTTTATTAATTGACGAATGAGTAAACACTAGAAGTTTTTTTTCCCCCGAATTTGTTAACCATCCATACTGACTTATTTTGGTCATGTTACAGCTTTTGGGCAATCATCTGGTAGCCCATTTGGGTCTCAACCTGTTTTTGGGCAGACTAATAATGCTAGTAGCAACCCATTTTCTCCTAAACCCTTTGGGAATACAAGCCCTTTCGGTTCACAAACTGGGGGTTCGATTTTTGGCGGCACATCCACTGGTGTGTTTGGAGCCCAATCCTCTTCTTCTTCCTTTGGTTCAAATTCTGTCTTCGGTGCTGGTGCTTCATCATCTCCTGCTTTTGGAAGTTCAACACCGACGTTTGGAGCATCCTCAGGCTCTGCTTTTGGAAACTCATCTGCAGCATTTGGTGGTAAGTGTTGATGAGTATAACTAATTGAGAACTAATGATGTTTTTCCCCTTTCTTGCATCCGCTTTCAGTTGTTCATCTATGTGTTGATTTGATTATTTGTTATGCGTCATGGTGTTCTTATGGCTCCTGACGTAGAAAGAGGGCAATGCACTACCTTGTTTTATGAAAAAGGGAACAGCCTGGGCTAGAAGTGGACAGGTGTCTCATGAGTCAAGAAATTTATTTTTTTCTCTGATTTAGGTGGTTAGGAGAATGTAGAGGGCTAAAAAAACCTGGTAATGCAAGATTATAATGGATTTCTGAATCGTAGCATTTCCAGTCTAGTCTAATTTTCAAACTGAACATTAAATAATATAATTGTAGGGCTAGAAATGTCAGATCCTGAGAGTTCCTGAAAGACTTGAACTCTCTCAAATCTGTAGTTTCTTCATGTAAACTTGGAAGAATATAACTGAGAAAAAGTCTGGGGGCCCAAAGCATATGGACTGAGCCTAGATGGCCAGCTTGTCTGAAATTGCTAAAGCTTGTTCTCCATTGATTTGCAGCTTAGCTAGTTATTTTTCCATTTGCTGCTTCGATGTTGGAGTGTTATATTCTGCAATACCTGATATCTGATGGGCATATCATGCTCATGGCTGGTACATGTGGATGTTCTCTTTTAACTTCTTTGACTAATTCTTTATTTTCTTATTGAAGTTTCATTAGTGTAGTCAGAGACCTTATTGGTTTTCATCAAATTGTCTGTTGAGCTTTTTCTTATTTCTTGTTGGTTTACTGTTTTCAACTTTTTGATTTTATTACTGCAGCTCAGTCTTATAGTTGTTTCTGTCATTATATTTCAACTATACTTTCTTTCATTCAGCTTGGCCTGCCTAACATTGTTCTATCTAAAGTGATTGTGCTGAACATACAATTGTTTTGTTATCTCTATTTTACTAACTTTTTAGAAATATAGGCTCCTCGGCATTTGGACAGAAGCCTACTTTTGGTGGTTTTGGATCAAACACCACTCAAACAAGTCCTTTTGGAAGCTCGTTTCAACAATCTCAACCTGCTTTTGGAAGCAATTTATTTGGTTCAACAACTCCTTTTGGCGCACCAACTCAACCTGCATTTGGCTCATCAACACCATCTTTTGGTGCTACCAGTACCCCTGCTTTTGGTTCTACAACAAGCCCCACATTTGGAAGCGCAAGTGGTGGCTTTGGTGTGTCAAGTTCTCCTTTTGGTACTAGCACTCCTGCATTTGGTTCTTCTACTCCTGCATTTGGTGCGACCAGCACACCGGCATTTGGTGCAACAAACAATCCTGCATTCAGTGCCACAAGCAGTCCTGCATTCGGTGCCACAACTGCTTCTGCATTCGGGGCTTCAAGCACTCCTTCCTTTAACTTTGGTTCCAGTCAGGCATTTGGCCAATCCAATTCTGCATTTGGAAGCAGCCCATTTGGTGCAACATCAACTTTTGGAGCTCAAAGTACTTCTTTTGGTAAGTTTTTTTCATGTATTTGACGGTGTAAGATTCTTGAATTTATTTTAGCCGTGCTAGATTCTTGCCCTTTTTTTTGTTGAGGGAAACTGAAGCGGTTGTTTTCCTTCTGTTGGCTTTGAAGGAACCTTGAAGAAATTTACTCATTTATTAGGAGATGTTCTTGACAATTTATATTTCTGTTTTCATTTATTAATATGATCAATTACATTGAAAATTCTTAAAAGTTTCTGCTTAATCCTTAATTTCATTAAATGTTATGAAACTAATCTTTCCTGGCACGCATTATACAATGAGCCAGGTTTGAGGAAATCCTCATATTATAAAAGTTTCAGAAATTGTGCACTATGTTACTGCTTCTGAGACTTGCTTTGATGCAAATCCCTCACAGGAGCTCAGACTACGACCCCAGCTTTTGGTAGCTCTGGTTTTGGGCAGTCTGCTTTTGGAGGGCAACGAGGGGGGAGTAGAGTATCTCCCTACTCACCAACACCTGAGACAGATGGGGCCACTGGTACACAGCCAGCTGGAAAACTAGAATCTATTTCAGCCATGCCAGTCTACAAAGATAAAAGTCATGAGGAACTTAGATGGGAGGACTACCAGTTAGGAGATAAAGGTGATCCTCTGGTTGAAATTTGTGAATATCTTACATTCTAAAAGAGTTTGCTACGCCATTGGTTACTTATGATTTTTTTGTACTCATTGCAGGAGGACCAGCTCCAGCTGGCCAGGCTACTGCTGCAGTTGGTTTTGGTAGTTCAGGCTTTGGATCTTCGTCCACCCCTGCATTTGGCCAGTCATCTGCCAATCCTTTTTCGGCTTCTACATCTTCTAATCCATTTGCTCCAAAGACCCCCGCATTTAGCGGTCCTGGCTTTGGATCTTCAACCACTCCTGCATTTGGGTCTTCACCTTTTGGAGCATCTAATACATCTAATCCATTTGGTTCAACGACATCAGCTACAACCTCCTTATTTGGCTCTACAACTCAAGCATTTGCAGTCAATAGCACCCCTTCTCTGTTTAACTCTTCCAGCTCATCTGCTTTTGGATCACCGTCCATTTTTGGCTCCACGTCAGCACAGGGGACTGCACCTGCCTTTGGCACTGGCTTGGGATTTGGCAACACTCAGTCCTCCCCACTATTCCAGTCAACCACACCAACACTTACACAGACTAGTTCTCCTTTTGGACAGACGACCTCTGCCTTTGGCCAAAGTGCCCCAGGGTTTGGTCAATCAAATCTGTTTAGTACACCCTCTACTGGCTTTGGTGGCAATTTGTTCTCCAGCACTTCATCTCTTCTAAGCAGCAGCAACACTTTGGGATTCGGTCAAACAATTGTGAGTTGTTCATGACCTAAACATCTTTTCTTATTCCTGTTCATTGTTTCCACTCTGCAAGGCCAAGCTTCACAACTCTAGTTACATTCAATGGTAAATTCGATACTTGTGATTTTGACTCTAGTTGGGATACCGACCAAGATGATTGGATTGGGAGAGGATTTAAAGCTAGTATCTGTATGTGGACATACTTGTGGTTCTGACTAGAAGTCTCTAATCCTTTTTATTTATAATCAAAATTTAGGGAATGCATTCTTTTGGCTTTTCTAGACATTAAAAATGCTTGTGAATTCCATTTGATCATTATACTTTTAAATGGATATGTAATGAGGACCTGAAAGTTCATTTTGAAAGTCATTGTAATGCCTGTAACTAAATACATTGGAGATCTTGGGATCATTAAGTTGAGGTTGATTATCTATCATATGTGTCCCAGCTTAGTTACATTGATTCATACATTTTTAAGTGTGGAAAAGTGATGTGCATTTGACACATTAACTGGATTAATCAGTATGATTTGGCGGTTGTTGCATTTTTGTGTGCTTAAGATCTTCTGGCCCAATTTACGACTAAGTTTTTCTTTCTTGTTTTACTGCTCTCGTTTTTCCTCAGTAATGTGATTCTGTTTTGGCTTTTCTTTGAAGCCTTCTCTCACAACTCCATTTCAACCTGCACAACCGGCTCAGAGTTCTGGTGGATTCAACTTTAGCACCTTTGGTCAGTCTCAAGCAGGTTAATCAGCAATATGTTTTTCTAATTTCTGATAGCTATGTTGTTTTTAATCAGTAATATGTGGAGTTGTGATGTTCTAGTGACTATTTTTATTAATATTTCTTATAATTTCAGCTCCTACAAGTGGCTTTGGCGGAACCCCTGGTATCTTTAGCAATAATGCATTTGGACAATTGTATGCCATTTCTCTTGTTTCTTGTTGTCTTTCTGTTTTCTATTACTTGTTAATTGATAAGAAGTGGCACAGTTTGGTATACACTTGTTCACAAAGTCTTGTTTGTGTGAATAACTGATCATTTGATCTTGTTCCGCTCCCTCCAGTGTGACATGCTTCTTTATTCACCCTTAATGCCCCACTCTGTTATGGAGGTTGGTTGGATAAAGGGTGTGTCTGTTTGAGTCCCCTTAAAAATTTGAGCTATCTGCTCCATTTCTTATCCTATACTTCCAGTAAACCGGTCTTTTTACAATTATTTTATTCTTAGGTGTGTGAATATTGAAAGAAGTAGAATCTCGTTTTGAGATTTTACAGAACCAAATCACTGAAAAAATAACCTGATTTCGAATTTTAATATTTTATATAAACATGTCTCATGTTCTCTTATTGCATCTATTAGATATTTGTTTGAATTTGTCTTGCTTTTGTTTTGCAGGTCAGGTACTCAGACCCCTGTAGTCACACAAGCTGTTTCCATGACAAATCCCTTTGGAACTTTGCCTGCAATGCCACAGATGTCAATTGGTCGATCAGGCACTTCTTCTGTTCAATATGGAATTTCTAGCTTGCCAGTAAGTATTCCTGTAACTGACAACGCAAAAAGATAATCTTGTGTGGGGTCTTTGATCCACAGTCCTGTCGCAATGGTATGGTGATTGATCACTTATAAGGTGTCAGATTTAAAGCATGCATTGTAACTGATATTCTCAAACAGGTTGTAGAAAAACCGGTGCCTGTGAGGATATCATCGCTTTTGACATCTAGACATCTTTCACAAAGGCGGATTAGGTTGCCTGTAAGGAAATATCACCCGAAAACAGATGGTCCAAAGGTGATGATTGCAAAGTCCTGTGATATTCCATTTTGTGCAGCAGTGCCTTGTTAGACCATCATCAAGATGCTCATTGATTGATTTTGCCCCCTCAATTTTCACTTCGTTTTCCCAATCAGGTGCCATTTTTTAATGATGATGAAGAAACGCCCAGCACACCAAAAGCAGATGCTCTGTTTGTTCCCAGGGAGAATCCTAGAGCTCTTGTAGTTCGTCCACTGGAACAGTGGCCTTCTAGATCCAATGCTGAGAAAACAAAGTCTAAGGGCACTCCCACGCCTGAGAATGGTACTTGATATCTTCACCTTGTTGTTGCTTTCGTGCTTTATAGTGGCCAAGGGTTTTGTACTAGTTTTGTTGTTAAGATCACAGGCTTTTTTTTTAATGACAGTTTACATAATGCACGGAAGGTTCAACACTTCAACTTGCTTGTGTTGGCACTTTTTCTTTGGCATGCATTTTTTGCTTTCCTTTTAACTCAAGTAAAAATCTGAAAATGTGTGTGTGTGTGTGTGGAGCAATGGTTGGAACCCCAATCTATCATTTGAGAGGTCAAGGGTTCAAATCCCATTGCTCCATTGGGGGTGCATGTGGGGGTAAAAAAAAAAATAAAGGTGAAAATATCTATTTTTTGTTCAAGGATGTGAGTGACATGAATTCTCATGTATTCACTCTAAAGAGCCTTTAATTATACATGAAGAGCTTTTGCAAAATATCGATGGATGATGTGCTCTTCTAGGAATGAATTTCCCATCTTTTTAAAAAGTCCTTGATTATGAAGTGATTGATGTGCTTTTTGTTGTTGCTTGGAGGTTTAAACAAGAAGTTTATATAGCTAGAAAATTTTGAATTGGGGTTAGAATATCACTTCCATTTATGCATTATTTATTTGGGCCCTTCTGTAGGTGGAATTTGGGAGGGGTGGGGCAGCTTCTTTGTTATCCATATGCTGGAGTATTTTAGAAAATTTGGTGTGATATTCTACATATTTTGTTACTTAGTTTATGTGTCTTAGGTATCTTTTGTTTCTTATTTTACATTAATGTCATGCTAGCTTTGTACTTATTTTTTATTTTTTATTTGCTTCCAATCATTCTAATATAGTATTTAAGCAAGCTCTTTCTAAAAAAAAATGTTTGCTTGAAACCATTTTTAGCTCCTCTACCTTTGCCCACTATTAAATCACCATCGCATGCTGTGGCATCACCTTAAAGAGAAAAAAAGAAAAATCAAAAACCCTAGTCATCAAAACCACATAAACCTTAATTCCAAAATGCCCAAATCAATTTCTATCAAACCCTAATTACCTTTCAAAGCCCCGAAGTTCAAAATGAGCCGCTGCTAAGGTATAAGCCTCCGAATCATTGTTGCCCACCGAAAAACCCTATTAGCTTCCACTATCAAATCATAGCCCCTTTCCGTGTGTCAGCTATTGCTCACCGCCATGATGCGAAGCTGAAAATCCCCTCTCAACCATTGCTTTGTGCAATTGCCTAAAATATCTTCAATGTTGCCCATTACACAAACATAGCGCGCAACCCAGCACCACACCTTTGCAATTTTGCTGGACTTTGCATGGATTTGGGCAAACTCTGTAGCACCTCCTACTACACAACTCAATGCCACCATAGTTTTGAAAGGCGAATGGCGCCGTGTGGTGCCAACTTCTACTGGAGCCATGGCGCGCCACGCCATTTTGAAGTATGGCTTACAATAAATCAAATTAATTAAAAATATCTATATCTTTAATATATATCTTTGAAATATAAAATAACCATAAAAAATCAACTTTAATAAAAAAAAAAGCAAATAGCATTGATAAAGGCATATATAATTCATTTCAAGCGTCAACTACAAAATCATCTTAATAAAATTTGACAAACAGCATTTCAAGTTCAAAATACAACCAAATAAACATCATAAATTATGTAAATATCACAAATGTTAATCATCAATATCAAAAAAATCACAATCACTCCCCACATTATTTTCATCTTCTTTCCTATCATTGGATTGAAACTTAGGCTCATTCTCTTCATAAGCCTCTTCTTCATCATCTTCATCCACTAATTGATATGATTTATATTTAGATGTAACACTTCTTAAACTTGATCCTTGTCTTTGCCTTAGATCGAAAATCATATGCTTCTTCTTCAACCCCAGAAGCTCTAGCAACATCACCCCAAGTTAAGCCATCGTCCTCATGCACAAAGGTGTCCTCATTTGAATCCAATCTTCCAAGCAACTATTCATTAGATTCATCAACATTTTCCAAACTAATAAGATCAAGTTCATAATGTTTCTCAAAACGACGTTTCAAAGCCCGGTTATATTGATATAAACTAAATCATTCATGCGCTTTTAAGTCAATCTATTTCTCTTTTCGGAGTGAAGCTGCAAAAATTAAATTTTAAATTAAAATCTTTTATTAATGAAATAATAATATTTATAGATACATATAAATTATGTACTTACATTTTCAAACACACTCAAATTCCTTTTGCAACCCGATGCACTGCAAGTAAGACTAAGAACTCTAATTGCAAAGGTTTGTAAATTTGGAGTGTTTTCAAAATCTTTCCACCATTCGACTTCATAAAACAAGTATCAAGATACAGTAATTATTTATTGTTCTATGAAACAATAAATATATTTAAATTTATATAATAAATACTTGGTGCTCTCAATTTTCTTTGTCTAACAATCGATGCAAATCTAAATTGACCTTCAGAATTTCTGTACGAAGAAAGCTCTTGATAAATCTTGTCTTGTGCATCATCTGGAAACAACTTTTCTATGCATTTGTGCAGGCCATTTGTAATCTCTGGATCATTTTCAACATTAGGATTTTCATAAAAGAATTCTAAATTCAAAAAATAGCCTGCTGCATGTAAAGGTCGATGAAGCTGCATCTCTCATCTCTTATCAATAATCTTAAATATTTTCTTAAACTTTTTTTCATTGTTGTTAAATGAGACCATTATTACTTCATTCGCCCTATCTATAGCCTCATATATATATATATATATATATATATATCCTATTGGAGGTTTAGTCTTACCATCCACTAATCGTAACACAGCGAATAATGGCCCACCAATTTTGGGTGCATAGACAATAGTTTTCCAAAATGAAGGCTTTAATATCACACTCGCCACTAACTTACCTTGTGTCTCTTTTAAATATTTGCATTCAATCTACTGTTTTGAAGTAAACATATTTCTCAAATTTGTCTTCTCTACTTGAAAGCACTTCAAAGTCGCAAATTTGGTCTTCTCTACTCGAACCATCTCCTTTTGTTTAGTGAACTCTTTCATTATGTTCTGGAAATTGGGCCTATTTTATATATATATATATATATCCATTTATCATCATTGCTCACTCATACGTTTTTTTCAAAGTTTCTGCTTTGAAGACATCTTCAAAAATAAGATCTATGCAATGAGCGGCACAAGAAGTCCTAAACAAATGCTTATATTTAGCCTTCAAAAGTTTTTCTATTGATTCAAAAGAAAATAAAAATTAATATTTTATAAATAATTACTAATATAATTAAAATAAATAACAGAATTAAATGTATTGAAATTTTTGTACCAGCAACAATGTTTGTGCTCGCACTATCAGTAACTACTTACACTACATTTTTCTCATCAATTTGTTCAATGTATTTTGATAACAACTCGCACATTTTCTCACCAGTATGAGAATACTTCGAAACATCGATCGATTTAATAAATGTGCTCCCTTTTAGGCAATTCATCAAAAAATTAATCAATGTCCTATTCTTTTTATCACTCCAACCATCTGCCATCAATAAGCAACCATATTTTGCTACTGCCTCGTCATGGATCTTCAAAAGGCCACTCGTGTGTTCTAACTCTTTCTTCAAACAAGTCATTTTCAACTTATGATAAGTTGGTGGCTTGGTGCCAGGATCACACTGAAAACAAGCTTTTAACATTTGCCTAAAAATATTAGAATTGACAACATTAAAAGGTAGCATGTTGTCATAAGCCCACCATGCAAACCATTACACCATATGCTCTCTATTTATTTTTGTGGCTTCATCAAACTTTAAGGCTTTTCCTTTACTACTGTTATGTTTCAGTACCTCATTAGCATTATGCATAAAAAATGTCAATGGGGCCTATCTGTTTCATTTTTTAAGTTGATGCAGTTGATGAACCAGTAGATGGACGCTTGCCAAAACTTGAGCCTTTGTTGTATTCATCCTCTCAAATTCCTCAGCCATCAAATCAAAATAAGGAATTGCATCAATTTGATTTTTCAGCTTTTTCCATTAAATTTCTAATCTCTTCCTTAACATGGTTAGGACATTTTGAGCACACCTTTGTATTTCGAAAGCATCCAAAAAGGTGGTTTGTACCGTGTGATCCCCCCTTTGGAAATTTTATCACAAAAAACACATTTGACGTCGTTTGTATTTTTTAGATCAACTAATGTCGCTTAATTTCAAGCTGGGTCTTTTCGATTTGAATTCGACACATCAGAAGTCGACATCTTGATATGATGCCTTAATCCTTATTCAATAATTCAACAATTAATTATTATAAGAACAATACAGTTATTGAACATAAAACATACACAATTGCACTTTGCACATTATTCACATTTCAAAATTCAGTTGCTGCCAAAATATGCCAAAAAACCCCTTATAAACCCACAATGAATCAACAGTAGCCATGAATCAGCATCGGCTTAGATTTTAAATCCACAACACAATGAATCGGTTTTTGTAATCCAAACACATTCCCAAAAATGAACAGAAATAAACAGAACTTTACAAAAAAAAAAAAAAACTTACAAACAATAGTGCTCGGTCACTTGTGCCTATTGCCCAGAGTCCTAAATTCTGAATCCAGTAGCAACGCAAAAATTCCTCAATCTTGTGACTCGCTCGGTCGCTTATGCTCGGTCGCTTATGCCCACTACTCGGTTGCTTGTGCCCACTGTTCGATCACTTGTGCTTGGTCTCTTGTGTCCATTGCTCGGTCGCGTGACTCACTAGTTTGAAGGCAATGTAGCAGCTTAAAAAATTTTAATCTAATAGCGTCAGAGGTAGCATTGGAGGTAGCGTTGCACCAAAGTTGTCGAAGGCAGCGCAGAAAAGCCTGCGTCGTCCTACGTCTCGCACCAAAACCTAGAAGTTGCAACTAGAACTTGGGATTGAGGCAGACGGGAGTTGAACGACGCAGACGCAGACGTTGACGGGAGTTGAACGAGGTAGACGCAGACGGGCATTGAACGAGGTAGACGCAGACGGGCGTTGAATGAAGCAGATGAGCGTTGAACGAGGCTCTGTTTGGCCGTGAAACTAGGGATTGAGGACTTAAACAAGGTTGTGTTTGGCACCCCACGGTTTGTTTTTTGACTTTTTGCTCAACAAGCTTAAAAACGTGTTTAAAAAGTTGCAATTCTTAAGAAAACAAATGCCTTCTCTCTGGCGCACCAGATTGTTAAGGAAAACGACACTTTGGCGACCGCCTATGGTGCGCCAAAGTGAAGGATTGCGCCATCTTCATCAAATGGCGCAAAGCTTGCGACACCAGCGCCACTCGCCATGGCGCGCCATTTACAACTATGAGTGCCACCAATTGCATGGCGTGCCATTGCCTTTGTGTATATGTGGTTGTGCAACTGTAACCCTTAAAAAATACCTAATTGTGTTAGTTGTTGGGCCTGTATTTTGTTGGGCTAGACAATGTCCTATTGGGTTCAAATTGTTATCGGGTTGAATTTGCCATTGTCCTATCGATATTCTATGGGCTCTGGGAGTTAATTAGGCTTTAATGATGTGGGTAAAGTACGCCACCTAGTGTCAGCTTCAGAACTCAATATTGGGTGATATTTAAGTTTAGGTTGTTTTTGGTCTTATCCTCTCTTGTTTTGGTATTGAATTGTGTCTGCAGTTCCACTAGTTGTGTTGTGTTGTTGAGTTATTGAGTTTTTGTGGTTGCTAAAAGTGTCACTTGTAGCAATGTGACTATGTAAAGTTTCGTGACTTGTTAGCTGTTTGTCACAGGTATCTGTGTCTTACTGCTGTCCGCTTATGTAGATGTAGTAAAAGATTTGTCTATCCAAAAGTATGTGATGTCTGTGTAAGTATTATGTAGGAATTGTGAAAGATAAATCTTTTCAAAATCAAGTTTAAGCTTGTTCTTATTAATGATGTTGTCTATCAACTTGTGTTTGTTAAATCTATTCTTCATAAATGTACAAACAAACATAACAGGCTTTGTTTATTGTTAATTAAGGATAAGAATGGTCTTTCGTCTACTGTTATAATCTGTGAACTTTGCTAGTTTGTCAAACACAAAGAAATAAACGGTTGCCACTATATCTTTGCATTGTTTATGAATATGTTTCATCTTACCTACCCAAGTGTCTCAAGGTACACAAAAAGCATGTGATTTTTTCATTGGTCTATTAATGTCTCAATAGTTTAAGCTGAACATTTCAAGAAGATTTATTATGTTCAGCTTGAGGAGTGTTAGAATGTTTTATAATATTTGTTGTGATATTTCACATATTTTGTTTCCTAGTTTATGTATCTAGATATCTTTTCTTTCCTATTTTACAATTCTATTATGTCAACTTTGTACATATTTGTATTTTTGCATTAGTCTTATACTATAAATTGAACTGCTATATCTATGTTTGTGAATAATAAGTTGCCCCCAAACATCTGTTAAAGCTATCTATTCAGACTTTTCCAACCACATTCATTTCATCCCTAGATTGTCAAAGCCATCATTCAGTTTTGAGTTTTGGTTTTCCTTCTACCTGACCTAAACTTAGGATTATCACAAAATTGTAGCTTCAACAGATAAACGAAACAAAATTGAGTAAAACTGTGAATGACAAGTGCTTAATCTGTCAAGAGCAAGGGCAATCTGCTCATTATGTGATTTTTTGAAGGCTTTTGTTTATGTAAGGTGATTTGACTGATATTTGATCCGATGGATGCTGAATTTATGTTTCTTGGACTTGGCTAGAGGAGGTGTAAAATCTGCTTGTATTGTCAAGATTAAATGAATCTTTCATCCTCTTTGAAGGGTGAAGAATCCATGTCAATATTGAGGATTGAATGGGGTATTGTGCAAGTAATGAAGCTCAAATCACATAGAGCAGAGTGGTTTTGTGAAAAATTTGCAGGCTGTGGTACTCCAGCTAATTAAGCTAGAGTTATGAACGAGTTACATATCTTGTCTATCTTTGAGATGATTTATGCTCTTTGGATATTCCATTTTACCCTGCCTACACCAAACTATTTTTTATTTTTAGTTATCTTTTGTTTGAAGTGTGGGGGCTGGTGCCACATGTTTTGGGAATAAATTGGAATGGTGGTGCTAGGTTTGTGCTTTGGTCTCCCGCTCGTTGCAATTCATTTGTTCTTATTTTCTATATTTAATTGGAAATCCAGCAGGTGAAGTCCACCAAGACATTTACAATTCTATAAATGGGCAAAGGATGGAGGAGAAAGATGGTTTGTTCTTGTTTCATTAGTTTTACTGGTATCTTACATATGATTTTATGTGAAATTGGTCATGAACTTTTATGTAGTTTTCATTTCTTATAGTTGTTTTGCTTTTGTTCACTCTTTTCACCACAACTTTCTTGTAAAAGGTTAAAGGTTCAAATCAAAATAATCATAAGAAGACGTTGCCAGTATTTTTAAACTGCGACCTTTCTGGAGATTGATGTGGTTGCACTCTAGGATGGATGTGCACCCAAAACCCAATTTACAGAAAGCATGTTAAAAATTGTTGTTGGAAAATGTTGGTTAGTACCTTTTTTTTGGAGAGTCTCATGAAAAATAAAGTGAAACTACATGTTACAATTTGCATATTTTATTTTTGAAATCCATTCATTTAATTAACTGACCTAATATTTTTAGGAGTCCCTACTGCATTTTTCTTCTTCATTTAATGTTACACTTGATACTGGAAAAAAAGTGAATGAATAGAAAGGGGAAAAATAGCTTGTGAATGAATGCACATGCCCTAATTGCATAGAGCATTTTAGCTTGTTCCTTCTTTATCTGCTCTTGTTACGTGCTTGGTACAGGAAATTGCCACTTTTGGAATAGTCATTACTAATATGTATTTTCATCCTTTTGCTGGTAGGGGACAGTGGCCAATTAGGAATACTTATTTCATGCTAATAATAATGGCTACAAAGCATGAAAACTCATTTGTATTTCAAGCTTTGGAATATACTCATTCCGCCTTTATCCAAATAGAAATAATCCCTGAGCCCTACCCCTCTCTCTATCTGCATGTTTTAAATATCATTCTTCAACACAGACAATGTTATTCAGTCATAGGACAGAGCTTTGTTCCTTTTAAGCAATTTCATTGGAATGAAGTGCGAGAACATTTCAGAGCAATTATATTTTGTCTGAAATATTGATTTCTGCTGCTAGAATTTCTGTTCCAGACACATCATCTATTTTGTCTTTCAACTGTAAAGGCTATATAGATGTAAAGTTTGATTTCTGAATTTTTTAAAATGTGAAGATCAATGACTTAGAGCAGCATTTTTGCCACCTAGTGTCGAAACACTTAGATAATTGGTATTAGCAACTTTGGAGGAATTTCTTTAGGTGTAGTTAGTAGAATGGGCTTTACACTTCATCCTGCAGACAAATGATAGAAGTCATGAAACAGATTAGGGGAGCAACATTACTATATATGAAAAAGGTCCACAAGTCACTTACTCATGTTGTGAGGTGCAAATTTGTTGTGAGGTTCTGAAGTATTTTATGGCTATGGCTTCACGCCTGACTACTTCTCATGCAAAATGTGATTTCTTTCATATATTGAATGAGTTGTCTGGTTGTAATTCACCTGTCGTTGCTAAAGGTTCGGTGGAAAATGGCCTGGCTAAGGACGTTAATCCTGTGAAGGGAAACCAAAAAACTGATGGCGTCCATGATGGTCTTTCTACTGAGAAAGGAGACTCTTACATCACTCTCACGGGGCACCGAGCTGGTGAAGCAGCAATTGTTTATGAGCATGGTGCTGACATTGAAGCACTGATGCCAAAGCTTCGCCACTCAGATTATTATACGGAGCCTCGAGTTCAGGAGCTAGCAGCAAAGGAAAGAGCTGAGCCAGGCTTTTGCCGCCATGTAAAGGATTTTGTAGTTGGAAGACATGGTTATGGTAGCATCAAGTTCTTTGGGGAGACAGATGTGCGAAGGCTGGACCTCGAGTCTCTTGTCCAATTCAACAATCGAGAGGTAATAGTATATATGGATGAGAGTAAGAAACCTCCTGTCGGACAAGGTCTGAACAAACCCGCTGAGGTAACACTTCTCAACATAAAATGCTTCGATAAGAAGACTGGGCAGCAATACACCGAGGGACCAAGAATAGAGAAGTACAAGGAGATGCTTAAAAGAAAAGCTGAGGATCAAGGTGCCGAGTTTGTGTCCTATGATCCGATCAAAGGAGAGTGGAAGTTTAGAGTCCGCCACTTCAGCGTGTATAAACTTGGAGATGAAAATGAAAGTGATGAGAATCTGCATGGACCTCTGAGTTGACAGACTGAAGATATTAGTTCCTTTTTGTGTGTTTTTGTGTATGAATTAAAAATGCTTTCCCTATAGTAATTGAGGATGCGTGTAAAATTCAGCTATCGTGTCTTCTGGTTGGTGTGGGTTTCATTTCCTCATAACTGTAGCCCTTTCTATCTTTTGATGCCTTCTCCAATATTGGGACTTTTTTTTTCAACCTGAACATGTTAATCTTTTCTATGTTTTCTTTGTTTGGAATCTTTGTTGTCTTCTATGTTGTCTTCTTTGTTTGGAATCTGTGTTGGAGGGAGGAAATGTGAATGCAGTGTCATGATATGTGTCTCTTGTTTGGAATCTGTGTCGGGGAGAGAATGTGAATGCAGTGTCATGATATGTGAGTCTCTTGTGTGTCTTAGCTTTGTCAACCCCGCTGGTGCTTCCTGATTAAGGTTATGACAAGAATATGTAAATGGGCTTCCCATGTGTTTATGCATTGCATGATTTACGTCCAGGGAATTATGAAAAAGACTCGTGGGAACCTTTTAGAGCACAATGCTCCGGGAAGGGAAGTGGTAAAGCCAGTAATAATATAGGTAGGTGATTGGATGGGAATATGTTTATCTCTAAAAATTGATTTTGAGATATGAAACTTAATTTGTCAAGATAAATAGTAAGAAGTTTGATGCAATTGGATGGATTTTGTGAAAAGAAAAAACATAATGATAAATTTTTTAAAGTAGCATAGGGAGCTCTTTGATGTATATTTTGATATTGCCATTTGCAAGAATGAAATGATATAATAGTGGGAAAAAATAATATTAGTACAATACATTCATAAGAATCATGTAACATGTAAGTTGATTGAAGATATTTGTGAAAATAGTATAGTCTACTGGTCAAATAAAATATTTTTAATAGGTGAAAGATGGATGATAGTCTCATGACAAAAACAGCAAGAAATTTGTTTTGTTGATTATATTTCTCAAGAAACTAAACAAATGGATTCAACATTTGCAGGCTAATAATATCTATTGTCAAAGATGGACAACAAGCTTTGGTCCTCAAAGGTATTTTCGGATGACAATATTTTAAAGGTTACTATTCCAAAGCATATCAACAGTTCAATCGCATTTTTGATAGAGTAATTTAGATTTATTACGAGGATTTCAAATCCCTTTAACAGTAAAACGAAATTATTTTCATTTTATTACGAGAGAACTAAAATAATTTTGAATTTCAAATAAATTCCTTCAAATTCATTTCCCAGATATGTAAAGAGTTTCAAGCTTTCCTTGTACATTTACTAATTCGCAGCTTTCGTGAATAATAAATTAATCCGTTCTATTGAAAACTAATAAAAGGAAGACCAAGTTGCTAAGCTACATGTGTTGGATCTCACTGAAAAATACTGCTCCCTTCCAACTATATTAAAGAATGGTTGTGGCTGCAGCCCAATGTTTTGCCGCAAGAACAAAGGATTTTTATGGATAGTAAGGTTGAATGTATATCAAAGGAAAAGCTGAAGAGAGAGACCTTTAGTTATTTCTTGATCTTGAGTTAGCTTACATGTAGGGAACACCATCAATCAACAATATGCTGCCTGCCTCCAAGTTTAGCACAATCCAATCTTCCATGAAGTGCTACAACTAACAAGAAAATATAAGGGGTGAAACCCATGTCCTAGAAGATAAGCAGGTCGCTTTGTATTAAATTATAAACATGGGACAAGACGCATAGATTTTCCAGCAAATTGCAAACGGCCTTGCTTTTTGAGTCATGTAAACTGGAATCACAGCTTGGGCAAACATTTTTGTGTTGGTGTGCCTACTTCCAAGATATAATGGTGGTTTAACAAAGAGCAAAATGGATAGAGCGGTTACGCACGAGGATTTTTCATGTCGGGGCTGAATTGTCTCCAAAATGATTAAAAATGAAGATAGAGAACAACAGGTTAGAAGGCAATGCATAAAGACATCATATTTTGAAACAAAGCAAGCTTAAACGAATGCTGGAGAGATGTCGCACCCGAGTAGCTGTTCTAAAAACCCTTGTTGACGCAGACACACGGTTCTGGTGAATCCACAATACGAGTAGCAGGATCTATCGGTTTGGTTTAACTTTTGCAGTAACACAAATAGGAGCGAGGAAGAAAAAACAACATCAGAGACTTACCTCAGAGAATATCTGGATGTTGGATGCAGCTTCCATCATTGGCTCCTATAGTGAAACAAAAAAAATGGAAAAGAAAGAAACACTCAGAAAATCAGAATTTACTAAATAACTAGGGATGCCTAAAATGCTCCCTCTTAAGCAAAATCATACGACTCACGTCAAGCTGTCAAGGGTTGAATAAACTGGAGCCCCCCATGTTGATAGCTATAAGAACCAAAACACTTGTAACTAAGGCAAGCCAAAACAAGGTTGATCCTGCAAATTGGAGGTCCTCAGTTGTAGGCTGGATGAACAATACAAACGTGAGTGCTACATATTATGCTATTCAAAACATAATACCTTCAGGACGGTCTGAATCACTTTTGGAAGCTTGTGGGATGGATCCAACATCAATCTCACTAGAATCCTTTGAATCAACTCCAGCATCTACAGACTTGGAATTCACTGTTTCAGATGCCACTATCCCTCGGAATTCTTCACTTACTAATAAAGCGGCCAGAACATTCATGAAAGATTCCTTATCTGAATCAATCAAGTAATCCTTTATACGCTGATCAGACATTGGTGCATCTGATTCATCAGAATCAGAGATCTCATCGTCGGATTTCTCTGCATCAGCCAACACTTTCATAGACCTTTCATCTTCTTCATCCTCAACATATGCTTTGTATGTCATTCGCAGTAGAATTTCTCCAACAGATCCCTTTCCAAATGGGCTCCAACCTCCTCGGAGTTGAACAATCCTGTCCACTGGTACAGTATCCTTAAGGGATCCAAGATCAACCTGAAAATAGTATCTTCCAGCGACTCACTATTGAAGTTTATAATAGGTGCTTCTTGACATTTTAATTCAAATCCTATAGGTACACGGTTTCCATCACATTATTGTGGATGAGGTGGATGTTTACATAAATCTTTAAAGGCCTTATGGTGCTCCTTTTGGCCTTCCTCAGCTAGGGTCACCATGCATACATGAATCTCTCAGGTCTTAAAAAGCTTTCAGACTAGTCATTGAGTAAACAGTAATTTTTTGCAGAATATAGGGGTAACTGCTCATTGATATAGTAATGGCAGTGGCTATTAGATGGAGTACCACCTAATGGCAATTCCATTTGCATCCCTAGACACCATGAGAGTCAATCCTAAGAAAGTAAAATAATAAAAATATAAAGGAATTTAGATGCAAGCGAGGAGATCAGGCTGATACACCAGACTGTATTGAACTCATACAGATGGGGTTTGTTTTCTCCACAGATGTTTTCCTTTGGTGAGAAGGGAATCGGACTATATTTTTTAAAAATTACACAAAGTTTGCAATGATTGATGAGATTGGTTGGCATGTTTTACCCATTTTCTACCCATCAATTAAATCACTTATTAGTGATTTCATGTCAATAGATTACATATACTTCACACATCTTTTCAGACTCATCACATAATACCCACCATCTATTTTGCCACCACTTAACTGAATTATTATGTCCTTCAGAAAGTTGAAGAAAGAGGCTTGAGAAACAGGAAAAGTATTTTAGAATGTGGAATGTGTTTGACCAAATTTTTAAGAAAATAATCAAAACAACCAAGCCAAATATAGCCTTAGAACCCCCAATTCCTACTCCTCACTTGTGTTGCCAACATCCCATTGGATATTTGTGGAAGCTTCTTGCATTACTGCTTTGAGGCTCATTATATAGTAGTCATGCAAAAGACTCTAGTTTTTTTACTTTCTTCACAGGAAGAAATTCAGACTCTCAGGCATATCTGTTTAACTTAATGCATCTTCCAATTACATTTGCTACTCCCAATTATGCAGTCGAGGATTACTCGCATGTTGATTTCCTTCCTTGATCAATATTAGCTAAAGATGAGATGACACAGACTTCCAGCCTATTTCTTTGGGTTGTCCCCTTGTCCTAGAAAATATCATCACATAAACAGTATACTTCATTTATAAATTTATCTTCTTTTCACTTAAAAGAATGTGTTATTCATAATATTTGTAATATTCTTTTATTTCTTAAATACACCAGTATAGATCAAAACAAGGTTGATGCTTACTCAATGAAGCCATGTTAGTCCCGCTAAACATATAAATCATGAAACAAATTTCAATCAAGGCATTACTTCAAGAAAGTAGGATGTTTCCGCTCTAAAGACACGTAGATTTTTGTAATAAAAGAATCAAGAGAACAACAATGAAGAAACACATATAATTTTCAGATAATAAGAAAGAAGAAAAAGACTTGAATTTAAATCAAAGAATCTAAGATATCTTACCTCTGCAGTGCCAACTGTCAAGTCTGTGAATCCCAGAGAGTCCTTTACCTCAATGCGTAACTTTTCTTTCGAAGGGTTAGCAACAAACATGTGAAAATCCTGTTGGACACAATTATACAAAATAAATATATTATTGCTAGCGCATCCAGAACTCACTCCTCATGAAACGACATTTTAGATAATTATCAAGCAGTCCAAAAACTCACCTGATCCCAGATTGGCTCACCAGGTGGTCCAATGACAGTAGTTTGGCTGTTCCTTTTACTACGTATTACTTGATCCCCTAATCTTAGAATAACAAAAGGATCTGTTTTTCCTGAAATTTGCAGGATAACCGTTGTGTCATATTATTACATAAGCCGAAATTCATGCTATCAAGAAGCAGCAGTTTCCAACCAGCTGTTTCTAACTTATTCCAACAATAACTCACTCTCAACACACGCAGCTAAATAATTCACTTAGAATCCAAACTGTTTTAAGTAATAGTTGTACCATAGAAAATATAAGTGAGTTTTCGTGCATCTAGAAGCGTCACTGATAATTCTCCATCAAAGTCATTGTTTCCCTCTTGAATATCTCCCGACTTAGAATCATTTGTAACTGGTCCCACAGCTTTTCCTTTCTGAAAATCTAGAACAATCTTTTTTGGACGCACAAATAGTCGGGGTAAATCCTCAGTGAGAAGTTTCTTCAAAAACCTTGAAAGTAAAACATTTACCTCAGTTTGGAAAAGATACTATTCAATGTGAAAATGATTATGAACTGAATTTGTCCTTAAATCAAAGCCATAAAGGACACTGCAGTTCACAAGTGAAATTAAAAAGAGCAGTGTACACACACACAGATAACAGAGTACTAAAGCAGAGAAGTAAAGCAAATCACGTAACGGTTAGCTTTTTCAGGAATCAACAAAGCAAAATTTCAATTGTCAGTTTGAAAAAGAAATGTAGCTTCTTAATAAAGCACAGAGGCTATGTATGCTAGCAACATCTCAAAATCAATATGTTCATGTGCAGGTTCAAGATTCTTCATAAGATTTAGTGAGGGAGTGGGGAGAAAATCTTTTAAAACAATTACAGGTGGATTTGAAAAGTGTTGATTACCAGGATGGTCTCCATTCCTCTCAGGTATATTATTTTCAGGTTCAACTAAACTAAATGCAGGAGCAATATCATAAAGGATATAAATTCAGCAAGTCAGTCTCTAGGAGACAGATCTTGAAACTCCTTCCCTAAATATTGGACTACATGCAAAAGCAAGTTAGTGTTATTGGTCTCAAGTTTATATGTAGTGTTATTGGTCTCAAGTTTATATATCTAACACATCTAACTGAAAAACCAAATTAATTCCACAAGGAAAATGATGAGATTAATGAATGAACATTTAAAAAGCAACAGCCAAACACAATTAATATGATATAACTCTCAGTTGAAAAGATCAGGAACATTCAAAATCATAATATAAATGTAGCAGAATTAATGAACAAAATCTGATAAATAATGATGAACAAGGTTCATGTTAACTAAAATTAGCTACAAGAAAATTGCTTACATTGAGAGGACGGGTATTTCTGAATGTTCCCAGAACACCAATGCATGAAACAAAATTTAAAAAAAAAAACAATTAGTAGAGTTTTTCAAAATAATTGCAAAATCCACATGATTCATACAAGGAACATTCTATAAGACATAAGTCAAATCATGAATAAAACAATTATCTCAACAGATTGGAGAGCTTTAGCAAACATCAAGACAAGAAGCAAGAACCCACCAACTTTATTCCTCCACAAGCATCAAATTTAGTTACTTGAGATTCTAAAATTACAAGTTATCACTTCAAATGACCATGCATCACCTAGCATGCATGTCTAAATAAAATGCTAGTTATTCATCTTTGTCCATCTTTAAAAATGATTTTTTCAAATAGAAACTAATGATGAAACAGTCATTTCACTTGTACAGATTCTGTGAAATTAAGGTGAAATTTCCAGTTTCAGTCAGAGAGAATGAACTTTTCTCAGGATTATAAAGCAAGTAATATCATTTGGCAGTTTCAGCATTATGCTTCAGTAACTTTACAAAATGATTTCTTAAGTCACTTGTGCTTCCAATATCTTCTTCAGCAATACCTTCAGATAATCTTTCATGGACTAGATGATACTCCAACCAAATACAAATCAAATGCCCTGATTTAAAAGAAAATGAAAAAATAAAAGAAAAACTGATACAAAAGGTGTGAGAATAGCATACCCATTAGATTGAATAAACGGAATGGTGACAACTCGAACTTTATCCTTGGAAGAGAAACAAAGGCCCAGGAAACAGCACCCACCCATGGCTCAGTTGGTATCAATCGCAATTTGACCCAAAGTTCACCATCGATATCAAAGTCTCGCACACCCACTGGCACAACGATGGGAAGGATGCTGAACTTAAGTGATAAATGTAAAAGCATACGTGCACCACCAGTATACCGGAGGCCTATCTGGTATCTTGATAGCAGGAAAGAATATTATTTGCTTAAATACAGTTCAGAGAAGTCATGGTGTACATAGACTAAGATGCAGTGATTGTGTCTCATTATGAATCAATGAACATCAGCAAATGAAATCTTGAGGCGTGTTGCTGTAGTAATGCAAATAACGCGATATGTTCCTTTAAATCCACATTTAGTGATACTTAATATGACGAATCATATCTTTACATAGAAAAGCAGAATAGGTCACCCACTTATCAAGCCACATACTGTATGCAAAATAACTCGACAAAGTTTGTATAAGAGGCTCTTCAACATTGCTCCTTCGAAGCCTAAGCTCCCCAACCCCATCACACTTTTATCAGCTTCGGCATCGAGGAACCTAGTTGTGCCCCATCCTCTTTGTCCCCCATCTTCATATTCCTCTCCATCTCCAAACATACAGAAACTTATGAAGTATTCCAGTTTGCTTAAAGCTCAGAAAGAATACTAGATAGGTATTCATGGTTTACTAGACTGCACTTATTAAATGACAAGTAAAGCTTCTATAGTCATCAGACTCAAGAACGTTTCATGTCAAATGACAATAATAACCATTTCTTCAGGCATATACAACCAACAAAATGCAAAACATCAGTTGAAACACACCACATAGAAACAAATAAATTAGATTTCATCTTTACTATTGCCAGCCAACCCAAGGCGGAGAAATAAATATAATGATCTCGGTTGTTTATGAATTTAGAGAATTCAAAGAGAATGCAAGATGAAATCACTCACTGCAAGTCATTTACACGACGAGAGGTCCTACGCTCAACGCTCCTAACAGACAATGGCTCATCCCCCAATGAGAACTGCTTGATCTGAACCCTCTGCACATAATCCGGCTTCTTGATATTGTCAATGACAGGCTGCAGCAATCCAACGATCCAATTCTCAATCCCACCCCTGTACACCTTCCACAGCTTCCCTAACACCATGTTTACCCACTCCACTGACTCTTTCCTCTGCAAATCCTTCTCCAGAAACATGGACAGACTACTGGGAACCTGCGGCCAACTCCCTGGCTTAGTGTCAACACGTCTTGCATCCCTCTTTCTCGAGGTCCACAGCTTATCAGAGACGATCCCCACAAAAAAGAAGACAGCAAAAAGCCCCAAAATGTTGCGATTTATGGGAGGAGAGGGAATGGGATGGATGACCCCAAGCTGATTCCTGAGCTTATCTACAATAGGATCTTCGCCAAAGGTGGTACTATAGTAGTTGCCACTATTAACACTCCCACCGGATAAAGATGCGTAATTAGATTCTTGCTCAGCAGAAAACCGCTTCAAGACAATGCCTTTTGCGCCCCTTCGCGTGGCGGCGTCCAATTTGTTGCGGTGCTGCTGATTTCCGCCATTGATGCAGGCTTGCGCTTGAAGCAGAGCCCACCTCACATTTTTCACTAAAATTCTGTCTCTACTTCTGCGGCGAGGAGGAGGAGGAGGATTAGTATTACAAGGGCAAAATGAAGAACGAGGCGATGGTAAAAGGGGCGGCAAGAGGAGGGTTTTTCTCTGTAAGAAATCAGAGCTAAGGGATGAAGTATTGGAAACCGACTGCGAAACCATGAAGTTACGGTACCCAATATTGATGACAAGAAGAAGAATTACAGGGAAACATGAATGAACTCAGAAAACTGGTCCCTCCAGTCCTGGCTCTTCCCTTGTTCTCAGGATTCTACGAATGGAAAACTAAGCATATGCCGCAACGAGGAAGAGGACGGCGGGATACGAAGTGGTAATCAAAGTTGAATTGTCGTTCACGAATTTGAGTTGGGCACTCTAGCTGCTAAGGAAAAAAGTCAAATTCATGGACACAGTTTAAACTCCAAATATTGAGGACAGAATAAATGGTCAGCCTACGATAAGCAGTAAATATCGTTTTCCACATGCCACAAGGCATCGTTGTTGCCAACGCCCACTCGCCCAGTTGGGAAATGGGAAGAAGATGCTCTTCTCAGATTGGTGCATTCAGTTTTGTCGATGTAAAAGGTCAGAGATTTGCGTGTCAGAATCGAGGCCGTCCAAATTTTTATTTTACGAAAAATCGACTATATAGTTCGACATTTATTTCCAATAGGGAATTGGCTGGAATATCTGTAATGATAATAATTACTAATTAAAATTTGATAAATGAGTTTAGTATTTATATATGTACTTTATCTGTGGAAATAAAATTACTTCCCAGAACAGAACAAACCAAAGATAACTTCTACTTTTTTAAAAAAAAAGATCTTTTGAAAATAAAGGTGATAGTTTTATTTGTTCTCAAATTTACACCAAAAAAACCTATTATATTTTTAAAAATTAAATTTTTTTACTTTTATTCTTACATATTTTTTTTAAAAAAAATTCATGTCAAAAGCAAAAATAAATATATATTATTCATATTTTTATTAAGCAATTATAATAATATGTCCAGATCAGTAAGTAAAATTCAGAAAACTTTGGCTGCGTTTGTTTCCTAATTAAGATGAGAGAGAGAGAATTTTAGGTGATTTGACTCTAGATAATTTGATTTGTAAGATATAGGTTAGTAGAAAATTATTTTTATATGTATTTAATACGTAATACTAGTTAAATAATGTGATAGTATATATATTTATATAGTAATAAAAAAATAAATGTGAGTAAAATAATAATAAAAATAGGTATTAAATTGATTATAAATAAATATAATAATTTAAAATTATTTATTTAGATATAAAAGGTGGAGAGAAAAATTTTTAAACTCAAATTTAAATAATATTTAATTTATAAGATTTTTAAACGACGATTAATGGTGGTAAATTTGGAAACAAACATGGCCTTAGTTTTCTTGAGGTCAAATTCTCAAAAAGGCTGAATCTCAATTTATTGAGCCTGTGTTAATTGAATGTCGACAAGACCCAATTTTAAAAGTCGATTGAAATTTAGATTTTTATACCTTTTGATTAATCGATATTTCTAAAGTTTATTAAATTTTTATTTTTGCAAAATTTAGTAATTTCAGAAATCTAATCATTTGATATTTTCGGTGCAAATAATATTAAGGACATTTGATTAATAAAAATTAAAAATTAATGAAACATTTGGAATATATGTAGATTTAGTTAATTTATTAAATTTAAAGAATGAATCACTACAGTAAAATAACATAACAAGAAAAAGTTAAAATAAAATTAAATTAAAATTAAAAATATTCAAATTATAAAGATATATTGAAAACATGATGGTTGGTAGAAAGTTTTCTAATGAATAACAATTATTTCATTTTAAAAAATGATCTATAAATTATCACAAAATGATAATAATTTTGTCAAATAATCGATGCATAATTAATGTTTTATTGAGATTTTCTTATATAGTCTAGTAATTATTTTACAGCTAGTCATGGAACTTATGATATATTTCAAATGTACCATTAAATAGAATTGGCTATATTAATATTTAAAACTTTAAAATATACAGCAAAATTAAAAAAAAAAAACCCTGTTTATATACATATATTTATACATACATACATATACATATATATATATATAACATTTTTAGTTTTCACATTACAATAAATCAACATATTATTTACTAATATTGTATTTAAATATAATATTATATATTAATATATACTGTTAATTATATTAAATGTCATTAAATAAAAACCAAGAAAACTAAGCTCAAACTCAACCCAACCACCCCTCAGCAGCTATTATCACGAACAAATAAAATATGCAAATCAAAAACCCAGTAGTTAGTATAAATTCTTGTTTTTATTCCACTTCATTTTGATATTCTAAAAATTTTTATTTCATGTTTGAAATATTTATATTATTTTTTTGGTTTTTGATGGAGATTGATGATAATATAAAAAAGTTGAGCTGTTTTTCTGTGGTTACTAATTTCCAGTTTTTTTTGGTTTAAAAATTAAAGATACAGGCTCAAATGCTGATGATTATATTTAATTGATTCAAGATTTTAATTTATTACAAATAAAATATCTTTAAGTTTGACATATTATTAAGGACACTGTTGTACATACAAAATCCTAGAAAATTCAAAATGAATGTCAAGTGTAAACTAAAAAAATAATTATTTTTTTTATTATCACCAAGAATTTTTATCTAAAACTTATATAGAAAAAGAAAAATGTAAAATATTAAACATAAAAATGAGATTTTTATAATATGAAAAGAAAAGATTTTTAATTTCTAATTATACTGACCAGAGAGAATATTTAAGCTATTAAATCTAATAATAATAATATCAACAATAATTTTTTCAAGTATAGAATAAATATAAACCAGAAGAAGTGGGATACTTACTTGCAATTGCTTGGCATACTCAGATAAACAGTAAATTTGTTTGGCACTATTTATTCACAATAATTAGCCATTTATTTAGCTTCTTAGGAAAATTTTCAAGAAAAATTTTATCCCATATTTTTTATCTCTGCTATTGTTTTCTTATTCTTCACTCACTAACAATATTTTATTTAAATAACATATCACGTTCCTTCTTATAATAATAATAATAATAACATTTTATTCAACTACCCAATCATATTATTCTTACACCCACATATATATATATATATAATAATTTATAATATTAAACAACTTTACAATACTATCCTACAAAAAAAGAATATCATTATTACATATATATATATTTTTTATTTTATTAAATTCGTTTATTTTATTATTATAAAGTGTGTTTTTAAATATTTTTATTTTAAAAATTATATAAAAATAAAATAAAATAAAAAAAAGTCCAGTAACTGAACTGACAAATTCATAATTATTTACCTTCAATCTCCCCAAATCTCTATTCAGAGATGGACGTTCATTCGAACGCAGCCTGCCTTTATTTGGCATGGGAAAGCGCGTTAGACCAGCAGAAGAGAGCATCCGAGATAGTTTGTCCGATGAGGGGAGGGTCCGACGGCGAGAACGGCGAAGTTTGTCCCTCCAGGCCCTGCCTGGATTACACCCACCAATGGTAGCTCTACTTCCATGTAAAGATGGTGACTTGAGTCGGAAAAAATGTGGAATCCATGCGTTCGGCCTACCCAAGAGACCTCGAGAACCATATATTTACGACAATTTTGTTATAATAATAAGCGAGCAAAAGGACTGGAAGAGATTGTCCAATGCAGAGCAGCCGTCACGCATCATCTCCTCGTCTCTCCTCACATGTCTAAATGCTCGTCCTCCCCTATTTCGAAAAACTTGAACTTTGCGATGCGTTACCTGTGGCAGCAATTCCATCACCAGAACAACTTCAGAAGACGGAATTCCCCGCCATTGGAATTGTTGAATTTGATGCAAGTTCACTCTCTTCTCGTCGTGTCCGGCTTTTCCCACCGCTCTTCGTTTCTCGCGAGGCTCTTACTCCACTGCCTATCCCTTCCTTCGTTTCCTTCCGCCTATGCTTTATCCATTTTCAAACAAATACGCCGTCCCAGTGTCTCCACTTACAACGCCCTCATTAGAGGTTTCAGCTTCGACCCACAAGTGGCCCTTCTCTTCTACGTTAGGATGCGCCAGGAGGGTGTCTCTCCCAACAAGCACACCTTCCCTTTGCTGCTCAAGTCCAAAACCCATGTGCCTTTTCAGATTTTCGCGCAGGCAATCAGGTTCGGGTTCGGTTCTGATCATTTTGTACGCAACTCTTTGATTTCTGCCTTGGCTAATAGTGGGCTGATTGGCGATGCACGCCAACTGTTTGACGAAATCATGGACAAGGATATTGTTGCCTACACTGCGTTAATGAATGGCTATGTTAAGAATTCTCGTGCTTTGCAAGCACTGGAGCTTTTTCTAGAGATGAGAGTGTCGAAGGTTGGGGTGGATGAGGTTGCCGTTGTCACAGCTCTTTGTGCTGTCGGGATGTTGGGCTGTATTTGGCTTGGAAGATGGATTCATGGGTTCTATGTCGAGTCCGGAAGAATTGTCCAAGATGTTTATGTTGGCAGTGCTCTTGTTGACATGTATTCCAAGGGCGGTTGCTGTGAAGATGCACTTACGGTTTTTCAAGGTATGCCTTACAGAAACCTTGTTTCCTGGAGTGCTTTGCTTGCCAGTTACGTGCAGTCCAACAGGTATGAGGATGCACTGCTTCTTTTCCAGGAAATGTTAGTCGAAGAAATTGCACCGAATGAAACTACATTAGCTATTGTCCTCACAGCTTGTGCACAACTTGGTGCCTTGGATCAAGGGAGGTGGATTCATAAATATATAGGTGCGTGTAAATTAGAATTAAATTCAGCGCTCGGGACTGCGTTGATTGATATGTATGCCAAGTGTGGGTGTATTAATGAGGCATTTTATGCTTTTGAGCAGATGCCTGTCAAGGATGTCTACCCATGGACTGCATTAATCTTTGGGCTGGCAATGAATGGGGATGCCCCTGGCTCCCTGAGTGTCTTCTCTGAGATGTTAAGCAGTGGGGTGCAACCCAATGAGGTTACTTTTATTGCTGTTTTATGTGCTTGTTCTCACAGAGGTCTTGTAAATGACGGACAGCGCTTGTTTTCATTGATGGAAGATGTTTATGGCATACAACCTACTGTTGATCACTATGGTTGTATGGTTGATCTCCTTGGTCGGGCAGGGCAGCTGGAAGAAGCAGTAAAGTTGATTGAAGACATGCCAGTGGAACCTAGTGCCGGCATATGGGGTGCTCTCTTGGGTGCTTGCATGATTCACAAGGATTTCGAACTGGGCAGGTGTGTTGGAAATCATCTTCTTAAGCTACAGCCAGACCATAGCGGCAGATATGCCCTTCTGGCTAATTTCCATTCCAAGTACCATAATTGGGATGCAGTGGCTGATGTGAGGAAAAAGATGAATGAAGCAGGAGTGGAAAAGACTCCAGGATGTAGTTGGATTGAGTCAGATGGTGCGCTACACAAGTTTGTTGCCTTCGACAAATCACATGCTGTGTCACAAAGTATATACTTTACCCTGGACAATCTTACAGCTGAGATAGAGCAACTTCCTTTTGTTCTGGAAGCCAGTCTCCTAGAACTTCACGAGTATTGACATCCTCTGAATGAAATGCTGTCAACGCTGCCAAGGTAATGTGATAATTACTTTATTAACCGATTGATAAGGATTGGTAATGTGATAATTACTTTATTAACCGATTGATAAGGATTGGTAATGTGATAATTACTTTATTAACAGATTGTTAAGGATTGATTGCATTCTTTGCTAACAAAATTCTAGCACTTGATTAAGTTGAAAGTTAATTTTGTTGATGATCTTCAGGAAGCTTTCAATTCCAAGCCTTTTGAGTTAACTTCTCTCTGGCAATTTAAGTTTTTTTGTTTCCTCTTTCTTTTTTCTTTTTCCGAAATTTGAAGATGTTCCTTTCGAGTGCCTTGATCCCAGAGTATAGATGTGGATGATATAGTTGGTTGAATTACAGATCAGGAGTTCAATATCGTTAGAAATTGTAACCAGTTCTTATTACTAGAGAGTTATCACACGTTACAGGTAGAAGATTATGTATTTGGAGATTAATATAATACATTTTAAATGTATATTTTTTTTATCTAACAATTATTGTGTATAATCATTTCTTTTTTCAAATAAAATGGTATTATTAATCTATTATGGAATGTGGTGGCCTAATATTAAAATTATTTTTCTTTTCTGTGTCATTTTGGTGGCCTTCTGACTCTGTAAACGATGGGGCTTTATATTTTTAGTTTTGTGTTTTTAAATTATTAGTTACCACAATACTAATACGTTATTCTAAAAAAGTAGATATAATAAATCAAATAAAAATTAATAAAAAACATGAACAATAAAATTCGATTTTAGGACTGAATCAGATTACAGTACTTAAAAAATAACTAATTTTATTTGTAATAATGTTGTTTATCAAGAAAGAAGGAGGGTTACTGTGCCCAAATTGCTGGCCAAGCAGAAGTAGTGGGCATAATGCTTTGGAAATAACTAGCAATTTGTTATTGCGACTGAAATACATTTGACCGTATGAATACGTTGAGTTGGCTGCCATCTCTCTGTGTCACTTTATTAATGTTACATTTATGTAAATGGAACTAATAGTTTTGCTTGTTTTGATTTTTAAGTATATATTTTTAAGTGTATTTTTTTCAAAAATTGTATAAAAGTAAAAAAAAAAAAAAAATAAAATTTAAAAAATGTAATGATTGAAGTATGGGTATTTTTTGAGAGTGAAGCAAAACAAACATGGTCTATATTTTTCTGAATGGCCAACAGGAATTGATGCTGGAGGTGTAAGATTAAAGTGAGACGGCATTTTTCTTTATCATTATTTTTACCTAATTAAAAGATACTGTCAAAAATTAATTTGTCATATCAACTCCTCTTGTTAAAATCTAACTTTTAAATTTTTATTAGCTTTTATATAACTTGTTAAAATATTGTCTGTCATGTGATGAACGCACAAAAATGTAAATATACAACTTAATTTTTAAAGAACAACTATGCTATAAAAATTAAAAATTAAAAATGAATAAATGTTCAATTTGTGCAATCAATATATTTATACATTATTTATCTTAAATACATATCTTTAAATACGTAAAATTTTCCAGTAACACTAAATTCCTGAATCCAAACAGGTCAAAAACAGAAAAGTGCAAATGCGCAAACTGCACAAAGGACACGATAAGTCTTCTTTTTCTTTCAAGTCATCATGTCGGACAAAATTCTCAGCTGTTCTTCTTCATCCTCCAGCTCTATCATAAGACAGTTGTCTGTTCACAGACAGTGAACATCGGGCCAGCATTCACAGGAAGCAAGCTCCAGTAACAACCTTCACGGTCCGTACAACCACTGTGCCATTTGATTCTGTAAGAGCCGCTGGGGAGGGAAGAAACGTCAAGCAAGCAAGTAGAGAACCCTTGACCCCTTTCACTCAGTTCAAAACATACGTATTCGTTTACCACCATGCAGTCATTGGCTTGGTCTCCGAAATGCAACCCATTGGTCTCCACAGACCCATTGATATATCTGAGCAGCTTTTCATTCAAGTCCATCATACCATCAATATCCCGACCCTGCATACTTATTTGGGGTTGCCCTCTAGACTCTCCAAATTCAGGAACTATCTGGGAATGTGTTTCACAACTAAGAACGCAGTAGATTTTTTTCAGTTGCCGAGGTAGGCCGGGAGGCATGTTTTTTAATTGAAGGCATAAGTTCAAAGAGAGATGGACCCCCGACAAAATAGAAGATCCGTCTACAACTTGGCCATCTTCGTTCATCACAAATAGCTCAGATGAAACAGCAGGCCTGAAAAGGTGGTGACAGTATTGAATTTAGTCACAGTAACGAGCGATTCATGCAAACTGTCATTGATGGTTGAAGCATGAGCAGAAGATGAAATAAGCAGAAAGAAAGTCAGGGAACCCAAGTGTCGACAACCTCTAAAATATGGCTCGTGACAAATATCGATTTATTATTACTACGTTTCTCGTTCATTGATGCGATAAAGACTTGATGCGATAAAGACTTTATCCACCGATGCATGTAAGGAAAAATAAAAATTTTTAATAAGACAAATGATGCATCTAATCCTCAGAATGAATTGAAAAGATTCGTTTGGATTACCTTACTCTGAAGAACTGATGCGGTGCTCGGAAAGGAATCAACATCAATTTTGAGATGACATTCAACATCAACTGTGACCCATCCTGTTGAATCTGAGATACTGCAACATCCTCTTGCTGCACCCTGGTTGCCGCATTTTGCAAGCCAAAAATCTCCCTTACAGAATACTCACAAAGCTTTCGCAAGATTATTCCCTCATAATCAGTATATGAAATTTGAGTTTCGAACTTAGGTGAAAAACAGTCTTTGTTGTGAAAGGCCTTCAGGAGAAACGTAAGATTTTTCCTAGTTTCGCTGTCTATATGCCTTAATCGCCCCATTAAATCTTCTATAAGCAAGGCATGGAAAGGTTCATCTAAGCGTTCAAATCTGGGAATTCTATAATTTTCCAGAGAATGAAAGTTTGGCACTAGAAAGGCAAAACCAGCAGTAAAGGCCATAACTGAACAACCCAACGCAAGTGCTGAAATACTCGTCACACTTTGTCTGTCCATGCCCCAGAAAGACATCAAGAGTAGATCTAATTCTCGTGCTAATTTCTTCATTTGGCAGGAAATCTCCATAGAAGAACACATTAAGGGACCAAGTGTCGTTGTGGCTTGAACCAGAACACATCTCTCTAGTTGTCTACCAGGCCCACTGCCATCTCGAGCAAATGAACTCGACTGCAGTAGCTTGATCACATCAACTGCAGTTTTCACAACCTTAGCTCTGAGGTTCAGAAACCATCTTTGAAAACTGAATAAGTGACCCATATTAGAGGCTGCAAGAACCTCCTCAGCAGAAAAAAGTGTATTGCAAGCTCTGAGAAGATTTTCCATATATGTGCCACAGTTGGTCCTCAAGGCAGTACCTTCCCTTTCACCTGCATTACTTTCAGAAGGGACAAATGGAGTACTGTGGTCAGATAAAAGAGACAACTGAATCTCCTTCTCTGAGCTTGAGAACAGAGTCAAACATTTTAACCAGCAAGAACAGGAAGCAGAATTAACCACTGTTCTAAGCTGCTCAAATATGAAAGCAGCTGTAGACCATGCCCCCTGACAGGCAGCAGTTCTTCCAGCCTTATAAGAATACCAGTAACTGTTTCCACCTAAGATCTTCTTTGCACAATCTACGGTATATATATCAAGCTGAAGAACAGAATCAACACAAGAAATGCTGAATCTTCTACTAGAAGACATCAATTCTTCCATCATATGCCGCACACACATAAAGGTGGAATGCAAGTGCAATAAAAGAAAGTAGCTCAATCTGGTGTAATTACCAAGATAACTGCAATGGCAAACATTTTCTGCTACAAGTTTCAGTAAATCCATAACTTGGATGGTTTCAGCATCAATTTCTTCAAGGTTTTGCAAGCAAGCAACCACAATTTTTGATACACGGATCATGAGTTTTGATTCTATCAGTGTTTTAAGATCGCTGCCAAACTCTGCCATCTCATGATTTGACAAACCAGTTTTCTCCATTTCCATAACTTTGTTGAGCATCTTCATTAATTTATCTAGAAATAAGCATAATTTATTCAGCAGTAGGCAATGAAGGTATGGATGTTGTTCAACCAGATTATTTATAATGTTGATCAAGCTTTTAACCTCAAGCTCTGCAGCAGGGTTAGGTTGATGAATATCCACTTTTTTTGTCACAAGCAAAAGGATCTGATCAAAAACAAAAGAGATCACCTGGAATGCCAAGGCGGGGTTAGTTCCACCTGATACATTATCTACACTTCCCAATACCTTTCCAGAAAGATCAGCTAGAACACTAACAGCTAAAACTCTGGTTGATACAATGGATGATTGCTGCATGTTTTTAACCACCGCCAACAGCTTGAGAAAAAGCTCAGAAATCTCCACACGAGGAATGATGGATAAATGAAATAGAAGAATCTGTAAACATCATAATGTCAGAAATAATAAAAGAACAATGATGCCATATTCCAGAAATGCAAGCATGAAAGCACCTTATGCAAGATTCTTAAAGCTTCAAGCTGCAGCGTCGGATGAATTTCAGATCTCTGTAGTATGCCAAATAACTTCTGAATTGTGTCTGTAGTTGATGGAAAATTACAAGCTCCTCTTGCTAATATGAAGCGGTGGCATTTTAATGATGCAATTTGCATGTGCAAAGACTTGTCTTCACTCAGAAACAGGGTAAGCAATTCTACCTACAACCAAAAGCAAGAAAGCCAATGATAAATTGTACCAAAATATATTGACGAAAACAAGCAAAAAAGTTAAGCTATGTTTGTTTTCAAATAATGGACCTCAAAAATACACTCAATTATTATACTTTTTACATTTTATCTCTTTTTTTCTTTTACTTTTACACAATTCTAGAGACAAAAACATCTAATAATACACACCAAAATTTGAAAACAAACAAAGCCATTAATTTAGTTCCTCATATATCACATATCAATACAATCAAAGGCAAACTTCTATAGCAGAATAGCTGCATTTATTTGCTTTAATCCGAAATATTTTAGTTCTCGGCTTCCAAGGTCATTAATCCTAACTGTCATCAACTATCTTTTCCTTAATAATATTAAATTCATAGAAAGCTAATTGTGTAACCAAATCATAAATCCTGCTTGTCATTGAGTTCCAATATTTGCGCCAATCCTAGAAAACCTATTACTCCACAATATAGTTTCATTACAGCTCACAATTCTAAATCTCTTCGTTGTAGGGATTTTGCTGTTTTGCCCTTCTGTCTACTCCTCTGTACTCAACCAATTCTTAGATTACATTTCTTGGGTGCATGGGAGGTAAAAACTAGCCTAAATTTGTCATCCTGGTTTTTAAAATTCGTAAGCCAAAAAATGGCCTTAAATTGGTGGAGTAGATAAACTGTATAGGCACCTGAATAGGAATTAGAAGCATCCACCTAGAAGCAACTCTTGAAAGTGAAATCAGCATCACAGCGGAGAAGTCATCTTCTGACGAGTCCATCAGTAGCTTTAAACCTGTCTATAGGAAGTATGATCAGAGTTGCAACATAACCTCATCATTTCTAAATCTACACATATCAAAGATATCTTGAGAACATTAATATAACAAACATAGTTGAATCAACATACATATTGCACCACAAGGCATCTTGTTTTCATAGATGAAACTTGAAACCTAACATCCACTCATTAGATTCTACATTTTTTAGTTGAAACATTTTTTCTCTATTAAATAGAACTAGCTTATTGCCATCATCATGCTGTAATTCTGAGTGAAAAGGAACAATGTCCTCTCAACGTACGGCACAATGAATGCCTACACTAGCTTTTAGTTGTTTTAGAGAGGTGGAAAGATGCTGAACCTTATATGCCTTATCTGCAAGTGAAAATGAGCACCAATTTTTTCCATACGCACAAGCTGCTGCTAACTTTATGTCCCTTGATATATCTCGTGATAAAATGGCTGTAGAAAGTATCTCCAAGAAAACATTCGCAAAGTCATCTGATATTTCACAAAAGCATCCTCCAGCAAACAAGGCGGCCTTCACCTGCAGATACAGGGTAGGAAGTTAAAAGATTTGGGATTACATTGGATCAGCATGACACACAGCATGAACAAACAGCATGGGTAGTTCTCATATGCAAAATCAATTATACATAAGGAAGTGTATAAAGTGTTTTCGAAGTTTTCTTCTTGGTTTTGATATTCAGAAATCTTCGAAAATCATAAGCAACATTTTTTTTATTTTCAAAATAAAAGCATGAAAGCTTTCAGCTAGCTAGAAGTATGGGAAGCTTCGGCCTTGTCTATTCTAATTACCCAAAGAAATATCTTCCACTTTTTTCAGTGTTAATTACAAACTTTTTGGTAGTTTGCATTGGTTGATAGTATTTTGGTAGTGAGATAGGAGAATAACTCCCTCTTTCCTTTAGGGAATTAACTGAGCGAACAAGGAAAGTTAGCTGCGTACTCCAATTCACGTACTAAAATTTAAAAGCCCTTAATAAAGGATACGCAATTTAACAATCTTACCACAAGAACATCATCAGACACCAAACTTGACAGCACGGTATATCTTACATCAACACAATCTTTCGCGAAATAAGCCCAGCAACCCAACAAGACCAAAGCCAAAGCTTTTTCTTCAACATCCCCTTTATCAAACACTTCCTTCACTCTGCTCAACAGTTCCAAGAAATTATCCAATTTACCCGCGCTCAAAATGCCTTGCCCATCTCTTTTCTTTCTCCTGTTCATCCTCAAGAAAAGCCTAACAACGCCGTTTTTAATCTGCTTGTTCCCCAACCTAAACGAATCCGCCAAACGCAGAAAAATGGCATTAAGAAACAGCTTATCCTCGGAGGGAATTAAACCAAACATTCTGTACTCCGCAAACGTTAGCTCTGACTCGCTATTCCACCACTCGAGCCGCCTACCTATTTCCTCCAGGGCTTGAATAGATTTATCTAAAACAACAATAATAATGAATACTTCAAATTCGCACACCCACAACAACCAGAGAGAGAGAGAGATACAGTACAATATTATTTGTCTCCAGTCACCTGGTTTTAATGAACGGAGGCTTTTCTCAAGCTCAATGCTCCAGTCCATGGCACAACCCGCCGGAATTTTCTCCATACAGTCGGACGGCGGAACGTAGAGAATTTCTGGGAATTTCCAGTTACACCCTAACCGTAGAGACCAGGATTTGCTAATACGATCAATGCCATTTCATTACGATTATATCCCGTGAGCAAACTTGTTCGCCAGCCCATTAAACAACTGCTAGCCCAGGCCCAATCATCGCAGCATCCCTTCCGTTGCAGTTCTATTATCCCACATTGGCCAGACAAAAGAAGTCTTGCTGCCTTATGTGCATCTACGTGACTGCTAAGGTTGTCCCTTCGGGGACATCCGATAAAATTGGAACGATACAGAGAAGATTAGCATGGCCCCTGCGCAAGGATGACACGCATAAATCGAGAAATGGTCCAAATTTTTTTTATGAATTTTCTCCTTATTTTTCGCCAATTTTTTGGGCCAAAATGATGTTCTTTCTTTAGCTAAGTTCTGAGCTTTGAAGTGTTCCCGGACATTTGCTTAAATTTTGGGTTGGATCAAAGTACTTAAATCTGAGTTGGTGCGTGAATAGATCACGATTTTTCCCCCTTTTTTTTTTTAAATCTTCTTATGCTAATTTTGGAGGATCTTTATTAGCATTTTAAATTCTCGGGGTCTTCGTTTAGCGAGCGTCCGGGTATTTGTTCCCCAAATTTTGAAGCAGACCGACTTTTTTGACTGACGTCTTGATGTTCATTTGTCGAGTGGACTGTATTGTTCCAGCTTCTGTGTATTTCTTCGAATTCGGATTGGTTTTTTGAATACCTTCTGTGTAAATGGATCGTTGTTTTAATTCAAAATTCTTCCTTTATTGTATGCTGGGCTTGTGCTGAATCTTGATTCATTCTATTTGCCGATGGAAATGTGCAATTATTTGATGTCCGAGAGAGGTGGAGGAGACGGGGCCGACGGCGAACTCTCGTGCTGGGGTGGATTTTAGCTGCAGGCACGTCTCTGAAGCATTATTTCTGACAGCAAAGCTTTCTCGTACATTTGGCATGGGAACTGGGAAGATTTCTTGTATGAATAATCTCCAAAGTACAAGTGATCCTTGGTGTACAAGTGCATATTATGTTGTATTTTTACACGAAGTGTATAAAAATATGAGGGATAAAAATAAAATTTAAAAAATTGTGAGGACTTTAATATTTAATTTTCACGGTGAAAAAATGAAAAGAAGCATAGCCAGCTTCCTATTTGTTTTTATTTTTAAGATATGCTGACAAAGCAACCCAGATCCTAGAGGCTCAGGTCAGCGCTTATGTTATACAATTATACTTTTAATTAATTGAAACAAACACATTTTTATGTGTCAACTAGCATTTGTAATTTTATCAATTTTTATTGGGATGTCCAATTACTAAGGTTGGCAAACCAGACTAAAAATTCACATATTATTCAATTCAAACTTCCCAAGATTGCTTGTTCCTCTTAGTTTTGCAACTGGATGAGCTCCTTTGCAGTTTGCAGTGCTACTACTGCAACTTAGCAACTGCAGACCTCAGAACACAGAGCAGCAGGTCTTCCAGTGTTCCTCTTATTGCCAAAATCAGAATGCAATACCCGTGGCCCTGCCTTCCCATTATATATCCAAAGAGTCAGCAAGTCTGCCTGTAATTGCTTCAAATGAAGAGCTTGCATGAGATACAAACGGCTACAAATTACTGTCAAGAAGAAACGAGGGGCATGCATACCAAAACACGTCGATATGATGCTTTTTTGAAGAGGTCTACTTGTATATCCACTCATTTGCACGGCCCCCAGACTCATCCATGTCTATGAAGATGCTTACTGCCTGCAGAAATCAAGCAGATGCATGGCTATTAGCATTGGCATTTTGTCAAGATCAGTGCTTGTCTGATAAAACCTGTCGATGTTGATAACTAACATAATTTTCTCATATTTAAAACCTCCAAGAATACAACTACCTACCTATTTAGCCCCATTCAAATGGTCTTCTTAGCGCCATTAAGACTTTGTAAGAAGAACGACGATGCAGTCACAAAAAAAAAGAAAGAACGAAAGAAAGAAAGAAAAAACTAGCTTGTTCGTGAAGAGAAACTAAGGTCACAGGTTGCAGTTAAAAGCCTTGAACTCACAACAACCCACAGTTGAAAGTGTTAATTACATCAAAAGGGAAGATACCCAAGCAACAGGCACCCTTGTTGATGCGATGCATCAACGGCCAAGGGTTTACCTTTCCTATCCGAGGCCGTTCTTTCAACTTCTCAAGACTGTTACGGACATGCGAGACTGCTCCCCAACATTTCAAAGTGTTTGCCACATCATCTAGCCTCAAGATGTACTCTTCTTCAGTCAGTGGAAATGATCTCTAAGCCAATGCAAATAAAAGATAACATTCAGGTCAACACAACTGAGAAATATAACCCATAGGTTCAACATTAACTAGCAAAAACAAGTAGAATTTTCGTCCTAAGAAGTCAGTGAGAAATGATTCACTAGGTTAAGGCCGCATAGTTCGACATTCTGAATTTTTTGGGCCAAGTTCCCTATGTCAAACTTTTGAATATTATAGGCTCCACCTCTCATTACTAATTACAGCATATGGCAAGAATAATCAAATCTGGTATTAACCAATAGAAAACGCAGCTCACCTGCTCCATGTATTTCCACATGACATTCAAAGCAAGGAGATTTCTGCCCATGAACTCCTGCATCGCCAAACAAAAGCCAACATTTCCAATATTTAGCTGGAGCTAAATAGACCCAGAGAAAGAAAAGATAACTTGCCATGCTGCAGCTTCTTATTTGCAGTAAGTAGGAACTGCTGCCATCTTGAATCAAGATATTTAAATTCAGCTCAAACTTTTAATCTACCAAAATTCAGTAACTCTAAAGTCTTAGAACCACAAAAAATTTATTTCAAAAATTGAATTGTACATTTGAGCAATCTAAGATCTTAAAACATCATCGAATATTTGCATTTACTTCAAATCTTAAATGTTTGCAACAAGAACACAAAAGACCAGCTTCGCAAAATGCATTTGTGGGTGTCCTCAAAGAACATAAAAATCAAGTACACATATTAGAACAGCATGACTATCGGTACAGCTGCAGTAGGCCTAAGAGGGTGTTTTTAATCCCATTATTTATTCCTGATCTGGTGATACCCTTTAAACAATGCACAGGATGAGAACAAAGGAAAAGACAAGGCAACCATCAATCATCTGCTTTCAATAGAATTAGACATTGAATCTTGAAACTAATTTTCCATGACCAGTCGTTTCACCGAGGTTCATATTCAAGTTTGCAAGGTGGTAATTTTCAAAGCAGTACAGAACCTTGCACCCTCATACATTCAACCTTTGAGAAGATAAGAATGTCAATAGCAACTGTATATAACTGTCATCATAGATGGTATGGTACATACAAATCGGGACAAAAAGATTGTTACACCATGCAATCGTCTGCACACTTCAGGATTTTAGTTGCATTTTCAACTTATTCAGAACACTATACCAACAACAAATTACAAATTAGATGGAAAACAAAAGAAATGAGAAATCATGCACCTTCTTGATTAATTGGACATCATACGACCTCCCATATTTATTCCGGATAAGAGTTGCAAGATCTATTCCACTGAAACTGGAGTCATCTGCCCCAATAATGTTTTCTAGGTTTGCCCTAAGGGCGTCACTGTTAACCTGAAAGACCAGAAATTAAATGCTTTCTCCCAAGTGACAAGTCAAATTTTCAAGTAACCATTATTAGCAATGCTATAAAGTTGAATGAAGAGAGGCGGAAGTCCAATGAAAGCGCATGAAAACAGAAGAACATCTACGAAATTCAGGGCGTGCACATATACATGTATACCCGCATACACATACTGATACACTTGATCAAGCACACCAACAGTATGTGGAAACCAGCAATATAATCTCACCAGAAATTTAAGCGACCAGTACTTTCACAAAACAAGAAAAACACATAGCAGGAAAAAGAGAGAGAGTAGACAAATGGAGAGACTCAACTCACAGGGCTAATTCCGCTTTCTTCAGAATCTTCCCGATTGGCGCCGTCCTCAGAGTCATCATCTCCTTCGGCCCCATCCTCCAACCTACCTGAAAAAAGGGCCCAAGAGCCCGTAGTGCGGTCCCGTTTAGGACTGCCGGTGACAAGGGTACGAACATGAGAGTCCGGATTTGAATACCCAAAACAGAGAATTCTGCATTCAGTTCCCTTATGAAGAAGATTGAAACTCTCCCCAACGGCAGGCAACCAAGGGCGACTGGCCAGAATACTCGTCATCTCTGGAAGTTGAGAAATGTCTGCAGTGCTTGACAGGTTCAGTCAGAATATACGGCGGCGCAGAAGTCGAAGAAGAAGAGAATCAAGCGTCCAAGAAACTGGGAAGAACGACAGGAGAAACGAGAACCTCAAAAACTTAAAATAGTATAGATTATATTTAAGCTAAAATTTCCATTAAAAAAAAAAAGAAAAGAAAAGAAAAGAAAGGTAGAACTTTAACCCTGAATCCACAATGATAGCTTTAAATCAAAATTTTCATTTAATAATTCTATTTTATGCAGATTTTGTTGTGACTATTCACAGTTAAAGTAGGAAGAAAAAAAATTATTCCAAATAATGTCAACAATAGTGCGAAATGATTATTGTGGATAATATTGACAAGATAATGTCGTATGTCGTGTTTATATAATTGTTATTACATGGCAGTTGAAATTCATTGTGCATGCAATAATACGGCTAACAAATAACTTTTATAGACAAAATAAAATTGTAATAAACTAGCATGACCCATCAATATACACACGCTGTTGGGTTATTTGTATTGAACTTTTAAATTTCTTGAATTTTTCCATGTTAAGGTTTTTAGCATTCTGTTCTTTTTTTTTTTTTTTAATCTTTTTCTTCCTTTATTTTAATATGCAGAAAAGAAAGGCCAAACCTATGTTTGGTTTAAATTTCATTACTATTTATCCTTACTAAAAAATTTTTACAAACCAAGCAATTTATTTGAGAAATTTTATTTAAATTCAAATTCAAAATTTTCTCTTAATTATTTTTATAACTAACTATTTTTTTTCAATCATTATACTTATTCAATATTTATTCATACTATAATATTATTAATTCAATAAAAATTCTTGATTGCACAAAATAAATTAATACAAATATCTTTATGTTAAAATTTTTTTATTCTTTTTATCATTTTCTTATCTCCTTTTATACAACATAAAGTTACATAATTTTCTTATTTTAATTTTAAATTTTTTGAATTTTTTTCTTTTAACTTTTTCTATTTGCGTTCTTTCAAATTTTCTCTTTTTTTATATTTATTTATTTTATTATTTCAAATATTCATTATATTTTTAATATTAATTAGTTTTGTTTTTATTAATTAAAATACAATAATTTTATAATATATGAATAAATCCGCACACGCATAGAGTGTGTAAATTTCATTAGTTCCTATAATTTTCTTATTCTCATTTATATATTTTTAATACCATGTAAATCTATACATAATCTCATCATCCAATTACTACCAATGTTTTTGGCGATGATCAAATTCGAATGACATATGATTTACTAGATTACTGTCTCAAGTGGATCCAAAAAACCAATCAACCAGGCTTATATATAACATATGTATATGTATCTCTATATGTATAAGATTTAATTAAAAATTACAAAAATTATTGATAGCATTAGAATTGTGTAACTAGTTGGTATAAAGAATCAATGCAGTATTATTATATGATTAAAAAATATATACTTAGTTATTTGTTATTAGAGATTAAACGGATTAAATATTTAATATTTAATTTATTAGTTTCTATATACTTGATTAAATAATTTATTCGCTAAGTACTGACTAATTATTAATCATAAGAAGGCAAAAAGAAAACATATTAAGTATTTAAAAACACAATCAAAATAAGATATAAATTTCTTCCTTACATATTTCCTCTTTTTTATTAATTTGTTTCCTTCTTCTTTTTCAATCATATCTATAATTTCATTGGTGTATTATTTTTCCCAAAACCATTCATTCCTTCCTTTTCTAAAAATTCAAAACAAACAAAAAAAAAAAGATAAAAATTTAAAAGAACAATATAAAAATACAAGAAATTGAAAATGCCAGTCAACCCCATCACTATGAAGTAAAATTGTAAGTGGATGGCCTCAGACTCCTCAATTTTATTGAGACAACCTAACTAAATTAGCGATGATTTGCCACTCGCGACTATGATTTAATAATTCAAGGGGTTGGCTGACGTGGAAAAATTCAAAGGTACAGCATACACGTGTGCATGAAAAAACATATTGAGTAATAACATTTTAAGAATTGGAAAGATTAAGAATCTATTAAACGAGAAAGTTGGAAGGAACACCCACAAACCCAAAGTAAAATCAACAATGGTGAGTAACAAATTAAAATAAAAAAACGAGTTCTGAAATCACATGTGAAGGTAAATGGCCACAAATAGCAGTGAAGATAAAAATCAAAAAAAGGCCAACTGGAGTCAAATATGCAATGTTGAATTCGAAAAACACAACAAATTAAACCTGTTCTCTTCTCCCCATGTACTCCAAGAAATAAGGTTTTGTTTGGCTTTTTTGTTTTTAGGTGGGGGGATGGAATCGAACGACGAGTGAAGACTGAGTCGACGGCATCGGCATAAAGAAGGGAAGACTGAAAGGTTGAATGAAGTTTGTTTTAATTAAATTGGTGATACTGGCTGACCCAAGTTGATCGGATCACCAGTTTGGAACTGGCCATTTAGTAGCCATTTTTTTATTAGTAATAGGCCCGGGGGCTTGGTAGGTCCCTGGTTTAACCACTCTCTTACGATTAATTATAAACATAATTTTCATCTATACTGAAATCATTCAAAATTTCCTCGCTATCTATTTTAATTAAGAAGCAAACATGATCAACATAAGTAGGAATTAAAGAACTTTAATTCTCTTGTGCCAGTTATAAAAACAATTGTTGTTGTTGTTGTTATAACAAATTAAAGAAATGTATTTAGAGTTTTAAATAGAACTAGACAACTCAATATTAAAAAAGGGTACTCATAAAGGATGTAATTAAATGTTTTAGTTGGATTGAATTAGGTTATGAATATTCAAATCAAACAAACTTGGGCTATGTTTGGAACACCATTTTCACTCACAACATTCCTTCAAATCACACAACAAAAGATCTTACAATACAAAATTTGTATTTAAATTTAAATTCAAATTTAAATTTTTCTTCTTTTCTATATATAATTAATTAATTATTTTTCAATCATTATTCCTATTCATAATTATATCAAAACTTATATATATATTCATAATCGTCTCTCTTGTGTCGTTCCAAATTGTGAGATGGTTACGTAGACCCCATCACAAACTAAAACTGTTCTATTTGCCATTTTAAATTTTGAGACAATTCAAGTATACCATTTTATATTTAAGGGCAACTGGTTTCGGCTATCTCAATTTGAAACAATCTTTTCAACCATCCTAATTTTAGAGAGGGTTTTTAATACGCTATCCCATTTTGGAAAGAATTGGGGACGATTATTGGTCATTTCAATCTACAGAATACATTTAAATCTTTAACAGTCCAGACATTCCATTGAAAACACAATATATTCAAGGCATAAGTAGCATTATATACAATAAATACACACACACACACACACACACACACACATATATATATATATATGCAAATACATAAGAACACTTTGCTCTTATTACCAATATTGGTAGGATTGACGAAAATGATATTGTTCACTTATTAAAAGTGTGAGTGGTAGCGTCATGATTAAACACAAACCATTTCTTGAGTTTGTCATGTATATGTAGACATATACAATTACATGCAAACGCACACAAGGTGTGTATAATGAAATATACACCACTTGTTTACATAGATGTTTGTATGTGTTATATGTTGTGAAGATGAAATGTTACAGCATGTAATTAATAGCAACTTTTGAATGCAAGGTGTGTGCAAGGATTAGAGGAAAAATGCTTAAGTAAATAAGGGGTGGATGAATCAAAAAAAATTACTAGGGTGGCGAGATTTAAGATCAGAATTTGAGAATAATGTGAATCAGTTTGTTGATTGGGCCAGTGTGTAGCCTGACTATATGGATGGGAGTAAGATTAGATGTTCCTGCATTTGGTGCAAAATAGCAAATTTATGGAGCCAGATGAAGTGAAAGTTCACTTGTCCAAGAAGGGATTTTTCAACAACTATTTCAACTAGACAATTCAATGTGAAGCCCTTGTTAAAGAATCAACAAGATAATCAAGTGATAATTTTGCTTTTTTAAGCTCGCAGGTAGGTTTCGACAAATATGAACATCATATGGTGCAAGATGCAGTTGGTAGTCGTGAGGGGAGGGGGTAGGAGATGTATGACCATCTACTATACAAGAGCTATGACATGGTGATAGTCAGATAGATGCAAGTACAAGTAGCCCATGTGTCGTTGGCTTGAGTGACCAATTCTTTAATGTCTTCAGACAATAGATCAACTATTATATGGTGGATGTGAAAATTTCTCACAACTATTAGTAGTGGCATGGTTAGTAAATATTAATGTTAAATATAACATGTCGCAAAGTCGCTATAATGACATATATAAACTAAATAGAGAGATTCTGCCAATTAGCAATAGGTTGTTAGCAAATTTCTACAGCACTAAATGGTTGATCAAGGAGTTTCTGTGATGAAAATTGATTATATCAAAGCCGGATGCATGTTGTCCAAAAAATGTGATGAGGCTTTTGAAAACTACAAACTTTATAGAGAAGCAAGGTACAAAATAGGGTGGGGTAATTCATCGCGTGAGAAACGGGTTGCACATTCAAGATTGCATTATTTGGCGTTGATTTTTATACTACAATGGCTGTATGCCTCTGCCACGATTGCGGTGCACAAGACACAGCATGTGCGCCACAACACCGTTCATAGGAGTATGTGCCACCTTTCTGATGCTGAGGTATAGAAACAATTTGATAAGACATATCTTGATTTCACAACTGACCCATGTAACATATGACTAGGATTGTGTGCTAATGAATTTGCACCATTCAGATCGTATGGTCAAGCATACTCTTGTTAACCTATGATCATGACACCACATAACATGCTTCTAGGAATGTGTATTATATCGTCGTATATGTTCCTCACAGTAGTTATTCCTTGTCCTACCAGCTTGAAGAGACTAGTAGATGTGTACCTTTAATTACTTATTAAAGAGTTGTTGTATCTGTAGTGTGAGGGTGTCATGACTTATCATGCTTGTACAAATACATACTTCAGATTGCATGTGGTGCTAATGTAGACTATCAACAACATACCAACTTATTCGATACTCGGCAGGTGGAGTGTAGCTAGCATCATAGGTCGTACAATTTGTTTGGACTATAACAAAGCTTTTTACTTATAGCATACGGGTAATGCATGTTTTTTTGACAAGAAGAATAGGAGGAATTTCATAAAGGATCGCATTGAGTGATAAGTTATGCCTCCAAGAGAGATAGTAGACCAAATATGGCATCATGCCTATCATATTGATCACATGGTTGACAACCTAATTGGGCACACATCAAGTGAAGGTGTCAATCACAAGTTAACTAAAAGGAGCATGTTTTGAGATTTATCGTATTGGAGAACAAGTTTAATCCGACACAACTTGGATGTCATACGTATAGAGAAAAATGTGTTAAATAATATTATGAACACAATACTAGATGTCAAGAGAAAATTGAAGGAGAATTTGAATGCTCGCAAGGACCTAAACATTATATATGACTGACCCGAGTTAGTTGTTAACCCTAATTGGGATGGACAAAAACCTAAGGCTACTTACACGCTTAGTTAGGGTAAAAAAACGTAGGCTTTGCGAGTAGCTAATGAGGTTGAAATTTTTAGATGGATATGCTTCCAAGATAGGTAAATGCGTGGATATGCTGGAGTTGAAGGTACATGACATGAAATCTCATACTGAAATGTTTTCATGGAATGGTTGGTGCCTATTGTATTTAAAGAAATGTTGCCCGACTATGTTTGGAATGTTTTAGCTAAGGTGAGCTTATTATTCCAATAGTTGTGCATGCATGTACTGCATACACAGTCATGTATAATATTGAGGTGGACATAGCATTGCTACCATGTAACATGGAGAAAATATTCCTACCCACCTTTTTCAAATTGATGGAGCACCTTATAGTAAACCTATCAAGAAAGGTAGTTGTAAGTGACCCTGTGCAGTACAGATAGATATGCCTTTTGGTTGATAGAAGCAATATATGTGGAGCCTAACTGACAATACAGTTGTAGAGCTAGACCTTAAGAAAAAGGTGGCAAAGCTAATTAGCATTAGGGAGCAAAGTTGATTGGGTTCCACATAAAAGGTAGAATGAAATGTTGGCAAAGTGGATTGGGGATACATTTATAGCGGTCAGCGATAAAAATAGGAACAATGCTAACAACACCTTAGCATCCACTATCTATTGAGGCGGTTCTATATTAGTTAGTGCACACATTTACTATCTCGAAAGTTTTCCTCAATCCAAAAGCTTCACTCTGTATTTCTTCTTTTTGGACATACAGCAAAAGCTTCACTCTACTTAGGATTCAAGTTTGGAATGGCTCCTAACACCTCTTAAGTTATACTAAAGAGTTTGGAAGAACTCAACTGGAGAGTGGATAGATCCTTGTGCTCAAAGAGATAGGGTACATGCTACATATCTCTTCAATTAAATTGCATAGTTAAATTTCCTTTATGGTATGGGGTTAATTGAAATCGTGGTATATCTTTTTTATAAGAAATGTTGTCAAAAATGCAGTAGGATCAAAACGCCATTTTCTCAAAAATTTGGTAAAGCTTTAAGCTTTAACAACAACAACAACAACATAGTGCTCACTGCCCTTGGTGGGTTCAAAAAAAGAAAGGCTACTTGGCTTGGATTTAGAGGCAAGAGCATATTAACAGCTCCTCTGAGGTTCTTCCTCCTAGTCATCTTCACGTGCTGGGGAGCTCGCTAGAGTCAAGGATGAGTTGCAACACACATAAGACAAGTTGAAGATCACGAAAAGAAATTACACTATAGTTGTATAACAATGATTAGTGTTCCCTTTTTATTGCAGATTATGTTTAAATTCCTTTTTTTTTTTTTGAATTTTTCATGTAATTGTGTGCAACTACAAATGTTATTGTGTGCAAAAAAAAAAAAACAGAAAATGGAGAAAATATTTAAATAGATAAAAAAAAAATCATCCCTAATTCGTCCTAGATCAATCCCACTTTGCACAAAGACGCACCCATCCTAAAATTGTCCCTAAGCTAACCATCCCAAGCACCGTCACAAAAATCCGTTTCAAAACCATCTCAAAATAATGTCTCAAATCTATCCCCAAAGCATCATCAATCCCGTGCCAAAACCATTGCTAACTTGCTATCTCAAATCCTTTCCCAATCTTGGTTGTCTCTAATTCACCCCAGTTTAAAACATCTTAAATGCGTCCCTAATAGTATCGTCTCACATCCGTTCCAAATTTCACAAGGATCAAATTGATAGTCATTCCAAATATTAGTGCATAATAGTAATTGTTCTTAACTTTGGGACAATTTGAACAAGTCGTGTCTATCTTTTAAGACAGTGAATTGCAACCATTTCAAAATATGCAACAGTTTAAGATTAATTCGAAGTAGAAAACCTGCGACGTGGTAAATAGGAATAGAGTCAAAACTATCGCAAAGCTTGTCATAAATTGATTTGCAACCACTTTTTGCATAAAAGTTGTCACACATACTTGTTCCAATTCAACAGTATTATGGTGGAGTCTTTAGAACAAAAATCCAAAAAATTTTAATTTTAAATATCATAATTCAAAGATAGCCTCATCAAAATACACTTTAATTTAATATATTTAGAATAAAGATTCAAAAAATAAGTGACACATTTGTAACATTTAAAAAAATCAGTATATAATTACCTGTCCAAATACTAATGCGAAGTGTGAGCTTTAATTTATCATTTCTTAACCGTGGAGTGGAGTTCCAAAAAAACAAGAAAGAAATAAGAAAAAGAAAAAACAAGAACGAAAGAAAGAAAAATTCATACTGAATGCAGCTGAAATAACTCCACATGAATATAAAATATAACAAAAACAACCATTATACATACTACATCGTATTATTAAGCATACGGTCTGTTTTAGTTGCGTAATTCATAATTATACATTTATCTTTTTTTAATAATATACAATATAAAATCACATATTTATCTTTATTTTAAATTTTTTAGTTCTTTTATTTTCTAATCTCTCTCCTTTCTTTTAAGTTTTTTGTATTTGTGTTTTTTTTTTCCAAATTTTTTTACTTTCAATTCTTTTACATCTTTTTTTATTTTCTTATTTTGAATCTTTTTTATATTTTTAATTTTCAATAATATTTTTTATTGTTTAAAATATAATAATTTTGTAATTTAAAAAAAAAAAATAAGTTTTCACGTGTACGCATGCCTTTTTCACTGGCACTACATTAAAATCTATGCCTACAGGTCCACAACTGGTTCATCAACTTTTTCTGGTACACATGGTAAAAGCAAAGGCTATGTTTGTTTCATAATTACGATCGGCGGAAATGGTAGGTCATTTGAATAGAAATGAAAATTGTATTTATCTCGTAAAATTTAAATGAGTAGGATAATTATTCTTATATGTATTTAATATATAACAATAATTGAATAATGTATTGTATATAGATTTATAAATTGATAAAAAATGAATATGAGTAGGAATATTATAAGACTAGATGTTGATTTAATTGTGAATAGATATTATGATTGAAAATTTATTAATTAGTTACAAATATAAGAGAAGAAAAAATTGAAATTTGAATTTGAATAAAATTTATTTAGTGAGATGTTTGGTTTGTAATGCTATGTTTGTTTTGTTTCTATTCCCAAAAATACATATATTTCAATGATTACACTTTTTAAATTTTATTTATTTCTTTCTTATATTTTTACAAAATTTTCAAAAAAAATACGCAAAAAACACACGCTTAGAAATCAAAACAAGTATAATCTAAAATTTTCAAGTGACGAAGAACATTGGAAAGTTCCGAAACAAACATAGCTAAACAGACATTACATGCGTACGATTTCCCAAAATTACCATACTTGATGGTTCACTAGGGCGCCAACAAGGCTTGAAAGGATAAGGTTATAACTCTCCCCCGACAGCCAACAAGGGACATCATCTCCCCGCAATCTGCGTGTAAGAATATCAGAAGTGAGATGGCTGGAGCTGGGCACTGCTATTGGATCCCATCATCATCGTCACGAAACATCATCACCAGATTCCCACCAAACCCCAACCTCAATCACATTCTCAACAAGCAACAGCCAATCTCCACATCCAGGGCTGCTGCCAGGCGAAATGATCAACTCATCCCGGCGGTAAACACTGCTAATACACCGTTCGTCTGCTTTTATTTTAATTTCTAATCCATCTTAATCTCCAGACCAATTTTTTTTCTCATCAATCATAGCATCTATTTTTATTTTCAGAAGAAGAGTGACGGATCAAAATTCCTGAGGGTGCATTTTGTGTTTGATCAAACGGATTTGAACTGAAGTCTTTCATCATCATCGTTATTATTATCATTTCTCTGTATGAGCTATTCTTGTTGCTGCGTGTATAAAGAAATATTGGGGTCGGAGCTGGCGGAGAATGATTCACTTTAATTCATTATTATTAGTTAGGATAAATTACAGTGGTTTTTTCACATTTTGTGACTTACTTTAGCGGAATTATTAACAGTGGTATACTATTAGCATGGAGAATTTCATTTAATATTCTACTATAATTTCTCAGCAAGCAGATAGCACCTCTGGAAACAAGAGATGGGGTTTCTCTAAATTATAAGAGTACTGCTTGAAATTCACATATTTTTATTGTCTCCTGCATGTGGCAATATATATGCAATAGTTAGAATCATGTAGCATGCTAAATGACAATCTCACCTAAAACCAAACCTAAATTCCTAGAAAAATATATCATTGGTTTGATAGTTCAATAGCCCACCTCACATTCGAACGCTATTCCTTTTTTTTTTTTTTGTAAAGCCTAGCACGAGGATTTTTTTTTCTCATTAGCAGGCAGCAGGCGGCATTCAACCTAATTAATGCTTGTTCAATTGTTATATACTGGAAAAAGGTCGCCAAGAAGAAGAGCAAGCCACGTTTGATAAGTATATCGACGTCAGATGGGAGATGGCATGGAGATTGGAACTGTGACTACACATTTTCCCTGAAAGAGCTACAGCTACATGATCTGCCTGATGATGCTCACAAGGACACTGATGTTTATATCAGCCTTTCCATTCAGAAGGTACATTCCCCGTTTTCTCAACCTTTTTTTTCACATAAAGAGGAAAAAAAAAAAAGTGGTTTTATGTTTGCTCAAATAAATATTGAAGTGTATGCGTTTTGTCAATAAAATTGAAAGAAATTAGAGAGATTTGATGAAACCAAATGTGATTCACAGCAAGCTGGACTTGGTTTGTCTGTGGAAGGAAATATCACGACATGCTTCACTAGCAAGTGCTGCAATTGCTACACTCCCTACTTAAGAGAGGTTTGTGTCTCCACACACACACAGACACACACACACACAAATGCGCGTTGATTCAAAATTGAGTAGTTACTCATATTTTGTTTGATCTCAAGTAAATATGCAACTGGTCTTTATTGTTAAATGTTACTCTTTGGGAAGTTAATATCGCGCATTACCAATGCATCAGATCAATACTGCATTCAAAGTTTGGATTCTTCCATTGACTCGACATATCAAAGACTCACCTCATCAACTTCCTGACATTGGTGGGGATGATCCTTCGGTAAGTCTTCAAAACCCTCTCATATTCCCTTGTTTTGTCCTAATTGCACATGTAATAACTGGAGCTTGCTCAACTCGGCTTGGTTAAACAGCCACTGAGCTCGAGTCGAACTTGGTCTGTGTATAAATAAGTCGAATTGCAGCCCGTATGTCTCAAACTCATCAACAGTCATCGATTTACCTGACTTGAGGGTATTTTTTGTCTTTTTTGTCATTTTATCAATGAATTTATTTGAGGTTTATAATTAAAAGAATCACTAATACAGACAATTCATTTAAAGATACATTTTTTTCACAGAAAAGTAAGAAGTTCTAGAGTCCGATCCCTTCAAACACTCAAGGTGTTTTATTTTTTTTCAAGTAGCTAATCGAACTGTACTTTTTAGCTTACTTCCTTTACACACGTATAAATGCACAAAGAACCATGCATATTCATGCATAGAACATACGTATAGACTAATTTAGCGAAGTATTTTAGTTAGAACATACAGTGTGCTTATCAATATATTAATTATATTGCGCACAGGTTATTTATGTAAAACCTGGATATGAAGCCGATCTTGATTCACTAATACAGGATACCATTCGATTGGCCACTTCTGTCAAAGTAAGGTCTCAAAACAACCATTGGGCCCATCCATTTTTTTAGTACTTTAAATTAGACATAATTAATTTTCTCTCTTTTACATGACAATGATTTTAATCTAAATCGATAGGTGTACATTAAATTTCTACATTTGAATTCATGATGTGTGTGTGTAGGAAACTTGCTCGGAATCTTGTGAGAAAGCTGAACCTAAATTGCATCGTAAGTGCCTTTATAATGATAGTCTTTTGAAAACAAAAAGGTTAATTAAACAATAGATTTCATATATATTATATTTAATTAATAATTAATGAGGGGTGGTTTTCAGATTTGGGTGCAAGAAATGTCGCTTCAATCGAAAGAAGGTGGTGTAAGCTCTTGGAGCTAAAGGAGAAACGCGACTCTGCAGATACTTGAGAATTTTTTTTTTCTTCTCTTTTTTTAAATATTTAGTATATATCTAGATTGTATGCATCCAGCAAAGGATGGAATAAGTGGATTTAATCTTCACATAAAATCTATAAGAAACAGGCTTTAACTACGGTGCTTTAGGGTTAGTAGCATACTAACTGATCATATCTATCAACAAATATTTTAGAATCAACTACCAATAATTTCAACTCAAAACATACAATGAATAAATCATTTAATATAAGTCGGAGACTTTTATGTATATATTAATTAACAATAATTAATTAACAATCTTTTATAGTTATATTATAATAATGTTCGCATGTAATTAGGATAAGATATCACTAGCATTTACGAGGAATTCTTAGACATGAAAATGTGAAAATAATTATAATTTCATATCTGTTTAACAGTATAGATAAAAAAAGATAAAATAATATGCTTGGCTGTATTCTTAAAATTGGCTAGACTAGCATGATGAATCTATTTCTTTATTTTTTACTATAATTTCAACGAGAATTTAAATAATTAGGAATACTATCTTTTATAATTCCAAAAATTCAAAAGAAATAAATTCACCAAAGTTGAAAAAGAGTAGAGATAGTGTAACTTAGTGGCTCCGAAATAAATTGTACTTTTTTACATCAAAACATAATAGGGCAATTTTTTGAAATTTCTTACTACTTTATGTAAAGGAGACACAAAAAAAAAATTAAAAGTAATGTGTACCACAATTCCAACCCCAAATCCCCTTACTTCAACCCCAATTCAGGTGATTAATTATCGCTTGATTATTTGTGTGAAATATTACAATAATTATGTTTGGCTTACTCGAAATTATCAAAGACAATAAAGGAAACTAGAGAGATTATGTTACAGCTGCCAAAGAGAACTAGAAAGATGACATTATTTAAAACATATGTTCAATGTATTGTGTGAATTTTCTAGATAGGCTGAAACTTTCCATTTTGATAAATAAAATTGTTTCTCAAGATTAGCCACTCTCAACTTTCGCTTGCACGAGGCAAACAACGAATCCAAGTTTTCTCTCTTTCCTCACCAAGTTCACACCTATTCATAATTTGCAAGCCCTCATAATATTGTGATTGGAAACAACGAATCCTATTCATAATTTGCAAGCCCTTCACAAGAAGAACGAATCACATTACTTTAGAATCTTATTTAGTGTAATAATGATAATATATGAATTGATGAGTTTCAAATCAAAGAGTTTGAATTTCAATTGATTTATAATCCTAGCGATTTCATGATTGAAAATTGTATGCTAAAACATAGGATAATCGTGATTACATTGAGTCTCCTTAAAATTTACCACCATATATGTTAATGTTGAATGATGATTCTTTTTAAGGTATTGGATGGTTAGTTTCTTATATTTGTGCATGTGAAAGATATTTTCTTGTCAATATGCTCATATGATTACAATTAAGCATATGTAAAATGAGCGTATGATGGAATTTATGGTTTTACTTCTGTGTTAACGTGATGGTCAAATACTTTCATAGACAAATAAGCAACTTTCATTAATGATAATGAAAGAATTTCAAAGATTAAAGGAAGATAAACTTGTACAAGGGAATTAACGAAGATAACATTGAAAGTGTTGGTGAAATGTCAATGGATGTAGTTTCTAACTTATTTCCAAATTCCAACATTTGCAAAGGCATTGATGTTGTGACACATTTTTTAACAATTGGTATTGCCCAACGCAACCAGTAGAGAAGATGTTGCAAAGCTATGTATTCTGGAAAAAAGAGAAACAACTTGCTTTAGAAATGCTTCAACTTGCCAAACATCCCATTAGAACATAAGGGAAGTCATCACTTTAAATTTAAATTTGATCCATAATTATTTTTTGGTGACATTGAAATTTTGTGGGTTGTTAAAATCAAGGAATACTTGATCCTTGAAAAATTCAAGGGTTGACTACGGTAAAGCCTAAATGCCTAAGATGGGATGCCTTCCCAATGACTGAAACCATTATCTCATGAGGAAGATTCTCATGAGGGAGATGCTTACCTTAGTTATCAACACTTTGGGAGGAGGATACTTGCTTAACCTATCAATTTTTTAGGAGGAGAATTTCATCTAAAAAGGCATTTTGCGATGAGTTGGAAGCTTGAAAATGTAAGGCACTGGTAGCCTAAACATTTTCTAAGGCGTTAAGGCTTTGGCAGTCTAAAAAATTGAAGTGTTGGTAGCTTGAAATTTTTCAAAGTGTTGGAAGTGTGAGTTAAGGCATTGGTAGCCTAAAAAGTTTAGGAGTCAATGCCTTACAAAATTAAGGCACCAGAAATCCAAAATATAAAGTTTTGGTGGTCTAAAAAATGCATTAAGAGCCTAAAAATTCAGGGCATTGGTAGTCTCAAAAATTTTATATAGATGAATTCATTAAGCATATGTTGCCTAATTCACTGTCCATTAGAATTATGAATTCATTTTCAAGATTCATTCTTACCCATGGGAACTTACTTCCTCGAATCTCCAACTACATAGGTTGGGATTCTATCTTTATTGATCTTTGTTGGCTAAAGTTCCATTTCGCTTGTAGTTTGAATAATCACTTTTCTTCCTATAGCCTTAGAGGATCAACCACATTTAATTTTGACTTTACATAATTGATGGAAATTTATTCTATCTTTTGGTAGTTGTTTTAATAACATTATGTCTCAGTTTCATATGTTGACTCTTGGAGTTGAAGGATGCATTTTTAGAAATGGCAATAGCAGCGTTACAATTACAATATATGGGAATTGGAGGTATTACATCATTTGTCAAAAGGATAGTGGGTAAGAAATTTCTTAACCAATTAGCTTTTAAACCAATCACTTCCAGAGCTACAAACTCTGACTCCATAGTGGATATGGCAATAGTTGTTTGCGTGGTTCATTTCCATGCTATTGCACCTCCTTCAAAAGTGAACATGTATCCACTGGTGGATTTTGTCTCATCAGAATCAGATATTCAATAGCATTACTATATTTTTCCAATAATTTGATTATACTTAGACTGAGCAGTTATGTCCATTTTATTTTATTTCAATTGAGAGTATAGATCATAAAGAGTAATCACAAATGATACATTAAAGTTTTTGAACTTTTAAAGAAGTCTTTCAATATAATGTTCTTGTATCAACATTATACTATCATTTCTCCTTATGATCTTCATTCCTAATATCACCTTTATTTCTCCCAGATCCTTTATATCAAAACAAAATGACATGAAACATTTGGTGTAATTAATTGTATCCAAATATGTGAAAAAAATAAGCATGTCATCTATATATAAACACACAATCACATATTGATCATTTACCACTTTAATGCATACACATTTATTCACTTTGATGGATGAAAATCCATCTTCAGTAACAATAAATCAAATTTCTCATGTCACTATAAATAAAGACCATAAAGAAATTTAATTAATTTACAAACTTTATTTTTTTATCTAGGCTCAATACTTCCTTCAGGTTGAGTCATATAAATTTCTTCATCTAATTCTGTATTCAAAAAGGTTGTTTCAATAGTCACTTGGTGAATATCAAGTTAGTAAATGGAAGCTAAAGCAAATAAAATGCTAATAGAAGTCATTCTAATTATCAGTGCAGAAGTATCAAAATAATAATATTTTGTTTTTGTGAAAAACCCTTCGCTACTAAACTGGCCTTAAATTTATCTATAGAACCATCAATATTATAATTTCTTTTAAAAATCCACTTGCATCCTATAAGTTTTCCACCTGGTGGTAAGTTTATTAAAATTTAAGAGTTATTTTTCTTTATTTTCTCTAGTTCATATTCAATAAATCCTAACTAAAATTTATTTTTAAGAGAAGAAATAGTTTCAATATAATATTAAGATTCACTATCAAAAAGAAAAATTTCAAAATTATTACCTAAGGAAAGAATTCTTTTCTCAGCTTTTTACTTATTCTCAATTCTTTAATAGAGATAATTTTTCCACTAATTTTGGTAAGTGTATGAAAAATTTTATTTGTAAGTTGAAAAATATTTTTAAAAAACTCAACAGATTTTGATTCAATTATATTATTTTGTTCAAGAAAATCACTTTGCAAAACAAGAAACCTATATGCTATAGGATGTTTAGCGTATCCTATAAACATTTTGTCACTAATTTTAGAACCTAACTTTCCTCTTTTTAGGTTTTGGCAACAGTAGTTTAGCAAGACACCCCCTAAATTTTGAAATATTTTAAGTGGACTTATGACTCTTTCAAAGGTCATATGGGGTTTTACAAGTATTTTTACGTGGTATTCTATTTTGTACATAGAATAAACTTAGTATTGCTTTTATCGACAACTTATCAAGAACATTAGAACTAGTTAATAAAGAATTCATCATTTCTTTTAAAGTTCTATTTTGCCTTTCAATTGCTCCATTTGATTCAGGGGAGTAAAGAGGTATTGTTTCATCTTCGATCCTTCATTTTCAAAAATTTATTTAATGATAAATATTCACTTTCTTGATCTAACCTTTTACCGTTTTTATTTCCTTATCAAACTGATTTTCTACTTCATTTTTATGATATAAAATATTCAACTATATCATCTTTATTTCTAAATGTAGTATACCTAGAGAAGTGATTTATAAACGAAGCATAATATCTTTTTCCTTCTCTAGTGATAGTTTGTTTTAAATTTTCTAAATCTGTATGTATTAAACTTAATAACTCAGTTTCTCTATAAATTAGTGCACAAGATTTCTTAATTATTTTAAGTTCAACACAAATTTCACATTTCTTTTCATTATTTGTTATATTAGAAACTAGGCCTTGAGATTGCATTCTTTTTATATATTTAAAATTCACATGTTTTAGTCTAGCATGCCATAGAGAAATAAAATCAACAATATAAGTAAAAGAAGTACTTTTATTAATAACTTTTTTAACATTAAGTACAAAATGTTCCTTATTACAATACCCTTTAACCATAAATACATTTTTTTCTTTGTCATTAAGATTTTATCAGATTTGAATGATATTCTCAATTCAATTTTACTCAACAGCGCTATAGAAACTAGGTTTGTCTATATACTTGGGATATGCAGTACATTTTTAAGGGTCAAAATTTTTGATGATGTTAATTTCAAAAAAATCTTACCATTTTCTAGAACCTTAACTGTTCTAAAGTCTCCAAGGTAGATAACTTCTACACCATCCCTCATTGGGGTGTACGAGGAAAGCACTTCTCAGTTAGTACAAATGTGTTGAGTAGCTCTAAAGTCTACCACCCATTCTTTGATTGTAGCTACAATGCTCACTTGAGAGATATTTGCAATAATAGTTTTATCTCCTATGGTCATATTAGCCTTAAGTGTAGTATTATTGTATGCTTTGCCAACTCTCCTTTGGAACTTACATTAATGAGCATAATGTCTTGGTTTTCCATAGGCAAAACAAAAGCCTACATCTTTCTTAATATTCAATTGATTGGGCATGTAATTTCGAAACTTGTTTTCGTACTTGATATCTTTTGCCACCATGTTGGCTTTGCCTATTATTTCCTTTGCTTTGGTAGCCTTAACTTCCTTGTAGTTGGTTAACCTCCTTGCAATCAATTTTCTTGATTAGTACATGTCATACAAGTTCCTTAACTTTAAATGTTTTCTGTTTGTATTTGAGACTATTATTGTAATTAGATCATGAATCTGGCAACTTTTCACTGAGCACTCTAGCAGTGAATTTTCCTGGCAAAATTATTTCTTCATTTTTTAGATTCTCAAGTAATTTTTGATATTCAAGAATTTGATCTTTTCAATCCTTATCAAATTTTTGTTTTGTGTCATCTTCGGCTATAAATTTTGATACCAATGCTTCCCAAATGACTTTTGCTTCCCTATAACTATAGTATACAACAAAAAGTTCATTTGATAAGGTTTAAAAAATTGTATGTCTACAAACTTTATTCACACATTACCAAGCTTCGATGGTGTAGGATTAGTCGGTTGGAGCATGGTTAGTCCGTACGCAACCCCATGCATATCCAACAATGAATAGACATGATCTTGCCATCGTTTGAAATTTTCATTAGCAAAAATGTTGATGTTGGGCACATTTGGGAATGGCTTGGGAAATGAAAGTGCTATTGGAACTTGTGTATTTTTTGTCACCGACGCAAGAGTTGCAACAAGAAGATTTGATGTTGGAGTAGAGGAGGCCATAATTTCTTAAGATTGTTGGGGAATTTCCATTGAAAACTTGCAAGAAATGTTAGTATATAAATAAAAACAGAAGTAATGGCTTGAGTCATGCACTTGACATTATCCTTAAAGAATTATTTCGTCGATTTGAAATATTCTCCCAAGATTAAAGAAGCCAATCTCTCCATAGTTCTATTAATTTGGAAGCCTTGAAATTAACAATATACGTGGATTGAAACAAGGCGATAGCTAGGTGAGGAAAATGAGTGGCAAAAATAACTAACATAAAGGTAGTATAATGTAGGCTGTATGTACAATATAGATGTGAATGTATAGAGCAACATGTGTGAATAGAGGTAGATGGGATTAGATGTTCTGTTAGAAACCCCCGTCTATTTATAGATGTTGAAGGGGTTTCATTTAGAGTTGCAATTGTTAAACTATGTTTGCAAAAGGTTGTGATGGTTCACTAAATGCATTTGGTCATGTAGAATGAAGGGATGAACAACACTGTTAAAGAAACAAAGGGCGTGTTTGGTTGCAAAAGAGAAGAAGGTGTTGTGTCCAAAAGGAGTGTGTTTGGCAATTGCTAGAAATAAAGAAATGAGTAAAGGCCCAAAAAAGTAAATTTGGCTATAAACTGGCTTATCCCTGTGTGGGAGAGGGGGAGGGGTCAGAGGCAAATTAGCCCAGTTAAACTATGTTGGCCTAAGTCAAGGTCTATGCGCATAAGTCCACATCCTTAGCCCATTTTATCTCAAGCCTAAAATGAATTGTAAATTAATCTAAGGTGGTTATGACTTGATTTACTTTTCTAATGTGGACATGGAAGCCGTTTAAAATACACAATTTTTTACAATAAGAAGTGGCAAACAACTTAAACTTATAATTAAAAAGGATAAGGGATATTGAATCTAAGTTCAATTTTTGTTCACTAATTTAAGTTGAAGTTGGCATAATATTGGTGCGAACAACATCTACCCTCTAATATCTTGATTTCAATTTGCAATCAATTAGCTTTCAATTATCTCATATGCTTGTATAGAATTTGTAGCAATTATTGTTGACTCACTCAAAATAATCAAAGACAAGAAAGGAAGTTGGAGATATTAGTTATGTTTGATTTTGTTTTAAGTGTGTCTTTTTAGAGATATTTTTCATAGTATAAAAGTAATAAAGACACAGATAAATTTTAAAAACTATAATAATTGTTGTGTATTGTTTATAAGTATAAAAATTGAAAACGAATATATTTACAATGTCTTACTATCAAAGGGAATTGAGAAGAGTATAAGGGTGTTCGGCTAATTTTATTTTTATGAGTTTATAAAATCATTTAATTTATAAGATATCTTTAAAACTTATAAGTTTATACATCTTATTTTAATAACAAGATAAAAACTATTTGAATAAAATGATAAAATTATTTTAAAGATTTTACTGAAATTTACAATTATATATAAAGATAAATTTTTTGGTATAATAATAATAAAAATGAATTAAGTACCATTAATATAATATAATTAAAAATATTTATTTTCATTTTTTTACATATTAAACAAAGTAGCCTATTAGAAATCTTAAGATATATTAGGAAAAACTAATTTGTTTTTAAGGAGATTATAAATTCTAGACAACTTATTTTTAAAGTTTACAAGCTCTTATTCCAAAAAATTTACTAAAATAATTTTAAAAACTTATAAGTTTTTAAATATTTTATAAAATGTTTCAACGAACTCATAATAAACTCATTCAAACAATTTTTAAATTTTAGTTTACTAAATAATGAGCAAGACAAGTATTCAGTTAACATGATTCCAAAAAGATTATCAAGGAGATTAAGTGGGTGTTTGCATGATCTTATAAGTTTTTCACAAATATTTGATTAATTTTTTAATAAAAAAGTTTATAAGTTAAAAAAAAAAGATATTTAAAATTTATAAACTCTTAAACAATAAATTGATTGTTCCTAACTTATTTTCAAATATATTATAAACTACTTCTTTTTATATATTAAAAATAACAAAAATAATATCAAATTACATTTTATTAACAGTATTTAAGTTTTTTGTTATTATTACATCAAAAAATCATAGTAAATTATAATTATGAATTTTAATAAAATTTTATAAGATAATCTTACAAATACTTTTTAACTTATTTTTAAAATAAAATATATAAATTTACAAATTTTAAAAAATCTAAAAAATTACATGATTTCTTAAATTTTTAAAAATAAGTTTAACCAAACACCTTGTAAACGAGTTCTATGTACAAATATGCTTATGGGCTACAACATGCAAAAATTATCGTCACCTTCTATTGTATTATACTTAGGTCAATCCAAATGTCCATCCAAATGTAGCATACAAAGTCAAACGACAAACCTTGCCATCATATTTTATCGATTAATAGCGTGACTCATGACTTGCGATTTTGGACCGTATCAAAAAGCAATTCAATATTTATAGCATGTAAATGTTTACACGTTTATTTGAAATTATTAAAATGAGATTTTTTTTTAATTTTTTATAATTTTATTGGATATTAAATGTTTTCCATGTAAATTAGAGCATGGACATACATTCCTGCATGGGTTTGGGCTTTTCGAATAACTTGTTCATATTTTTTTGCAAAATATTTTATAAGATTAATTAATTTTACAAAATTGATAAAATTAGTTAGTTCGAAAGAATGGGAAAAGTAAATGAACAAAAAGAAAAAAAAAAGTGCTTTATCTATCTTTGAGATAAAAAATAATATATAATTTTTGGTATAAATAATAAAATTTAAATAGCAAGAACTCGAAATATCACGCCAGGCTGGCTACAGCAAATTTATGCCTCGACAAATTTACCTTTTTATTTTACATGCACTTTAGAAAAGGAAAGTTGTTCTTTACAATTGAAAACAAAAGTGCTTGTCAAGGATTGAACGAAACAGGAACGGGCAATCCCGATCTCCTCCTCCGGGCGGCGACGCACGACCTCCGCCGGCGAAGCTTTGAACCACCGATAACCTGCTGGAAATTACTTTTATGCTCTTCTCGTGTGGTCTGTTTTCTGCCTACAGACACAGACGCAGACACACACACACACACACACACACACACGTGCTTATACCATGCTGTTGGAAAATTTATGGAGGTAGAATTGCTCCAGAGTTAGGGTTCAACACAGTTGGAACTTACGGAGATGGCTCGGCAAATGACGTCTTCTGCTTTCCACAAATCAAAGACCCTTGACAACAAATACGTAGGCATTGCTATATTTCTCCCAGGAGTTTAATATAGTACTTTTTTCTTATAACTTTTTTGCAAGTATAATGTAGCTGGTGAGGACCAATTTTTGATTGCAGATGCTTGGAGATGAAATTGGGAAAGGGGCATATGGCAGAGTGTACAAGGGTTTGGATTTGGAGAATGGGGATTTTGTTGCAATTAAGCAAGTCTCTCTCGAGAACATTGCTCAGGAGGACCTTAACATTATTATGGTCTGAAAATTTTCTCCTGGAGCAATCCATATTTGTGCATTTTCTTTTTCTTCTGTTTGTGTAACATCTAATTATTGGGACTAACTGGGCGCAAATAACATAGTTTATTACTCTTGGCTTGTGATTTTCCCGAATTCTGACTCGCTTGTTGTTGCTTTTCATTTCTATTGCATAACTCTGGTCGCTGGCTACGTCTAATGATGCGAATATGACAGCAAGAAATCGATTTGTTAAAGGTAAAATCTGTTGTGACACTACTGCTAATACTTGTTAAGTAAATACATTCACATAAATTATTTTATTTACTTTAGTTCCAACACAGCAATTCGCACAACCCAAACATTTGAGAAGAAATAAAAGAGTTCTCGTGGCTCAAATGAATGTTCTTATTATAATTTCATCTTTAAGGTTCATGAGTCCTCAGGATTTCATGCACAAAAGTTGACAATTTTGCAAACCATGTATTTTCCATATTATTGATCTTCTCCCCACCGAATCAAACAATGCAGGTAGGATGGTGTTGGATTGTGCTATATACTTTCAACATTCCTTGTATGCAGAAAACATTTAAAAATAGAGTGCATGCAATGTTGTTGTTTTTACTTTTACTCTAATTGTTGTGTGGCCTTTGTCTTACAGAATTTGAATCATAAGAACATTGTGAAATATCTTGGATCTTTGAAGACAAAAACTCATCTTCACATTGTACTTGAGTAAGGCAAAATTCTAATTTCTTCACGACTATTTCAACTTACCTTCCATGCTAGAACTGTATGGCAAACAAGAAGTAATTTACATTAACTTTATTTGATCTGTGTTGAAGGTATGTGGAGAATGGTTCACTTGCAAACATTATTAAGCCAAATAAGTTTGGACCTTTTCCAGAATCATTGGTGGCTGTCTATATAGCCCAGGTTTCAGAACTGACCTCTAATTTCATAAGTTGCTTTATTGTTATTTTGTTTTGGTTTCAAATATCTAGCATCATGTTGTAACAGGTGTTGGAAGGTCTCGTATATCTGCATGAACAAGGTGTAATTCATCGAGATATCAAGGGGGCAAATATTTTGACAACAAAAGAGGTAAGTCTAATTTTGTTAGGCTATTTTCTTGCTTTCTAGCTTATTTTGCTGATGTCATTTTGTTCTAGTGATCTGCCTTTTTCTTTTTTTTTTTTTCTTTCCTTTTCTTTTTCCTGCCATCAATCAACAGATATTAGTGGGATTTTTGTTTGCTTTTTGATGTGAAATGAATGCCAATTGCGTTAAACTTTTGATTGAATGCCCTCATGCGCTGCTTCTCTTTTATTTGCTAGACCTGGTTCATAAGCTAATTGTATGCAAATGCATCATGCATATGTTTTTCTCCCCCTTCTGTTGATTGTTTTGGTAAGGAAAATTCAAGTACTGAATCAATAGTCTGCTTATTACTTATACCATCAGGGTCTTGTCAAACTTGCTGATTTTGGGGTTGCAACAAAGCTCAATGAAGCAGATGTTAATACACATTCAGTTGTTGGAACGCCTTACTGGATGGCCCCTGAGGTTTATGTCTCTTCTTTTTGACATTTGAGGTTGATTATACTGTTTGTTATGAAGTTGAAGTTTCTTGAAACACATAAGTTTACAGCCTCGGGTGAATTAAGCTTTCCAGAGACTGTTGGAGTTATCTACCCTTGCTGGCATTACATATCTGGCAGGCTGAATTCTGATACTGCATGGGAGGCTTAACAATAAAGCAGATAATCTGGATGTTACTTTTTACATTTTGTTATGCATTAAAGCACATTACCATTTTATGAGGTCACGCTGTCTCCACAAAAGGGAAAAAAAGAAAAAGAAAGAAAAGGTGGTTCCATGATCATATGCTGTAGAAGAATGTTGTAATGGAGAAACTGGGGACTTCTGTTGTCTTTCAAGACAGAAAATAGATATCTATTGGTGACTCAACAAAATAACAATGTTCTGAATGAATAAATTATCTGTGGTCCCCAATCTATTCTACAGGTTAATCAGTGATGCCGTGTCATATGTGACCAATTTATTTTAAATTTGAATTCAATTGATGAATGCAAGTTGTAAGGTTATTTCACCTAACTTTGTTTAAGCTTTTGCTTCTTTATCTATTTGGGTCTGCCTCCTTAAACATGAGGGACCTAAAGTACAATCACGTTAAAAACATTTTTCAATGCTGTAACTCCCCTTGGGTTGAGGGCGAGAAAGCATGAAGCTAAAATGCTTGATTGTGAAAGTGAAAGAGGGAGGTTTGGAAGATCTTAAATTTGAGTCAGATAACTATCCCGTTCCTAGATAATTGGTTATGTTGTTTTTCTTATCTTGTTTCTTTCTTGTTGAGAAAGACCAATAGTTGAGAATTTGTTGAGGAGCAGATGGGTGGAGTTGTATTAATGAAATATAAAGAAGTTTTTATCCCTTCAATCAAGAGCAGAAAAATACAATTTTAATGTTACCATTATTTCTGATTAAATGGTAAATGAACTGAGCATATGGTAAATAGCGCAATAATAATTTTGTATAATTATTCAAATTCAGCCTCTGATTAATTCTTTGGCATATGGAAGTGTACATTTTGTTACTTGTATTTTTAATTTGTACATTAAAGATACCGCCTACTATGTAGTTGGAGAAGCTGATGAGTACTCTGACGTATGCTCTGCTCAACTTTTCACACACTTTGTCTCTATCTGGGAGGGTTGTTTTTGTTGCATGACTAGTCATGGAATTCTAATTTGAATTTACTTCTTAATTGTGTGTCCTTGCATTCATTTTATTAAGAAATGAGAAAATTTTCTTCTGTGGGGTCAACCTCTTAGTGGCAACATGGTGAAATACATCTTTGGCATTGTTGTCCAATTGCAGGTCATTGAAATGTCAGGAGTTTGTGCAGCATCTGATATTTGGAGTGTTGGCTGCACTGTGATTGAACTTCTCACATGCATTCCACCATACTATGATCTGCAACCCATGCCTGCCCTGTTTAGGATTGTCCAGGTAGAAGTCAGGTCCGCGTTGTCATGATCCTCACCCTAATTATTCTTCTTGAATTTATTTACAGTGGAATAGCTGTGAACTCTCTTATGTCGTGTTTTCATTACTTTGGTTCCGTGTTTAATTAATTTTAACCTTCCCCACCCATCCTAATCTTGAGTAATTGAGAAGAAGTGGATATTTAGTGTTGTAGAAACAAGTTTATTGAATCTGTTGGCTGCAATATTACTGTTGATTCTTCAAAGCCGGCACTGTAATTTTCTTTTCCAGGATGAGCATCCTCCAATTCCAGATAGTCTATCTCCTGCTCTTACTGATTTCCTGCGTCAGTGCTTTAAGAAGGTCAGCTGAAAAATAAAGTTAGATTTTTTTTTTTTGGGTATATGGTTTGCTTATTTGTCTTTTGTTTCATTTTGGTTTCTTAACTAAATCAGATCCTGATTTCTGCAGTTGTTTATTTTCCTTTAATATATCTGTTTATGTTGTTTATTTTTTCAAAACATTGTTGCTAAGAACATTAATCATGATGGAAGTTAAAATGTAGCTAAAAGGATGTTCTGTTGATTTTATGAAAAATTGGAGATATGATATCTGGTCCTTGGATATGTATAATCGGCAATTATTTTTTACCTAGGAAAAGTACTTGGAAAATATGGGAATATGAATGGACAATGTAGCTGCTAAGTCATCTAAATATACATACCATGATCTTCTCTAGATTAGTGCGATTACAAACTATGCATTCCCAATTATAGAACCCTTTCCTTCAAGTTTACAGTTTTTAAACTGGCACCCTTTCCCATTAGTATTTTTGATGAAAAATGATGAGCTTATCAAAAAATGCAATTGAATTTCCAAACTTACTCTTGTCAATCTATCAAACTCGGAACGGTGTTCTTCTGTTGGATCAAAAGTTGTGAGGAGGTCAATTATAAGGTAATACTGTGCATTTATGGGATGCTAATTTATATTGTTTTATTCTCTAATTTTTTATGCGACATTTTTATGTGGAAAACAACAAATCCATTCATATAATTCCATCACATATTCATGCAAAGCTATAAAAAGGAGAGTTGGAGTTTATACTGCAGGTGTAATTATTTTGAAACTAAATCTTGCAATATAAGCTCTATAAATACTGTTCCAATTTATAATAATTTCACAAGCTAATGCAATGTAACCTCATTTACTTTGGACCTATGCAATGCCCATTTTTGTTGATTTTGTAGTTGGAATCAGTTTTCCAAACACTATAAAATTAGACACATTTTAAGCTTAAATTTAATACGTGGAATAAAAACACAGTAACAACACTATCCATATAAGTGTCTAAAAGAACATCTTGGTGTGTAGTGTTAAAAAAAAATCATTAATATCCTACCACATTTACAACCCTACATTTACACCTTTTGAGTCTATCAACTGAACATTTACATGCCTATGTCATAGGGAGACATTTAAACATTGTAAAATTGGAAATGGTTGGCATGTGACTTTTAAACATTATGCTTACTTCAGAAAGAGGTTATTGAATTGGTCATGTTTTTTTCCAAATTTTGTAAACAAGTGTAAGTTGGTCTTTTCACATCTACCGTTTGGATTTTTAAACATTGGAAACTTGAATAGGAGATTTTTTAATTAAATTCAGAAGGGGATAATATATTCTGTTATAATGACATTTCTTTGCGGATGTTACACTCTAATTAACCTAACTGAAAAAGTAGAAATATGGCATGTCCATGTTCCCTCTGACCCCATCTATCCTCCCATTTCTCCTTTCCCCTGATATTCTATTTAAAATTAACAAATCTTGGACATTTCAACTTTGCGTGTTCTGTGAGAATGAAAACTTTCAAAGGAAGCCATTGTTGCTTACTTTGTTCATTTGAGATAGTAGATGGATGAATAATGTTCAGCGATTGGTGAGAATAATTACCTAACGAATGTTACTCCACTCAATGTGTGGATGGAATGGTTTTTCCTTGGCGCTTCTGTTATGGCTAAAATTTTTGCTTGCTTTTTATTAAGTTTTGGAGTTATATGTTATGGTCACATGCATTCTTGTGTTTCCAAAGATCTTTTGTGACTGAGGTCATATTGTGCACTGTTATACTTCTTTTTATCATTTACACAATCAATGAGAGGGTGTGATTTGTATGATTCATGTTAGTTTGGCATCATTGATTGTAGGGCTGTCATTTATATTGCTCTTTGACAATAACTTGTCTTTCAGGACGCTAGACAGAGGCCTGATGCAAAGGCCTTACTTTCACATCCCTGGATTCAAAACTCAAGACGTGCTCTGCAGTCTTCTCTCCGTCATAGTGGAACACTAAGGTATTTATCTTCTTTCTGTTTCCATCTGTATCGTCTAGATCAATTGCTCCCATTCCTTTTATAGCTGCTCATGAGACAGAGATATTGCATTTTCACATTTGAGAGCATAATCAATTGATTAAGCTGGGGCCCAACTGTATCTCTAATGATGTTTACAAAGTTCTGATGTTTCTTTTTGTACTGAAGCAATCATCCCAATTTTGTTATCATTGACCTTACTTCTATGTTCATTACCTTGGAAACATGAGGAAATATGGAATTTTTCTTTCTGTTATGGTAAGTTACTGGTAAATGTAATAACACATGCATACTCCTTCGTAATTTGTTTTGTTCATGAAATTTGTTTTTCCACTTAATAGAGACTCAAAGTTGTGGGATAACTTGTCATTGTTCCTGAAATGTTATTTATCGTCACATTGAGTGGTTTGTAGAATTTTACCTCTCTTGGAATGATCCGAACTGAAATTCTCTATTTCATATTATTGCCTGAATGCTATCTTATCCAGGAAGCATTTCTTAAATTTTTGAAAATGTGGTGTCAGCACTAAACTTCTGAGGAATTTCAACTTTTGAAAATTTGAAGTTTCTGATATTGTCTGCTGTTATACGGATGTGCATATATGCTTGCCATTGACTAGGATCTCGCATGGTGTGTCAAATTTAACTTCCTATCTCTAAAAACATTTGGAAGACAGTTTTCTAATCATGGACCTTTTTTCCAATTATTTTGATTAGTTGATCTGTGCTAAATGGTGTTATCTCTGTTGGTTTGGTGCTTCACGTTTTCTGCCATCCCTGAATGTGCCTGCTAGTTCTTGCTATAATCACAGTTACTAGATTCTGTCCCAGACCTTTGTGATGTATGCTGTTGCATTCTAATGCATTGGGGGGAGGGTTTGCTGCAGCTGGACATTGGTGGGTTTAGGTCCTATAAGTTGAGTTGTAGGTCTGTTTGTCTGCCTGGTTTGATTGAGTTGAGTGTTGCTTATGCTGCACCTTTGGTCCAATTGAAGAATTGTATTTCTGTTTATATTTGTTGCTTTTCTTTAAAGCAATTGCTCTGGATTCTTTAAAATTGTTGGTTTTTGATTCTCTATAATGCTGCCATAAGAGTTCTTGACTAGTTGACATTTTGATGGGGCAATATACGATAATGTCTGAAAATTTGCAGAAACATCGAGGAAGTTGGATCTGGGGATGCTGAATTTAGTGTTGGTGAACAAGGGCATAATGTGGAAACTGCTTCTGCTGACAAAGTAATTGTTGCGTGCTTTGCCCCAGTTACTTAAGACCTTCTCTGCCCTTGTCCTGGCTTTACTTCTGTTGAAGGTGATGTTTTGCCTAACTTATACGGTATCTTAGAAGTGTGTTCTGGTTTTCAGCAATGTAGAACGGAGCTGCTAGCGTCTGAGACGTCGGGGATCAGCAAGACTTCCGAGGATGATAATTCCAATGCTAATCTTACTGAGGAAAGTACTGAAAACCTTGAGGACGATGTGATTTCGGATCAAGTTCCAACATTTGCAATTCGTGAAAAGTCACCCCTGCATACCAGCTCATCTAAATCAGCAGATAGTCATGGGGTGTCAATTTCTGATTTGGTGGAACTCAAGACATCCAATATTAATCAGCAAGCTGAAGTGCTAGTAAATGGTGAACTGGAACCTGCAGAGTCTACAAAGGGAAATGTTGTTGCTAGAATATTTGAAAAGAAAGGAAGTTCAGTTGCTGTTGAGCATGACAACTTTACCTTTGGCCAAAAAAGCCAAGATTCTAGCCCTAGGAAGGTAATTTGGGCTGTTAGAGTTTATCATGCTTTGTTCATTACAAAGAATACATTTTATTTGGTGGAAAATGTTTCTCTTAAAAAATGATCATCACATTAGATGTCTAGATGCTTATTAGGATATTGATGGAAAGCTCTAAGACAAGACCATGAGTTGTAAAGTGAAATTATTTTTATGAAAAATGAAAAGATGATTATAACATGGTTTGGGTGGATGTTATCTAGAATTTAATCTCTGTCGAGGGCTTGTCAAACTTTCCAATTTAGAAGCCGTCTTTTTATTGTACCGTTACAAGATGCTCTCTGCATTCTGAGAATGAGAGAAGTTAATATTGTTATATTGATGTATTGCAACATTGGAATCCATGTGCTTGATTTAGCTCCTTTGATATGTTCATAATTACCCTGCATTACGTTTCATTTGTCCTCCACCGTGAAAACTTCCCTTATATAATAGGCTGGCTTAATCTAACACATTTGTTTAGCCGCTGATGAAGTATATGACATAACTGAGACTGTCGCTCTCTCCTTTTCTCTCTCCTTGCCTACATTCACAAATTGGAAGCTCAAAACTCTGAAGTGATGGATGGAGTATATTGTGTATTGTTCATTCTTATATGACTATTTCAATGTATGCCAAGCTTATAGTAACTTAGCAACGATAAGTTGACCGAGTGTCTTTTTCTACTAGCCAAAACATTCAGATTCTGAATTTATTGTTTTTTCCATCCCTTGAATGCACGGTAGATTATTTGGGTGTGGTAACTTTCAATACTTATAATTTTTTACTGGCCACAATGTGATGTAAATTTCCAGCTAGTGGGTGATCATTAATTGTGGCAGAGAGCTTTTTCCTTATTTCAATTATGTGATATGGATGTCCTTCAAGGAATAAGTGAGTTCATTTAGCTGAATGATGTCAAAACACTGCAGTATGTGAGAAATTTATACATTTTTTTGGAGCAGTTTTATTTGCGGTTATTTATTGGCCAAGCTCCCGTCGTTGGGCAGTTATTAACTTGTAAAACCTTACTCTATGAGTATTTGAATAGATGATTCAATATCTCAGCAAAGCATAGCTGACTTAGCATTGATTTAGTTTCTATAATATGAAATTAAGCTTCTGGCTAGGTTCCAATCATAAGGCAGGCATTATCCTGTAACGCATTAAAATATGAACTTAATCTTGTCTCGTTTTCTAATAAATTCTGCTATTCCAAGACCTGTGTAGCCTAAATCTAGAATTAACCACCTCCCTCAAAAAAAGAAAAAATCCCCAATTTGCAGGTAAAGGTTAGTTGTCTTCTGCCATGCCAATTTTTTTAAATTCCTTTGCATGCTCAGACGCTGAACTTAACTTTTAGTCGTCGTTTTTTCTGTATTTGTATTTTGCATATTGATAGTATCATGCATATCAATGTTGATGAAAATTTAATTTCCAACCATTAGGGTGTGAAAGAATCATCAAGTGCAGGAGGAAATGAGCTTAGTAGATTCAGTGATCCTCCGGGTGACGCTTCTTTGGATGACTTGTTTCATCCCTTGGAGAACCTGGATGAGTGGGTGGCTGAAGCCTCTACTTCTGCATCCTCTTCAAATGCAATTCAAGGCAATGCTGTCTCGGATGGTGGAAAGAATGATCTGGCTACAAAGTTAAGGGCAACAATTGCTCAAAAGCAGATGGAGAATGAATCAGCACGGGCAAATGGTGGTGACATACTTCGTCTAATGATGGGTGTTTTGAAGGAAGATGTAATTGATATTGATGCTCTGGTAAGACATGCGTGATAAATTTGATTGCTCAATTTCTAAATTAAATGCCTATACTCATTGTTTTTTGCTGTGCTTTCTTAGCAGGGGTTTGAGGAGAAGTTGCCTGCAGAAAATCTCTTTCACCTTCAGGTACTTTTATGCCAATTGCAGCATTTCATTTGATGTTGATTTGCTGTATGATTTTTCTTTTGTACTTAAATTGTCAGCCAATATCGTTCTAGCACCTACTACATAATTGTCCAATTATTTGTTGATTGGAACTTCTTGTCGGTTGCTTACTTCTCAGAACTATTATAGAAGGGCCGGGCTCAGAATGTAACCGAAGCAACAGTTTTCCTTTGGTGTTTTTTTTCTCATTATCAATGTCACAAGTCTGAACCCTAAACCCTGAACCTACTACATAATTATCCAATTATTTGTTGATTGGAACTTCTTGTCAGTTGCTTACTTCTCAGAACTATAGTAGATGGGCTGGCACAGATATAATCCAAGCAACAGTTTTCCTTTGGTGATTTTATCTCATTATCAATGTCACAATTCTGAAGATTTTTCTCGGAAGTGAAAAATATTGAACATTTTGGCTATTTAATTTTTGGAGCATGGGTCAATAATAATAATAATTTTGACCATTTGGAGGAGTGATATAAACATTCTGAAGTGTGATGATATTCTGTGTGGTAAGGAAAGACTACTTATTGTTTCAGTGCCCATTCTTATAGTATGTGTTATGGTTGTGGTCCAACTTTGCCACTTAAATTGCTTTGTGCTTCTTCATTTCTATGAGGCAGCATGTCCCTTCTATAGTTTCTAAGATAATTTTAAATCAAGACCTGAGGGTATTGTGGTTTTATGATCCGTTTGTTCAGATGGCATATAATTTATTTATTCCCAAATCTGAGTCGGTCCTACTAATTTATTCGTTTATTTTTTCATTCTTCTCGTGATTGTGCTCTTCATTACCACCAAGAAGTAGATCCAGTTTGTAAAAGTGCTCCATCTTCTGTGCGACAGGCAGTTGAATTTAGCAAATTAGTATCATCACTGAGGCCAGAAGAACCAGAAGATGTGATAGTATCTTCTTGTCAGAAGTTGACTACTTTCTTTCATCAACGACCGGAGCAGAAAATTGTTTTCGTTACACAACATGGTTTGTTTCCTCTAATGGAACTACTCCAGGTCCCTGGAAATCGTGTATGTAATTAGCACGGTGCTTAAAAAAATTGCCTTATCTTGTGTTATATGTGCTGAGTCTCTCTATTTTTCTTCACTCTGCCATGGATTACTTCTTTCTCAAAATTCAGGTAAAATGCTCAGTGCTTCAAGTTCTGAACCAAATAATCAAAGATAACACCGATTTTCAGGAGAATGCTTGTCTGGTTGGGCTTGTAAGTATTCTCAAATCTAGCTAGTTCCCTAAGTGTGCATGATCTGAAAACATGGGTGATCATTAAATGACGATGGTCATGAATAAAGTTGAAATATTGTGGAGAAGTTGATGGACAATTGTTAAATGTAGAGGCGACAATAGGTATTGTGGAAAGTTGATGTAGTAAATCCTATCAACATGTAGTTTTTCGACCAAAATGTTTGATTATTGCGTTAATATTTTTTTTTTTTCTAATTTCATATTGCCAATTCTTTTGTATTTAGTCTATTTGTTAAAACTGCATATAATATTGTGGTGTCTTTGATTTTGTTTCCTAGAGGCAGGACGTCGCTCCCCTTCTGTTACTTGATAACATGATATGACACAGCGGCATTGCAATTTGGTTGTTTCCTTCTGAAGAGGAAATTATTTCCAACCATTATTGAAAAATGTCCATATATATATATATATATATGCTATTTTTAACTTTTTGTTCCCTTTTTGTTTATCATTTGCCCTTTAAATCTTAACAAACCAAAAGAACCGGTATAATTTTTAACTCCATTGAATGGTAATTCAATATGATAATTACAATTGCAACCCAAGACTGCCCGGGGACAAGACTTTCAACCAATATGTATTCCCAAAAGGCCAAAACATTCCAGTGTAACATATTTTACCTAATAGGTATTGCTTTCTCTTCAACCTTCTTAGGTTTTACTTCTTTCTTGCGTCTAGACTTTATTTATAATGAGAGTAAATGCTTATATTTTATTCGTAGTTATGAATTAATAATTGCAATTTGTCTTGGAAACTTCTATCTTTTCCAACGGGGCATTGAATAACAACCTTAGGTGTTCAAAAAATTAACCTCATCTCGGGCAGTGTGCCTGTTTTTTATCAGAACGAGGGTACATGTAGATTGGATGGGAATAGAATATTCCTTTATTAGAAGTTGTGCCTTTTGTGATACCAAAATTTGCCATCTTCACAACTCAACCTGCCATCAAACATAAGTACAAAAATGAAATCAGAAATATGAAGACTGCTGCGAATCTTCTTGGTTTTTGGGCATAATTAAATACTCTGAACTACACTTACCCTACAGATTCCTGATGTGATGAGCTTTGCTAAGCAAGACCGTCCCTGGGAGGTCCGCATGGAAGCAGCATATTTTTTACAGCAACTTTGCCAATCAAGGTTAATTTTTCTCCTGAGGATTGATATGTGGGCCTAAGTTTCATTTCATGGGATGTGATAAAGTCTTTGTTTTCTCCAGCTCCTTGACATTGCAGATGTTTATTGCTTGTCATGGTATACCCACACTTGTTGACTTTCTGGAGGCTGATTATGCAAAGTATAGGTAAGTATTTAGCATGAAGTATTTAATTTAGTTCTTATTCTTTATGACACCATTTAATCTTTGGCAGTTGGAAGTTCTATTATGCTCAAGTTACTTGAATTTGAAGGCTTAGGATAGAATTTTATTTGGACTTAGGGAAGACCTTCCAATTATAGTGAGGTAGTTCAAGGCATCTAATGGACAAGCTGAATGAACTCTACGAGAAACACTGATAGATGAAATCCTTGCAAGTTGATTCATGGCGAATGTTTAAGTGATTTTTAACTCTTACAATGGCTGCCTTTGTTTGATATTGTAATAGAGGATAGGAAAGTATTATCTTGTATTTCATTGAGAATGGGCACCCACACATGCATACGCAAACCTAGGGATTCAACATGGAAAAGTGTATAAAATAGGATCCGTCTAAATAAGTGATCTTCTGTACTTAACACTATTTAGTTACAATTGAGACCCTACAATTATGTAATTGTGTTTACAACACCACCCTAAAGTCGGAACATGGATGTTGATCGTATCCAGCTTGTTAAAGAGATGATCTACTTGATTCGCATCCAAATCTTTCATAAAAGGATTGTGAAGTGGAGATTAGGCCTTGTATATTCTAACAAGCAAAATGACACTGATATGCTTGGTTTGTTCTCGCATAACAAGATTAGATGCAGTATGAATTGCAAGACTAAATGTAATATGAATATCAGCTAGGTTGTCACATCATTATTTTGTGGGCTTTGAGACCTTTCTACTTCTGTTAAAAGCTGGTATATTCACATTATTTCACATGTTGATTATGCCGTAACTCTACTCTGATTTTGCACGAGAATGTGAAACCTTATTTTGTTTCTTATTTTATGATGAGACCAAATTTTTTCCAGCAAAACATAATAATCAGAAGTGAATCTTTGATTCTTTTTAGGCCCTGCCCAATCTATGTCTGAAAAGCACTCAGCCCTGAAATGATTGTGATTTTTGTACTACATATTGCAACTTGAAGCTCTCTTTTTAAGTAGCATAAATCTGTACTTTCACTGCTTAGTGATCTATCATTAGGGAGGACATGTTTTGGCTCACAACAGTCTAAATATGCAATATCTGAACAAGTCGCAGTAAGATATTTCAGCTTCTTAAATAGTCTTCTATATTACTGAGGATGTTTGAACAATTTCCATTCTTTTGTGGGTTGAGAGTTTGGGACCGTGGGGAGTACAATGTTGTTTAGCTCCCAACTTCTCAGTTTCAAACAACAAATAAAGCACATGTTTTCTTCAAGATTCTTTTTTCTTGCTTCTCATCACTTCAATACCCAAGAAATATTTCAATGCCCCTCAATCTTTGATTTGAAGCCGACTGTGTACAACATAACTGTATATCATTGCTAATAATGATGATATCATCCGCATAAATCATCGGTAGGATAATATGAGCTCCAAATTGATTATATAAAATAGAGTGTTTAGATTTGCTTTTCTCTATTCCAAAATTTCCAATTGCTTGATTGAATTTTCCAAACTAAGCACACAAATTCTGTTTCAGCCTATATAATGATCGACGAAGATGGTATACTTTCCTGTACTCACCGTGGAAACTAATTAAGGAGGATGTTTCATATATATTCCTTTCTAGAGATCTCTACAAAGAAAAGCATTTTTTATGTTAAGTTGATGTAAATACGAGTTATAATTACCCTCCATAAGAATAAACAACTTTGTTAGAAAATAATTGGAAGTATTAAATCGTACTTTATTGATGAAATCTCATCTCAACTGCAACAGATACTAAAAATTAGGAAATGAATTTAACATAAATTATGGTCTTATTATAAAGGAAACAAAACAATATTGAGGTAATGAACCAAACAATATTGTTCCTTGAATTAGGAAACACAATATGTAAAATATGTGGAATATTATATAACTTCCTACTCCTTTTAAGTTGAATATGGACCGTTGACCATAATGTTCAAGTTAGACTTTTAACACCTAGCAACTACAAAATGATGATAGTGACACCACTGTAGTAACACAAATCATGCTCAAAAACTCATGATTGTTGCCAATCATCTTCTTCGTCTGCAACTTTATGAGGCACAATACAAGCCACAGTCGATGAAGAAACAACTATGATAGTAGTAGGATGACGTGCTAACGTCTTGTAATCCTCATGAATTAAAGCTAGCAATCTCCAAAGTTGAGAAATGCACTAGAGCAGTTTTCTCATTCTTACTAACGATACATATGGCTTACCTTTTTACACTACTCTTATCCAAGCACCTTTTCGAGGTATGGTTGGTTTTCTGATGATAATCACATTTGAACTTCTAGTTGCATCAAATTTTCTATTACTTGTTCTCCTAATTCACTACCATGGGAAGCCTTAAGAATCTCAACTTCTATGGCAAAACTTTGAGTTATCAGGGCAGAAGTTGAATCAGAATTGTTCACAACAAGAAGAAAAACTCTTGACGGAGCATAAATAAGGTACGGATGCTGTTACTGGCTAGCAAGATATCTATAATTGAACTAAGAGGGGACAAAAACTTAGCCACTATAACTTCCTCCCATTGGTTTTTATAAGTTAATTATTGTCCGTCTTGTTTAAGTGAGAACAAATTTTCATAAAATGTCCTAAATTGCCTTAGTTGAATCCAACAACATTAGTAACAATAGACTCTTTCATGTCATTTAGAAACTTGGTCATAACATAGAAATCAACTTGTTACTATGTTGAAAAATCATTACTTCTAGAATCAGGAGGACCATAACAACTGTGATTCACTTTGAGGCCTAAGAAATAAATTATAAGTTTGAGACATGTGAATTTTCTTATTCAGTTCGATAGTAATCCCAACAACACCATTATTTTAGAACTTGAAACAGGTTAGACAAATAAAGCCTCAGTAAAAGACTAACCACCATTCACCGACAACATTTAACCAACAATAAAGCCGATGGACCCTAATGAAATCCACATCAAATACATGACTAGCCCACAAATCCATCCCAACTCTTCATTATCAACACACCAAACACAAATGTGAACTCCACCAATTAGCTCAAATGTCAGTCGAAATAAAGGCTTTAGTCTAAAATAAATAAACAGACAACTTGGTGCTGGGGATGTTGCATTATGGCTTTGGATTTGGGGACAACTTGCAGAGGAGCAAGGTGGTGGCGAGGATTTAGGATTTTAGCTAAGATGGCACATCAAGTAGGGCCAGGTAATTGAGTGGTGTTGTGGATTGGATAAGGGCAAGTGAGCAGCGACTTTGAAGCTTTTAGTTGGGAATGTAGTAGCATAAGAGAGTGGTAGAGTTAGATGGCTAGGGTTTTATTGAATATTGAATAAGGGCACTTTTGGATGGGTTTACTAATTGCCCTAACCTCTTTAATTAAATAGGTACAGGATAATCTGTTGTGGTACTTAGTTGGAAAATAATTGAAAAATCAAAGAGTGCTTTATTGATGAAAATCCCACCTCAATTTATAGCAAGAAATTAGGTAACAATTACAGTAATTACTAGAAAATAAGAATCTAACTTAATGTAAATTCTAGCCTTATTATAAGGAAACAAAATAATATTAAGGAAACAAACTAAATATTACATTCCTTAATTTAGGAAACTCAATATGTAAAATATGTCAAAATATTCTCCTACTTCTAACAAACTTGATGGATGTTAGCTTAACAATAGGAGAAAAAGTATCTGAATAGTACACCTTAAAAATTTGAGCATATCCTTTGGCCATAAGATAAGATTTCAATTTAGCAACAGATCCATCAGGATTCACTATAACTGCGAACATCCACTTACACCTAATAATCTTCATCATTACATGTAAATCCACCAAGTCTTAGGTACATTTGTTATCTAGAGCATTCGTCTCTTTTATCATAGCGCCATGCCGTTCGGGCTGGGATAGAGTCTTGTGAACAGTTTGAAAGGAAGTGACAAGAGTTAAGACATGGAAGTAAAGAATATGAAGATGCTAATAGGTTATTATAAGACAAATGAAGTAATGGCATAAGTACATTACATTGACACTTATCCTTATAAAACACAATTAGAGGAACATCACTTGGGATTGGATTGGATGACGAGTGGTTTGGAACTTGCATTAGATGGCCTTTGTTGTCAAGAATAGACTTGAGTGATAAAAGGCTTCGTAAGACTAGGTATAGTGGGTGAAACAATGTATGTTAGTAAATCATCATCCTCCTAATTTGCATTTGTGAAGGATGGGGGGAAGGGGGTATCTCCAAAGAATGTGAAACCTGCTTACACAACATATTTGTCTAGAACATGATCATGTACCCTTTTTGAACTTGAGAATACCTGAGGAAGATATTTGAGGATTCAGGTTTAATTTTGTGACGTTAGGATGAAGATTTAGAACAAAACAAGTGCAACCAAATATCTTGGACTTAATAGAAAGCAAAGGCTTAGTGAAAAAAGAATATATTGGATGGAGTTTTACCATCTAAGACAGATGAGGGCATAAGATTTATCAAGAACCAAGCTATTCAAACCACGTCCGCTTAGAATGTTTAGGCACCTTTGTTTGAAAAAAAGAAAGTATGTTTTGTCTCAAGTAAGTGCCTATTCTTTCTCTTAACTACACTATTTTGAGATGGGGTATTTTGGCATGAAGTTTGGTGAGTAATGCCAATTTTAATTATGTTTTACCGGAAGAGTTCAGATAAATATTCCTTGGCATCATCAATTCATAAAGTTTGTATAAGGATATTAATTTGAGCCTTGATTTTATCAAAAAAAGTACTAAGATGAAAACAATTTGGGACTACTTTTTACTAGATATAACTAAGCCATGCGAGAATAATCATTGACAAAAGTAATACATTATTTGAACTTTGTTTTAGATGTAATTGGATACAATCAGATGCATCTAAATGAAGTAACTCAAAAGGAGCATATATTCTTTTGTTAACATTAGGACTCAAACTAAAATGATGGTGTTTGGAAAATTGACTAGACACAATTTAATGACAATAAACTGTGACATTGGTGACTCAATTTCCTTAACAAAAGGATAGACGGATGACCCAATCGACCTTGTTCTTCGAAGGGGGTTAGTTAGAGCAAGCATCATATTTTGGTATTTGTGTGTCAAGGATGTAGAGAGGATTTTTGTCTTCTACCAATAATTGTCATCGTCACAAAATGTTGAAACAGACTATAATTAGGAAGAATGAGATGCAACAGTTAAGGTTATGGGTGATTATTTGCAAGGATGAGATTAAAAGATAATTCAACCAAACATAGAAGTGACAACAAAAGGGTTGACAGGTTTGGGGTATTCATACCGGATCCAAGGATTTGAGGTGTTACCCATTTACTAAGGTGACTGTGGAAGTAGATTTGTATAACTAAAAGGTGGAGAATAAACTTGAATGACCTATTATGTGATCTATAGTCATAAAATCAATAATCCATTTGGAAGATGATGAGACTAAACATGTTTGTTTTACTTGATTCAATATTCAGTAACAATGAAATCTTTTTGCTAGATAAAATTGAGACTTAAATCGTTTCAAATTTAATTGGAAACTCTTTCTTGTTGTTGAACTTTTACATCAGGACCAAATGATAACAACATATTAAGCTCCTGATATGTTTTCTTAAATTCCATAAAATAACCTGTGAATACTTATCCTATTTTTCTAGAACATTAAAATGCCTTAGATGTTTCTTAAACACGAAAAACATTCCAAATATTTCATTAATTTCTTAACAAACTCACAATGATTAATCAAGCTAATTATTACTTTGTTGTCTATAGAATTTCTTATCTGCTAGAATAATCTAATATCTTATCTAACCTTGTTTGTCTTTATCATGTTGAGGTAGATCGTCAGTCGTATGGTCATCTTTGTTGCTTTTCAAGTATGCCTAGTAATGTTATTTTAATCCAAATAGTGAGACCCATTTAATTTGTATTACGTGATTTTTGACCCAAAAGAATCCCATTAGATATAATAGTTGGTTTTGGTTTGGACATTATTAATATAACTCAATCGAACTAGAAATTATCAAATTCAAGTATAGGAATGTGTTGTATGGACCAAGGTAATCACAGCAAAGTTGGCTAGGGTGAATCCCTAGCAGTGACACAGCCTCTTGTGTGAAACTTTAGGCTGTGACTGTGAAGCACTACCATGGCTTTTGGTCACTAGACTTTGGGGAACAGCCACTCACTTGGGTGAGTGGTAATGATCACCTGTCTCTCTCAGTTGAGACCCAAATTTGATCACTAGTCTATTTTCTGATGGATCCAAGCAGGAGAAGTATCCTGCATTGAAGCCTTTACCTGGGCTTTGTTACCATGTAAAATAGGATATGAAAGCATTCTCTTGTATTTTATTAGGAATGGGTACACACATATATATACACAATCCCAGGATTGAAGTTCGGAAAGAGTTCAAAATAGGATCCCTCGAATTAGGTTACCTTCAATTTTTATGATATATATAGTTACAATCAGATTTCTGTAATTACGTAATTATGTCTGCTACAGATATCAACTCTTGCTCCTTTGCGAATTTTTGGTGGGAAAGTTTGAATGTGAGATATTTATCTGGCAGGCTGACTCCTAGACATCACTTCAACATACTTATTCAACATATTCTTGTCAATTGTACCTTTACATTCTTTAAAAATCATTGTGGCTAGTTTTGGTTCTAGATATGTTGCTGCTGCTGTGGGGGCAGTGGTTTTAGCTTTTTGTTGGCTGCTCTTCCCATCTAGATCGGCAAACATTAATCATGGAAAAGGACCTCTGTTCAGAAACAATCAGTTCCAATACCTGGGACCATTGTCCACAGGCGTCACACTTCCACTCTTCTGCTGCCCTAAAGTTTGGTGATTGTAGTTTGTTGATGCTGTTTTCAAAAATTTCACATATAGGGGATCTTGGAGCTCTATACTGTTATTATCTTTCACCATTTTGTTTTTAACATGGGCATGTGGCCATGACTAACTACTTACCATCATAGTTTGTATTATGAACAAGCTGTTTCTCCTGGATGAGAAAGGCAATAAGCTGGGTGTATCTCTAAGAACTAGGGAAGTTTAATTGACCTTTTGAATTTTTGGTGTCGGGGCACTTCTAGCAGTAGTAAGCTACTTCGAATTATTTTTTCTGCACTTATTCTGTGTATGTGTTGATACTCACAATTGCTTGCTTTTAATTCTGACGTCGACATCAATTCAATTTGGATGACTTATCTGTTCCTCTGCGACCATTTGTAAGCACTTCATAGTCATTTAACCTTCTGGCTTAGAATATTGTATAATTCCTTGTGATTGTCCTATTTTAGTGTCATTATGTTTAACATTTTATTTTGTGGGTGCTTAATTAATTCCACTCTTTATTTTAAAAATATAATCGTTTTGGATTGAGATTTAGTTTTTGGATTCATTGTCTAATTATTCTGATTGGCCTAATTCCAGGGAAATGGTTCATATGGCTATTGATGGCATGTGGCAGGTTTTCAAGCTTCAGAAGCCTACCTCTAGAAATGATTTTTGTCGTGTAGCTGCCAAAAGTGGGATGTTACATAGACTTATCAACACTCTTCATTGTTTGAATGAGGCAGCCCGTCTAGCTTCTATGGCATCTGGCAGTGGGTTCCCTTCTGAAGGTTTAGCTGCACGGCCAAGATCAGGTCCTCTGGAATTTAGCAGTCCTTTAATGCAGATGGATTCATCACTGCATGTGAGTGAACCGCCTGATCACCCAAAAGTTAAGCAAGGAGACCAGATATCACATATTGGACTACAAGAACCTTCACGTGCATCGGTATCTTATCCACCTGAGCCAAGTGGTGCTACTGTGCAGGCTTCAGGTGCTTCAAGAGTGTTGGATCCTTCATCTTTGGACAGAGGATACAGTCCGGCAATGAAAGATTATCTAGCTACCTCCAGAGATCGGGATGGTGTAGACCGGTGGAAGAATGAGCCCACTAAACCTGAAGTTGATCTAAAGCAGCAAAGAGGCGCTAATGCAGCAAATAAAATATCCACAGACAGGGCTCCAAAATCATTGGACATGGCAACAAATGGATCATCTGCTCAGATTAGCAGCCAGCAAGACCATGTTCGACCACTTCTAAGTTTATTGGACAAAGAACCTCCATCACGTCATGTTTCTGGGCAGCTTGAGTATGTACGACATCTTACAGGGATGGAGAAAAATGAAAGCATCTTGCCACTTTTGCATGCATCTAGTGACAAGAAAACAAATGGACTTGATTTTTTGATGGCCGAATTTGCAGGTGATTATAATTGTATATTTGGCTTAATTCTCTTGAGCAAGATAGATCATGGTACCATTAACTGGTATGCATAAATAGCAAAATCATAAGAAGTCTGAAGGGGCACTTCACAGCATAGTTTGCATCTTTGATTCTTGTGCTAATGAAATCTTGGGTCATATTTCCCTTTGCATTGTGAATTGACCTTGTTTTTCCAGTGCTTGCTTTTCATCTTTGAAGTTAAGCATCAGTATGTTAAATGATTCTAATAATTTTTAGTCTTTATCAGAGGTTTCTGGGCGAGGAAAGGAAACTTCTAATGTGGATTCATTACTAAGAAGTTCACCTAAAGCAGCTAATAAGAAGTTAGGACCTCAGATAGCTAATGGAGCCACTTCCGGACTTGCATCGCAGAGAGCATCTGGTGTGCTGTCTGGTTCGGGAGTTTTAAATGCTAGACCAGGGAGTGCGACATCGTCAGGGCTACTTTCCCATATGGTATCCCCATGGAATGTTGATGTTGCTCGAGAGTACTTGGAAAAGGTGGCGGACCTTTTACTTGAGTTTGCTGCAGCGGATGCAGCAGTAAAATCTTACATGTGTAGCCTAAGTTTGCTCAGTCGTCTTTTTCATATGTTCAACACGATAGATCCCCCAATCCTTTTAAAGGTATAGCAAAAGTTTCTGTGTTTAACATTGCATTTAATCTCTCTCGTGACTGGACTTATTGTTCTGTTCTGTTTAGTTGTTGAAGTGTATAAATCATCTTTCAACCGACCCACATTGCTTAGAACATCTTCAGCGGGCAGATGCAATCAAATATTTGATCCCTAATCTTGATCCCAAAGAAGGTGCTCTTGTGTCTCAAATCCATCATGAGGTAGGGCATTTGACTTCAAAATATTTTTAATACTTGTAAACACTTGTTTCTGGGTATAACTTTTCGTGGGTGATTAGCAGCAGCGGGGCAGGCATCAGGACCTGTTTTGGCTGTACTTTCATCCTTTCTATAGATGAGTTATAATATAAACTAATAACAAAACAAGTTGTCTATAGAAGAACATGGGATAGTGCAGGAAAAGGGAAGACATTTGGATAAAGAAAATACACTAAGCCATATTTAAATTTTAGACAATGTGTTATTGTATTCCTTGAGTAAGGTTAAGCTTAATATTATCTCAATAAATGAAAACAAGAGCTTTGTTGGATACATATTCTAGTGAGAAAGAAATCGGTATGGAAATTTAAAAATAGTATAAAATTAAGAGAAAAAAAGAGATAAAAGTGTTGTTTTGATAGGTAGTGTGTGTGGAGAATTGAATTTTGAGGGAATAAAAATTATGCAAAATTTGCATCGAAACATACCCAGGGAGTCTACTTGAGTATGAGAGAAAATTTAAATAAGACAACTAACTATTGCTCACACATGAAGCATAATTTCACTTCTTGTTCTGAGTGATATATGACTACTAACGAATTGAAGGTCATTTTCATTTACATATTGGAGGGATATTTAATGACTGACTAATTGAAACTTCTACCATTCAAAATGATTAATTCTATGTAATTTTCAACATTGTCTAACTAGTTTCCTTTGCTGAAGGTCCTTAATGCACTATTCAACCTATGTAAGATTAACAAGAGGAGACAGGAACAGGCAGCAGAAAATGGGATTATTCCCCACTTAATGCATTTTATCATGTCCGATTCTCCTTTGAAACAGTATGCATTACCTCTGCTGTGTGATATGGCCCATGCATCACGTAACTCCAGAGAGCAATTACGAGCTCATCGAGGGCTTGATGTATATCTGAGCCTTCTTGAAGATGAACTATGGTCTGTGACTGCATTAGATTCGCTTGCTGTATGCTTGGCCCATGACAATGAAAGTAGGAAAGTGGAACAGACTTTGCTGAAGAAGGATGCTGTGCAGAAACTGGTTAAGTTCTTCCGATGCTGTCCAGAACAGCACTTCTTGCACATACTGGAACCATTCTTGAAAATTATCACGTAAGTGGTATTCTGATTTTAACATGTGGCCTTCATGTTTATATATGTATATGTCTTGTCTGTATTTTTCCATCTGGCATCTTGATTATGTTCTAACACCTAATTGTTTAGCTTGATTCACTAAATGATGAATCATATATGTCGTTCTTCCATGAACTAATAAACTAAAATTAGCTTTAGCCGTTTGCGTTTTGGGGTGATAAAATGAATGGAAGATGACTAACATTTTTTCCATTCTTTGATTTGATTGTAAGCGGTTCACCAATCTGTAGTTCTTCTTTAGTTCACCAAATTTGAGAATATATTAATTGATAAAAACTAGTGCAATGTTTGGAAGCCCATTATCCTCATTATTTATTGTACTGAAAGACACTAACACATTTGTAGCCTTAAAAAAATCCCTCTATCTCTCTCCATATATATCTATGTATATAAATATAAAATTTTAATATCCAGTCATCACCTAAGCATATATGTTCAAACTCATGTATATGTATTTTTATACCATAAAAATTAATGTTCATCCCATATAATATCGTGTAATCCAATTGTTATATCATTTCATATTTAGAACACAGTATTTTTGACTCATCAAAATTTATCAAAAATGGGCTTTCTGACGTTGCCTAGGTATCTTAATATACCCTGTTTATTCTTATGTAATAACTGTCTCGGTGAATATCTATTTGTATTGTGTAAGTATTTTCGTTAAAACTTGAGCCTGTAATCTTTCTTGCAATTCTTTTTGTTAAATGAGTATTGAATTTTTGCACTCTGCTTTTAAATTCTGTATCTGTTAAATAGAGTAAATAATGTAACATGCATGGTAGATCTGATTGAAAATGGTTGGCTGTTGAATAATGTAACATTCTTTTTGTTAAATGAGTATTGAATTTTTGTTCTGCTTTTAAATTCTGTATCTGTTAGATAGAGTAAATAATGTAACATGCATGGTAGATCTGATTGAAAATGTTTGGCTGTTGAATTTTGACTTATTTGCTTTGTCTCTTCTCATTTCTTTACTTCTGAAGCTACAGTCAAAAAAATCTATTGATGGCTATGCTCGTGAAGAGATGTTAAAGTGAATCAGTTTGGTTGATCAATTTTTAAAGCTTTTGATTTGTCAATTACTGAAGGATGAGTAAAGAATTAATCCTCTTAAGGCATCTGTTGATATAGTATACTGCTATTCCTTTTCCTGTTGATATACCACTCAAGGCTGAGGATGATTCAAAAGCTCCGGAGATTCTATAAATTGACCATTCTACTTGATAGAAGTTTTTTGGAGTGACAAAATGGTTAGATTAAACCAGAACCATGGATTTGATAGATGGATTGAAAATTGATGCATTTGATCAATCTCTGTTATATTATTTCTTCACGAACCCATTACATGGTACACAACTACTCTGAAGTGGAGATAATACTGAAAGAGCGAAGCTTGTTATTTTTAAGCAAATGTAAAGTCAGTCGAGATGTTGATATCATATGCCAGGATAATAACAATTACATAGAAAAAAATTTGGGTATCTTTAGTGCATGTCTTGACCTGTTTCTGTCTTCTGCTTAACCATATTATATTAAGAAGGAAATAAACAGATAAGAGGGGGCAGTGCTGCTGAGGTGGAGTGGCTGGGCTGCAGGTAGTAGTGATTGGGGTTTGTGGTTGTTTAGGTGAGGATGGGTGAGTGTAAACGGAAATGGGATCAAATTTCTTGTATATTTTTGAGAATGGTTACACACATGTATGCACAAGTTTATTGGAACAATGGAGTTTCATCATTCAAAATAGATGAAGGCGTGCAAAATATCATCAGTTTCACATTTGGGCTTTGCTTGGGAAGAGCGTGTGCAATGGAGTTTCATCATTCAAAATAGATGAAGGCATGCGATTAATTTGAAAGCAAGCTATGGCAACTGCGTCAGCCCAAAAATGTTTAGGGACTTTCGTGTGAAACTGTAAAGCACATCCTGTCTCAAGCAAATGCTTATTCTTTCGCTCTGCTACCCCATATTGTGATGGAGTATATGTGCACAAAGTTTGGGGTGTGATGCCATTTTTAATCATGTAGGATTGAAAAGGTTTAGATAAATTCCCCTTGGCATTGTCAATCTGTAAGGTATGTATAGTGACATTCAATTGAGTTTTTATTTCAGCAAAGAAAGGACAAAATTGAGATAATAATTCAGAGCAACTTTTCATCAAATATATCCATCACATGGGAATACTCATTAACAAAAGTAGCAAAATATTTGAATCTAGTTTTTGATGTAACTTGACATGGAGCCCAGACATTTGGGCATACTAACTTAGAAGGAGCATATGCTTGCCTAGTGACTCTAGATACAAAATAAGACAATGGTATTTAGCAAACTAATAGGACTCACTATGGGGATCATTGGACAGCGTGCTTGAAGGGGGTTTACTATAAAGCATGCTACAGGTTTTGGTACTTGTGTCTCGAGGAAGTAAAAGGCGTCTAGACTTACGTTTTGAAACAGAGAGTGATTAGGGGGAAATGGGATACAACAATAAGTGTACGGGTAAGTGTCCTAACACAGATGAGATTAAAGGACAACAGATAAATTCTCTACAGATGACAAATAAATTGATGTGGTTGGGTTGATAACTTGGGAAATGGACTCATATGCTGAAGTGATTGTGGGAACGGATTTTTATGATAGAAGGGGGGAGAATAAACTCAAATTACTTGTCATGTGGCTAGTGGCCCTAGAATCAATGGCCCACTTGGAAGATGACAAAACAAGATATGTTTGATTTACCTGATTTAGCAATAATAGTGATAGGAGAAGATGAAGACTTTAGAAATTCCTGGTATTGGGAAAATTTGGCAAATTCATTTGTAGAGATCAAGAGTGTCTTCTCAGATGCATCATTTGAGGAGGTGACATGTTTTGATTGATTCCCCTGGTTCTTGTACTGCAATTTCCTACAGTCACGCTTTATATGTCCCAGCCTATGTTTATAGTGGCACACAATCCTCTGATTTTGTCCCCGGGTGTGAAATCCTCTTCCACCTCCACCCTTGTACTGTTGTATTTGGGGATTCAGATTCATTGTTCCAACTAACCAAGGGTCTGTTCATATGAGTAGGATGGGAAAATTTCAACTAAATCAGGCATTTAAATTCAACAATCAATTTTCGTCCTATATTTATTAAGCATTGAGATTTTTAGATTTGTATTGCTGTTGATTTTGTTTGCAATACAAACTATTCATATGAAACTTTAACTTTGAAAAATGTATTGATGTCAATTTTCATGGATGCACATTGGACCCAGTCAAATCCCTTTTCAATCAAGTAGCTTGGTTCTAATCCCCAGATCCTGGCTTCAAATGGGATATCCAACTAGTTTGTTCTGCCCTGAATCTGAGCTCAAGTCTGCTACAGATCTTAAACTTAACTATTACCTATACAATTTATGATTTATTGTTAATACTAACCGTGTATTGTGATTGGTACCTCTAATAATTGTGAACACTGGACCATATGTGGAGATTTGTCCAGTTTCCACATTACCCACACTAGACCCAAGGTGGAGATTGGTCCAATTTTCAGATATGCATTTATCTATTAGTTTATTAATTGCTTGCAATCTATCCACTGTATCTACTGTATGAAATTGTCAATTCTATTTGTGCTTTTATTTCAGTGAAACGTAACTTACCATGTATAATTCTGATGCAGGAAATCATCTCGAATAAATACAACTCTAGCGGTCAGTGGTTTAACACCACTGCTTATCTCTAGACTTGATCATCCAGATGCAATAGCACGCCTGAATTTGCTTAAATTGATAAAGGTAGTTGACTTTTTCATAAGCCTCATCTGTTGCTTGCAATGTAGTATAGGATAAATTTCTATTTCTCAATACAAGAATTTGCTTTCTCAGTGTTTGTTTGTGTTTGGTGTGACCATAGAGAGCGTGGAGCACGTTCTATAGCTAGATATTTGGAAATTCATCTCGTTCTCCACAAAACTGCTCAATACTTCATAACCCAAGTCAGAATCCGTGAATTTTGGGGTGTTTAGTCTATGCTTGTTTTTAATGCTGACTGGAATAAAATGGACATGATGAGTTCCTTAACAAATTGAAAGAGTGGGAAAGATTGTTTAAGATTAAATCTCATTCTGACTGTAATAGCTATCCACTTTAAGCAAATGCGGCTTATTAGGTGCCGTGTTCTTGTGAATCTTTATTTCAGTTCAAGTTTAGTTACTTGTGGCAGAAAAAGGGTCTTCCACATCTAGAAAAGAAAAGAAAGATACAACATGTACTGACCCAACCATAGTCCGACTGTTAAATATAAAAAATGATGAGAGAAATGGTTCAGCCGTTAGATTTACTGCTATGGGCAAATGCCTTAAGGGTTGAATCCTATATTATTCTTTCTTGTGACCACTTATGTATATGGATGATAAACAAAGAATAATATCATATGAAATTATATCAAATCAATGTACCTAATTAATTATTAATATAGGCATTTAGGTAAAATGAATTTGAACCAACACTAATTTAAGGAAAATATATATTTTATTATGTTGATCTTCTACTTATGGTAAACACTTACTCTTAGATTCTCAACAGCAACAATAGTGCAGCCAGCACCTTTTATTTTACACAATTTAGGTACTAATCTTAAAATGACAACCCAACCTCCATATTTCTGCCTTCCACAAGTGTGAACCACCAGAACTACTGCAAAACCCCTACATGGTGGAATATTCAGGTTGAAGTTGGAATCTATTATATTCTGAAATTTAATTGCATAGGCTTAGGAGATATGGCTTTTATCTATTTTTTGGGTGTTTGGTTTGAGCCTCATATTTATCTGAATTTGACACTTTTGTATTCCTGTTTTAGAAAGATGCCTGAAATTAATTCTTTGTGTGTCTATGTGAAGGAGACAGGCAACTGTGCCCTAGTTGTGCTTTTTTGTTCATTTAGGTTTGTGTCATAAATTGGAATTAATGGACTGACTTTAATATTACATGGCAGTTCCTGGTGGAAGGAGGTTTAAGTGTTATAACTTTATAATTTGATACGGAAGCTAAACTGCTTATAAATATTGCACTCATAGCCGAACTTCTAACATGACGAGCTCCCTAGCTTATTTAGAAAAATGTGGATTTCAAGAATCGTGGAACTAGGGCTCTTAACTTCCTCCTATTAATAGTAGGTTTGTCCTTCATGTTTAAATTGGGAAATGAACAAACTGCATTTTCCTGCCTTAAAGATGTTGCATGTTTCATTATGATGGACTTCTTGATACGTAAACAAATTTTATGATATTTTAGTGCAGTGTTAATATTAAACTTTATGTTGTTGATATTAACAATATATATAGTTGATCCTCATTACATTCTGTTGTTACTGGTTCCCTTGCCTGAAATTGGAATGTAATGATGTTTTAGATAGAAGATTTATATGGCCATCATTTATGGTATGTGTATGCAGCTAAGTTCATGTTGACTTAATAGGAGTTTAAAATGCTTAGATCTTATGTTAAATGAGCTACCTGTTTCTTTGGATAATTTGAGCTTTGAGAACTCGTGTAAGCTACTTTTTTAGTTAATCATTTTGGTAGCTTGACCTTCTCATTGGCTTAACTAATTAGTAACTTAGATCTTAAAAGATAGGCATATATTTCCCTGCGTTTTTTTTTTAAGATGGCATTTGATACTAGTTTTACATTTTTTTACCTTGCACTCTGAAACCTATTCTAAGATTGTATGAGGAAGATTGTATGAGGTGAATACTAGCGTGGCCTAGCATGTTCTTGAGCAAGCTTACGATGGATTGTTGGTTTGTTTGTCAGGCTGTATACGAGCATCACCCTCGTCCGAAGCAACTAATTGTGGAGAATGATCTGCCGCAGAAGCTTCAAAGTTTGATTGAGGAGAGAAGAGATGGGCAGAGTTCGGGTGGTCAAGTTCTGGTCAAGCAGATGGCTACTTCACTTCTCAAGGCACTTCATATCAACACCGTTTTGTGAAGTCGATGGGGAGTGATGTTCCGCCTGCTGCTGCTTGTGAGGTCGCTGAGTTTGATTTCATGCCCATGATCTGCTTTGCTCCTTTTTCTTTTCTATTGTTTTAATATATATAATTTTTTTTTTCTTTTCTTTTCTTGGCATCAATTGTGTAAGTAATTTATCTGGGCTCTTGACTACAGTAGGGTTGTGAAAAGTACACAAAATGAACGTTGTAAGCTTGCAATATAACTAATGTGGGTTGCGAATGGAATTTGGATGTGTTTTCTTCAAGTTTGGGAAGGATGGATTTGTGTTATTCATCATGGTTGAGGATGGTCGTATTTGATAGGAGTGTTTAGGTTGTGTGTCTAATTGAGTGGGATTCGGTCTGGGTCGAGCTCGAAATGGTTTTGAACCTATGGTAAACAAGAACGTTTAGGGTTTGGTTCGTTTTGAGTACAGATCAATTAAAGTCCAGAGACGTTAGTAATATGTCATTTGTATTATCTATTTTGTACTGTCTATGTAAATATGTATGTTTGAAAATATTAAAGTTATGTATGTGAAGTTCTTAAAATAATAACATATAAAAATGAATTTTGAGAAACCAAGAAGAATTTTAATTTTTGAGATCTGCTCAAATCTACCTAATTGAGAACGAATATCAGTAGAATCTGATCTAATTTCAGAACTTGTGCGATTCAGCTAATTTTTGTTGGTTTGAAGGTGATATGGACCTATGATGGATTCAACATCTAAAAAGTTCCAACAAAAGTCAATTCAACCCATCTCCATTCTCAAAATTTATGATTAACTCCAATCTGGAAAAAGAGTTAAAAATCTGGGTCAAAGTCCATCATCTTATCTAGAGAAAGTCACATAGGTTTGGATTAAATACGTGTAAGCTCTATGATGTTAGAAAAGTTATAAAGACCTCTTCCAAGATATTATTTTGACTAATAATTAAATTATACCCAACAGATTCGTAGATTTACAAGATGTCATAAAATATTGAATGAGAATTTGATTTTAACCTTTATTAACCTCTCCATTGATTGATGAACAATTTCAAAACCAAAATACGCTTGTACATGTAAGGGTTTAATTGTAATTAAAATTAAAATTGTCTTCTGTAATAATTTTAGTAAATTATGAAATTTTGATTTTTTTTCAAAAATAATTGTGCATTATAACAATTTGTAATCTTTAAAAATTGAACCATATTTGTAAAAGAAATGGATCTTCCTCCAACATATCTATACTATATTATTATTTTAACAAAAAATTTTGGTAGTGGAAAGTGAATTTGCACAACTACCATATTTTTTAAAACTATTTTATATTTTTCTATTTGTTTCTCCCTTATTTAAAATTTTATTTTCTTATGTTTTCTCGACTTTTCTCTCCTTCTAAATTTTTTGGCCTTTCTTCATTTTCATATTTCTAATATTTTTGTACAATGTAAACTTTTGCAATTACCCCTAATATAAATTCTTTTATTTTTCTATATCTTTATTTCTCTCCTTTCTTTTAATTTATTATTATTAGTTGTATTTTCTTTCAAAAATTTTCTTTTTTATTGTCTGATTTTATATATTCTTCATACTTTTAATTTTAAATTAATTCATTCTCATTATTTAAAATATAAAATTTTATAATTCAAAAATAAGTTTGTACACACATAGATTATAAAACTTTTACTAATAGAATAATGTTGTGTTATATAATTATTTTATTTTAATTGTAGATATGTTATTTTAAACTTACTTTTTTTATTAGTATCTTTGGTCTTCTTAAATTTTTATCTTCCTTTATATTTTTATTTTAGAGTTTAGGGTCAATTTTTATATTTTATTTTAAATGTTTTTATACTTTTAATTTTGAATAGTTTCATTTTTATTATTTAAAATGCAATTAAATTTATATTTTATAAATGAATTTTCACACACATAAATGCACGACCAATATTAGCTATAATTAATAATGAATAAATTTTGTATCTACTAGTCATTATAATTTTCAATATACTTTTTTATCTTTATACATTTATGAGAAATAAAAACATAATGCTCATTAATATGTAAGTGCAGTCTGTTTGTATCTGAGCAAGAAAATAATGCAAATTTTATAAATTTTTTAAATTTTGTAAAATGCAGTTGTGTTTGTACTCTATTTGCTTTGTTAATTAGTGGACAGAATTATTATGCATTATTAATCATATGCAATGAGAGTTGCAAATTTTACTTTTGTGAAAGTTTATTTATAAATTATAAACTTATTGCATTTTAAATAATAAAAATAAAAGTATAAAATAAAAATGAAAAATCCCATTTTGATTTGTTGCAACTTGCAATTTAAGTAGCAAATGCTCTTTATTTCTCCATTCATATGTAATTGGTACATTTCATTATGTAATTATGTGAAAACAAAATAAATTGAAAATAGAAACAATGATGTAATTCATATTCTACTATATTGTACAATCTGCTTGAGTAAGAATCATTTAGAGTCTTAACTTTCAAAAATATGGTTAGAATTTTTAAGAATATTAAATTGCAATAAATTTAATTTTTTCAAAAAAAAAATCAATTTTAATAAATTTTATAATTTTCAATATATATATATTTTAATAATTTACTAAAATTGTTACATAAAACACCATTCTGTTTTTAACCTCACTTTTCAAATTATAAAGGTCTATGTGTATTTATTATCCCTTGATATTTTCTCCACGCTCAGTTGGAATGAAAGAAATCCACGCATCCTTCCGAATGTCAGTTAAAACATTGTCAACAAAGAAGGGTAGTTTAAACAGAACTCACCACACAGAATAAAGTAAAAAAGAATATTTAATTTTTAGATGTTGACATCTATACACAGAATAAAGTAAAAAAGAATATTTAATTTTTAGATGTTGACATCTATATACTATACTATATAGATGTCTCTGTATCCTTTTTAAGTGTTTTTGGCCAATTGTGATAGTATTATAAATACAAATATTCATATTCAATCGTAAAAATAAATTTCAATCAAATAAAATTAGGGAAGATAAAATAAGTAGCAATATAAGTAATATTACAATGAGTTAAGACTTTAGATAAATAAATAAATAAATACATTATCATCATAAATAACTATTGTTGTGAAATAAGTAATATATTGTAATCTATTTTAAATGTGCAAACTTTGACTATAAGTTTAATTAAATATGTGACATTTTTTATTGTAATTCTTTAAGATTTTAGGGATCATGTAGCAATAATTATTTTAAATGTGGTACTAATTCTAAAAAAATCTTGATTTTCCTTTAAATCTTTGCATGAAGAGTTGGTGAGAATGTCCATGCATATATGAAAAGCACTATAGCCATACGAGTGTGAGAAAGATCTTGAGAAAAACCTTACCAAAATAAGGACATTAATGGAGACATATTACCATGAGCATACAAAGCCAAATATGGGAGATTAGAGTTAGATTTTGGACTGAAAAATTTAAAAATTTTGCGTCAAATTCTGCCCAACAATTAGAGGAGAAATATTTCCAAATTCAAGCTCCTAAAGCCATAGTATAAATACAATCGCCATATGCCTAGGCTAAAAATTTTATTCTTCCACACTAGAGCCTTGAATAGCTATCCAAAAGTAGGAAGAAAGAAGAGAGATGAATTTTAGAATCAAGAAACTCAAGAACAAGTAGGAACTAAGGTAAGTTTTTAGATTAAACTTGTAGTAATCATGCATGAACCTAGGAATTAAATTTCACATGTTTTGGATACAATAAGCATGGAAAACTTGCGGGTCAATGCATGAATAAGTTGCAACATAGTAATGAAACTGTTTAGGGAAGTCATGAGTAGAAATTAGTTTGAAATTGCGTATGGGCAAATATCGCATTGTGGTGAAACTTTGGATTTCTTGAACTTGAAAAGGAAGACCTTCAAAATTAAAATTTTACACTAAGAACATGAATTAGGAGCCTTGAGGAACCTTAGAACATGGTTGCATGTTGAAAAGGGGGATTAAAATTGATTGGAAGAAAATTGAAAGCTAAACACGATGACTGTTTGTAGGTATACTTGTGTCCCATTTGTCGCCACGACCACAAAGTCATGCGTCGCAACTGCAGCGTGAGTCCATATGGTTGCAAGAGAAACCGCGAATGGACTCAGTATGCCATGTAGTCAATGCCACGAGAGCACCAGCGCATGTCGAACTGCGATGCGGCCTTGTATGATTGTGAAGTGGGTAGGGCAAATTCCAAAACACCTTGTGGCTAGTTCCATGAGTGCTAGGAAGCCCTCTACGACCACGACATCATTTTCCACAATTATGAGTCCAGGCACAAACATGAATAGAATGCCTCACGCGTCACCACGCGGTCATGGGACCCTTTCTCGTAGATGCGAGTGATGTTCTCATGAGTGTAAGGCCTATAAACAACCAGAATTTAATTTTTAATATCCAATTTTATCATTTTAGAACCCAAACAAGTCGAATCAAATGAGATATGACCACTAAATATAGAAGACAAGAGAACATGTACAAGTGCATCAAAAGAATATAGAGATTAAATTTTCACTGAACTAATAATTGAAATGTAAGTTGTTCTAATTTAAATAGGAACCTAAGAAGATAATGTCAATGAATTTTAAGAACAGTAAGCGAGTACCAAGTAAGTGGATATTTGTATATTTTTTCAATTGCCTTTTTATGAATTGTTTCCTAAAATACTATATTTTTTATTGAATTTGTTTTAAATTATTCTCTTAAAAATCCTGTATTTATTCTGGAATGATTATTTCTAGGAAGAAGAATTTCATATGTGAAAAAATGCTAAATATTTGTTCCTGAACTGTTTTGGAATATAACTGTAACAATTGAACTGCTTTGACTGGGTAATTGATTACATTGGAATGTTGTGAAACATGCATTGTGAATCAAATGGGATGGTGTAGGAATTAATTCCACTCTCTCATTAGGTAATAGGAAAGATACATGACTCATTCAATTAGAGTTATAGGTTGAGATACATGACCCATTCAATTAGAATTATAGGTTGAGATATATTATCCACTCAATCAGGATTGTAGGTTGAATCACATGACCCTCTTTAGGCAATATAATAGACTAAGATCTTGATCGGAGAAAAGGTACATGAATTATTTGAGACTTTAGACATACTAAAGCACATTACATGAAAATTATACGTAAAACATGAAACTTATGAATTAACTGTTATTTTTGTAAATGTTTTGACATGATTACATATGAATTTTGTAAATATTTTGCTCTATTTACATTCCAATGAAAAGGCAAGCATCTACTTATTTGGTGATTTGTTGCTCATGTTTTTCCTTCACGTCTCTTCTGCATATGACTCTACAGAGAAAGAGCACACATAGAGATTCTAGAATCAAGAGTCAGAAGAATTAGTTATTTTCTTTTACTATTAAATAAATAAGATAATGAAATTATAATGGATTAGTTTACTTTACTTTTCCGCTGTAATGTATTAAATGCTTATATTACATTAAATGAGTTTTTTAGTTTAGCTGCTTTGATATGTTGACTTTGTTATTCGCAAAGGCTATTTGCGAGTATTGCAATCTTGCATTCCCGAGTTGGGTGCCAGACCAAAATGACTTAATTTTATTTGAAAGTTTAATTATTTGTAATATAATAATATAAGGGCAGAACAATAATTATTAAGATACAAAATATTTTATTATAAGGATAAAGTATACTATTTGTTTGAAAATTTACAAATATATTCATTGGAATATAACATTATGAAAATAAATTTCAAAAAAGAGAATAATTTTATAGGATGAGAAATAAAATGATATGTTAAAAAAGAAATATTTATGAAAAATGTTATAAATATGGCAATGCACAAACATGTTAGAAAAGTTGTAAAAAATAATAAAATTTAATATTTAAGTAATTCACTTTAATATATTAATAATATGCTCTAATTAAAAATTTAGAAAAATATATAATATAACACAATAAAATAAATGTTATAAAATCAATACAAAACTTTAAAATTAGCATAAGAATATGAAAGAATGATGTTTAATAATAGATTTAGATTGGTTGATTTATGGTAAATCATTATAACTACGGACCAATTGAGAACATAATTATTGAAAAAATATAAATTGAAGTAATTTGTAGAAATATAAAAAAATAAAGAATAATTATATTACATGAAAGTAATGATCTATATTATAGATACAAATATTCATTTAAGATATCTAAATAGAAAGTATATTTCTTTAAGAAATAAATTATAGTTTGAAAGGAAAAATAGCAAATAAATATTAAATAATTCGATAATTAACTTGCAGGTAACTTGCTATAAATTTTTTCAAATTAAAATTAATTATAAAGAATCCAAAATGAATGTATGCATATGGTATTTGTAATACAAATATTATAAATTTAAATAAGTAAAATGTGCAATATGAGAATTTGAATAAAGAACAATAAACGTTTAATAAAAAATATTAATAAATCCATGATGAGAAGATATTAGGGAAAATATTAAAGATAAATAAAAAATTTAGAAATGCATAATGAAAAATAATTATATTAAAAACTATATTTCTATAAGCAAAACTAACACAAAATTGTCTTATATGTAGCTTTATCCATTTTATTTAAATAATTTAATATACAAATAATGAATAAAAATAATTAAGAAAAAGTTATTTCAACTAGATAGTTAAGAAAATGCATTATGAATTTTAGGAGCAATTCTATATTTATAAAGAGAATGACTTGAAAATAATAAAAGCATAATGTCTTAATTCATTAAAATCTAATGAAGAAATTTATATAATGAATTATTTGGTAAAAAAATTAAAGACATAATTTTGTCAAAATATTGTAATAAATACACACACACACACACACACATAATTTCTTTGTTTTTGAAATATTTTCTTTTCAATAGATTGAATGTAATTTTATATATAATTTTTTAAGTCATAGAATGCTTTCTTTTTTATGTTAACTTAAATGAATTAGTCTCAAGTTAATAAAATTATTAAAATGTAGACTTTTCATGGAAAGGATAATATGTACTATTTGTTTGAAAACTTACTAATAGTTCTATTTGGATATAATACTGCAAAAGTGCATTTTAAATTAAAAATAAATTTAGAGTATTAAAAATAAAATGATATGTTAAAAATTGATAAATTTATAAAATAATGTTATAAATATCAAAATACATTAGCATGCAAAATATACAATATAACATAATAACATTAATGTTACAAAGTACATAGAAAAAGACTTAAAAACTAGCTTTAAAGAATGAAGAATAATAAGTTTATATAAGTAGATTGATAATAAATTATATTATAATGGCATGCAAATTGTGTAAATATGATTTTAAAAAATATAAAATAAAGTAATACTTTAGAATATCAAAATAAATAAATAATTATTCTTCATAAAAATAATTATCTTTATTTTAAATACCTCAATAGAATATACATTTTAATTCAACGGATCTAACAGCTTAATAAATTATATAAAAATTATTAGACAAAAAATTGGAAAATGTCCCCAAGTAGAAACCTAAAGTTTTCGAGTCAATTACTTGATTCATAAGGATTTGAGTTCAAACCTGGAAGGGTGTGAGAGTCTGATAAACTATATGAGTGGAAAAAAAAATTAATGTCTTAAAATTTTTTGAAAATTATATTGCTATAAATAAATATACTTAATATCAATATAAAACAATTGAAATGTAGTAGCAGGAACTCTTTATTTGGATCAATTTACCAATAAAATAATTTAAAATATTTAATTTAAATTTAATCAATTTAAATATAAAAGCTATTGGAAAAGTAAATTAGAAAATAGAAGTATAATGCAATAAGAATAATGTTAAAAGAACAGTTCTATCTTGAATTTCACATAGAGTTAAGATGAACAAATTATAGACTAATTAATTTTAATTTAATATAAGATATTCTCTATGTATTTTAATTTCTGGATAGAGATTATTTTTTTATTTTGTCGTAACATAGATGTAAAAATTTTGACTTAAAGGTATATATTAAGTAACAAAGAAAAGTAAATTTAATTCAAAAATAGTATATAAGGTTATTTAAATATATGAATTATGAATTTAAAATACAAAAAAGTGATAAAAATAATTCAAAAAACATAATGAATTTTTCATACGAAAGTGTAGTGCAAAGAGTTTGAAAAATAATTAGATATATATATATATATACACATATATAATATTAATTTTAAGTAAATATCATTAATAGAGTTGTTTTCTAAACATGAATTTTGAAAACGCAAATATTCTTTCAAATCAAAAATATTATTAAATTCTAAAAAATCTCACTTTCTCCACTATAAAATAAATTTGAAAATTTAATCATTCATTTGTATAAATCAAAATTTAAACAACTTTTTGTCACTTTTTTAACTTAACCAAATATCCATGAGATAGAAGATAAAAATATATAACTCTTTTCATTCATCAAAATTTATTCATATAAATTAAAATTTAATTGTCCTTTCCTTATTCATTATTTTACTTAATCAGAAGAAACAATTAAAAACAATTTCCTATTATAATATAGTAGTTAGTGCAACCGTTAAAAATTAAAATTATAATATCTTGTATATTTATTTGGATAATTAATCTATTTTTAAGGGTAAGATATTAATATTATTTTTAATATGATAAATACGATTGTATAAATAAATAATCCAATATTTGAAAGAACTATACTATAAAAATAAAGAATTGATAGGAGATAAATAATAAATTTTGGAGATAAGAAATATTTCAATTTTGAACTAAAACCAATGTAATGTATATCAAAATAATCACATATTGTTTAAAGATATGTACGTCTATATATGTGTGTGTATATATATATATATATATATATAAAGATTCAAGGTAATATATTTATAGATAAATTTAAACTAAATCAATATGTCTCAATTTTTTAAATTCATATATAATAATTAACAAATAATAAATTATTTAATTGTTGAGCATAATATTTACTTCTACACAAATGTCTAAAACATATTTTTAGTTCTAGTATATATAAATATACACGTATAACAAATCCCTTTTCCCACCTACAACTAAATGAACAGTCCTGAGAATCTAATATATGTATCCAATCAAGGCTCCATGATACATATGCATGCTCTAGCAGTTCCCTCAGAGCAAGGGAAAATAAAGTCCAAGCTTCTTCCTACTCTCCCAAGTCCTCATCAATACTTCCAACTCTCTCAAAGTCGGGAGTGAGAATCATTTCGCCAAAACTATAATAAGAGCTATCTGATCATTTGTTTCTTTATTTACTATGAATCTCTCTCTGCTATTTCAAGAAAGCACTGACACGTAAAGGATGAAACTAATCGAGCGCTGCTTTGTTTCTTCGCATAGGCTTGGCTAGGCCATCGAAGATAGGTCTAGCAATGGCAACAGCAGAAAGAGCCTGAAAATATGACAGCGCGCCACTGTCCGAACTCTGCAAGCCTGACGTACTTGACGACTTCCTTACACTGCTGACAATGTCAGTTAGGAAAGAATCCCCCAAACCTATGGGAACTGGGTTCAGTCCCGGTTCACCATCAACACCCCGGCTGGCTGACCTGGGCCTGAGAGCCAGTACTTTGTCTGTAATTGCTGATATTGCACTGCTAATAGTGTTTTCCTCCTTTGGAGTCCCTTTTTCTTGAGTGTGATGAGTAAAATCAGCCAGAGACTTTTGGCGCCGTCTCACCAGTTTCTCACTCAATTTATCTGAATCGCTACTTAAGGCTTCCTGTGACAATGCCTGGTCAATCATATCACAATCCTCTGACACTAAGAAATCGGCTGTGCTTTTTGATTTTTTGTGCTGGCTCAATGGTGGGTAAGAAGCAGGTGAAGATTTGGCAAAGGGTCCATCCTCCAGATAATGAACTCCCTCTTTCCAATACACAGCCATTTCAAAACCTTCTGTTCCACCTTTTTGTTCTGCTGGTCTAAGGCCATTATAACCTTGCAAGCTGCTCCTGGCTGAAGAAACTTTTTGTTCGGAAGAAGATTTCAATTTCAGTGATGGAAATGAATCAAATAAATCAGAGTGCCTACGGTTGGAAAGGGTCTTCTGCGAGCTGCTTGGCCTGAAAATGGATAACAAGATAAGCCACATTAGAACCACTTGAGTTATGTCGCAGCATGACCATCAGCAACAACTCTTCAACAAAGCTTGGTAAGATTAATAGCATTCTAAGAACCGAAGACAATACATGAAAATGAAAATAAAAGTACCGTGAAGGAACGTCACACTCATTAGACAAGCCGGGGGAAGGGGGGTGCCGCCCTGGCTGCGGTATTTGGAGTGTCTTATGAGCAAACATTTGAAGATCCGTCACCAGCCCATTTAACCTCTTTATATCTGCCACCTAACACATCCGAAATGAAATCATATACATAATCATAAAAACAAAAGTGCACGATTCCTCGTAGTCTAAAGCAAAACATTTAAATGTCAAATCGGCAACATAAAGTAACATTAAATCAAAAGGTATAAGCAACAGTCATATTTCAGAGATTGTATCTTGCCCAGTTTTGAAATCCTTAAAGCTAAAGAAAATCCAAGACGTCAGGAACAACAAATCAGAGCGCAAACAAGGAAACATCAATCTGCATTTTCTACAACAGAATGCAAGGTACAATGCAATCAGCGCCATACCATAAAAATTAAAGAGAAAATAAAAACGTAAAATTGGATTGCAACAATAAAACCAGCAATTAAAACGGAGAAAATCCGCAACCAAATGAAAAAGAATAACACACACACGTACATACCTCGACGCCGTATTTGATGGCGACACCGGCGAGCGTGTCGAATTTCGAGACGGTGTGTAGTATGCAACTCATCCCACCGTTAACGCCAACGCTCCCAGCGTCGGACGGAGGAGATGAAAGCGGCGCTGATCTCGACGGCGACGACGATCCAACCGTACCGGTGTGCAGAAATTCCCCTCTTCTACTATCACATGTTCGCGAAAAACTCTCAATATCCATCCGCAAACAAACTACCGAAAATTGTCCGAACCTCAATCAACACCTAAATCGAAATACCATAATGCATTACATCAAAACCAGTTAAGCGAATTCATGTAAACAACCATAACGCAACACAGATTCTGCAGATCTGGGGAATGTATTGCCGTCTTTTCCCTATATAAATATATGTGTGTGTATGTATTATTTCTTTATAATATAAATTTACAGGCACACTAGAGCGCCGACAAATTCTTTTATAAATTTTACTATTTATTTACAGTAATAAATTATAATAAAAATAAAATTAATTTAAAAAAATGAAAGTGAATGGCATAGTTTAAAGTACAGACAGACAAAGAAATTTTTTTAAAAAAAAAATCGAATAAATTAAAATTAAGAAATGAATAGAATAAATAAAAATTAAAGAGGTTAAGTGAGAAAATAATTTTTAAAGAATTAAAGGTATTTAGGTAACTAAATATTAGGCAATATGATTTTCTTATTTAGTGCAGATTATAAGTACTTAGAGAAGACTTAAAGATATCTGGTCAGTAGATAAATAAATATACATATAATAAATTATATTACATATCTTTAAAATAATGTTGTTTGCTTTTCGTTCTCAAAGACGTGAGATTAAAGGGTGAATAAAATAAATAACATATTTCAAAGTCATTGAGAATGACATTAAAAGATTGAAAGTACGTTAAAGAGAGTCAATCAATATAAATGTGTGTGTATTTATGTATACATAATTGACTTTGGACTTTAGAATATATCAATTAATTGATGGTTGTGTGACTTCTTAGGCACGTCACGGATGGGGTTTGCACACACAAAGAAAAATCTAGTGGAATATTTTGTCATTATTCAATTTGGTACTTAGGATAGTTATTGGATTATAATATCCCCAAATAAAAATAACCCACATTACCCCCACCCCCCCCCCCCCCCCCCACACACACACCTTACAATATCCCCAAATAAAAAAAAAAATAAAAAAAAAACCCACATTACCGACACACATATGTACACACACAAACGCACGCACTAAAAAAAAGTTGTATAGTCTATGCTTGTAAATTCATTTATAAATTATAATATTATTATATTTTAAAAATATAAATAAAATTGTTTAAAAACAAAAAATATTTTACAATAAAAAATAAAAGATATTACAAGAATTTGAAGAGACCGGAAGTTCGAAAGAAACACATAAATTAAATTGGTAAGTTGAAAGAAAAAGATATAAAACAAATGATAGAAGAAATAAAAGAATTTAAAATAAGAATAATAGTATAATTTTATATTACTCAATCAAATAATTTTATTAACTTAATAATGTAGTATGAATATAATATAGATTAAGTTGAACAAGAGTATATATCTAAATTTACTTAATTATTAACTTGATAATTTATATATTTATTTAGTGTAAGAGTCTTTACAACGAGAAGAAGAAGAAACTACTAAGTAGGGACCAAATTAAGGCATTCCACAAACACCTCGGCCGTACTCACTTATTTGGAGCACATACGTGGCAACATTTTCACAAAATCAAGAGGTCACGGATTTAATTGAAAATTTGCACGTACATAGCTATGTAGATGCATGCCTAACTTAACTTGCAACCCTTTGGTCAAATTTAGCTAATATGAAAGGAAAATTTAAACACACTAGTACAAAATTGGCATTTGACAATCAAATCAACAATCTCTAAATATTAAGCAATAAATGTATATCAATAAAAATCATTGAAATAAATGCCATAGGGTAATATGTAGTGTTGTACATAAATTTTACTTGAATTAGATGTGGTTATAGTGGGGGAGTGGGACAGGAACGCCTCTCTCATCGCTTGTTCGGCTCTAAAATATCTTCCCCGCCCCCATCGTAGCACCATTACCTACCCAATTCTTTGAGGGTGTCTTGTTGGGAGAGAGAACAAAATAAATTTTATTTTAATAATTATATTTTTAAAAATAAAAATTTAATTATATTAAAGTGGGAGATGGGGCACGTGATCGGGTGGGGTTACACTCCCCCATCTCCCACTCCACTTAAAAGTTGGTACATGGTGAGTGTTTTCAATTAATCGCTTCTATTGCTGTTCTTAGTTTGAACTGCTCAATTCAAAAAACAAATTAAATTTGTCAAAAATTCGTTAGTGCTTTTTCCCTAAATTCTTACATTCTATTCATGTACAGCCAACAAGTAAACTTGATATGTGCTAGTTTGCCCCCGAGTTTTTTTAGGTACTTGCAAAGAGAAATTACAAAAACATGAAAAACGAGGTATAAAATGTGTTCATTCCATAAGAAACGCCTTATATGCCTCAAAAGAAGTTTTCTCCATCCAACATTCCTTCGCTTTATGTTCATTCTCTCTCATATAAACAACTCCCATTACTTTTGCATGTACACCCTATCATCTTGTGCCAATATTGATGGAAGTGATGTTAGAGTAATCTTACATCTTTGAAACATCAAAGAATAATTGTTGATAGCTCCATCATAGTTGATTACCCTATCAAATTGTAGTCTTCCCAGCCTTCCCAACAAAATACAACTAAATCGCATGAACAACACCACGTATTACATCATCTACATAACAACCAATATAAAAAGACACTAATGTTCTCTTCAACACCTTAACTTCTCCTCTATTCAACCACTACAATTTGTACATCTTTAGATGGTCAACAATAGTCAAAGCTTTTATCTACTAAAAGTGTGCCAGCTAAGTTCACACAATTCTCTTTATTTAAAATCAAGCTACACATCTTATCTCTCACTTTACTCCTAGCTACTAAAAAAAAAAAGAAAAAAGAAAAGAAAAACATTTTTCTGTTGCTTCTCAACCTCCTCCTCAACAAGTGTACTCATTGCTTGTAATGACAGCGAATTAAACTACTTACCATCCTTTCAAACCTTCTCTTCAAATGGAACCTTCCCTAAAGATGGCATTTTATTGTCCTCTTTGTTGATACAATTTTGCCATTGTCCATCACGATCATGTCATATTTATTAGGACACTGAGAAGCAATGTTTTGTCATTCTTGAGACCTGAAACCCATCACATCTCGAGATCTAATTACATCAAGGGTATTAGATGGATTGGCTTGTATGTATTTGCCCTGGCCACCTTTGTCTACTCAATTCTTTCCTTCTTGATAGTCAAGCTGTAGCAATCAACTTACTCAACAATTACACTACTCCTTCTCCCCACCTTTTGAGCTAACTCTCTATCTTAATTACCTTTTGCACTAAATCTTCGAACTCCACATAAGGTCATAACTCTATAATGTCCACAATAACTCTATTCATCCATTGAGAAACCTAGCCATGTTCACCCCTGTGTTGAGAGTTTTAGATTAGAATTATAATTAAGTAGTTATCTATTAGAGTGATTAGTTTCATTATAATTCTAGTTGGCAGGGTTTTAAACAATTTATGTCACTCTATAAATAAAGTGTTGGTTTTTTCAATTAATGAGAACATATGTTTCATTAGTGTTACTGCCTTCATCGGCCTAGATGCGTCAACCTATTTTATTGTTGTTATGCGTGTTTTGTCGTCATACTAATTGCTAGACGTTGAGAGTTCAAGTCGAATTTTTTAATTAAATTCCTCATATTCAACTTGAGAGGACTATCGAAAATTTCCTATTTGGATTGCAACTGAGTAATTATCTATTAGAGTTTTGGTTTATTATAATTTTAGTTGCTAGAGTTTTAGTTTATTTCTATTACTATGTTATGCCACTCTATGACTAGGGTGTTGATTTCTTTCAATTAATAAGAAAGTTCGATTCTTTAGTTTTAACAACCTCCACATCTGCTACTTTATTGGCTTGCATCATCACCATTTTTCATGTCCTTGGAATAATTTTTCAAACTCCTATTCCCGAATAGAAGATTCTATAATCTCGTAAATAAGTCCTAATGGTAATGGTGAGGCACAAAACGATGTCTCATAATTACCCTGAGTTCATCCGAGGGCAAATAGGACACTTACTTGTCAAGGTTAGTTGGTTTCATCATATAATCACATAGTCTTTAAACTAGACCAGTGCAAAATTTATTTTCAGTGCCTCTATGTATTGCTGACAATCAAAAACCAACTATATCCCATACGTAAACTCCAAATAAGCCTAGAATTAGACTTACCTTAAAAGGAAAGAATTTGTAATGAACTCCTTTCATAGCACCATCCTCAACATTGAATCTTTGTGACAGCCTTCTCTCCTTAAGCTCATAACATTATCCTTAGCCACAACTACAAACTTGCAGCTGAAATTCTTACTTGGTTATGGTCCCTTTTTCTAGCTGTGTCTTACCTTAGTGTGTGATCTCCTAAATTAAACCTACCATGCCTAACTTTGTCAAATCTCTAATAAATCACTTTGATCACAATTTGCAGGAGCCTCCCTCCTCATCGCACTAGACAAATCTTTTTGCCTTATTAGTTGTCATACTTCTCACAAACACTCAATTATTACGCAACACTCAAAATGTTCCAAATGATGTCACAGTCAAACATATGCATGTGTGCTCTATGTGGTGCCATGGTAGCAAACAACAATCCACAATTTTGTCACGAACATGGTAAAAGTGAAAGGGGAGACAGACAGTTCATAGTCACCGTTTGACAACAACTGGACGTCAAAGGAAATTTTCATGCAAAGAAAGAAAAGTGGGAGAAAAAGATTGGATATTTCAAAAATTCAATTTTGCAAAATCCTAACAATTTTCTAAACCCCTCAAATAGAGAGAATTAATTAGAAATCCCAAGAATAATAATAACCCATGGTTTTTATATTTTTTTACTTTTTGACTCCAATAAATACAAGGATGATAGAAACAACGAGAAGAATGATTATGCAAAAAATCACGAAATAATATGATTTGAATTGGATGCAAAAAAGAAGAAAATCAACAAACAGCCAAAAAAGTATAAATTCAGTTTGATACCTCAAATCCATTTATCAAATTAAAAAAATTTGATGCAATTGATTCTGAATACCAAATTGATACGAAACTTGATGCGCATAAAAGAAAAACCCAAAAATATGGAACGGAGATAACCCATCTAAAAAAACGACATACCGTAGATTGGTTGATATGTCATGAGAAACCCGAGGGGAGACATGCATCACTTGATTTTAGATTCACAAAAATGTGAAAAGTAATTACTAAAAAATACCAAACTCTTAATTTCTTACAAGCAAAGAAAAAAGTCTCGATATAACAAAACTCCCAAAACTAACCCTACGAAATCTCCCCGACCCAAAAACCCAACAAAATGCTACAATCCGCCCCACTGCATGGCCCCTGTCGCCCAAATGCACCTCTGCCCGTGCCCGTGCCCGTGCCCGATCTTCCCACCTTCGGCCCAAAATCCTCCTCACTTGCACGCATGACAGGAAGGCTGTCGGGAGCTGTCGGAATCGAGGCCAACCCGGTTACAATAATCCAGTGTCTCAAGGGGGTGGGCCCTGGTCTCCTTACAACTCATCGTCCTTCGTCTATGAGGTTACACCATTTCAACTTCCCAACTCTGTCATTGTATCAAGCTAGACATCTTATCTCTCACTTAACTCCTAGCTACTTAAAAAAGAAAAAAGTAAAAAAAACATTTTTCTGTTGCTTCTCAACCTCCTCCTTAACAAGTGTACTCACTGCTTGTAATGACACCGAATTAAACTACTTACCATCCTTTCAAACCTTCTCTTCGAATGGAACCTTCCCGAAAGATGGCATTTTATTGTCCTCTTTCTTGATACAATTTTGCCATTGTCCATCACGATCATGTTATGTTTATTAGGACACTGAGAAACAATGTTTTGTCATTCTTGAGACCTGAACCCCATCACATCTCGAGATCTAATTACATCAAGGGTATTAGATGGATTGGCTTGTATGTATTTGCCCTTGCCGCATTCGTCTACTCAATTCTTTCCTTCTTGATAGGCAAGCTGTAGCAATCAGCTTGCTCAACAATTACACTACTCCTTTTCCCCACCTTTTGAGCTAACTCTCTATCTTAATTACCTTTTGCACTATATCTTCCAACTCCACATAATGTCATAACTCTATAATGTCCACAATAGCTCTATTCGGCTATTGAGAAACTGAGCCATGTTCACCCCTGTGTTGAGAGTTTCATATTAGAATTATAATTGAGTAGTTATCTATTAGAGTGATTAGTTTTATTATAATTCTAGTTGGCAGAGTTTTAAACAATTTATGTCACTCTATAAATAAAGTGTTGGTTTTTTCAATTAATGAGAACATATGTTTCATTAGCGTTACTGCCTTCATCGGCCTAGATGCGTCCACCTATTTTATTGTTGTTATGCGTGTTTTGTATTACACTAATGGTATCACTAAAGAAGTATGATTGTTATCTGTTTGTGTCATACTAATTGCCAGACGTTGAGAGTTCAAGTCTAATTTTTTAATTAAATTCCTCATATTCAACTTGAGAGGACTATCGAAAATTTCCTATTAGGATTGCAACTGAGTAATTATCTATTAGAGTTTTCGGTTTATTATAATTTTAGTTGCTAGAGTTTTAGTTTATTTCTATTACTATGTTATGCCACTCTATGACTAGGGTGTTGATTTCTTTCAATTAATAAGAAAATTCGATTCTTTAGTTTTAACAACCTCCACATCTGCTACTTTATTGGCTTGCATCATCGCCATTTTTCATGTCCTTGGAATAATTTTTCAAACTCCTATTCCCGAATAGAAGATTCTGTAACCTCGTAAATAAGTCCTAATTGTAATGGTGAGGCACAAAACGATGTCTCATAATTACCCTGAGTTCATCCGAGGGCAAATAGGACACTTGCTTGTCAAGGTTAGTTGGTTTCATCATATAATCACATAGTCTTTAAACTAGACCAGTGCAAAATTTATTTTCAGTGCCTCTATGTATTGCTGACAATCAAAAACCAACTATATCCCATACGTAAACTCCAAATAAGCCTAGAATTAGACTTACCTTAAAAGGAAAGAATTTGTAACTGAACTCCTTTCATAGCACCATCCTCAACATTGAATCTTTGTGACAGCCTTCTCTCCTTAAGCTCATAACATTATCCTTAGCCACAACTACAAACTTGCTGCTGAAATTCTTACTTGGTTGTGCTCCCTTTTTCTAGCTGTGTCTTACCTTAGTGTGATCTCCCAAATCAAACCTACGATGCCTAACTTTGTCAAATCTCTAATAAATCACCTTGATCACAATTTGCAGGAGCCTCCCTCCTCATCGCACTAGACAAATCTTTTTGCCTTATTAGTTGTCATACTTCTCACAAACACTCAATTATTACGCAACACTCACAATGTTCCAAATGATGTCACAGTCAAACATATGCATGTGTGCTCTATGTGGTGCCATGGTAGCAAACAACAATCCACAATTTTGTCACGAACATGGTAAAAGTGAAAGGGGAGACAGACAGTTCATAGTCACCGTTTGACAACAACTGGACATCAAAGGAAATTTTCATGCAAAGAAAGAAAAGTGGGAGAAAAAGATTGGATATTTCAAAAATTCAATTTTGCGAAATCCTAACAATTTTCTAAACCCCACAAATAGAGAGAATTAATTAGAAATCCCAAGAATAATAATAACCCATGGTTTTTATATTTTTTTACTTTTTGCCTCCAATAAACACAAGGATGATAGAAACAACGAGAAGAATGATTATGCAAAAAATCACGAAATAATATGATTTGAATTGGATGCAAAAAAGAAGAAAATCAACAAACACCCAAAAAAATATAAATTCAGTTTGATACCTCAAATCCATTTATCAAATTAAAATAATTTGATGCAATTGATTCCGAATACCAAATTGACACGTACTTGATGCGCATAAAAGTAAAACCCAAAAATATGGAATGGAGATAACCCATCTATAAAAAACGACATACCGTAGATTGGTTGATATGTCATGAGAAACCCGATGGGAGACATGCATCACTTGATTTTAAGATTCACAAAAATGTGAAAAGTAATTACTAAAAAATACCAAACTCTTAATTTCTTACAAGCAAAGAAAAAGAGTCTTGATATAACAAAACTCCCAAAACTAACCCCACGAAATCTCCCCGACCCAAAAACCCAACAAAATGCTACAATCCGCCCCACTGCATGGCCCCTGTCGCCCAAATGCACCTCTGTGCCCGTGCTCGTGCCCGATCTTCCCACCTTCGGCCCAAAATCCTCCTCACTTGCACGCATGACAGGAAGGCTGTCGAGAGCTTTCAGAACCGAGGCCAACCCGGTTACAATAATCCAGTGTCTCAAGGGGGTGGGCCCTGGTCTCCTTACAACTCATCGTCCTTCGTCTATGAGGTTTCACCATTTCAACTTCCCAACTCTGTCGTCGTATCAAGCCACCCACGTTATTGCCCAGGCGTTTAAAACTTGCTGAATGTCCGGACGACATTTCCCAGGCATCAGAACTTGCTGAATTCATACCAGAAAAGGGAAAAGGCTGTGGAACAGCACCACTTTCTGCAACCATCTGTACTCTGGAGTTACACACAACTTAGCATAGCTTGTGGTTAGTGTTTTATTATTTAATTGGTAAACAGAGCTGCCAACCAGACTATTGACTCTTCGAGACCTCAATTCATTATCGATCAGATTCATTTACATGAAATTATAAGTTGAATAGTTTTAAAAATTCTTGATAAAACTGTTATTTACAAGCATGGGTTAAGAATAACAAATCTACAAAGTTGCAATTGTCTAAAGCATTTATGTTAACTATATATATTAACAATTCAAATTGCAATTGCTAGTAATTGTGACACGTTGGATGTGTGCAAATATTTTACACATTATGCCATTTTATTTATTTTTAAAAATTAATAAATTTAAAAATAAGAGTGTGTGGAAAAATATATAAAATAAAAAAGATAGAAAGTGAAAAGAAAAGTATAAGAAATATAAGAATAAAAATATAGAATCACGTTTTAGGAAATTGAAGAAATACATTACAATAATTTAACATTGTACAACTAAAATTGTGTCTTTAACATTAATATAATAAAATAAATAAAGAAATTTAATAAAAAAAGAAAATAAATTAAAATTAATAAGTGAATGAAATAAATTAAAATTGAGAGTATATCAAAATAATAATAATAATAATAATAATAATACAAAAAGACATAAGCATATTTAACTGACCACAAATTGTGCAACCAAATTTCTTTATTTGCTTAATACAACGTGTATGTACAGATTAAAAGTATAAAAAATTCAGAAATAAGAAAATAAAGACAGATCAAATAATCTAAAGAACAAAAATAACAAATTAGAAGAAATGGAAGAACAACAAAAGAAAATAAATAATGAAATAAGGATAATTTTATAGTTCACCCCGTGCAACAAAAAAAATGCTATTTCCACAATACTAAAATACAGGCAACGGCGTTTATATGCCTTCCCTCTTCAAGGCAGACTCCAAAATGGTATTGTACCATACACCAAACATGGGAAAGTGGTCTAAATACAGACCCAACATCTGGATTTCGAAGCATGGGCCATCCAATCTCAAGTTTCTTTTCTTCAAAAATCCTCAGAAAAATAAAGTTAATGAGGAAAATATCTAATTAGGTTTGTGGCAGCTCATGTCTAGGCAAGTCCAAACCAAACAAGGATTTAAACAATTGAAGTCCAATACCATTGGATTAGTAATCCTTTATCGGGAAGAGTCTATCTAGTTTCAGTCCCTAGTCTGAGCTTTTTATGGACTAAAGGAAGTGTCAAAAGCACTTACACATTGCCGAAAAGTTATGCTCACAAATGAGACAATGTCAGTGCATATGAATAGGCAGCATGCTTCTCAGTGTCTGAATATTATATAACACTATATCATCTTACAATTATATCTTTTTACTCAAAAAATTTAGAAATCCGAATTATCTACAGGACGGAATCAACATGCATTAGACTAAACAACTCACTTCCCAACCACACAGAAGTACACAAATAGAATGCTTGACAAAGGTAAAAGAAGACAATAAATAAGATGATAGAATTTTCATGCATTCTAAATCTACCACAACAAAGAAACCATGCAGCAGAGAGATTTTTCCGCCATATTACAGATACTAGAAGAACATGGACTTGCATGCACCACAAAGACAAAAAGGGTATTCTCTCTACAACCCATGGACCCCAAGGGTACAGATCTGGAATGGAAACAAGAGTAGAGTGCAGTTAGAGCAGTAATTGAGCATGAGCCCAATGAGCCGCCAAAACATAAGAACTAGAATGTTTTGGTGCGTCCGTGCAGCAAAAGAGGGATCACGTGCATTGCTCAATAGATATGGAGAGGAAAGGGTTTGGAATGCAGTTAGCAGAGTAAAAATAGAATTAGCAGGATTGAAACCATAGCCTCCACCAAATTTGGTTTTATAATATAACGGTATAACCACAAGCGTCAGTATAATAAGCAAAAATGGCTTACACTTAGAATGTGAGTGGGGACGCGTTTGTCAGGAAAAATTCTAATATAGACAATCCTGCCAAGGGTCTCCACAACTTCTCAAAATCCCATTCTGTTTTGATTTAAAACATTACTGTTGAAGCATTATTAGAGCCAATTTGCCCTCCGCAATTGCATATAACCTGAAAGCACTTGGAATATGACCAAAAATAAGTACCATCTTCAATAATGAGAAAAGAGGTTTAATTTTAGGTGAACGGAACTGCCGATTGAGTAATTTTACACTGATAATTACAAAATTTGAAGGGGTTGATACATTTAGCTAATTAGAATCTTAACTCTAAAAAAAAATTTAGATGAACAAAATATATTTGTAGGTAAATGTTAGATGGCATATATGTAAAATGTTTGACATTTATATACGTTGATATAGACAGGAAAAAAAATATTTATATGAATGTATGTCACTTACCATAAACACTAAATACATCTACATTTCAGAATAATACAAATTTTTTTGAAGTAAAAAGGGGTTGCTTTTAAAAAATAAGGGAAGACCAACTGCCACTGAGCACACTAAATTCTCTTGATTTTTCACAACACTAGATTCGTGATCTTGTGACAGATATAAGAACCAAATCCTCTACATAACACAAATGACATGCATCACTATAATTGCTTTCCTACTACATTGAACTGTTTGTCCCATATAAAAGATGGGCTGATGAGGAATGAGCCACAATGGCTGGTGTAACTGAAAGGAGAAAGACCAAAAGCTCACCACAGATCCTGCAGTCTCAGAATAACTCTTATGCTGGTCTCCAATTCACGGCAGGAATGTCTGGTTTGCAAGCCATCATTGAAACACCGTGAACTGCAACAAGATACAGCACAAAGTTGGATCAACGTAAATTATAGTCAGTTGATAATATTTATGAACAAGCAGTTCATCTGCACCAAATAGATCACCTGAAGGTACACTATTTGCCGCAGAGGGTGGAAAATTAGCAGCATTGATGGGAGGCCTTTCAGGAGGTGGTCCAAAAAAACCAGCTACAGATAAATCAAATAAGCTCATGAGAATGGGTTGTCACTCGCTAAAAATCTAAGTATTTGTAGCATCAGATAAAGATCAACAGTATTGATCCCTGCCTATGTTAGCAGCAGATATAAAACAAGCAAATCTTTCAGAGACGGTGAAAGCATAATAAAGCAACACCGAAATCAAGTTCGTAAACAGAACAATAAGCATTTGCAACAATTATCAATTAGCACATGTGGGAAACAATTAAAATTAAATAAATTGTCCAGGAAGTACATTTACACAGCCACTAAGCAACCATGAGACAGTGGTGCAAACCATCTATTGGTTGATAGTGTTCATATTTTAGCATGGCAATTACAAATCCGCAATCCAAAGTTTGTCTCTTAAGCATTACAGGTTGATAGTGTGCATTTTTACTTTCTGGAAATTAAGTTGGATAAAAATATTGGCATAATCTTTTTGAGTAGAAACCAGAAGTGCTAAATTTTTTGTTGAGAATACTAGGAGATAAGGAAACTCCATGGAAGACACAAATTCAACAGCAGAGCAGAGCGGCAGAAGTAGAATTCTAGCAATTAATAGAGCAAATATGAGCACATTACCCAAGATTTGACAACAAGTGAATATGTATTAATTCAAGAATAAAAAATCAAAGCAAGAAAATTTGTACCAGAAAAAATAGTATAATTTTTTTCTATCAATACAACAATATCCTAGCTTCAAAATCCCCTAATAGATCTAAGCAACTAAACCCACCACTAACAGGCACAGGTAAGATGGATAGTGCAGCTGCCAGTACAGGCACTGCTCATGAGTAAGGCCTACTGTCAATTTCATAATTCAATTTTCTTTGGAACCAAAAACCTTCAGCAGCTAGTTCATTAATGAACTGGTGTGAAAAACCCAGCTGTTACTGCAAGGCATTCGTGCACTCTCTTCTTGACATTCTTAACTGGGCAAATTAATTGAAAGCACATTATTGAAAGCAATCTAAATCTATAAGATAATTCTTTGATGACAAGACATGAATTCAGAAAAAGGCACGTAACGCTGACTGCTCACTTATGGTAGCTTACCTGTATTAACTTCTGCATATCTCCTTGGACCATCAGAAAAATTTGGCAATGAATATGGGGGATATTGATGTTGTTGGACTGGGTTTGGATAGGAGAAATGATTAGGTGTCCGTTGAGGTGGGGGCTCCAAATGCAAAGGTCTTTGTGCAAAAGGTGCACCACCAGGCAGAAAGGGTTTCCTATGCTGCAATACTTGGGGAGTCATAAATGCATCACCTTGTCCACATTCCACAAGCCTGGATGAATTATAGCCAGTATGTTCTCGTCCATTGCTTACTGCAGCTGGAGGAAAGAAAGATGATTGCTGCGAATATGCTTCACCTCTAACAGGTGCATCAATATGAGATCCATGAATATTGGAAACCACATTGGCATCTTGATTTCCCTGGAAACACGAGGTTATAATCTTCACTGTTCTGATAGAATACCACAGTAATATCAACACAAACAGATAAACATGCCATGAGAGGAAAGCTAGAAGACTCACAGAGCGGATGCCACCAATTTCAAGAGGTAAAGGAGGTGGGTGATAAACTAATGGCTGAGAACTCGACATTGTGGATGGAGGTGGAGGCATGCGTTGAGACTTCAATGCAGGCTGAGGTGGCAATGATTGCTCTGAAAGAAATGGTGGCAGACCAGCAGGTGGTGGAGGAAATAAAAGTTGCTGTGATGAAGGTGGTGGTGATTGTGGTGGTGGGGATGATGATGGTGGAGGTGGTGGTGGTGGAGAAGGTGGAAGGGGAGGTGGAGGTGGTGGTGGTGGAGAAAGTGGAAGTGGAGGTGGAGGTGGTAGTGACAATGGAGGCAGTGAACTGGGTTGTGGTGGAGTTACAGGAGGAGAACCCGGTGGCAAAGGGGGAGAGCCCTCAGGAGAAGGCAGCATTTCAGACATTTTTGAAGTTGATTCAAAGATCCCATTTGAATGTAGCTCAAGTGAAGCAATTTCACAAGAGCCATTGGAAAACAATGGTCTTTCATCCTTCGGGTTTCCAGAAACATCTTCCATTTCAAGCTCACCATCAACATCCTCTAGTATGCAGTGGCGTCGGTCAGTGGGTGTAGCAGCATAGCTCTCAGGATCCCAGCTAGGCATGTGCTTGGATAGCAATGTCTCTGCAACTTCCTTGCATGAATCGGTGGGAAAATCATCTTCATCCTCCTCTTCTTCAAAAACATGAGATGCCAGGAATCCAGGTAACCGAATCATAACATTGCTGAAGCCAACATGGAAAAAAATAAAAATATTATATCAAACAAAATATCCAGAATTAAATGGTAAATCAGAAATGATTTAAAATCATGCAACACTCTTACAAACCAGGCCCCCATTGCAATGCAATAAGCATGACTCCTAAAAAGTTACAGATATATGTGGTATTATGTTTGTCTTGATTTTTAGGTGTATTTTTCTCGAAAATTGTGTAAAGTAAAAAAGAGAAAGAGAGAATTTAAAAAGTGTAATGATTGAAGTATGTGTATTTTTTTGGTGTGAAACTAAACAAACATAACCAAGGAATTCATATGTCTGAACGCTTAAACTATTAGAGAAAACAAAACCAGTTCATAAACAGTGACACCAAAAGAATATTCACAAATTCCAGACAAAGTTAGAGAAATATTTTAAAACAGGATATAAAGATAACAGTCGGATTTTCAGGAAAATTGACCATTTAAAAAGGCTGGATGGCGTGCATAGTAAGCCTCTTCGACCATGGATAACTGCTCTGTCTTTTTGTGACCATAAGCCCCGCTCTTATGCCCCCAAGGCATTTATGTTGCATTTAGGCAGTGCAAATCAATGTCTTGGGGCCACTGAGCTGACCATAAGAAATATCATGGCACAGATAGCAATTTTAAATGCATATATGATACAAATTTAACATATCTTCTTTCATAGATTTCCTCAGCTAAAAAACAGAAAAAAAGGGATACCATTAACAACAGTACAACACCCACTGATAGAATTACACAATTATAATAACTTGCGCAAAAGGATGTCAGAAAATGCCATAGAGTTTCAAGAATCTGATGAGGCAATTTGGAAAGAATATTCAAGGTTTTTCCTATCAGGACTAACCAACTTAATGAAAGAGAAACAAAGACAAACTTGTAATCCAGAAAGCAGTGGTTGAAGTTCAAAAGCACAAAAACAAGATGAAGAGTATTCTTTTTCTATTTTTGTTTCCAGATTTAGGGTGTGCAAGTGGTTGAGAAAAGGTTGGGTTAGGTGGATTGTTGTGAGAGGAGCTTACAATCTCCTAAGTCCTAAAAATGGTCAAACATCAATTTGACATAATTTAACTTGGAACTCTAAGCAGGTTGGCAACATAAGTTATGGTAAAGATCACACTTAGCAACCAAAGCATTCCTACCAACCAGAACATGATATATATTTTGCTGGTTATCTGCAATACTGGATAAATGGGAAGGTAGAAACACCACCAACAGCATGACCATCTCAAACCAAAAGCATATTTAGGTGGTAGAAAATAAAAAAGAACAAATTTTCTCAAAAAGAGAATCAGAGAAAAGTGTTAGATTTTATACCTTCCATACTCATCTACAAGCATGCCATCCATTTCTCTGATAGGATCATCAACAGCCCGTTCAGCTCGGGAAGGACGCCTTAGGGAATACCCAACAGATGTATCATCATTTGTTGCTCCTACATCATCCACATACCGGCGAAGAAGAGACTCTGGCAAGATTTTCCTCTCAATCCACAAACGCAAGACCTAAGGAAACATTGTATTTCAGTTACTTCACACCAAGAGAATAGATTCACTTTCACCCACATTATAGTCACCTTATGACACTGACGGCGATTTTCTAAAGCACCTTGTCCAGGAGGAGCAGCAGCCCCAATGAGACGGGGCAATGCTGCTTGAACAATAGGTATATAAGCAGCCCCCGCAATTCCTGAAGAACATACAACTAAGGATGTTTACTACAGAGAACATACAATAACAATTCAAGTTATAATTATCGAGATCACAAAACTTAACAGCAATCAACAAAGAAGAGGCAGTAGTGAAGGGGGCACTCTGTGGGTCTGAGTCACTTTGTTGTGTGTTTCAGAGAGGGAGAGAGAGAGAGAGATTATTTTGCATGGCAATATGATTTCACTATTTTGATACCTTTCTGACTATGAGAACACTGGGTTATTGAATCGACTAGAAAAAATAGGTCCACTTTACGGTGCAAACTTGGCTCATTTTCCAGCTTCTGGATGAGAAGCTCCACGACCTGCAATCAATCAGGTCAAATGTTGTGACATTGTCCAAGGACAAGACAAAAGATGTTAGATGCACATCCAGAAAAAGAAAGGATGGGTTTGTACTGGATCTACGCAGGATTAACCACAAGCAACCTAGGTTCAACATAAGCAGACCCCCGTAGCCCAGGGAATATGCTAATACATTGCGTTGAATGCTTATTACCAACGAACATGAATAGTATGTGCTTATTATAGATTTGAAATAAATGTGTCATTTCCTCTTGGAAAAAGTTTTCGCACGCAAAATGATTTTCGAAACTTTGTTTATCAAGTTTTAACATTGCAATAATGATTATTTACCACAGCATCCCTAATAAAATCCATAAACAGGGAATGTGCATGGTAGCTAGACAACTTAGCACATGAAAAAAAAACAAAAACAAAAACTAATTTTGAAAATGAACAGTTGAATTAGAAGACCCCTAGAAGAAAGTTACAGGTAATAATTACCAACCTGATTGGCAATCCCATACTTTGCACAATCGATTGCAAGACGAGTTGCGCGACCAATACTCTCTTTGGTCCTTGATAGTGTCTCTATCATCCCTTCAAAAGCATCACGAGCTACAGCTGCATCAGTTCCACTGCTTAGAGAACTCCCAGAGGCCTGATGACCAGAACTCAGCCTCCTTTCCTCAAGTTCTCTATTCTCGTGCTCATTGATAGATGAAAACTGGTGGAAATCAGAGGAAGGAGAAGCAGGATGTATTCCTTGTGCATCTCCTTGGAGTGAGTTGCTCGATTCAACAGCAAGTACAGCACGGGTAGGGCTTGGGCTTCGTCCAAGCGTGTCTGCATCAGCAACCAATAGGGGAACAGAATTCCCACTTGAGTTCTGCAAATACGATTGCCTTTTTCTAGCCTGAGCAGCAGCAATAAGATGCTTCATGGACGTAACAGAGTCTGAAACTTTAGCATTAACTTGAAAACCTGTTTTGGAATCTTTATCAACATCCAGCCTGACGACAAGCAGATTAAACATAAGCTATAGTAACAAAATTAGTCACCATAATGATACAACTCTCTATGATCATTCACAATGGTATCAAGCCAAGTCCTAGGTTTGGCAAAATGAATATAGCGTGCGCACATGAGGAGGCGTGTCGAAGCAACTAAACCAAAAAATATTAAATGATACACCTCTATATATCCTTAAACATTTAGATGAAGTAAAACATCAACAACTATATCAATAACTTTTGATTACCTTTCACCAAGTGAGGTACTGTCGTCTGGATTTCCAATGATAGGATTAGATTCATTAACCTGGCAATCAATCTTTGAGGCAGTTTTCCCTCTCTCTTCAGAAATTTGACTGCTTCTTTCACTTAACGACTGATCAAGAAATAAAGTCCTGTCAGCCACAGATGAAACTTTTCTCGGAGAATTACTACCACGTGCCTTGTTAAAGTGCTGCTTCTGAGGTTCTGCTATTGGTCCAGTGGCACTAATAGGTCCAGAAGAGCCTTTGGGAGAAACTATAACTGGTTTAGCATCCTTGAAGGGTAGTTTCTCAGGGTCTAACTGGGGTGGGCCAGAAAGTGTATGCTGCATAGATGATTCTCTAGTGCTCTTCTCAATGGCTTGTTGAGCAGTTGTTGATGAAGCTTTGTTGGGTACTACAGAAGATTGTACCTTTTCTTTTAAGACATTATCAACTCTTCCAAGATTTCTTGGGACCAGCTTATCATTGGCATGATTCTCATGGTGCATGAAATTTTTCTTTTTTGAATCCAGAACACGAGGAATAACAGAAACCTTATGGGTAAATCCTCCATGAATTGGAGTTTTAGGCAATTCATCATCATCATCATCACATAGGCGGACAGCTCTCCGCTTAGTTGGCGGCTGCTTAACAGGAGACCGATTTTTATTAGGATTCACCAAGCCATTTTTATGTAATGCAGAATTGTCCAATCTTTCAGAAATTGAAGCAGAACTTAACATTTCGTGTGCTCGGCGATGGCGTTTAAGAGGAAAATCATCTTCATCTGTAGAATGATTGGACTCCTCAGTAATTTGCCCTTTCAAGGCCTGGTGAGTCTCAGCCTTCCCACCAGATGTTAACCTCTTAGACTCCATCTCATTCATGTTGTCATCCAGACGAACAGGACTTCTAGAATCATTTTTCTTGCTTTCTTGGGCTGCTAGCATGCTAGCAGCATCTACGATATCAGAAAATTTCGACACCTTGGCAGCACATGAGGCTTTATTTGTCCGAGAAATTTGTTTTTGATGGTCATGTTGGAACTTCATCTTTTTCCCAGATATAATTTCTTTATGCTCCACATCTTCGGAGTCCTCTCGACCATCATCTACTGCCTCGAAGTGCTTTTTCTCTTTCATCAGTTTTTTGCCCCTTCTAACATCTAAACCAAATCCCAAATTAGGTGACACCTTCATGTTGCCACCTGAAGAAAATTTTGTTGGTACCCCATCTGCAAAATTCTCACGAGATATGGCCAAACCACTATTCCTGCGCATTGTGCCCTCATGCATCCTCCTTGACCCCATTACCAACTTTGGTTGGAGGCCATTTGTCAATTCACTCTGGCCATCAGAATGTCTATCCTCAACTTTATCATGATGAGCTTCCTCCTTAACAACAAAAGAATGACAGGATGGACTAGATCCTAGTAGTGTCTCATTCACTAGATTAGTGGAATTTGTATAAAGCTTGCTCCTCTTTCCCAAAGATAGATTTGGAGAGAGACAGTTATTCGCATCATCAGACGGGCAAGGCTTTATGTTATCTATCCCATGGTTTCCACAAACATCTAAGGCTTCCTTTACCACTGGATCAACTGTGTGCGTCTCTGATGCAAGATTTTTGGCATTGTTATCCTCTCTTACACCACCTAAATTTTTATGCTGCAACACTTCAAATTCTGCAGAGATTTCCTTCACAGCTTGGGCAAAGTATTTCAGTGTCTTACCCTGACATCGGGCAGACAATTTATTTTTGGTTTCACTGGTGAATGCTTGAATATCCACGGGAGCAACAAAAGCTCTGTCAAGAGAAGGAAAATCAAACCCAATTCAAAACCTTTCTTTTCATTCAAGATATCACATGAATAACCCACAAATATAGCAAATTAATATATATTGGAAGGCACTTGCATATGATGAAGAGGAGGAGGAGGAAAGTTTTTTCTCAAATCATTTGTGGCAAATCTAGGAATTCCCCCAAGGAAAAATTTTAGGTATTATTCCTGCTAATATAGATAATAATTTCACATAACAGATTACTGAACAAAGAGCAGACAACATCTAAACATGCTGCATGGCAATTTTCTAATGGACATACTTGGCACGAAATAACTTTAGCCAAAGGAGCCACCTTCCTAATGCCACTTCGAGACTAATTATCATTGAGGAAGGTACATGCAGAAAAATAGACTGAAAAAGCCTCGAGTGTAGTGCATGATCCATTGGAAGCAACTCGAGATCATACCAAACACAAGCAGAGAAGAAGAGGCTAACATGATTAAGGAATGCTTTAAATAAAAGGATAACCTCACTACTCCCTCAAGCATACAAAACATGCAACAAGCACAGTGATAGCGCGCATAAAAATTTGTCAATCAAAGTATATGATAGACAACAAGAGTGCAGGGATTATTCTTAAGGGATTGGTACTTATCAGTGACAAAATTAAACACATCATAATAAATGAATCAAGAACAAGGCATATATCTGTTAACATAAAGCTGGCGCTTATAGATGTACCAAAGTCAGACAATTGATGTTCTGTATCCTTTGTAAGGCCTTAATGTCAATACATGTTAAAAGTAACAAATATTCCACTGGTACAGATGCCAAACACATTTTATCGAGCACAATATTATGTTTTGCAAACAAAGCAACAGAATGGTGACAAAGCTACAAAACAGAATTTTCCAAAATTTCCTCTTATCTCTGGTTGCAGTATAATAAACAAATCCAGCATGTGACTCTTACCATTTGTATATAATTGATATCTAAAAATGTAAAACACAATTAAAAATTTAACATTTATATTCCCTTTCAGGCAATGACCAATTCATCAATTAAATAACCATCTAGAGCTAGAATCAAATCAAAAAGTATCAAATTCCTCTGCACGCTCAAATACATGATCTATCAATAGCTAAATAACTAACCAACCTGCTTACATGGGCAGAGTATAAATCCTCATGATTAGCACTCATGCTCACTGTCCACCTCAGACTATGCTCAACTTACAAGTTACATCCACAAAACCTGAAAATCTGTTTAAATGTCAAACTCTCCTAGCCCTAAGTTTTATGAATGGCCATTGCCACAAGTGATACAACCCTCCTCAAACTCCATTTTTGGAAAAGTAAAACCTTAGAAATGACCTGTATGCCAATTATGACAAACTGTATTATATTGCTTCTTTCACTTGTTTGTCAATATTATTCACTGCACAAAAGGTCCATTGTAGCCATACGTGTCTCCTGATCTAGGTAACAGGAGGGCATAAAGGAGAACAAAATTGGTTCCCCCAAGTCTCCACTCCCGCCAAAGACAAAGCAATGAATAAGCACTTCTTGCTTTCAAATCAGCATCTCATTTACTCATTACACCATTAATAAACATTACAAGTTGACATGTTTAACTTTGTTCTTTTCATCTCCCCAATTTCTCTTTTTTTCTTTTCTGTTTTTCGTCCCCCATCTTTTATTACAACCTTTTTCCTAATTGTTTTGAAAGTAATTAGATCTTTATACTGTCGAAAAACCCAAGTAACAAAAAAAATTGATAAGATGTATTTTTTTAGATAAACTCAAAAGCCACTGTGTTAGAAAAAGACAATTGTTTCCAATATTAAGATACAATGATGGTCAGGAAATAATTAGAAAAGTGTGCAACTAACTAAAAATGCTTCCTTATAAGAAATTTCAGTTACAATACATAAGGAGATAAGCTTCAGCAGAAAACTAACTTGGCTGGGCAATCAAATTCTGCCACAAGTGTAAATGGTTAAAAATAGGATGTAGAGAAAGTGCTTACATCTCTGATGTACCAAAAAATTGGACAAAGTACTTTTTAGGGTCAGGAGCACGCTCCCAGTCTTCAGACCTGCTTATCTGGAATATAGAGGCATAAAATATACCCCATCAGCGAACAACTAGCTAAGAAAAATCAGAGGCATATATAAAGCAGCCTAATTTGAATAACTAAAATATCTGCTAACAAATAATAAAATATGTTTAACATGTGACAGAATTTCAAACAGAAATCCATAAAGAAATATTGTGTTTACTTTCAAAAATTAAGCCAGGATTTCAATGATCTGATATATTGATAGCAGAATTCCTATGCAGACACCCACGACTCAAATGTCATCAACCATAAATAAGAACATAAAAGGTACTACTTAATAATACAACAACTGAAAGAAACCCATAATAGATGAGAGCATGCACACGGGCATGGTCATATGCAAGCATAAGCACATAAACAATGGCACGTGGCAGCCCAAACGGACATAAATGCATAAAGATAACACCTTGTAGACTGCAATCCCAAGATTCCCACAATGTTCCCTTCTAACCATATTCCCAAGCCTCTACAATTGCCTTTCTCTGAACCCAGACCCCAAAAAGTAATTTCTACAAGAGCATCTTATATCCAACATACTAATTCCGCATGCCAGTAACACCGTCTTCTCCCCTTTTCTCTCACAGTTAACATAACAAATCCAAAATAATCATAGGCGTGTTCCACTTTATCCAATCTACCAATTCGCATACAAGGAGGCAGCAACACCTATCTCTGCCAGCCCTTTCCGTCGTAGTTCAGGGCAGAAATCCAAGATTATCACACGCATGATCTAATTTAATGAAGTACTTCCCAATCAAACTGAGCAACTCAAGGCAACTCCATGAAAAAATAAAATTTAGAGTAATCGAAAACCAAACAAATTCTCATCTCAAACCACGGAAATAGAAAACCCACAAGCACGAATTCCCCTGAACACAAAATTGATTGAATTTAGCGGCAAAGGAACGATAAAGGAATTGGAAATAAATTTGAGTGAATCAGAATATACCTTGGCAGGCCAAGCAGGAAAGCCCTTGACCTTGGCGAGGACAAGATCGCCCAAATTCAACTCGGTGGTCGTTTTCACCCCCTTCGCCCCACGCTTCCGCCCTGGAGCCATACCATCCAAAATCCCACCCTTCTTTTCTGTGATTGAGGAAATTCACCAATGAAACATAACAAACAATAACCCTAGATGAACAAAAGTTCATGGACCAGCCCGAAACGTCGTCTGATTCCGTCTCTTGGCTTGCGTTTCTCCGTTAGGGCGTTCCGCCGATCACATAGAGAACGTACCAAAGAGCTGCTCCTTTTCCTTCTGAAATAAAGAGACGTGTGGATGCAAAGGAGACGACACTGTTTATATGCGTATGTGTGTATTAGCAGAGTACGGTAATCATCCATAAATTATACAACTTTATTAACTATTAGTTTAATGAGTAAATTTTTTATTTATTATAATAAATTGTAATAAAAACAAAAGAATGGTACGGCAAAAGTAAGAAATAGGTTGAAATATAAAAATATAAGAAAAATACATAAAAGATAATAAATAACAGAAGAGAAATGAAAAACATTATAATAATTTAACGTAACGCAGTCAAAATCACATGCTTAGCCTACATATAGAATAAATAAAAATTAAATTAAAAAAATAGAATAAGGTAAAACTAGAAAGTAAGTGAAATAAATGAACAATGAAATATTATAGTTAAAAATTAATATGCAAAAAGTTTTAAAAAAAAATTAAGTAATTGTGTAGTTATGCCACTAAATTATCTTATATGATTAATAATTTACCACAAATGATAGGTAGCAAATTAGAAAAAATATTTTTATTTGATTTTTGATTTAGTACTTATGAAAAATATTATATTTAGAAAAAAAATAGAAATCTTGAATATAATTAATAACAAAAAAATATAAATATGTTATTATCAAGTCAAGAAAAAGAACATGCATGTAAATTTACTTAACATCAACTATGCTAATAACTCTACGGGTCAAACTCTTAATAGAAGGTAAAAATATAAAATTAATTTTTTTATTAAAATATAACAAAAATTCTCGAGATAAATAATAAAACAAAATTTAATAAAAAAATTCTTATGAAATTGTTTCGCGTGAAGGTAAATTACAATATAACAATAACAATAATGACAATAATAACAACATCAACAACAACCATATATAAATATTAATAATAAATTATTACTGCTACAATAATTAATATAATAAATAAATAATTGATAAAATGTAGTCTGTCACCTCTGTCACATTCTATGCAGCATTTGCCCCATGAGTTTTATGTTCTTGACATGGTCATTTGATCATTTAATTTTGAAATGAGTTATTGTCCACGTTCCCTTATTTAGAGGTTGAAATTTTGATTTGACACTCTCTAAATTCTACGTATAAATGACAGTATAGCACTCATTGTTTATGTAATTTTTTAAAATTATAATATTTTATTCATTGTAATAGATTATAAAAAATAATTTAAAATTAAAATGTATAAAAAAAATAAAAAGAATGAGTGAAATGATACGAAACATAGTAGAAACAATATAAAATTGTAAGAAAAGAGAACGGAGAAAGAGAGAAGAATAAAAATATATATATTTAAATAAAAATATTACAGTAATCTAATATTGTAAAACTAAAATGATGTTTTTCGACCTTAATGCCTTAATACATAGTGTAGAATGTAGAATTCATAAAAATTAATTAAATTATTATTAAAAAGTGAATGAAATAAATATACGTATACATAATATGTAAATAATTAAAAGTACAAGGGCACTTGCGTGATTATACAACGTACAACAAAATATTCTTATTTATTTAATAAATTTTATAGATAATACAGTATTGAGTGAAAATGATTGAAACGAAAAAAGTCATGCATTTAATTATTGATTAATAACAAGTTACAGTCTGATTGCAAATTTATGTTAAGATCATTTCTTTTAAACCTTTGGTTTTGGAAGGGAAAATGTACAAAATTAGTATGGCAACGCGATTATAATATATATATATATATATATATATTTATATTTATATTAATTTATACAATTATTGTAACTTTACAAAATATCAATTCACTACCTAACAGAGTTCTAATCATATGCAGTGATAGTTAAAAATTTCAAAATTAGGACACACCCATTTAAGAAAAATGAAGTAAAAGAGTGAAATATGTAAATTTAATTCATGCATATGATTATAAAAAGACAGGTTTTATTAATTACAGTAAAAAAAATAAAATTTATTGTATTTTTTGTAATTTTAATTAAAAAAATCAACATTCTAAAATTTTAAACTATATTTCGATAGAAGGCAAGGGGAACGAAATGAGGTAAAGACGAAACAAGGAATGAACGTAGAGAGAAAAAATTAAACAGGAGAGAAGGAAAAAAAAAAAAGGTACATCTCGAGCCCTTCCGGAGAAAATTTTAAATTTTAATTTAATTTATTAATAATAATACAATAAAAATATTTTAAACTTATAATAATTAATAAACTAGTTTGGTGTAGTAAAAAAAAAAATGGGTTTCAATCTTGCATGTTCTCACAAAATGAAAATTTTCGTACTTTTGTTTATTGTAATGGATTTGATTTTTTCATATTTTACGATTTTTAATTTTGAGAAAAATATTAATTTTGTGAGAATGTACATATTTCATTACAATTAAAATATATAGTTATTCAAAATTAATTCATCTTATATGATTTTTTTTTTCTTTTAGTTTTAAGCTATAATTTTTTAGACACTTCCCTTCATTTTAAAATTTAATAATATTCAATTTTTATTTATCCTATATTTACATATGTCTTAAATTTTTAATCACATGCAACGATTACGCTATATAAAAGTTATTTAAAGCACAAATGCAACTTATTTTGGTATTACTTTTTAAATGTCGTGCTTTATTTAATTTTTAAATATGGAAAAATACTACATCACTATATTTTTTATTTATGAATTAATATTTTTAAATTTATCAACATTTTATTTTTTTATAAATTAGTGCTAAATAATTTTGACAATACAATATATTTTAAGATAAACATTATATGTTATTCATTATAGTGAATAATTCATTAAGTATTATATGAAAAACTTGAAAATATGCATATTAAATAAACAATCTAAAAATTCAAATGTTTCTCAATAACTCTAATATGTATAGGAAGTACACGAGTTTTTCTAATTATATTAACCAGCATTTTTTTCACATTTGATATATGTGCATCCAAAATTTTAAGTATAGATTATGCTCATATTTAAATTTTTATTTTTGTAATATAAATATTCCAAAATAAAATGCATATGTGTTTTATTTTATAGTAAAAATATACTAGTGCATACTTAATTATCAAACATTATATATTTATATTGTAATGAAAAATAAAATTAAGTTAATAAAGATAGGAAAAATAAATTAAAAAATTAAAAAAAAGACAAGTTTATGGCAGCAAATGTAACATTATCATTTTTCTATAATTTTAGCAATACAAATAAAATAAAATATAAATTCTATTATTAATTTTATAAAAAGAAACTAGATAGAGAAGTTAAAATAAAATAAATGGCCAAAGAAATTGATAGATTAAGAAAGAAAAGATAAACGAAAAAAAAGGAAAAGAAATTAAAGCTAAAGTTATTTTCATAATTTACTATGGAAACCAAAATTAGTTAATTTAATAGTTTTAAACTTAATAACACACACACACACACACACATATGTATGTATCTATGTAACTACAATTGCATACTCAATGCGTGAGCATTTTAATAAAAAACACAATATTTTTATCATAAATAAAATTCTAATTTTATTATATAAATATATCAAAATATATTATGTATAAATGTTATTTTGCAATATATTATTTAGAAAAATTTATTTATTCTACATGTGTACATAATTGTTTTAATAAAGTACAAATTAAATACATTTTAAAAATTTTAATAATAAAAGTGAATTATTAAAATTAAAATTAAGATAATAAAACTCAAATCTAGTATGCTTTTAACATCTTACTAACAAAAACAAGCTATTAAAATTAAAAATTATATCAGACAATTTCCTCAAACGAGAGAGAAAAATTGAAGGGATAATGAAATAACAAGTAAAGAAAAAAGAAAAATAACCTTAAGAAAGGACATTTTAGTAAATTAATTTTGTTGGCATAAATAGTTACTATCTACTTTTCACCCATTTTATATAATCTAAATATATACTAGTATAATTACACATTCAATGTGAGTGCAATTTTTTTTAATAAATTATAAATTTGATATATTTTAAGTAATAGAAACACGATTAATTAGAATTAAAAGTATAATAATATTAAAATAAAAATAAATACTGATAAAAAAAGAGTTTAAAAAGAGAAAAGAAAATTAAAGAAAATGAGAAGTTAGAAAGAAATTAAGAAAGAAAATAACAAAAAAAATAAAAGAATTTAAAATAAGAATAGTTGCATAATTTCATACTATGTAGTAAAATACTCTTATCTCAATAAATAATGTAATATAGATATTGCACAAAAATATATGGCACATTAGAAATTATAATTGCGTATGTTTTGTTTTTATAATCAAATGTAATAAAAGTTACCAATGTATGACAAAAATAAGTCCAAAGTCTCAATAATATAACTATGGGAGCATAGATTATGCCTGTATTACAGGCATGTGACGCTAGTTTTTGCTAGGACACAAAAGACACAGAGTATTTGATTGCATTAGACTAAGCAGAGCAATGTCTTTTAAGTTTTACAAATTTATTTGTCTTCCTTTACATGTTTAGAGTCATAAAGAGAACGGCTGTTTGAACTTTTACAGTCTTACCTAAAGAGAGGGACACGAATCTGTCGATGGCACAGAGAACCGATACTCCATGGAACAAATTCCATAAGAGCTTTGAATTTCCAAAAATAGATTTCAAATTATTACAAATAAAAAAAATTCAAATATACTCAAATTACTAAAATTATTATTTAAAAAAATTAAAAATTAAAAATTCATTACATACAAAAAAAGATATGATAGAATTTATTATTATGAATTTAACATCCATTAATCCAAATACTCTCTTTTTCAGAGAAAAATTAAGAAGAAAGCTCTTCTTCTTGTTGTTGTTCAGGAGGTTTTGATTGAAAGTTCTACTATTATACATAATGGTGGCAACGTATATTTTCGTTTGCTTCTTCCCCACACGAATTTTGAGGTTATCATTTTTGACCCATTATTTGTGCTTATGCCAAGATTAATCAAACCAATAGGCTACACAAACACTACAATTATCTTTAGAAAAAGTAGTGAAAGTAGCACACTCTATGTGTGAGCAAATTTATTCATAAATGACAAAATTATTGTATTTCAAATAATATAAATATAATTAGTTAAAATCTATAAGTATAAAAAATACTTACAACAAAAAAGAAAGAAACATTGAAAGAATTTGAAATGAGAAGAAATTTGAGAGAAAATGTAAATAAAAGAGTAGAGAGAGACAATGATAAAATAAATAAAAGAAGTTAAAATGAAGACAATCATGTAATTTTACTTCATATAACCACAAATTCTCGTTAACTTAATATATAGTATAGATAAGTGCACTTCAATCTAGTAAACAATATAAGGGCAACACAGTTTCTGACAAAGAAAAAGGGAAAATATGGAATTTGAATTACTCAGTGGTCATTCTAAGGGTGCTCAAGCAAAAACTAGGCAACATTTTGAATATTGTCACTCTTGAAGAACTTGGGCCAAGATATTATATGATTTTACCAGAAACAGACGGACGATAAGAATAAACTTATGCAACAAGAGATTAACAAAACTATTTTACTTCACTTAACAAAAGGGTAAAAGGCTAACACGTGCACAAGCAGAACAGATGTAGCACAGACATCAAAAATAATTTGCTTCATTTGATCAATAGTTTCTTAATGACAAAATTTCTTGCAATAAGTATAGGGGAAAGGGAGAACACAGAATAATTGCTTCATTTGATCAATACTTTCAGATTAAACTACAATCCAAAACTTTTCCACATACTATGCTAGAGATGCATCCAGGCATGAGAACAACTGCATCCATAACACAAGAGCTTCAGCCACTGTCCTCAACAGCCAAAAAGACAGAGACTCAAGACTAACTTAAAATTTGAGTAATAAAATATTTCAATAACAAGAAGGAAAATTCTTGCTTTAGATGTCTTCAATTGTGAAGCTCCTTTCCTAAGGAATTCTCTATAAAGTATAACCATCTCAAGATGTGCGACTCTAGCTAGTCATACCAGCATCCTGCTGTATTTCAAATAGAAGATGAGGTGTGTATCCCGGTCAAGAAGCACATTACTATCAAGGAAATGAAATGGATAGGCAGAGCAGATTCAATGAGTACACAGAACAGCATAATCCACAACATATTCTTTTTACCACATAAAGAGACAATCACACAATCAAACACCACACAAACATATACATGCATGCATGCATGCATTAGTGCTTGAGCTAATGGCCTCATAAATGATCTGAACTGCATAAAAGATTGAAGTTTTTCATCACAACAGAAAGGTAACCCATAATTCTAAAAGTTAAAAGGAAATAATAAAGAGATAAGGGTCAAGATATATAGCCTCACACTGGATGTCTAACTTGAACTTTTATCTTTGCCCTCATCTCCTACAGCATCAGTCACAAGGGTCGTTGGTCTCTCATCTATAACCTCATCTATAATCCCAAACTCCTTTGCTTCTTCAGCTGTCATGAAATAATCACGATCCATATTCTTCTGAACTATGTCAATAGATTGTCCGGTGTGCTTGCTGTAAAGTGCATTTAGAGAGTCCCAAACACGAATAATTTGCTTGGTGTGAATGGTCATATCCTTTGCCTGCCCACTGTACCCACCAGAAGGCTGATGAATCATAATAGTAGCATTTGGGAGGGACCGCCTCTCACCCTTTGCACCAGCAGCCAAGAGCAGTGAAGCCATTGATGCAGCTTGACCTAGACATATGGTATTGATTGGAGATCGGATGTACTGCATTGTATCATATATAGCAAGACCTGTATATAAGACCAAACAGTAAACTAACTATGAACGGATAGAGCTAGAAATGCACTTCATTTCTGCCACGAAAAATTGCAACAACATGAATATTTCTCACAGTGTTGGCAAAACCGCAGGAATAGAAAATCAATCTTTTAACATACATAACCACCAATATTTATTTCCTACCTAGCTCCACATGAATCCTCTAATTCAGGACACTGCAGACACGGGAAAAGAAATGAGAACCTTTCCTCAATTTCTCATTGCACAGGGAGAAGAAATGAGCATATTGACCACACAATACAAAGCTAACACGTATTGTTGACAGAATAATTTACCACAATTCCCTCACGTTCAATCATAGCTATAATGGACAAAGTAATTTTCACTCATGTTCAGCCTCGGTCGAAAATTTTCAAGATTAATCTTTGTAACATTTCAGGCTAATAAGATTACTGAGGTGACGCAGGAATTGATCCGTTTCTTTTTCAAATCTGGGTCCAACTAGGAATATGTAATTCCAATTACCAAACTTACTTGATCAACAAAGACTACGTCCAATTCATTATAGGACAGAATCAGGAGGAATTATCTTCTGGTTTTCCCGTAATTCACTTTCCAAAAGGCTCCCACTTAACCAACAGTGTACCAAAAATCACTCTGTCAATTCACGTGAATTAAAAAAAAATCCACACATATCATAATAACGAGGACAACAAGAAGAAAAATAATGCGGGAATGAAACAAAGTACCAGCAGTGACGGCGCCACCGGGGGAATTGAGGTACATGTGAATGGGCTTGGAAGGGTTCTCCGACTCAAGGAAGAGGAGCTGTGCAACGACGACGTGCGCTGTGTCATCGGAGACGGGGCCATTGATGCAAATGATGCGTTCCTTCAGCAGGCGCGAGAATATGTCGTAAGCGCGCTCCCCTCTCGAAGAGTGCTCAATCACCATCGGTATTAGCCCGTACCATCTTCTGCCACCACCACCACCACCAAAAGCAGAAGCTCTTCGGCTCGCTAAGGCAACCGACGATTTGCAAGCGCTGATTTCATTCCACAGCCTTCTAGAGAACAGGCCCCGCATCATGTATCGGCTCTAGGGCTTTTTTCAGTTGCTGGGAACTGTGAAAACAATAGCCAAGCGACGTTGAATAACAGTGATTCAAGGGTATTAAGGTAGTTTCATCTTAAGCCCACTAAGTTTGAGGGAGCGGCAATGGGGAGGCCCAATAATCAAGTGTCCATGAGAAAAGAACTAAAGTCCAATGGTCTACAACCCACCATATTTAGCTAAGGTGGTAATAGGGTCATACGGCGGCTTGGCGGATCGGTTGAGATACGAGTATTTTACACAAATTATTAACTTGAATCCAAGTCATTTATTTTTGTGGGTCAAGTTTTTTTACCTAAACTTAATCCGCATTTTTCACGAGTTACTTGAACTTAACCTATTAACTCATGAGACAAAAAAAAACACTTACTCGTTTTGGCTAAAATGAAGCTAAAGATAAGTTTTATGCTTTTGAGGTCAATTTAAGTAATCAAGTGCTAAGTCCCGTAATCTATATGTTAGAAAATAAAGACAATCATCAAAATATCAAATATGTGATGTTTGGATAATAAATAAAATATTGATTTTTTTGTGTAAATATTCTAGCAATTTAATTAGTCATGTAATTTGTGTATGGTGTAAAATTTTACATGCGCGTATATTATTGTTTTAAGGAGGTTATACATTTAGTACACAATCATTAAAATTTATTTGTAGGTCACAAATTCTTTAAATGGACATTGAAGAATCGATACGACTTGCATACTGTGTATTTGTACGGTGAGTGTTATACCATTCAACAGTAAATATTAAGAACACGTATGTGTGGATACGTAATTGAAGAATAAATATTCAAATACTGACTCTATAAATAAAGTAGACATAAGGAGTTCACTCTTAATTGTCAATGTCTTACTTTGTAATCGTGTTAAGTGCATATGAACTTTAAATTTGAGATGGCATCTATCTTAATAAGAGATAAGACTATAAGCCCAAAGTGTCATTATCCAAATGTGTATAAAGACATGTGCGCAATTAGTAATGGATTTGTCTTCTTGCAAGTGAATAAAGCATTTGTTCTTTACAGTTAATATTCTAGAAACACTTGGCAAGGGTGGTAGAAATCGAAGAAGAGTTTTCCATAAAAAGTTATTAGTCTCATGAGATAATATTTATCTAGTCATATAATTGAGCTAATGAGCTTGATTAAATCTATAACTCACTCGATCGGGATAAAGGAAGATAAAATGCATATATCACATGGTATTCACGATTAAAAAGGTTCATACGATCCATTTACTTCATCTTAATTGGGCTATAATACAAGTCATAAGCTAGATGTTATCTATTTCCATCAAAGTTGCCATTTTTCTCGTATAATTGTGAAGTTTAACAAATTTTTTTATGGGTTATGGTAGTCCTTGTTTTAAATTATGTTTAAATGTATTATTAATACTTGTTTGTACTCATAGGTGGAATTGAGCAGAGTCGAACTCAACTCGAAATAGTTTTTGATAAGCTCAACCTCGTTAAGCTCGAGTGAGTATCGAGCTCGAGCTTGGTGCATTTTAAACAAAAATTGGCTGCTACCAAATTCGAACCCCTAACCTTTCAATAATGAGAGTGTGTTCATTGGTTGCAATACCAATAAGCCGATCACTTATATTTTGTTTATTTTTTCTAGTTTTATTTATTTAAAAAAATCCACATAATGAAAAAAAATAATATTAAAAACAAAAGGGAGACTTGAGCTCGAGCTACTCAGTCAAGCCTGAGCCTCCCCATAGCTTGTTCAAGCTCGACTTACAAAGTAAGTTGAGCTAAGCTAAACTTAAGTCGAGTTTGATCGAGTTGCTTGATCAAGCCGAGCTAAGAAACTTGATTTTTCGAAACTCTATTTGTACTTGCAAAAATTATTTTCACATATTTTGAATTATGAATCAAGTATAAAAGTTGATTCTTAAGCATCAAGAAAAGTTTAGCGCCGCATCCATAATGCCAAGAATGAGAATGACATTTTTGTCACTGTTCACTTCGTAGGTACCACAAAGAAGTGTTCTTTGACACAGCCAGCCATGTTGCTATTGGAATTGTTCCCGCAGCTATAGAAAGGCTTGTAAGGGTTGTTTTGCACTTTTCTCAATATAAAGCTTAAAGAAAGAGTTTTTCACAAATATGAATTAAGGTATGAGAAGCGTAAGTCATGTAAAGGTCATTAAATGAAAATGTTGAATTATTCATGTGATGTCTAATTGTTTCTATGGATGTTATGGAAGGATTATAAACTTAGGACACGTATGGATGGATATATTTTGTTTACATTTTGGTTTTTTATGGATATATAATTATTTTTATAGGTTATAAAAGTATAAGCCCAAGTTTTTAAATAGAATAGGCAATTTTACTTTTCATGATATGCCACGCGTACTTGAAAATGAAAGATCAAAAGTTGATGATCATGTAGAAACTAGAGCTAGTGTCATTTGATGTTCTATGGTGTGATGAGCCCTTGAAGAAAGGTCATAAAGACTAAGACCAAATGACGATAAAAAATATAAAGCCTTAGAATATTATTGGGCTTCACGCAGATGTGCAAGATCCATTATTGGCTTCAATTGTATCTTTAAATTTATGATCCTCCATCTTCTTATTTAATTATTGCATGTATATGATATGTGCATGAAAATTGGATAACATGCTAAGCAAATCATTAAATTACATGGAATTAAAACTTCCTCACTTTAATATTAAGTTGTAATGGTGAAATTGATTATGGCCATCCACCAAGCTCAAAGTTCTAGATATAGTTTTAGCATGTGATATTATCACATTTGTTGAGTCACATTGCGATGACGTATTTAGGGCTTCAAGTGTATTTGATGCGACATTCAAAAAATATTTCACCTTAAAAATCGAAAGAGTCACAAGTATTATTTGCGCTTATAAAGATGATAATATTAATTATTACTTGAACTATATTTTTATTCCATGTTACATGCAATGATTAATGTTTATTGATCACAATAAATTTATATTATGGGATTATTGAAACAATATATTCCCAAAGATATAGAGAAATCGAATAAAATATATTATAAGCAATACATGTTCATATTTAATTGAGATAGCAAAAGATATATTTCATTTGCATAGAACAAAAGTACACATTGTAAAGTAAATAAATAAATTGTTGAACTATATATTATATATTGAGAATTAATTTGTGCCTAGCATGGGTTGCATATTTGTATACATGTAAGAGACAAAAAGTTTAAATTTGAATTTAGATAAAATTTTTGTTAAATTATATATTTAATAATGTAAACTTTAATGAGTAAGATAAAGATAGGAAGATCAGAAACAAACACAGTTGTTTAGAACTTCTAACATTTTCCATAAACCATGTTATGTTTAAATAAAACAATGAGGGAAGCCTTATTTAGAGATCACAATGGGTTAAGTTAAAATACAAATATTATTTGCAAACCGTTAATCCAAGCTTGGCCCTTTTATTTTTGCCAGTCATTTTTATTCAAATCCGATCCACTAATTTCATTGGTCTTTCAAATCTAATCTATCAAGCTTCAAGTCCGAGACACAACATGACATTACCCTCAAACAAATTATCTCAAAACGCACTAAAATTTATCATCAGAGTATTTATGCTAAAGAAATTTATTTCTTTCCAAAATCATTAAATCATTTCAAAATTACAGTGGAAGTACCCAATTAAGGTAAATACATTTGAATCCATCAATGTATACAATATTTAGATAATTGTCTTCCCCTAATTGTCATTTTGTTACCATCCCCACTATTGTCTTGTCAACAACATCTACAAAAGAGTTTTTAAAATTCTTGTGAGCAACCAATCACTCGGTAAGTGGAATTACTTACCTTTTTGGAATGTGAGTATAAAAACCTTTCTTTTCATGTAAAGTATCTGAAGAAAATTTTTATAAGCGCAATGAATTTTTTTAAATGAAATGTCCAAACTATTTACTTTCATGAACTATAAAATCATTTACTATCACTTATACATTTGTTTACTCAGGGTTCCATACATCTTCTGTTCTTCACTACTAATCAGGGCTTTAATTTTTAATTCCAACTAAGGAGGGTTATGTACTTAATTTTTAACTTCGATTGAGAGGATCATGTACTCAGTCTTTAATCACAACTGAAAGGGTCATATAGTCAATCTTTATTTCTGATTGAGACGGTTGTACACTAGTGTGCGTTATCAATATATGAGCATTTAGTGAAAAACCTTTCACATGTAAATTCATTAATTCATCTCAAAATTCATGGTAATTAATATGAATTCTTGCTCACATCTATAATTTTTGTAGTAATGAAGGATTTGAAACACTTTATAAATTCAAGGATTTGATAAACTAACTTTCTATAAGACAGTTGATGGAATAAAATTAAATTAAAGTTCACAATGAAAATTTCATTTATGCAATGAAAGTAATTTAAAATAAGGCAGTTGGAAATTTTGCAAGGTATCTCACTTACTTGGTATTAACTCACATGAACTGATAGTTCACTGATCTCTATTCCTGCTTCCCTACGTGATCGTGAATCATGATATATTTAATTTAATCTAAATTTCACCTATTTTGGGGATTGTTCTATTTTTGTTTCGTGTAAATGATAATTCCTATAAGTCCCGAATGAACATTGGTGGTTTAGTGCAATTAAAAACCTTAGTTGGTTGAATATCATCAGAAAATGGTATGCTGGCACAGTTGCAATCAAGACTCGTAGTTAACTTATAAAAATAAATTGTATCCATTTAAACATACTTTTGCTATAACCTATAAATGTTTGAAAAGTTTTAATTTGGAGCTTTCTACATAATGTTATGGTCTCTATGCTAAAGTTGTATATGACAGTCTAGAAGAACAGGATATACAGGTGAAACCTATTTCTACATCTTTTAAGAGTTTCTAAGTTCATTTGTCCACGCTTGTCCCCCTCAAATTTCGGGTTGTTTCATCATTCTCAAATTTTGTTAATGGCCTCTTTCTATAAATAAACCACTCACTTCACGTCCATCCTTTATGGTTTTGAGGTTTCTTAAGATCATTAACATTACTAATCATAAGACTTAAGTTCCTACCCCACACATCACTACATGCATATACTCATAATTCCTAATAACAAAAATCATCATACGCAAATGCGAAAATGCACATAATCTCCCTACGGATCAAATCATAAGTTTCCTTACATTGTCTAAGGAAAATATTGAATTTTTAGCATAAAATTCATGCAATTCTCTACGTAAGGTTTTATAACTTCATATTCTGTATTGGATTATGTACGCAAATTTAGATACATAATCATGAAAGTGAATTAGATACACCAAAATTTACGAATTGATTCTCCAACTATGTGAAATTTAACCAACAATCTGGTCTAGTGACATACCTAGAGATTGCAGTTGTCGTGATTTCCGCTTTTTTCTGGTTCTTCCCTTTTTTTTTCGGCTAATGTGATCGTGCCCTTTTTCTATTTCTTTCTTCTTGTCACAGTCTTCTTTGGCCTTTATGAGTTACATGTAAAGCATTTCATTACTTCCTCTTTATGCACTTACTTCTCACCCATAACTCTTACAATGTATTGCTTTCGTTTAACACCCAAGACCCCCTTTTTATTACACTTGTTGACCTGCCCAGTTATTTATAGGAGTATTTTTTTTTATCTTGTATTCTCATTAGGTGGGCCTTAGTCAATATTCATGGCTCCAAATTCATTTTTTTTTATTGTTCCTTTGACCATGCCGTGCGTGACCGACCAAGCAGTACTCCCATATCAAGATATTCATTGCCATCATTTTCGGTCTTTAATCCCATTGAAATGGCAATAATGGCATATTATAATTACTACTAATCAATATAATGTGTCAACCTGTTGCAAAAAATATATATATTTTTTAACCAATATAAAGTTAAAAATAAATTTTTATACACTATAATGTTGTTTTCTAGTTTTAATCATATAACTTTAAAAAGTAAATTTAGATTTGTAAGGAATTTTGATCACACACAAGGAATTGTGGATTAAGAACACTAAATAATTTGGGAATGACTTCCCTTATTCAACAGTTGAACTCGGCTTAAATAGCCTTTACAAAGCATCCTAACAGAAAAAGGAGAAATAGTAACCCCACTAATGTATAACTAAAGTATCGTGGTACACGTAACAAAGAACTTGTCAAACTAAGCAACTTAACATCCTAACAATTAGGGATTTATTCTAACAAACAAACCTACTGCAACTGAAATCCTTAAAACAAGTAATAGCTTATCATTCTCTCCCTTAAACTAAGCACTTTCAAGTTCTTAGTTTATTAGACATTTCACACACTTCCAGCAACTCCCGCAATCTCAAAATCTTCCAATTTCAGAGGTTTAGTCATCACATCAGCTAGTTAATCCTTCGTGCCGCAAAAGACCAGCTCAATAATGCCATGTTTAACCAAATCTTGAAGAAAATGGAATCACACATCTATGTGCTTGCTTCTACCATGCATAACCAGATTTTTGGAGAGTTTAATAGCTAAGCTACTATCACACATTATTGTGGTGCTACCTTCCTGCGGACGCCCCAACTTCTCAAGTATTCTCCTTATCTAAACAGCCTGACAAGCCCAGGCTGCAGTTGCCACAAATTCAGCCTCAGTGGCCGATAGTGTGACCAATGGTTGCTTCCTTGAAGACCAAGGTACGGCTCATGAATTCATCAAAAATACATATCTAGAGGTGCTTCTCCTATCCTCAACATCTCCAGCGTAATCACTATCTGTGAATGCATAAAACTCTTCAGCTCCACCCTTCTTGTTATGTATTCCATAGTTCACTATCCCTTTTAAGTACTTGAGAGCTCTTTTAGCAGCTTGTAAATGTAGCTCTATAAGATTAGACATGTAATGACTAATTAAACTCACTGTGAACATTATACCAAGTCTAGTGGTGGTGAGGTACATAAGGTTGCCCACTATTTGCTTAAATTTGTCTCGTCAACTTTAACTCCTCCTTCATCACTATGTAACTTAGAACCTGGTACAATGGGACTACACCCCACATTGCTATCCTCCATACCAAATCATTTCAAAACATCTAGTGCATACTTTCTTTGACAGATATATATGCCATCAGCATTTTACAAAACTTCTCTGCCTAAAAAGAACCTCATAGCCCCTAAATCAGACATGTCAAATTCCCTCAACATAGACTCTTTAAATTCATCCATCATAACTTCATCATTACTAGTATATATCAAGTCATCCACATAAACACTCACAATAAGGATCTTACTTCCATTGTTAGTTTTAATGAACAAGGTTTGTTCATTATGACATCTCTGAAATCCTTCACTGAGAAAGTGTGCTTCAATTCTACTAAACCAAGCTTGAGGAGCTTGTTTTAGTCTGTACAAGACCTTATGTAATTTATACACTTTGTGCTCATGCCCTTTCTGTACATACCCCATCGACTACTCTACATAGACATCTTCACTTAATTCTCCATGAAGGAAGGCTGACTTCACATCGAGTTGAAAAATCTTCCATTCTCTTTAAGCTTCCAAAGCAATGATCATACGAACTGTATCCATCCTTGCCACTAAAGCATAGACTTCGGTGTAGTCCAGTCCTTATTGCTGTGAATAACCCTTGGCCACCAACCTTGCTTTATATTTGTCCACCTCTCCAAATTCATTGAATTTTGTCTTATAAATCGACTTTACCCTAATTTTCTTAGCACCTGTAGACAACTCAGTTAGTTTCCATGTCTCATTTCTCTCAATTACCTTCATCTTTGCATCCATTGCTAACCTCCATTTAGAACTCTTCACAACCTCTTCAAAATTTGATGGATCTGCTGACGTGATTTGAGGTATGTTAACCTCGATCTCCCCTCTGAAAGCCCCTCATCAATGACATAATCATTCAAATAAGTTGGAGCTCGTCTGACTCTTTCTCCTTCTTCATTTAAATTAGCTTCTGTTGATGTGTTAAAAGAGATTGAATTCAGCTCATCATTCACTGCTCCCCATATTGTCATTACTGCCTCCTTTACTGTTATCAACATTATCTTCAACCAAATCAGCACAACTCTCATCATCTCCCTATTCTAGGTCCATTAAGATTTGCTCTTTAAAACTCTTATCCCAGTCCCATTGCTTCTTCTCTTCAAAAATGACATCTTAACTTACTATAACCCTCTTTGATATAGGATCATATAGTCAATATGCCTTTGATTCTTCACTGACACCTAAAAGAACACACACAAAACTCTTACTGGCCAACTTTATCCTCATTGCATCTGGGATATGAATATGTGAGATGCATATAAAGACCTTAAAATGCTCCATTATAGGTTTTACCCTACTCCATGCTTCTTGTGGTGTGGCATCTTTTACTACTAATGTGGGACTCCCATTTAGTACATTAATTGTCCATTTAATAGCCTCAAGCTAAAAGTTCTTCAGCATCTTCTTCTCAAACAGCAAGCTCCTCACCATATTCATCACTGTTCAATTTTTGCATTCTGCCACTCCGTTTTGCTGTGGAGTGCATGCTGCTGTTAAATGTCTCTTAACACCATGCTACTTACAAAACTCTTTAAAATCTTCAGAATGAAATTCCCTACCTCTATCAATAAGTAGGCATTTAATGGACAAACTATTTTCATTCTCAACAAGCTTCTTAAAACACTTAAACAAGTTGAATGCTTCAGACTTCTCACTCAAGAAATAGATTCATGCCTTTCTACTGAAATCATCTATGAAGCACAGTGAGTATCTTTTCTTGTTGTTTGAGATTGGAGAGATTGGACCGCAAATGTCTGCATGTATCAGCTGCAACTTTTGTGTGGCTCTCCATGTGCTCTTCTTAGGAATTGGATTTCTATTGTGTTTCCCTGCCATGCAATCAGTGCAAGTCACAGTTGATGTGGGGAGTTTGTGGAAGACCATGAACCATTTTCTTAAACTGTAGTGTTCTTAAGCCTTTATAACTTAAGTATCCATACCTGCAGTGCCAAAGGTGAGCTAGATCTAAGGTAGTTGTGTAAAAATAGGTATCCTTCTCCTTCTTAGACTGGAGTTTGACCAACAATATGAACATTCTGTTGGCTGTCATCTTTGATTAAATAATAAGGCCTCTCTCTGGATGATATATGCGACACTTTCCTGATTGAATAAAAATTGCAAGACTACTCTCTTAAAGTTGTCCAATGCTTAGGAGATTATTCTTCAGCTCTGGGATGTAGAAGACATCCGCAATCAGATGGTTACTACCATTGATGTGCAGTCTCGTCCTTCCTTTCCCAAGCAATCTCATTTTGGTATTATTTCCCAAGCTCACCATTTGTCAAAAAGTCTCATTTAACTCACAAAATGCAACCTTGTTACCACTCATATGATTTGAGCAACCTAAATCAAGGAACCAAATATCTTCTCATTCTACTTGATTCATCTCGATATATGACATCAAGAGCATCTGTTCGTGTTCATTTAATTCAGCATAGTTGGCCTCCTTCTCCCAAGTTGGACACTCATATTGAAAATGGCCAAGCTTATGGCACTTATAGCATTCAACAGTAGCCTTATTGAAAGCTTGTCGACCTCTGCCTCTTCCCTTGCCTCTGTAGCCACCTCTGCTTCGACCTCTTCCTTCATTTTTTCATCCACAGTCACCTTCAATGCCAGCTCCTCTCCATTGCTCCTGTGGAACTTCTATTCGTGAACAATGAGTGAACTTTGCAGTTCATCAATTGTAAGTGCATTAATGTCCTTAGATTCTTCAATCGAGACAACAACATGGTTGAATTTCTCAGTTAAAATCCTAAGAATCTTTTCCATAGTAGTAACATCCCTCATCTGCTCTTCATTACTCCTCATTTTATTTGCTACACTCATGACACGAGACAAATATTCAGTAATGGTTTCACTTACTTTCATCTCCAGAATTTTGAAATCTCCCCAGTGCTTGAAGAGCCAAGCACTTAACCCTAGCACTACCCTCGAATTTTTTTCTCATAGAATCCCATATCTGCTTCGAGGTGCGTTTCTCTAGGATTTGATCAAGAATTTTCCTGTCAATTGCTTGGAATCGGTAATTCTTCACTTTGAGATCCTTGACTACTAAACCCTCCAATTGCTTTTGTTGTGCCTTGGACAACACTGCTTCTACCTTTGGTTCTTCATAATCAGTTTCAACTAAATTTCAGTAACCCTTGGATCGCAAGAGATTTTCCATGAGCATGCTCCAATGATCATAATGACCATCGAAGCGTGGTATGGCAGGTTGCATGAAATTCTTCTCTTCACTCATCCTATCTTTTCTCTCTTCTGTGTTTGGAAATCACTCGAAAGACTGCTGCTTTCTTTCTTCTTAGGCCCCTGTGGGCTGGCTCTAATACCAAATTGTAAGGAATTTTGATCACACACAAGAAACTGCAGATCAAGAACACTAAACAATTTAGGAATAACTTATCTTATTCAATAATCGAACTCGGCTTAAATAGCCTTTACAAAGCATCCTAACAAAAAAAAGGAGAAATAGTAGCCCTACTAATGAATAACTAAAGTATCATGGTACACGTAACAAAGAACTCATCAAACTAGGCAACTTAACATCCTAACAATTAGGGATTTATTTTAATAAACAAACAAACCTATTGCAACTTAAATCTTAAAACAAGCAATAACTTATCAAGAGACACTCAATGTTTGGAGTTTTCTATTTTCTTACCATTTTTAATTTTATTGGATTATACTTAACAAAATATATATAATCATAAAAAGAAGAAGAAGAAGAACAAGGAATAAGACAATCCAAACAAAATCGTCGAACTTGTGTGGGTGAGAGTGCAAAGTGTGGATGTTGCTCTAGATTTTGATGCTCAAAATAAAAAAATTGGACTTGAGAATATTAACATAAGATTTAGTTTAACATAACATTTAGATTTAAATATTCACATATTTACTATTTAGTAATTAATTTTATTTAATTAGTCTATTTATATAATTAATAACTTAAAAAGAATACAAAATAAAAAATAATTAATAAAAATAATTATTAAATTATGTTAAATATATAAGCGAATTTGTATATCAATTTGTCCAACATGAAATTAATCTATTTTTCTCCTCGAATCCGTGAGTCCGACTCGATTTCGTCCAGTATCTACGAAACCGTAATTTCAAATTCCAGTTGTACCGAATTGCCATTCCTACCGTTATCTATTTTTTATTTTGGAAAGGTTAAAAGTAGAATTGCACTTGTTTGAAGGACGTTTATGTAATTTAAGTCAAATCCAGCACCGCCTTCGCCCTTCCTCAACTCCTTTTAAGCATCAAACATCAAAGGCAAATAAAGTGCAGCGAAGAAAAGCAAATCCATGGAAGATAGTTTCAGGGTTCGCGTGGATAAGGCGTTCGGGGCGCTGGGGGGCAATACGACGTTGTCTGGGGGCGTGAGCCCTTCCTTGTGGTGCCTCACGGACGAGGAAATCGAAAGGAGGGAGTGGAATCGCCACAAAGAAGAGGAAGATGAAGGAGACGACGCCGTCGAATCACGGACGGCCGCTGTGAGGGATCAGCTGGAGTCGGATCTTCAAGACTTGAGCGACTACGACGACGAAGAAGAAGAAGACGGAGAGGAAATTGATGGTGAGAAGAAGAAACGACATAGGAACAATAGCAGCAGCGCTGAGACTAGTCTTGATGATTATTTGGATGTCCAAGCCAATATCGGCCGCGATTGCACCCTTGACTATGAGGTATTTCATTCTTAGTGATGTGAATTTGTCTTCCTTCCTATACCGATACTCTATGCATTGTTAATTTTTTAAAAAGAGATTTAAAGCTCTTGTAACTCTGGAAGGAGAAGCTTAATGAATTCAAAGGATTCGTGAATTCTTCGACCCCTATGCCGCCCTGCATACTGTCCTTGTGTACTGCTACGCTACCAAGCGCCCACTTGTATACAGTGCCGTCATTGCATTCTTATGCGTTCCTTTAGGTCATCTCTAATCTGTGCAACCTAGCTTGGGACTTACTGTGCCAGAGCTTTGGCAACTGTTTCAGACCACCTACATATTCTTTTACTCACCCTTTGCCATCGAATTATTCCCCCCACTTTCAGATATTAATTGCAGCTCTAGTGAGCTACATTTATGGAAGGGTAAAGATTGAGATGACTGAGGGTAATTATTTCTTCAAACGTCTTTTTCAGCTTGCACTAGAGGTTACGAAATGCACAAGTGATCAACCTATTGGGTGGGACAGTTGTCTTTATCTCCCCTTACTTTCGAGGCAGATTTGTTGTGGATGTGCCAAGGATTGAAGGATAGGGTTTAATTGAATCTAGAAAGGATTTTGACTTGAACCTCGAATTATCGGGTTCTTTGTGCCAATTAAAATATTCAATGTTCAATATAGAAGACGAGTTTGAGGAGAGTTCTAATGCATCTGGCTTACGACACTGAATAAAAGCTCAAGTCTGCCAATTTACGATCCATTACATAGCAAATTAATTGTTGCGTCATGTCCAAGGCATATGTTGGCTATTATACTGCCTAATGTTTTTATAGATTTTACTTGTTTTTCTCTGGCCTGGATTTTTTCTTCTTTTTTCTTCCCTTTCTCAGCTATCTAATACAAAATTTCCTATGTACTTTTTCTGTCTGGTTTTGCAGGAAGAGGAAGACGAATATGACAAGGTGGCAGTTGGCACAGAACAGAAGGGTGACCGCATATATATGAGGGATGTGAAATATGATAATTATGGGATTGATGAGCTTAGTGCATATGGTGAGCTTCCCAACTCATTCCAGGCTGTTGTCAGAGATCCTCGTGCAAATCATATGGCTGCTAAAATGAGGCTGAAAGAAGATGCCGAGGCTGCTGGAAACTTTGATACCCTACAGCTTTCAGATAATTCAGCCACTGCAAATGCAGGGAGGACTGAAGATCTTAAAAAAGGAGAAGTAGAAGGTGATAATCCTAAACCTATCCTGAAAAAGAGAGAAAATCTGATGGACTCCAGATCACGAAAGCGTGTTCGATTCATGATTGACCCTAAAAGCAGTAATCAAACACATGAGGAAGATCAGTCATCAAGAACTAGTGATTTGACATCAGAGCCTTGTTCAAGGGATGATAGAGCAATGCCAAATCAGGAATCTGATCTTTCCCAATATTCATCGGGTGTTCCAGACTATGTGAGGAACCCTTCTAAATATACTCGCTACACGTTCGATTCAACTGAGGATATGGATGACCAGTCCAATCGAAATGCATACATGGACTTTTTCCAGTATTTGAGGAAAAGAAATGCTGATCCATTGGTGGACGACACCCCAGCTGAGAGACCAAAATCAATAACATTTATTCCAAAAAGAAAGCCGGAAGACAGCTCAGTGCCAAGGAGTGAGGGCGAGCTTAACACACGCGATGATCTTAAGAATAAAGGCTGGTCAATTGGCGTCACAGCTGAGGACAACCAGGAAAGTGAGGTCTCTGCAATGGAAGAAGATGAGCCATGTGAAGCTGTTGATCAAGTTTGCAGCATACGTAAACCAAGTCGTCAATATCGGACAAGGACCAACATAGATGCAGACTGACCCTAACTAGACTAACAATCTGGCTCTTTGACAACAAAACCAGTGGATTCATTGGTTCTGGCAGTCATCAGCTACCAAGTCCCAAACAAGTGGAAGGTATGCACACAAACCATCTCTCATTTCATTGCAGTATTATTTGCATTCCGAGAAAACAATCACGACCGAGGTACACCAATATTGGAGTTGCCAGTAAATACCCTCCTTCCCAGCTGCATCTATTTTTAGTTGGTAATTTAGGCGGGTTGATAGGGTCGGAAGCTCTATTATGAAACATCTCCAATTATTTTTTGGCTACAATAATCGACCATTTTAGTATTTTTCTTAAACTACAATGCTGTCGTGATATGTGATATTATTAATCCTTTGTTTATCTTCATGTTTTTTTGCTCTCTCTCGGTATCTCTCTTATCTCGTATGGTGCTCGTGTCTTGATCTTGTTGGGTTAGTGAGTAGTGACTGGTGACTGGTTCTGTGCTGGTGGAAGGTATTAGTATTTTGGGAGAACAAATTACTGCCATGCTTATTGTGGTTGGTATTAGTATTTTGGGAGAACAAATTACTGCCATGCTTATTGTGGTTGGACAGGTCTTGTTATTCATCTTTATGTTTGGAATCAACTCACTCTCATTTAATTATTATTATATATTATATATTATATATATCTATATTAAAATAAATTAAATTATACTGTTTAGTTATTCAATCAAAATCTTTTTTTCAAACATACCATTCATCTTAATATGATTTTAATCCAACATTATACTACTCTTATTCAATCATCTAAAATAAAAATATCATATATATATATATATAATTGTATATACATTCATATGTGTTTATTATATAATTTATTGTTTAACAAAAATCATTTATTTTAAATAAAATAAAATTATATATTTTTATTCATGATAATAAAATATAAATTATTATGTTTAAAAATCTTTTATGACATGAGAGGAAAATTTTAACCAAAAATTAAATATAATTATTATTATATATTATATATTATATATATCTATATTAAAATAAATTAAATTATACTGTTTAGTTATTCAATCAAAATCTATTTTTCAAACATACCATTCATCTTAATATGATTTTAATCCAACATTATACTACTCTTATTCAATCATCTAAAATAAAAATATCATATATATATAATTGTATATACATTCATATGTGTTTATTATATAATTTATTGTTTAACAAAAATCATTTATTTTAAATAAAATAAAATTATATATTTTTATTCATGATAATAAAATATAAATTATTATGTTTAAAAATCTTTTATGACATGAGAGGAAAATTTTAACCAAAAATTAAATAAAAAGAAATAAATTAAATATTTAATTGAAAATGATAAAAAAGAGAATATAAAAATAAACAAAAATGGTTTCTATTTTTCAGAAGGCAATTTAACCTTTCTACTCAGCAGCAAATGGTAATTATTGGAGGAAGTTAAATGAATTAGTCATAACAAATAATGAAAGCACTGCAGGAATTATAGATTCAAAAATAGTTACTTTAAGGACTTTTGTCTGATGATGGAATATAAATACATCAAATGTATGTATGAGTCCAGTGCTACAACTACAATTGATCCATATATCTATTATGCAACTTACCCTTCCAAGATTTTTGAAGAAGTCCTAAATTCAATGACTCTTTTCATTTTATTTTAAAGTATAGTCATTATATATTTCAAATGTTATCTTTTTTTTTTTCTGACTTTTACACTATTTAAAAAAATATACTTAAAACATATCTAAAAATCAGCACAAACATACTAATGTTTTTCTTGTAGTCATGGATCTTTGAGAGACCTTTGTGATATTCATGCTAAAACTTATTTCAGATGTGTTTCGTAAGGAAACAACTAGAGGCTATGTTTTGGAGGGAATGTTTTGGTTGAAGATGACATTTTGTGAGAGCTATGCATGGTTGCAAACAATAAAAAATTTGATTTATTTAAATTCATATATATATATATATATATATGCATACATATATATAACATAATAATTGAATAATTTAATATTATTAAACAACTAAAAACAATCAATAACTCTATATATATACATAAATATAAATATATATATATATATATTGATTTAATTATAAATAAATGTAAATAATAAACCGAGCCAAGTTAGCCAAGTGTAGTAACGCGAGTAAATGATTGCTTCTCGGTCCACTTCCACAATTAAGGCCTTTCACACTACTTTTCTCAGGCTGTGTGAGAGAGGCAAAGTCAAGCATTTAAGGTAGAGCAAAAAGCCTCATCAGAGTAAGTAGGCAAGGCAAAAGAAGAGCAGCATGCCATGATGAAGATCAATCAGTGAAGAGAAATTCATGGGCTAATTAGCTGCATCTACAAATGCTTTCCTGTGCTAACTGCTAATCTAACCACCCGAGTCATTCCACTAGGCTCTGGAGAAATGCACAAGACATCTCCAATTTTATCCCACTCCTTCAAATACAATCGGTTCAATCACAAGAAGGAATCTGCATCCAATCTAATTTCTTCAGAGACTAAAGATGGTGAACTCCGAACAAAACAAAGCACAGAAATTGCAATCATACACCTGTTACTAACAGTTGAGAAGGAAAATTGGAAAGCCTCTTCTCAACCTTACAGATCTCCCTTCAAAGTGTATTTGCTGGTAGCATTGTAAACCACGTTATAGCTGAACAACCCCAAGCGTGTAGAGAAGACAGTGGAGCAGAACTTAACCCTCTGAGTCCTAGTTTGTTGAGCTTAAGAGGGCAATTCCTGGCGCATTTCCATCAAGTGAGCTTCCAAATGTAGGCTGCAAGTGATGAAACAATTGCTGCTTTTTGTCATTTACCGATCGGAGAGGAAGATAAAAGTGGCATTTTACATTGAGCAGTATTTTTTTCTTGAAGAAGAAGTAGATGACTCCAAGTCCACTCATGTTCAATTGAAACTCACATATAGCCAAAAGACAAGCTATGAATCACTCACTTAAACAACTTGGTTGAAAAATTCATTTTGAGCTTCAAGTGATTTAGGCCTTCAATTGATTCAAATCTTATGCTACATGTATCTTCTTTTACTTCTTTAGCAAGACAAATGCTTTGAAAAATTAGCTCCCGTGCTCTTTGTAAGATACCAGAGTTAAAATTAATCCCAATAGTTTCATTATGCTTCAGAACTATTACCTCTCCATAACTGGCACTTGACAGGGAAAATGGTTCTTTCTCCCTAGTCCCGCCATTCTCTGCCATAATTCTTTCTAAATCCTGCCAACAAATTAGAAGGGAAAGGAGTTGAATCAACACTAGGAGGGAAAAGACGAAAAAGAGGCTTGCTACCAAGCCACCCGAATTGTTAATAGGAGTATAATCGGAAAAAGCATTCCTATCAAGACACAAATCTTCATAGATGCTAGTCAAATGGAAGGCATTCCACCTTCTTTCACAGGCAAACAATGGCTGAAGCCATTCTACGGGTATTAAGAGTACTAAAATTTTAATGACGATTTCTCATTAAAAAAAGGCCATACCTTTCCCGTCAAAATTTCATACTCTAGCAGCTCCTGGACGATTTTCTCCAGGACCAAATAATTTTGCTGAAGCAGCATTTTTGCCTTATCATATGCTAGATTGTATGTCTGCAGATATTCACTTAGGTGGTTTAAAAATGAAGCCCATACATCAGCAACTTTAAAAGCAGATCAATGTTAAACGATGCCATATTTGTTTTAGTTTTGTGTGCGTTTTAAATATGTTTTTTTGAAAATTGTGTTAAGAGTAAAAGAAAGAAATGTAATAATTGCAGTATATGCTTTTATCTTGGAATAGGTAAAACAAAGTAGCCATAGAATTTGCCAAAACCAAGAGACAGTTGACGAGACAGAGACCGCAACCAAAGAAAATAGCTAAAAAAAGGACAATAGATTATGGTTTTCTTTCGTGGATATATTTAGGAACACATAAGCAACATACCTTTTCAACTTTAGAAGCCATCTCATACTCGAAATTGTCTCCCATACTCAAAGTTGAAGCCTGTGCCAATAACATACAGTAAACATACATATTAATGTGATAAATGAGCAAGTGAATCAATATCAAACATATTTCCAGGTGAAACTCAAGCTTGTCCGCATGTTCAAAGCTAAGAAATAATTTAGCAAACGCATAACATTTAAAAGAGAATAATCATGTGCATAAAATAAAAAATTGATGTTATTATTTGTCCTGCCAGTTTTTTCTGGACTATGCATCCTAAACCATTTATTGGACATAGCAGTTTCTACAATATGCACCAACTCATCCTAGAGTAGTTAGTTAAAATGAGTACCGCAGAATTGAACCAAAAGACCAGCCAATTTTTCTGTTGAAGTATTAATTAATGTAATCTAAGAAAAAAAATGCCAGAGGCTTTCTTTCATAAATATAGCTGCTCAAATAATTTATTTTTATTTTTATTTTACTGAAATTTTAGTTAAAATTCTTCTTTCAATACCACTGATCACTGCTTAATAGAATAATGCTGATCACACTGATTTCAAAAAATTTGTCAGCCAGAATGAAAACAAACACCTCTGGTGACAAGCCAGAAAGGGAGAACTAAAGAAGCCGAACATTTTTGGTGGCATCCATAAAGAAAAAGAGATTTCAGTAGATTACTAATATTTGAATGCAAACTGTGGAAAAACAAAAAAAAACACAGAAAATGTATGTCGGTGAGGAATCAAATATTATTGGCAGGGTAAAAAGGTGAGGAAACAAAAAGGTGGAAGTGACAAGTAGAAAGATTCATTTGACAAATGCTTTGAAGGTTTGAAGTTAAAATACAAGATAATACAGTACAAGATAAAAACGCAGAAGGACGTGCAGCATCTGGGGTATAATTCATGTCTCACTATTACTACTTCTAAGCAAACTTCCACCTCAACACCCCTTAAAATCAATTGAATAATTTTTTGTTATTAATTAATATACTCAAAAATGAATACCGCATTTCCATGGTGATAGATTGTAGGACTATCATCAGGACCCCAACCATACTGAATAACCATCCTGGTAGCTATCTGCATTAACTATCAATTAGAGTTAGACAGCAATACAGTATGTGGTACAATAAAAAATTAAACACGATAGACCTCTTGTGCATCCTTCAACTCTGAAGAAGAAAGAATATTTTCTTCCCCAAATGGAAGCAATAGCTGAGATGCAACATAAGAGCCAAAGCAGAATACAAGCTTCTTTTCAAGATATGCTCTAGTCTCAACATTGCCATTCATTAAATCTCCATTCCTAGCCTTGGTAATCTTGGTGCATCCAATTCCCTGCAAGGACAAGAGCCAACTTCCAATCATAATTAACGTGGGCTATTTGGGTTAATGCAACTGTATAACAGTTTCAATAATCATGAATGTATAAGAAGAGTCATCCGTACCCAACCCTAGAACTACAGAAAGACAAAATTCTAAAGTCATTTCCATGGAATATGAAAGATAAACTTCAAATATAAAGGATCCCACCTGAAACAGATTAAAAGCACTGTGGGGGTTGAAACAGCACAAGGCCCACAGTAACTCATTCAAGTACAAAGATTTATTGCGTACATCAAATCATAACCCTGTAATACTATCAAATTCACTTAGCAGGCTGTTTTATTTCCTACTTCCAAGTGATGGTGGCCACGTTCATTGTTTCATATGGTTCAGAATTTTAACTAGCTTCAAGTCCCATCTTCTTGTGGGTATTTTCTTCTCCTAAATGCCATTCAACTTTTATTCAGCTTATTTTAGTAACTTTTCATTAACATGAATTAAGACATCACGTAATCAATTCAACACTTCACTATAGCTCAAAGGTTTAGTCTCATATAGATTCTAACTAGACTTCGAAGGAGACAAGATTAATTGTGAATAAAAGAGAAGAGCCTCATAATAGACATCATGACCAAGAAAACAATTATATCTTGTTCTCAGCATTAGAAGATGGGAAGTGAAAGAAGAAGTAAAACCTTATTATTTGGTTCCATAGAGAAAACCCCAAATACAGAATCAGGTTACCATGAGCAAGTGCACAACACTTGCCCGGCATTTAACTACAAATCAAGCAACTGTTTTGGGGGCTATCAAGCCAATAGAATTCCTTTCCTAGATATGCGACTAGGATTGCTTCTTCAGATAATTTATACCCAATTAATCTTGATACATTTCCTAAGGAGACCTATCTGAAAACTTTGCATCAAATAAGAATAATTTTATGGCAACTACTATCAAGTCATATAGATTTTTGAGTAGCAAAATGTATCTTCAGAAACAAATCTCATAATGGTCATAGCAAACAAGCAGAAATGCATTAGGTAAAAAATAAAAAGAGAAATATACCTCCCAAGAAGAAGGTTCAAGCCATAGATTATCAACAACATCAAAATTTGGTAATAAAAGAGCCATGAGACCACGGCCAGCAGCCCAGACAGCATGGGGAAATTTTGTTTCCCTACTCCACTACAGAATCAAATTAAATGTTAGCTCTATATAGTCAGTGCAATACCTGAAACTAGAAAGGAAACTAATATTAACTATAGAGAGGCAAATCTGCAATAATCTTGACTGACATCCAACGAAAAACCAACAATAGCAAGACTATAGTGACACATGTAGACTCCAACAAGTAGAAGTATACATAATGAACTCAAACAAGGAGCCTTCTGTCCATTTTCAATTCAAGAAAAAAGTAACAGCCCCAAGAATTCTCCCTCAACTTCCCTGCTCAAAACCATTTTCCTAACCGAACACTGGAGTAAGATGTTTTGACTCTGGCAAATAAAATCTTCATATTGCCCAACACCAACTTTTTCCAAATTCAAAACGCATATTTCAATTTGCAGCAAGCAGCTGGTTCAAGTTCTTCGTTTCCACCTCTTTAGAAAAATGAAAACCATGATTCAGTTTCAGCAATGTAGAACCTAACACATCACAGTTTTTACCTTGTACAAATTCTTTGTCAAAATGACAGCATAAGAAATGCTATACTTCACTGTTATTCACAAATAACTGAAAGAAAGATAAAGCAAAAAAAATTTAAGAATAATACGAATTGCCTTTACCAACTAAGTTTAACCAGCCCATAGGATTAACAAAATATTTTATATCTTTGCTACCAAAATAATACCACTATTAACATTTTGCAATTTCTTCAAGCATTTCATTCAAATGATTTCTAAAAGATAATTACTTCACTGACACTGAATAGTATCTTTTGTGTTCAGGTCTTGTCTTTAGTTTTCAACAACTAGAGAATATGCTGGACAAAATAATACATATTCATCATGTTAGATTAGTTCCCTGGATATGTTTGCATTTATACATAAAACGGAAACACTTCTGGAATTAGAAAATAACAGATTGGATGGTATTAAATCATACAGATTCCCGTATAGAATTATTTTCTGCAAAGATATGGAGCCAACTATACACTTGATCCATGTAATAACTTACATCAAGAGGGGGACTCAGAAATTCTATTCCATTATTTATTTGACCATATGGTTCCATCAGGTCTACAACATCCTGCAAATCCTCTCTTGTCAGTGTCAGTCCAAGATGATCCACCAGCATCTGGCTTATTTTCTTCCAGGCTCTGGTTTTCCTTACCCATTCAGGGATTATGGCACCACAAGTCTGTATAGTGATAATATAGATTCAAAATAAATTTACTGAAAGTGAATAGTTTTTTTTTTTTCTTTTGATATATAGATTCAAAATACATGTATAGAAGTTTTCTGATTTTTATGCTAATAACAGGTTGTATGCAGGAGGCACATGCTGAAAAAATGAGAATTACTTTCAAGCATGGTCAATCAACTACTTAAATAAACATCTGTTAATATCCTAAACAAAAATGATCTATCAACAAAAACTGTTGAAATGTCTCTGATAACACTTCTGCTTGTTCATGGTCTGCAAATATTATTAGTTCATATAAATGATAGAGGGAGGGAGAGAGAAAAACACATACATACACGCACACTAGAACATATATTGACAATAATAGATTTTAAATAATAACGAATTACAATATCAATATCATTCCACAATATGTTGATAATTTGTCATGCAAAATAAATAATTTAATAAACATTAGGTGAGACATTGGTTGCGCAACATTGAATACAACTGAACTCATTAGCCACACAGATACAGCAAGATCACAACTATATGGTTGAATATATATTATAACTCCAACTGTTAACATCAAAAACCTCGCTTCATAACTATCAAGTAACTTGAAGACTTTTAATTTTACAATTTAATACACTAATTCATCAAGTTTCACAAAAAGATAATGTAATTTCAGACAATTCAGCCACATCCCTGCAAATCTACATTAAATGCCTTTAAAAGGATGACATATCATCTAGATCTATCCAATATTTCAACCTTGACAATGACCATAAATAGAGCAACAGTAACAACTATGCTTTCAAGAACAGAAAAGTTATTGAAATTTCCCATCAAGCCAAGGAGCCAGAATTTGTAATCAAATTAAAAATGTCACACATAAAATCAAGGGCATCAGAAAAAATCATGATGTACCGCAAACCAACTGCAGTAGCTCATGAGTTCCTCTGTGTCAACGAACTTTCTTCTGAATGCACTACCTTCCAAGGACAAGGGTACACGTTTTAATTCTATAGGACGAAGAAGAGCTGTCTTTTCAGCAACCTGCAGGTTGGATACAACACCAGTAAATTAGTCAAGCAGATGCACAGTTTAGGGCTTCAGAAATGTCAAACTGGACACAAAGTTCAAACTTTAACGACAGTTTAGCTAAATTAAATGAAACATACACGAGTACAAACTAATTTTACTTCATCACTGTCAGACATTTCAAATTTACTTACACATTCATAGCACCATTATTGCTACTTTTCAATACAATAATAAGAATAGAATTGCACAGGACAGCAGCTTTTAGCCAAGAGCTGCCAGTAATGAACTCTGCAAACCAATATTCATTCCTACCAAAACAATTTCTATAAGCTATACTGTTGCTAATTGAAATTTACAAGAGAAATCATGATCCATACCAATTCCAAATCAATAGAGGCTTGTGATGCAAGACTACAAGCACTTTTTCTCAGAATATCAAGTTTACCTCATTCAAACACAAAGAAATAAAGTAGAAAATAAGCCAAAATATCCAAAAATAACTAGAATAAACCCTAAATACAAAATCCACAATAACCTCAACAGTCATTAAAAGCATAATACAATAACATCTCCACTTCAAGTACAGACAACAAAAATTTACTTCAAATAGTGTTAAGTATAAATACTCTCCAAACCAATCAAAACTGTCAAGAATTCAAGCTAAAGCAAAAAGTATAGCTAGGGCTGCTTAAAAAAAAAATGAACAAACCGTGATTGCTAAAGTTGAAATATTGGCGTTTTAAATATGTTATCATTGATAACCAGAAACAAATTCGATTTCTTGCAGATTGTTTTATCAAATTTTATACAATACTGATGTATTTGCTAATACCAGCGCAACTGATCTCCATAAGTCAAATCACCACCTGTTGTGCATCAAAGTCTGAGCTAGGTTAGTAGAAGCAACATGCATTCAAGGAACAGTGGACAAATCAATAAGTTGCACGAGAGGGGCTGTGAAAGCTAAAGCAAGGAAGCAAAGATCAATAAAAACGCCACAGGATAGAGAGAAGATGACAAACCTCTACTAGTTTTGAGTAAAATTAAAACTCAACTATCTAGGGTTTATCTCTATCTAGACTAGAATTATTTAAAATAGGATTTGTGTTAAAGTATGTCTCTCCTATATTGGTTTTAGATTTGTTACAGTTTTAGTTTATCTCAATCTCAATTACCTCACTTTATAAATTGAGTGTTGGATTTTATTCTTATTTTTTTAATAATGGGGAAGACACAACTTAAATTCTTCGAATTTCTCAACATAGCACCAGAACAACAATGGCACATCTGCTATCTCATGTGTCAAATAGTCAACCAGTATTTCCCCTAAGCCCTAATATTTACTTCTCATTAGCCATCACGTAAAAAACATTATTTTTGTCAAATCTCCTTGTCTTTAATTTTGATTGGCATTGCATATTACATGTGATTTCTTTTAGAAAATATCTTCAGCAATGAAGTACACTACAATTCTTTTGTTCATTCTAACAATTTCTATCTACCATCAACCATAATTTATGGTTGTCTATAATTCTATCTGACAGCTTGCACTTCTATCTATCTGGCTATCTATGGTTATTTGACTATCTACTTCATGGCTGCGTGTTTATTTGTCTGCACTTTCTGGCTATTTGTTGGCTATTTTGTTGTCTGAACTTTCTGGCTATTTTGTTAATTTTTGGCTGGCTGGTTGTCTATTTGTTCCAATTAGGTATCCAAATTGAAAATTTCAATAAAATTCACATGTTCCATTTGAAGGAAGTGCTGACACATTAGATTAAGAGTCTAACTTTCTAGTGTCTATCTATATCTAAACAAGAATCATCTAGAATAGGATTTTAAGTTGTATTAGGTTTGTACTATACTGCTTTTAGATAGTACTGTGAGTGGTTATCTCTACCTCACTTTATAAATTGAATGTGAGGCCTTTTTGGTTAATGCGGAGAATACTATTTTTATTCTTCCAATTTCTCAACCTGACCCTGTCAAGGTGAGCACATCTTTAAATATGAATTCCTTAGCTAGTTAAAAAAATACCAATGTTCATAGTAAGATCCAACTTCAAATCAAGTCAAAAGGGCCAATAAATTGGCCAAAAGTCATTTCTAATTACCTTTGCCCAATCGACAAAGTCTATGAGATCCTCATCCATCGTTTCTTTTGCAGCAAAACATAGGATTTTCTCTCTTTCTGCTTGGGTTGGCCTTTGAAGATGAAATATTCTATCCATTCTACCAGGACGCTGCAAAGCCTCATCAATTTGCTTAAGATTTTGAGTAGTCGCCATTAGAACCACCCCATCTTGTTTTTCAAACCTGCAAAGCAGGTAGCATGTGCATAACAGGGAGAAAACAGTATAATGATAACAAAAATTTTAAATTGCATGTGCCCTTCAGCTCTTCCTCAAATGGGCAAATACTAACCACACCTTCAATGTAATGGTCTAGGGAGCTATTCCACAGGGCACAAAAAGACGTAAATATTGTCTTAGGAGCCACAACCCAGATGTATACCCTCACATCCCGATATGCATCTTAATCCTTTCGATTGTCAAGGATATAGCATTCAATATAATGTATAAGTTTCACATATCCTAAATCCAATCAATCACTGCATAAATTTAATTAGAATCTACCCAACTCATTAGCCCACCATCATTATAATGTTTGACGTACATGCAGATTGTACAGTGCCTCTTTAAGATTCCCAAATCAAACCCATTAAACAATATTATCTTTTTATCCGAAAGACATAATGCATATACGACACAAAGTTCAATAAGAGAAGCAATCTTTCACAAACACCCAAAAAAAGGGATTTCCAGGATATATACTTCCAAAAGACTAATCATGGAAAAATCACCAGCTGACCAGCATTAAAAAAAGGCACATTTATAGACTAACAATAGATAACCCCAAGAATAGAAGGCACTTCACAAGTTTATGAATCTGAGGCGCACAAAGCAAAGATCTTGGAATGCTAGATTAGGGCTCAAAACAAATTTGTTACACTTGACCAAAAAAGCAATCACTATATCCAAGTTGATGTGGAACAACAAACTCCTATTGCATGCCACAATTGGTCCAAGCTTTAGAGGCAATCTAACTTGCAAAGAAGAAGGCTACATAGCTGGTAGACATCGCAATCGCTCACGCAAGTTATGCACAATAGCTCATGCATCATGATCACACCTACAAAAACCATGCAATAGATTGCTCCAGGTTGGAGGACTCCTACATAAATTCTATTGCACAATTCAGTTTAATTTTAATTCTTGTTCTTAGGATTATTTCCTACAGTGTAGACAGGACTTATCCACACAAGATTATTATGTTTTGGATAGAATCCGATTGGAATCCAAGTCCTTAAGAGTTGAACTCATATTCTAAAAAGAGAGTGCTTTAGGACTACCATAATCAATTCATTTTCATATAAATTCAAGCTTTGAGAGCGTTCTCTTATTTCTACAGATAAATGTGTCATATAAGGATTTTTGGTTTCTTGTGTATGTTTGGGATTCAAACACGCTTCAATCCCTTGTTTTTTCTGGTTGATTTGTTCATGCAACAATTATTTTTCATTTCTTCTGCACTGCTGCAGTGTCAAGTGGTGTCAAAGTGAGCTTGCATCAACTGGTATAAAGCGAGGTGCTTGCATTCCTGAATAAAATCCATGGCCAAATACACCACGTATGGATGAGGTTATTGGTATAAGAGATTGGTTCTTGACCAAAATTCTATCAATATCAACCTTATAGGGATGAAGACATGAGGGAATTCAACAGCAGTCCCTAGAAATTTAAGAATTCAAAACAAAGGTGGGAGTCCCATCCTTTAATGCCAAGTGAGCCATGGAGAAATTCCTATATTGGGTTGATGGGATTGAGGAAACTCTTGAGTATATGGTGATCCCAAAAATCATCCAAGCCAAATTGGTAGCTTATTTAAAGAAGGCAGCATTGACACTGGTGCCAATGAAAGCAAAATTATCATCATTAACAAGGAAAGCAACTCTTGCATCCATGGAAGAAGATAAAGCATCTTCTCACTATGCAATTCTTACCAACTAATTACAAAAAGTATTTCTTTTCTCAATCTCCATATTACGCAAAAGCTATGAAATTGTATGATAGTTGACAAGTAACCGAAGAAGTTGAAAGAGACGAGGATAAGGAGGAGGGAAAAGATGTAAAGGATACTATTCATCTAGTGGAGGATGCAATTGATGGCAAGAGCGGTGTGCATAGTTGTTGGTGCAGGTAAATTCTATATTAATTGAAAAAGAAGAGGAGATGATCATGAATGTGAAGAATAAGGAAATAAAACACTTGGCAAAAACATGAAAAAGATCATGCAGAATATATTGATCTCCCCTTCATAATCATTAAGTTTTCAAAGAATCCTCCAACAACATTCTAGTGAACACACCAACAATGCATTTATTGATGAGAGCCTAAAAAAGATCATTGATGTTCAACTTAAATTGATACCTCATTATAAGTTTGTCTTGCCCATCAACCACTATAATGAGTTGGTGAATGTACTGCAACATGGACTATAGCCTTCCATTGATCCTAGTGGTGCGACAATGAAGTCTTGAAGTCTTGTGCAAGTCTTTGGAGTGTTAACAGCATATTATTGGATTACATTTCAAGGAACTGTTATGAAGTTAAAACCATGGATTGGAAAAATATAAGTGACTCAAGTAGACTGCTTTGAGCCGTTAAGGATAAAGTTGTTTTTGAAGTTGTCATATGCACAAATGGAGAAAATAATGTATGGGATCCTAGAATTTATGACTATGTTTGTTTTCATTTTTTCCATCACAAAACACACACTACAATCATTACACCTTTTAAATTCTCTCTCCCCCATACTTTTACACAATCTTCTAGAAAAAAATACACCAAAAAACACACACCAAACAACGAAAACAAACATAGTCTATGTATTTTAGATGTCCCATTGCATCCTAGGCTTCAATGGAACTCGAAGAGGAGCTTTTTCTAAAAAAAAACAGGGCCTAATGTTGAACATAAAAATGCTCAAAATTTGATTCGTGCACGTCACGATTGATTTGAGCTCTAAAGGCAATCGATCCAGCATAGAACAATGCCAAATAGCTGGCAGATGCCACAACCGCTCACACAAATTTAGCCCAGATGCCCATGCATCATGTCCCTCCTACAAGAATCGTGCAATAGTATCACACCAAATTGGAAGACTCCTACACAAATTCTATTACCTAGTTTAGTTTACTTTTAATCATTATTCTTCTTGGGATTATTTTCTACCATCTCTATAGGACTTATCTATGCAGTATGTATGGGTAAGATTTGATTGGAATCCAATTCCTTAAAGCTTGAAAACCTATACTATAGATCTGGTACTTTAGAGCTATCGCAATCAATTCCTTTTCATATAAATTTATGTTCTGAGAGTGTTATCTTGTTTCTACAAGTGAATTCATGAGATATAGAAGGATTTTGGTTTCTTGTGTGTGGGGTTTGAACATGCTTCAATCCCTTGTTTCTAGTGGATTTGTTCAAGCAACAAATCCCTTGTATTGTTTTTGTGCTTTGGCAGCATCGTAAGTAAAATTACAATAGTCCTAAGCTAGAGGAATATTGCATCAAAAATTACAATCTAAAATGACATAACATAAATTTGACGCAGGGAAAAACAAAAAACAAGTAAATCTAAAAGACACTAAGAAGTATGCAGAAAAGACTCAAGGCCTTAGAATAACATAAGGAACCACTAATTTGCATTGGAGAACTAAATATAACACGGAATATTTACCCATCAAGCTCCACTAGAAGTTGATTGATGAATGCCTCGTGATCCTGCTTTTTGGTGTGAATGAACTTGCCACGTACACCAGCAAAGAGATCAAAATCTTCCACAAAAATAATGACAGGAGCCTAGATAAATGACAATGCATTGGCAGATTGATCGTCAAAACATGCCACGAAAAGAATAATGAAATGATCAAGAATTCGGGTAGGTAAAATGCATCTAGAGTAAGTTGGGGAATTTACTGAAAGGGATTATAAAAAGACTAAAGTTTAGCATAAGAAGTAAGCACTTAATCTGGTCCACTTTTCTCTTTCCTAGAAATAAAGCAAGGTTTTTCCCTAGCATGACCAACTCCATCATTCACATGAATCTTTTATATATTAGACAATAACATTCTTTCTCTGAAATATTCAAATCCAGTTTTAATACAAGTAACTCTCTTCTGAAGTATTCTTAACTCGATATGATTCATGAGCAGGAAAACAAAACATAAATTCAAAAATATGGATCAAGAAACTTAATCTATTAATGATATGAAAGAGATGAAGAGAAAAAGGAACAAATGTGTGGTGTAAAAGTTCTAACATAGACCGGTGTGAGTCAACCAAGTTGCTCGACTGAGTCGAGTCGGCTCGACTCGATATAGTCACCAAGTCGAGCTCGAGTATTTCATAGAAATACTAGAGCTCGATCGAGTAGCTCGAGCTCGATTTTATTTTATTTTATTTTTTTATTTTTGTTAAACATAACCTAGCACTCAGCTCGAGCTCGACTGGATAAGCTCGAGCTCCAAGCCTAGCAAGCTCAAGATCGATAGCTTGATTCGAGCTCGAGCTCAACTCGGCTCGATTCCACCCCTAGTGTCAAACACATAGGCAACAGGAGTCTACAAAAGAGTGAAAAAGAAGTCCACAAAGATTAGTGTCAATCAAGGAATTGATATGATTAAATGCAATAATTGTTTATTCCATTGCTTTTACATTTAGAAAGAATCAATTTCATATCCCAATTAATAACAAAATATTCAAAGGTGAACTAACGAAAAATATTTACAGTCAGATCAATTTGCCATTGACTTTACAGTGTCATGCATAAACTCAGCTTTAGATGCATTTCATGTAGTCAAACACACAGACAACAGGAGTTTACAAAAGAGTGGAAAAGAAGCCCACAAAGATTAGTGTCAATCAATGAATTGATATGATTAAATGCAATATTTGTTTATTCCGTTGCTTTTACATTTAGAAACAGTCAATTTCATATCTTAATTAATAACAAAATATTCACAGATGAACCAACGAAAAATATTTACAGTCAGATCAATTTGCCATTGACTTTACAATGTCATGCATAAACTCAGCTGTAGATGCATTTCATGTAGTCAAACACAGGCAACAGGAGTTTACAAAAGAGTGAAAAAGAAGACCACAAAGATTAGTGTCAATCAATGAATTGATATGATTAAATGCAATATTTGTTTATTCCATTGCTTTTACATTTAGAAAGAATCAATTTCATATCTTAATTAATAACAAAATATTCATGGGTGAATATGAGTTTTATGTAACTCAGCAGGTTTGCCATAGTTGTCCCAGTCTATGCAGAATAAATTTATACACATCATACGTTAGAGCCAAAATAATAGGGTATGAAGAGAGAATCAACCAGATCACGTGCAGTTTGAAACAATTCTCTAACATTTGATGCACTTTGGCCCACCCAAAGACCAGCTTCCAGCTGTTGAGCTTTTACTTCAACTACAGGAACCCTTGCTTCTGCTGCTATAGCCAGTGCTAGGGATGTTTTACCTGTTCCTCTCTCACCAACAATGAGAACACCCTGTCATGCATTAACTGAACTTCAGAGGCAGCTTATATGTTGTGTACATCTAACAAAAAATTAGCAGAAGAGCATGCTGTTATAGAATCAATAAACTTGATGTCAATTCAAGCAAATTCAGTATACTTCCAACTATAGTGACAAGGTTTGAGTGATGGCAATGATAGATGACAACAGAAATTAACAAAAACATTGAAGTTAATGGAAAAATGGTGTTATTTCAGTTTATAGCATCTGCCAGATGCAGAAAAGCATAGCTTAGAACAGCACCTATTCTGAGAACCCAAAAATTTTTGCCTTCCAAAGTCTATACTAAACTGGAAGATTATAAGATCCAAATTTTAGGATTACCAAGATTGACTGGCCAAGTAAGACCATAAGAACCAGTGTCTTCCCATAGCAGTCATGTTGGACTACTGTTAGAGATATTAAACAAATTAAATGATTTAACTCTCTAAAGCCTTAAACTTTTAGATGAGGCGGTAATTCAAAATAGCATCAAAGTTGTTCCAAGTAACTGCCACCTATTTATGAACATGTGTTTCACTTAACCTTTACCGAAAAGAAACTCACTGCACGTGAGCAAGGGTGTTAAATAAATTAAATATCAGATAGTTCATTTATCTAACAGTGTAAGCTTTTAGATTAGGTGAAAATTCAAGAGCAACATAAGGGATATGTTACTTTCGAGGACACATCCTATGCCACATTGAAACACTAATCTAATCAAGCAGAGAAATAAAGTAATGCGTAGTTCAAGAACTACCTCTCAGTTTTTAAGCACTCCTAACACCCTTTCTCTTTTTCTTTACCATCAAGGCAAGCCTACATTTATTGTTATCAAAGCCCTCATTCTATGGCTAAAAAAGGCAGTAGAAAAAAAAAAGGCAGTAGAAAAATTAAATGCACCGACCTTGACTTGAGTCTTGAATATGCTCACATCAGCATGAACTGAATCCACCAATATGTTCAGCTTGGTTTTTGTACCAACTCTTATAGAAAATTACTAGATATTCTATAAAGATTCATTGAATTTTCCAGTTTCATCAAATTTTACAACTTTCAGTTATTTCCCATAACATATATTATAGACCTCTTCTGGTTTGTCCTGACTCAAGTTAGTTCCATAAGATGCAGTACAGAAAATGGCCATCATTAATTCATGTTCATGTAAGATGCACACTTTATTCCACAGCCTACATGGATATATAGCCAGCATCTTTTATGGCACCAAAGAGTTTGGCACGCAATCAGTTCCAGCCATGAGAGCAGAAACTGATGAGGAAAGGAGCAGAAGAGGTATGACAGAGATGAGATAAATACAGAGCAAAATACAAACATCATCAACAAGTTCATAAGCACAACCTCAAGAGTTTTAGTATTACAATTGTCTTTGAAAAGAGTAGTTATTCCAGACAACTAAGATAAAGTAGCATTTCATATACAGTACTTCAACAAAGAACAGCAGCCACAATTAGATCACATATAATAAAAAATTATATACCCGAGGTGCGCGAGCTCCCATTTCTTGGAATGCACGCGGATTTTGAAGAAATGCCACGACTTCATTAATTTCTTCTCTCATAGATTCAACACTTGCAAAGTCTTTCAAACATATGGGAGGATTTTTTATCCTCTGCAATCCATATTAATACAGAAACAAATTTAGAAATAGTTACAACAAAAGTCTGAAATCAGAGAGACAGTTTGAGTGTAACAAGAACCTTCATATGATCAAAAGCAGTGCTTATTGGATCAACGCCTTCCTTTTTCTTAAGCTTTATTTTGTTAATCCTATGTCTAAAATAACCTTTCTGCAAAAAAGCATAATGGCAATAACCAAATCAGAATCATAAGCAGTCAGTGATTTTCCCCGAAAAAGTAAAAGATCATAAATTTTGCAACTGCTTGCGGTGAACAAAGTTTCATCTCATTCCACCTCATTAATTAATTTTTCCGAAGTCCTGCTTGTTTCTGATATTTTCTATTGAACATTATCTCAAAACACATTTTCCTACTCTCAAAAGACATTTTATTACTTTCAAAAGACATATTGCATCAACCATGATATTTACATTTACCATATCTACTATCATTATTACACTTTTATCTCTTGCATCCAAACAAACACTCAAAATCCTCCCATTTTCTCTAAAGCTCCTTTCTATACTACTTTTTTCTTCAGTGAGATGAAATGAAAGTTCTAATAAAGCTAATCAAAAATCCTAACAATATCAAGATAGTAAAAACCTACTACACATAAAATCCTATCCTAGATAGAAAACAACTAAAATTAGAGAAACAGACATAGACAATATCCAATTCATAGCAAAGGTTCACAATGCAAAAGACAAAATTGCTCTCCAAAATACAACACTATAGCAATTCCAAACTACAAAACTACCAAGGCATTGTGGCCAATGTCTGCAAGAACTGAGATTAAAAGTTTTCAGCAGAAACATAAGGAATTATTACCACAAGCAAAGGCGCACAGTATAAAACAATGTGAGAGTAGGAAGGGACTGCTCAAAAGAATGGTTCTCTAATTTGTTTACCTGATAAAATCAAATAATATCATAAACATCAAAAGTCCATTTGCATTCAAAGTCACAAGAGAACAATGGCCTTAACACCTATGATGCAAGATTGTTCTGAACAAATATTTTTAAGAATCCCCATGGTTCAAACAAGCATTATATAGTTAACCATTTGCCTCAAAAACACACACACACAGCAACAGCAACAACAACAACAACAAAGGTAGTAATCTAAAAGAACAAGAAAAATACGCATATGGTAAAGTAGCAAACAGGTTACACTCTTAATTTTATCTCTGCAGTTGCCTGTTACTATTTATAGTCGGCAGGATAGAAGTTTACCACTCTCCGTAACTTCATTAAGTTGGGATCTCTTCTCAAAGGTCCAAAACCAAGAACTCTTGGAACCTTCCTCCTCATAAATTGGAACATGTGAAACAGCACATATCCATATATGGCAGTTCTAACAAAAAACCAAAAATACCACTGAAATTGATCTGTCTTCCTCGATTTAAAGTTAATTTCAGCCTCTGATTGCCACTTCAGGTACCAATTCGAGCCAATAGATACATCAGAATACTCAGGCCAAGCCATACCCAAATGCATCCTCACCTACATGAACAAAAGAAAACAAAGATAATGTATAAAAAATCATCAATCACCAAGTACCATGAAAGAAAAGTTAAGAGTACAGGATAAGAGGAAATATAAAGGAAAGAATAAGGTGACCTAACAATTGAATTACAGCATTAAGCAATTCAAAAAGTTACCTGATAAGGAATAACAAACTCCACTGCAGGGAAAACGATCATCATCATTACGTCATCATTAATATTTATTATTTTTTCAAGTAACCATTTTTTGGCATGGGAAACAATGTTACTCCTCCACAATCCAGTAAGACACTGACGACAAAGTGTCACTATTAGGAGAAACTGCCGGCTGAAGTCCAACTCTGAAAAGGGAATCCACATCAGCTGAACTACAGTGGGAACGCCAGCTGCAATCATTCTTAAATACAATGCATCAAAACCCCCAAAATCTTCAAATAGCATCTCATATTCCTGTAACACAATCAATAACATTGTCCGACTCAGGCAAAAAAAAGCATACAGGAAAATTACAATTTCTCAAGCAAGGTAAAGCAACAATAAAGGATCCTACTTTGACGTCCACATAGTATTCCATGTCATTCCCCTTAAGCGTGACGTACATTGCAGCCCAGTCATGCCTTATTCGAGCACCCTGCACAAGCTTCTTGGTTACAGCATAAGGAACAGCTATTGGATCCAATTCCCACCTATTCTGTTGCTCATTATACCACGTCCTTGATGCCACTCTATCCCGATCCCGAAGAATACGTTGCTATAATTGACATTTATTGAGTCAGATTTACTCAACGAGCAAAAAGAAACTGCACATTTATCAAATGCCAAAAAAAAAAGATAAAAATTTGAGCACAATTAAAGATCATTTATACTCCCAATTGTTTCAACTTAGTTATCTGAGAGAAAGATTGGCTTCATGCCCTAAACCAGCATCTCATCATAGCATGCAATGATGCAAAAACTGCCAACTCCACAATTAAGGTTTTTAGAGGAGACCCAAGTCTTCCCTCGTCTTCAGCAAGAGGGAGGTCTTGAGAAAGCAGAATTTATGAGAACAGGTAAAAAGGGGCGAATAATGCTGTCTTCTTTTACAGAAAGAATTTAGTGACAAGTTTGAGTAAGAATTTCATTCTAACTAGTGTATATCCAGTAAGGCAAGACCAAAAAACAGTATGTTCAAATGAAGAATGAGGGAAGACGGGTTCTGCAAGGTTCATTTCATAGAAACAAACAGAGAGCAAAGGTGACACCATCGAACGCAAAATGAAGCTGAACAAAAATATTGATAAGGATAAGAGTGACTCAATTGGCTCAACAACATAAAATTAAAGCCAGCAAGTTTCAGAAGCTCATTAGTGTAAAACGCAACAAACAAGTTAGTACACAAAATTGCACATGCTATTAATTTGCAAATTCGTACTCTTGTTTGAACTCACATTTGGAGCATTATCATGCATGACAAAGAAACTGCACAGAAAATTTCTAAAAATTATAGAGATTCATGCCGAGCATGCAATTAACAAAGTTAAGAGTCTGCCTCATAGTGACATAAGTCTTTTAGTTCCAATAAACCGTATTTTCATCCTTTCTCTAAGCAGCTTTCTCTTACCATTTAAAAAGGAACAAAAAAGATTTATATCTGAATTTTAAAATCCTCTTAATACCAGACTCCGGGAAAACACAGAAAAAAAAATGACAAAAGGTGGAATCTTTGTATGCCAAGCTGGAACAAGATGGAATAATAAAAATAGATTACTTTCACATATAAAATACTATCAAAACAAAGAAAGAGAAGAGTGGAAAGGCCTTGCAGCATTTCAGGGTAAAAGAGTATTTCAACAATTTAATATCCCCTCAATACACTAAAAATGAGCTACTATATCTAATCAGTTTATTTCTTCAAAATTGAACCAACAGGCACAGGCGGCAATGGTCCATCTATTAGAAGGGATGGAATGTTATAAAAGTTAGCTTATTTAACGATGCACAAAAAATAAGCTAAATTTGAACCAAATATGTATATTCAGGCAGCAGCAGGAAGTAATCGTTAATATCATCTAGGGCAAAATTCTCCACATCTCAGTTGTAAAGGTTCTTTGGAACTTAAAGGTTAGGCTGAGGGAAAAGCAAGTGAATTTTCACAAATAAGCGAAAGCAGCTTCTAAGATCATATGTAAAGAACTAAAGATATGCGTGAACACAAAAGAAACGCAGTGATTGCACAACATATGCCCAGGAGCTGCTGCGAAGGCTTTTTGTCAAATAAAAATTCAGTCTAGACTTGCGATTCAACAGGCAAACATTAAGTGCATGAAAAAAAATTGATTAGCATAAGGATATTTCTGGCAAGAATTACCTGTCTTTCGGTAACATACTTTTTACCTAGTTCAGAATCTTCCAGAATACTTCTTTTAAGGTTCATCTTAGCATCCTCTCGCCATTTCTTCCAACCATGAAGTAAATGGAGGCTCACAGCTTTGGGCATTACTATCTCCTTCCTCCCAAACATCCACTTCAGCTCAATATCTGGATAACCTTTGACAACCTCAGCTGGTGGTGTGATTGCAACATAACGTCTTTCCTCGCCATATTTCTTCATAGTCCTCCTGATGCGACCTTCCAGGTTCTTTTGCATATCTCTTGAATCCCTTAGTACTTGCTGTATCCGAAGAGCAAAAGCAGTTGAACTTTGACTGGAAACAGATTCCATATCTTCACTTAAGACACTTGGTAAAATTATTTGCTCCTGAAGCCTTCTATGTGCATCCTGCAGTTCCTTCTGAATTTCACCTTTAGAGAGCTTGGTAACAGGACGTCCTGAGTCACTGTGAGCTCATAAGACCATAAGCAGAATAAGCAGCAAAGTTGGAATAGTTCCTGGCAGTAAACATCAGTTATCATATAACATACAACGACCTAGAAGTGAAGATTTCACATTCAGCAGATGTAGAGTAAAAAACTAAAACTCACTTACCAACTAATTTCCAAGTCACGATGGACAGTTTCAAGCACAAAAGAAAGAAATGATTTGCTTGTTTGTTGAAAAGCAAAATTCTATAAGACATTTAAAGCATGTCTTGACAATTTAGATGCACCAAAGAGATGAAAGTGGCATACACTACATAGGTTTTTTGTGTTGAACAATTACACAGCTAAAATATGAAAATACCAACAGTTCATTGTCCAAAATTATTTGGACGATGCAATTTAGCATATGTGATTTGAGTATCTAAATCAATATATTCTTCATAAATGGATTATAATATGAAGTCAAATTTTATGACCTTTCATTTTTTATTTTTTATTTTTTTTGAGGGGGGGGGGGGTGGGAGGTGTTCGGGTAACCAAAATTTTGATTGAGGGATATTTCAGTCATGTAATTTGCTTCGGCACAAAATTATATATGCAATAGTAACATCCAAACTAAATATGGAAAATCACAACTAAGTGCAATTAATCGGAATCAAATATTGCAAAAACTTATTGTAAGATATCTATAACCAAAATATCCAGGTAGCAAAATTGGGAGATGGGTGGGGGGGGGGGGGGGGAGTTTTTTCAAATATTAACTTCCTTCAGTTTACTATTCCAAAATTGGATATCTCAAATGCTTTAATTCAAATGCAATAAAAAGTGACAAAAAATTTTAGACGTGAGAATGATGCAGACCGTTCAGCCACTTTCTAAGAAGTGAGAATTCAAGCTGGCATCAAGATTCATGATCTTATGGTCCAAGATATATGAACTCAAATGAAACAATGCCAAAATCCTGAAAGCCAATGTATCTAGAATACGTGCAACATCAACAATTTAAAGACATCACAATTAAGTCAAGAGAAATGAGATGATGTAAACACAAGCTCGACTTATAGTTCATTGAGGAGGCTGAAATGTGATATCCATTTGAGGGTAATTTGAAGTTAGATAATCGAACATACAAAAAACCAGGACACCATAACTAATGTTCATGCTCATTTTTTTCAAGAAAAATTAACCCAGGAGTATGTAAGCACTTAAATCATTCCAAGAAGAGATCAAATAGCTTCCTTACCTTTGAGTTTTGCTCTTCCTCGTTTCCTTCAAGAAGCCTTCAACTAAAGCCTCACACTCTCTCTCAATAAATAAAAGCTCCCTCACACCTATGCTTAACGCCGCGGTTTCTCTCCGTGTGATCGAATCTTCAAACTCGCCAATTCTCTCCCATATGTCATCATATTCTTTCTCCAAACTTCTCCTTTCGTCCCTTAATTTCTCAATCCTATCCCCACCACCTTTTCCTGTCCGCCTTAAACTCTCTTCGTCCCTCTTCATCTGAAATACTTTGTCCACAATTTCCTCAGAGCGGTTCGCCAGCTCATCTTTTTGACCCTTCAATACCCTTAGCTCAGCATAAAGACCACTCATTATTTCTTCTTGCAATGACATCTTAGTCATTTTGACCTCCTTCAAGCCCTCCTCCACATTCACGGCAAAATTTTCTTCCCCCGCATTCTTTGCCTCCTCAATTATCTTAAGCAGCCGCGAAACAGCCTGCAACAACCTCCTAGTGTAACGGGAGTACTCATGGCCTTTTTCTTCATTCTCTAGTCTTGAAACTAATTCGCTAGTGGCTGCAGGAGGAGCGGCAGCCATAGCAGCCAAAGCAGGTCTCTTTAACCCAAAAAGTGGGCAGAGAAATCCCAAAACAACGCAGCACAATGCATAAGAAATTGTCTTGGTAACGCCAGGTGCATCATTTTCGTCATTACAGCGTCTCAAACCACTCAATAGGACTCCGGGCCTACTGTCATTAACCTCATCGTCGACGACAGAGCATCGAACGCTTCGAAGCGCAGCGGAGTCGGCAGGAACGCGAATTGGGTTTAGGGGTGAGAATGATTTGACAAAAAATGAGTAATTTTTGGGAAAGCGAGCGGTTCTGTGTTTAACGCAGTGGCGAGGTGGGAAATTGAAGAGAAAGGGGCATTGAAGGGGAGTAGTGAGAGTGGAATTCATCACCGCATTTGGTTCGGATTCGGAGATTTTCTGTTCGTCTCTCAGAACTGCGAGTTCTTGCCTTCTTGGAAGAGAGAACAGATAAGCACCGCCGGCGAGGGTTTAGGGGCTTTGGACTTAAGCGTCATTAACACTTGTAAATTGCGTTAATTACACTGCTAATTTACGTGATTTTGTAGTTCGTCTTCAAGGCATTTCAGGTTTTCTTCCCATTTCATTAGTAAAAACAAAAGTAGCACTCTACAAGTTAATGTATTTATAAATTATAAAATTATAACAATAAAGATAAAAGTTATGTTCGTTTACGTTTTTTCTTCAAAAAATAAATTTTATTTATTACATTTTTAAAATTTTTACTATTTTTCTTTTCTACTTTTATACAAATATACAAAAAAATTTACACTTTGAAATGCATACCAAAAGTCTAAACAGAAAAATTATTTAAAATTAAAAGTTAAAAAATATTTAAAATAACAAAATAAGAAAAACTTCAACGAATTTACAAGGAGAAAAGTTTAGAAGAATCCAATAGATTAATAGAAAAAAGAGAATGGAAATGATAGAAAAATAAAAAAAATTATTAAAAATAAAGGTAATTGTGTGATTTTATATTATATAGTCAAAACATTTTATTAACTTAACAATATAGTATAGTTTTGCTAAATTCAAAATCCAAATCTTCTAATGTTAAGCACTTTATTTTATTTCTTCTTATATAAAAATATTTCATTTTGCATAGAGAATTTCAATTTTCAAACAAGATGCCTCTCTGTCTCTTGATTTCCCTTGTCTCTAGTTTTTTGTATGTTACTGCACTTAAGATAGCAATGACAGCATTGAAATTGTTTCTTCAGTTGCAACTTTATAATTTTATGCAGTATTCATCGATTTATAATCTCTTAAGTCTATGCAACATTCATTGAAAAAATTTGTTCTCTCCTTAAAAGATTTTTGACTCACATTTGTCATCAAGGCCATGATCATTGATTGTTTATTCACGAGAAAAAATGATAAAAAAAATACAAGATTATACAAGTTAAAAAGCAGATCAAGTTCAACTTAATGTAGAAGGAATCAAAAGACCTATAGAAGAGACGGGTAAGAGCAATTAAAACAAAAGATATCTAACAAACTATCAAGAAATATTAAAGCACATGATCATTTTATTAATAGTTGAAAGCAGAAGTATAAATAGTATTGGACTTATCTATTTCGACAGTGAATCGTCCACTTAATAACACCAACATCGATACCTAATAGACACTAACTTGAATTTTCAAAATTCAATCATACCAATTCGAAAGATTGGATCTATCAATGCAAACAATTTTCCAAAATAGATGCAACTCATTCCAATGCAAGTGTCAAATTGTATGCATTCATCTTAAAAGTAAGACACTTCGCTGACAATGAGCTTACATGAAAGCTAGAGCGACAAGAAAAGTTGTCTTTTAAGGGTAGAATAGGTCCTTACCTTGAGTTCCCATTCCAATCAAATTCTTTCTCATGATTCATGGGTGAATTGAAGGAGTGGAAACAATTTCATCCAACTCAAGAGTATATAAACCTTATTTGATTAAATTTCCAACAAAGTAGAACTCTTTTATGATAACCCATTGAACAACATAAGGAGTAATTAAAATTGAACCTAAGCCCCAAGTTTTGATGCATTTAATTACTAGAATTCATCCATGATTCACAAACCATAAGCATACTAGGTATTGTGAAAGGAAGGACATGCATTTTAATTGATTTTGGAAGCACACATAACTTTCTTGACAAAGAGATGGCCCAAAATTTTAGGGTGTGGAAGTGAAGAACTCCTCATTTTTTGACATTTGTGTCTAATGGTAGTAAGATAAATAGTAACCACAAAGGTTGAAATGTTTAGGTGGCCAGTTCAAAGGGTGACCTTTGCCACTCATGTGCTAATATTGCTATTAGGTGGATGTGAGATGGTGCTTGTAACCCAACAACTTGTGCCTTGGGACTAGTTAAATAGAGTTTCAATAAACTTTTGATTAAGTTAGAAATTCTAGAAAAAATGTCAATCTATAAGGGAGCCATTCCTTCGTTAAGAAGATTTTAGAGGAAAATGAGATAAATTATCAATGCTTTCGTTAAGAATGATTAGAAAGAGGACATCTCTAATATCCAACTTACTCCAGACAAGTTATAGCTTCACAACCATCAACATATGGAAGACCTTCAAAAGTTTCTTTCAAAATGCACCATCTTCCTCTATATAATCTACATGATCGCAAGATCAGATTGATGCGACATCCCCTATAAGTATATGTATTGACCGATATCCCAACATTCAAAAGATGAAAATCAACAAAATCATTAACAAGCTACTTAAAGCATGAGTAATACAAGATGACAATAGCCCTTTTTCCTCTTCTATTTTGATGGTAAAGAAAAAAAGATGACTTAGGGTAATTGTGTATCAATTACACACAACTTAACAACAACACCACCAAAGATAAATTCTCAATTTCCCTCATTGGATAATTCTTGGATAAGTTTATAAAGTCATATGTTTCTCCAATCTAAACTTAAGTTCTAAATATCACTAGACTCAATTGGCCAAAGAAGATATGACAAAAAAAAAAAAAAACAATTATGACCTACCGAGGTAGGAGTTTCTCACTACATCCTCTAACCTTACAAATGCATAGACATCTTTCAAGGTTTGATGAACCATATTTTAAAATCATACCTCAATTTATTTTGGTATTTTTATAATATTTTGGCATATAGTTAGACATAGGGTGATCACATAAATTATCTCAGAACCACTATTGAAATACTAAAAATGAAATCCTTACACATTAAGTAAAGTAAATGTGAGTTTGCAAACTCATATATATATACATACATACATATATATATATATATATATATATCTTGGCTATGTTGTTACAACAAAAGTGTACATGCAAAGCATAAGAAATTTCAAATCATATTTAGTTGGCCTTTTTCTTGGTTTGTCAAAGAGTTTGGGGGATTCTTATATCTGATGAGGGTATTATGGAAGATCCATCAAGTGCCATGAAATCATCACTAAACTATTTACTAACCTCTTGAAGGAAGACACTTTCTACTAGTAAGAAAGTAGAAATAGCCTTTCATAATCTTTAGGAAGCTGCAATTGCAACTCCTTTACTAAATCTTCCCAATTTTTTAGTAGAATTTTTGGTGAGGATGGTTGCGTCACAGTCATGAATAAGAGCACTTTATTGCAAAAATGATGCTTTGCACTTTCCAAACATGATAAAGAAATGTTAGTTTTGTCACAGCAATCCAAAAACAGTGGCCTTTCTCATTGAGAGGCATAATAGCAATGATTGACCGTCAAAGCATGCAATATTAGTTAGAACAAATAATTCTCACCCTAAGCCAGGAGCAATAGCTTGCCAAGTTGATAGATACAACATTATGATCATATAATAAGTGTAAAGATAACATTGCATTTGATACTCTATTTAGGAGGTCGCTTGCTCGACTTTTATCACATTCACTTCAAATACTATAGATAAGATTCAGGAGTCCTGGCAAGAGGATGGCACTCTTGAACAACTAATCCTTAATCTTCAAGGCAACTCCAATTTCAAACATTAACATCGACAGAGTTATGAAATACTTGAAAAGGAAAGGAAGCTTGAAATAGGGAATAACAATGTATGAGGAGGACATGCAACCATTGAGTTGACTTTAAGATAGAATGAATCAACAATTCTACTATAAGGACACGAGGAATGCAACCTATGACAACATTCAAACTTGTGAAATATGTTAAAGGTGTAAAATTAAAACCATAATAAATTTCCAAATTACTTCAACCTCCACCTATCCCTTATTGTGTTTGGTAGCATTTCACAAAGCATTCATAGAAGCCCTAGCCCTCTTAGGAGGAAAAAAACGTTACATTAATTTTAGTAGATATTGGCCCACTTCCTACAACATTAGCATCCAAAATGAACAATCAATTGGAGGTTGTAAATTGTTGTTTAGAGTGCTATCATAATTGCATATGTTCAGACAAATCCATAGAATGGGTTTATTGACGTTTGACTTCTTTTAATTGAATGGTGGTACAATACTCATCACTTTAAAAGCATTAAAATCACCTCTTATGAAGTCCTCCACGGCCGACCACTCCTCACTCATTCTATATGACTTCAAAAGTTCACTAGTTAATACACTGGACAAAAAGTTTACGAGTGTGAGAGAGAGTGAGAGAGAGCACTCTATAACTTATCAAGTAATGCTTGCATGGAGTTCAAAATTAGATTCCAAGTAGATAAACATTTGATTAGAGGGAAAAGCCGCCACTAGAGTCCAGGATAATTATGTTTATCTACAACATTATAAGCAAATTTCCCTCAAGTCTCACTCATATCATAAACTTTCACTCAAGTTCATTGGCCCTTTAGGAACTGCTACCTACAAGACGTGATTTCCACCCTCACTCCAAAACCCATCTTATATTCCATATATCTCAATTCAAAAAAGAAATTGATAGTCTCCAACCCTAATTCTGAAACTTTCAGCTTGAGGGCATATAGTTGTATGGTGAGGGTCTTGTCTTAAGTCGTCGATTAATTCTTAAGCATGGGAGCTCAACATCACATTTTTTGATTAAGTAGTGCAACACTAGTTGAAGATGGCATGTGGGAAGATTCCTATTCTCGTCAACAGAGTTTCTCTATGAACAATTAAGGTAATTAGTAATGGCAACAACCATACATGCAGCTGTGTTTCTAATTTTCCAGCCCTTCATTCTCTCCAGATTGCATGGACATCACCCGAAACCATTTTCTTCATTTGCAGCATCTTGAACTCACCCGAAACCATTTTCTTCATTTGCAGCATCTTGAACTCGCACCACGCATCAAAAGGGCCGTTTCTAGTTCCCTTGAATGATTTTGGCTAACACACTCAATATACAAGTTCAAAATTTAATAACAAATCTAAAAATTTTGCTTAACATAATAAGGATTATGATGTCGTGTAAATATTATTTGTTTAAGTATGAATTAGTTCTTATGTATTTTAATCATATTACAACTGAAAACATTCCACTTGAGTTTAAATATTGATTTAACTTATTAAAAATACTATTTATTTATAATTTTAAAATAACTTTTGTACATGATAATCGGCGTTTATATCGTGACAAGTCTACGTTCATAGATGAAGTTGTTTATTTATTCTTATCTGCTTATTGTAAAATAGTGTAGAAAGTAATTAGATATAAAAAAAATATTTAATAATTTTTTATGCAATAGTAAATTTGTACCGATAGTTTTTTTACCAATAATTTGTCTTTTTTTAATGATAAAAATTTTCCCCATAAAATATATACTTTTGACTTTCCATTTTTGTCTACCTTACTTTAGGAAAGGTACCTCAAGCAATAATTTGAAAAATACGTATATTATATGAGCGGTAGATAAATTTTTCTTTGTTTCGTTACAAAGAGATAATTTAGATGCAAGAAATGATATAATAATGTAATTAATAAATAAGATAGGGTCAAAGAAGTAACCACGACGGAGAGACAGAACGATGAATTAAGACGACAAAAAAGCAGCCTACAATTGTTTAGTTATCTAGTTTTAGTCAGATAAATTTTCTTATATTAATTGGTTAAATGGAAATCAAATTATTAAACTTCGATTTTCAATGCAACCCAAAAACATGGATCGGTACATTCAAAACAGAAATATATACAGATAAGCATGCAATAATGAACAATTAAAAAAGATTAGAACTGCATTTTAAGAATTTAACGTATCCAGTTCAACATGAAAATAAGATTACAGTACAAATATATTTTCATCGTCAATGGTTTAACTAATAATAATCAAATAAATTAGCCAATTTAAACCAGAATGTGGACATTAGTTGAAATTGGTGTGTCAAAACTGAACCTGTTATAAAAATCTTTAAAAACAGAGTATGAAGCTATGGACACACCTCCGCAATAAGGATCTAGAAAGAGAACTTGATAAACAAAATTGTGTTCATCAATTGAATATAAAACATCACATAACAATTTCATCAGATAAGGTCTTTCTTTCGTAATCTTAACGAAAATAAAAAAAGTGGTTATAAAACAAGCACAGATAATAACAGATAATAATTTCATCAAAGAGGTAAATCCACACGCGCACTCATCTGTCTCAGGAACTCCTGAACATAAACAATTACCAGAAAAAATGCAGTTCAAATGTGGCCAATATATTTCAGGAAGAACAATATTAAGTATACAAGTTCAATAGTACAGTCATTTATGCACCCAAAGGTAGGGCAAACATTAACAGCTACCCATTACATGCCCCCTACCCCCACCCCCCAACCTTGTACCCAATTAGCTGATGAAGTCTACAAGCTTCTCCCAGACGTCAAGACTTCAGTGCTGCATACAGGACAAACCTACAAAAATGCAGGATCATGCAGTCGTTATCTCTCTCTTCCAATGCCCATGCATGAAAAATAAAATGATCGGAAAGCAAAACATGAAATGAGTCGATATATAGGAGTTTGTTTACTGCTCTAGTCTTGTCATACAGAAGAAATAGAAAACATATTTGAACTCAGAGACTTACAACAGGCTTATATGAAACAGAAGTAAATTAGAGAGAATAAACCAATAGTAAGGGAAAACAAATTGCATTAGATGTTTACATTTCCCTTTCCACACTGTAGAGCATGCAATTGGTAACAGAGTTTACCCCATGGATCACACATTTTCAGTCTTGGGAATATGCCATGGGCAAACCACTGGTCTTGTAAAATAAGGCTCGCTACAACAGATTTCAGGTTTTCATGTGTTCAATTTGAATTTTTCCTCAACCAAAACAGCAGTAAGCACACAGATACAAAATCCTCAAAACAGCACGGTCTATGTTTGGTTCCAAATTATACACTGTTTATTCTCACTTAAAAATCTTACAAATCAAACATGTTAACTTACAAATTATATTCAAATTCAAATTTCTCCTTCTCTTACCTTTTATAACTAACTAATAATTTTTCAATCATTATACTTATTCACAATCAAATCAACACATGTCCCTATAATTTTCTTACATTCGTTTTTTTATTACATTATAAACCTATATACTATCACATTATTCAATCATTATTACATATAAAATATATATAAAAATAATTTTCTTACCCACCTAAATCTTATAAACCAAACATAATTTTCATCCCCCCACTCAAATCACACAAAATTTCCTCCCCCACCTAATTTGGAAACAAGCATAGCCTATAGTTTCACAAACTTCATTTATCAAGGATACACCTTGTTTATTTGCAACCAATTGTTAATACAGTCTGAATGATACGAATGCTGGCAAGGGAGAACAGTCAACATGTCATCATCCTCGTAGTCGAGCGTACATATGACACAGCTGAGACAGAAGGATAAAATGATGTCAGCATATCGGCAACCATGCAGAGAAGGTGCATCTGGTTGGTTAGGAGAAATGAGTACATTGTTTGGCAAAGTTACAAGCCATGTTTACTTACGAATCACTGTTTCGTTCCTGAATGCTTCGTGATTTGTAGTTTGTGGAAGGTAAGGAAGCAATTGTATCTGCTGAAAGTCCCCTGCTCTCCATTCCAACAACTTCACCAAGTGCAAGCAACTCCTGTAACATTAAGTCAGATACGTTTTCAATGTAAAACTAGGTGCAACAGGGGGGCCAGGGGGAGAGAGAAAGAGAGCTATATATCCTAAGTTACCTCATATGAAAGTTCATCAGAATCAACCTCCTCCCATGCATCCTAAAGATTTATTGACAGTGTCAAGCACAAAGCAAAGAAAATATTGGCAAATCCGAATTACAAACTACCAAGATATAAATGCATGGTTCATAGGAGTTTGTAACAACCACAGTTGAAATGAAAATAAATAAAATAAAAAAGAGATTCACCCAAAGGAACTTCTGTACAAGGACCTAACACATACTAAAATGCAGCAGGGGAATTGATGTTTTGGCATCCAATGCTGTTCCCAAACCGCATGTAAAAAATTACTCACTTTGTACTGTTTCAGAAAAGCATATATCATGAATGATGAGATCCAAAGTTAGCCCATATGAGATTAATTGTTTGGCAATTAACCAATGCGAATTTGGCCACAAATATAAATAAGCAAGAATAAGATCAAGAGACATGACTTTATGTGGTCAGGCCTAATTTCCCACATCCACAGGAGTATTTTGCTTGATACAAACATTACAATGAAGGAGAAAACTTTCTATTTTGTACATAAATAAAGGGAAAAGACTAATTTTCTTAAGTGTAAGGGGTAGAAGATGGGATGAGGCTAGCCAAATGCAAGATGATTTCATTTGCTTGTGCATGTGAACAAGTAATAGCATACAAAATGATACCGGTAGGACCATACAACCATATTTTGGTCCAATCAGATTTGAGTTTGTTATTAATGGGTGGGTGGCCAGGCACCTAGTTTGGGCAGCTATAGAACAAATTAATATGTGGTATTATCAACAAAAAAAGTGCAAATGTTAGGATTTAGTCCAAACTGATTGGAAGTAAGAACAATCTTAATAAGTTGCAAGAGCAGAAAACAGTAAAACATTACAGGTTTAGTTGAGAAAGAAAAGTCATCACAGAAATTAAACCAAGCTTGGAGTAAAAATACACAGAAGAACAAAATGGAATATGGTGATGCTCATTCCCCACTCTTATCCACACCATCTCATGTACTTTAGGCTTCAGAAGTTCACAGGCTTCGATAATATATTAAAAAGTAGGAGCAAGCACACAGTACAAGTCTAAGTACAGCATTTATCGAACTAAAAGAAACCTTCTTATCAAGTAAACAAATGGGGAAGCTACAGTGGTTGGCAAAATTTTATTGGTTCATCGGGTTAGAGTGAATGCATACTGGCTGTATAGCAATTACAAGGCCAAAATCCCAAAACAAGCTTCAGCTCCACAAAGTAATCATAAAAATCCTCTGGCTCATGCGCAACAGGGAAAAACGTATAACCATGACAAATGACCATGCAAAGAGGAGATAAAACCTAAAGAATAGCAGAATGTACCTGAGAATCACCACCAAGTTCACTGTCATCACTATCTTCATCTTCCTCGTCCTCTTCTTCAACAACTACTACATAATCATCATAAAATAATTCAATCAGCACATAGATCTTGCACATCATAGAAGGAATAATTAACAAAGCAGAGTACCAAATATGGTCTACTGGACTCTCACTTTCATTTATCCCAGTCAGGCCTAACAACCTAGCTGCCATTTCCTGCTCTTCAGCATCTTGCAAGGCTCTAGCATAGGCCTCATCGCTCGAAAATGCAGAAGGATCCAACTCAGCATTTTGGTCTCCATTTTCAGCTCCATCAGGATGAGCATGCACATCAAATGCATCCTCTGCTTCATCATCCAATTCATCACCTACCTCCAAATCAGAACCATCGTAATCCTCTTCACTGGCATCATCATAATCGTCACTGTCAATCTCATCTTCATGCTCATAACTCTCAGCTTCCCAACTCCTGTAATCACTGCCATTACCAGCATACATTCTTAACAACACATAAGCTCTTTCCTGTTCCACGAGAAACAAAAAACAACAAATTGTCAAAACTCAAAATTACAGGTAAGACCAAAATTTATATTCCGTTGGATAAAACTTCGTTATTACTCAGCCCAAATATCTCATGTTGATGTTACGCTAGGAGCTGAAACAGTGTAACCAGAATCATACCAACTCAATTGTAAGTTCACAACATCTATTATATCAAATAGGTCTTCAATAATTCTGCTAATGATTCCTGGACGATGAAACTAAAGAAAAAAATGAGCGCATAATCAAATAATTATAGTTGACACCTCGAGATCAAAATGAACAAACTATGCCCGGGGGAAAATATGAAATGAAAACAGAAAAGAGGAATCTGAAAATAAAAGGCAACGAAATTCCGCTAGAAACAGCAAATACTCGAGAAACCAACTAGGTTAGAACTCCAAGATTACAGAGAATCGCATTTTAGAGCAACTACAATGTGAATTAAGAACCTACCTCTAAGCAATTATTCCGTACACATCCAAATTAAATATAACCCTACAAAGAGAAGCACGAATAGAAAGACACGTTTCTAATTGAAATTGATAATAACCCCACGCCAAAATAAAAAGAATAACCAACCTGTTCTTGGAGAGTACGGGCAAGGGCGCGATCCGCATCCACTTGACTGAGGTCCGTGAACGGAGTTCTCCGACGGCGAACTTCGGCACCTTCCCCTCCATTCGGCGGATTATCACTAGGGTTTCGTTCGGCGTCGGCGCGAGGGGCAGTGGCGTTGCTGTCGTCGGCCTGGGCATCGGTGTTCTCCATTTCCCCAAGAAATTAGAAACTTCAAACGATCTTGAATTCAAGAAGGGCGGAGAATTGGTGGGTGGGATTAGGGACGCGCCGCGGAAGGATGTTCGAATTCAGAGGAAGCAAATAACAAATAAATTAACAGCAATAATGTTTATACATATATAAAGAGAGAGACGTAGAAGAAAGAAGGAAGCTGTGGCGTAGCCCCTTGAAATACACAAGTCCTTCGCATACGGACCATCTTTGTTCCATATCACAAACTTTACGTGGTTAATGTGAAAAAAAGGTTTTTCTACGCCTGCGTTATAATTAATTACTGTATAACAAAGAGACAGCATTATCAATTGTCGTGTTTGTCGAAATTTGTATAAATAATATTATATTATATTATATACTTCTTAACCCTTTAACGCAACGTCTTCGCGGTATCCATGCAAGATGGACGTACGCATATCTGTAGCGTCATTTGCAGTCAAAGCGTACTTCGAATGGGTTTTGTGCTTAATTTCAACTTTACCAGAACTTTCTCCAGTCAAGTTCTTTCCCCTCAGTCCAGCTTTGTGATTCTTGCTATAAGAAACTTTGTTCGATAAAAGTAATTTTTGTTCACAATTTAAGTAGCCATGTAGTCTCTAGCAAGCAACTTCAGGATTTTCAAAAAACCATTTACGTACTTAAAAAATCTTTTCTTTATATAGTTATTGAAGTATGGAAATTCATCTTGAATTAAAGAAACTTAATATTAAATATAACAGAGAACAAATATGAAATCGAGAATATATTTTAAAAAAGGTACTCAAACTGAAGATGATCATTTTAAATGCAACACGTATAATTTTGAACAAGCTTCAATGGCAAATAGATTGTCCTTCTTCAATTATATATGCACTATGATACACAAAGAGAAAGCACAGCATGTCCTATCTTAAGCTCTGATATGACTATGCTATTTGCATAATCAAAATGATTAGAGAAGCTATTTTCTTCTCTTTTTTAACCATTCTTGTGGTGTGGTTTGATGGTTCTTTGATTTAATTCTATAAAATCCAATTTTGGTCCAAAATGTCCAACTTACTATAGACTTTACTGTTTTTAAGTAGAATAAGACATGTAATATCATATTGTGTGTTTTTCACTATAATCTTTTAACAACATATTTTAGTTGAGTATATTCAACTCAAAAGGGATAATCAACCAACTAACAAATGAAATTAGAACACAACTAATGCAAAGGCAACGAGATTGTTAATTGAGAAAATATGGACTACTTATCATATAAAATTAGAGGTGACAACTTAACTTAATGGATTACAAGTTGATAGATCAAGTGAGGGACATTAATGCATCAAATAAGTTGTGAACTCAAACACGCCCCATTGATTATTAAGGTCCGTATCAAACTTGACCCAAACCTAGAAAACTCAGCCCTAAATACCAAATTTGTATTATACTCAAATCAAGTCAAAAATTTTGCTGAAATCTGGAAATAATGTTGGATTATGGGTTAGCAGGTGGAGTTCAAATATATGTACTCTAAAAAAGTTGCTAACTTGAATTTAGTTCGATTTTTTTTATTAGGTTCAACTCAATTTCTTTTTTTATCTAAATTTATGAAAATTCAATTCAAATCCATTAATTTTATATTACATTCAGATTGTACCAAAAATTGTCCTCCCCCATGAAAATAATTTATAAACTAAATACCAAAAATTAGTTCTTGCATATACAGTTTCTCTGTGATGTTTTCAGTATACTTTAATGTCAAAATTTAAACATTTTACAATGTGTTAACGTCAATTGACTAAAAAAACATTTGAACTTTGCCAAAGAATGAGGTGAACAAGATCACAACCCAAGGGCGATTAGAAAAATTGGTAAACTCAACTTATTTTTTTTTTATTTTTTTTACAAAGAACCGAATAATTAGAAATGCCGATTGAAAATTTTTATAGTCATTAAATATTTCTAAAAAAATTAAAGCAAAGAATAACTTTGGTATGGAAGTGAGAGGAAGACTATTTTCGTATTTTTTTTAACTCCGTTTGTCTAATTTGTTCTCTTAACGTTGAGGAATTTCATCATCACAATTATAACTATCAATGATAATTCTCGTTGAATGTGAACACTAATCGATATTTAGGCAACAAACGCACTGATTTTAGGATTTCATATATAAATAATTAAAAAATTTCAAATCAAATAACTTATTCTACTTATTATGAAATCCTGTAAATAGTATTAATGGTACATAAATATCCATAAATTTTAAAAAGTGCACAAAACTTAAATATATTAAAATGTTGCACGCGTTTGATGTTCTGGGCAATTGAGTAGGTGACTTACATAATAAAAGTTATCCGAATCAGGGGCCAAAGAATAGTTTCTTTAAATTAACGGGGAAGTTTCAGAATATATGTTATAGGACGCCAGTGTCTAGAAATGAGCTTTGCGTGTCTTAAAAATTGTTTTTGATGTTGTCGAGGGCAAGAATGCCCTCCGGCGGCGTCACGGTGGCGGACGGCCGTCCGCAAATATATTTCTGCCACCAATGCGACCGCAATGTAACCATCACCCCACCCCCTGGGGGCGATGTCCTCTGCCCCTCCTGCAACTCTGAATTCGTTGAAGAATTCGAAAACCCGAATCCCAACCCTACCATGCCCGACTCGTTCTTCCCCGACCCACTCTCGCTCTTTCTCTCCCAATTCCTCGTCCCTTCAACAAATAGTAACATTCCATCCCGTGAACCCCTATTCGGGGCGGAAGCCATGGAGCCGGTTTCGAACTTGATGAGCCTTCTGGCCCATAGCCGCGCCGGCGGCATAGACTATCAGCTCGTGATCGGGGACCATCCGTCGGCCACCGGGCTTTCTCTTCCGGCTAATATAGGAGACTATTTTGTTGGTCCCGGATTCGAGGAGTTGATTCAGCAGTTAGCTGGGAACGATCGCAATCGATATGGTACGCCGCCGGCATCTAAGTCCGCCGTTGAGGCGCTTCCATGTATTAATGTCGATGAGGCTTTGCTGAAATCGGAGCGGGGACAATGTGCGGTGTGCATGGATGACTTTGAGGTCGGAACTGCTGTCAGGCAGTTGCCTTGTAAGCATGTTTATCATCAAGACTGCATTCTACCTTGGCTAGAGTTGCATAATTCGTGTCCTGTGTGCCGCCACGAGCTTCCTACTGATGATCCACAGTACAAGAGCCAGAGTAGTTCAGGCAGGAATGGAGTTTCTGAGGGAAGCGATAGTTCTAATAATAGTGGCGATAATGATCTAGCAGAGGGTTCGGACGGCCATAGGAATGTGGAGACGAGGTTTGCTGCAACATTGCCTTGGCTATTTGGAGGGTTTGGTTCTGGATCCGGATCAGGATCGGATTCGAGCGGCGACGGAGCAGAGAGCAGAACAGCATAGTCGGGAACGCAATTACTTATATTTAGGTACTTTCTTCTTGTCTAATTTTTTCACGCTTGGTAACAGACTTCCATTTCTGTATTCTTGTATCCTTTTTTGTGCAAAGTCCAAGTATGCTATAATTTGGTGATATTAATAATTTCGATGTCCAGATGAGATAAAGCATGTCATTATGAGGAACATAATGAGCGAATGCATTATTCCAACTATTCAAATTTGTGAGCCATTTGTAGGGGAGACGGTTGGATGGAGTGTTTAATGTGTTTTCCTACTCTGTGATTTACCAACTTGGACTTCTAAATTGATTGCATGTGATTCGTGATTCTTTTGGTCATAAATCCGTTATGGCTGGTGTGGATTTTGGAGCATAAACATACCATACACATTGAATTATGGCTAACAACTATGTGTTGAGTTTGATGAATGAATTTTTCATTATCACAACAATTATGGTTGGAAATTTTTTCTGCAATGAACAAATTGCCCGCTGTAAACGCCGTGACAGCTGAAATTTAAACAACCGTGTTTACAAGGCCTCATAAATTTTTATGCTATTACTGTTCTATTGTGATATCTGTTGGATTAAAATAAGAAACATATGGAAGTTCCCTTTTTCACATTGACTGAATCATAATCACCACTGGTTTAGCATTGCATCTGTATTCCTCTGTTGAAATTGTGTTGAAGCTTCACATGAAGGCCCTATTTTCAAATGCTTCATGACATTGTGTTGATATGAAAGCTGTTGCGGTCTATGGTTGTATGTGTGTCGCCTCTGATAAAATCTTCATAGGAATGCCTGTTTATGTGTATTAACCCAGATTTCTTTTCTTTTGTGGAAGCTTTGCCATTTGGCAAAAGTTAAAAAGTGTTGTTTGAGGGTCGTGGAGTAGGACTCCTTCTGCTTGCAACGACAATAGATACAGTATATGAGGAGTCGTGACCATAGTTTTATGCTTTGGTACAAATGCATTTATTTCCCAATGAAGCTATTACAATTTTCTTACTCTGGAGACCAGTGCTCGTTCGCTTTCGTATAGTTGAACTATTCAATCATGTTAAAAGGACTGGTTTTGATTACATTCTATAAATTGTGGCAGAGACCATCTTTTTAGTTCCCACAAATTAGTTCTAGTGCTGATTTGGTTCGAGCTTTAAACTTGGGTTCCCATGATTTCCAAATTTAGTTTGTTAGTACATTTGATGCATTGTCGTGGAGACTATCTTATTAGTTTCCACAAATTATGCTAGAGTAGATGCTACGAAGCACTTGGCTCATAGCTTGTAGCCTTGCATAAAGTGGACTTAAGAAGTAACTTGTAAAATATCATGCTGCATGTTCCGGTATATGGAGCTGCTGTATGATCTTACTTTTGTTGAAGCCGCCTCTTGCCTTTTGTTATTTTATTTTGGTCGTCATCGTTATTTCATGTTAGAGGACCGCCTTCATGCTATGGAACCTAACAGCCCCCTTTTGTCAACAAGCCATTCTCCTTTAGTAAATGGAAATGTTTAGCTAGATAATGTGTGCATATCACTTTGTCTGACTAGCCTGTCACTTTGAATCACCAAATTCAATAGCAACACCTGGTGTTACAACAAATATGCACGGTTGTTATTGTGCTGGAGCCAAATGTTTCAATTTTGCTTGTAAAACTGCCCCGGCCTCATCTGCTATGCTTTTCTTTTTAGTAGCCACCTGCATTTTACAATAACAATGGTCAAACAAACAGATTAGATGGTGAGACAACTCAAACTCAACCACATCAACACTTGATCATTTTATCCTCATCTCTTTACAAGCATAATCCTAGTTGGTAAACAGCTAGCCAGCTTCTAAGTTCTAGCTTAGGCTATTGAGTTCTTTCAAGCAATGTTTTTAAGATTAGAGAGATCTTCAAATTAGAAAACTAACTGAGTCACTTGTTTGACAGGGTCAATTGTTTTCAAAAAATTAATTATTTTAAATTATATATAATATTACATATATGCACATATAATTATATTAAATAAATTTAATAATATAAATTCAAATCCATTTATTAATATGTCAAATGATAAGTGTTAAATGTAACATTGAAAATTTAATAATTCAATATGAATAAACAAAAATATAAAAGAAATCAAATTAAATTCAAAGCAAAATATAATTATTGAAAATTTAGTTTTAAAAAATAAAAATAACACAATTAATATGAAAATTTTTAATTTTGAGATACAATATTTGTTTTTTTAGAACTCAATAAAATATTAAATAAATAAAAGTCAAAATAAAAAATAATTAGTGAAAATTATGTACGTTAATAAATTCTTTAGGAGTAAACATGTTCATAAGAAAGCCTAAAAAGTATTTTATTTTATTTTTTTTAAATGTGATTTTTTTAAAAAAATTTATCAATAAAAACACAAAAAATTGGTTTTAATCACTTCAACTCGGTTTTGACTAGTTCCTATCAATTCATTTGATGGACAAGTCACATGGTGTAACCAGATCGAAAAATTGGTAGTTTCTAGTTGAACTAGGCGGTTTGACCCGATTTTTAAGGCCTTACTTTCTAGTGCTCTCTTTAGTCCAAATGTAAAAGCTCACACCTTTCTACGATTTGCAACATACTAGAATAACTTGTTTGTTGTTTAAGTCTTCAAGAATGTTGTAGTATTCACTACAATCCAACCAATTGCTACACTAGAGCTCAACAAGTAGTATCAGAATACTTTTGGGTTATGTTTGGAACCCAATTTTCTATTCAAATACATCATCTCAAACTTCATATTACCAAATATACAATTTAATAAAACATTTATCCAAATCTAAATTCAAATTTTTTCTTTTATATATATAACTAATTAATTATTTTTCAATCATTACATCTATTAACAATTAAATCAATACCTATATATGTCACACATATACTTACATCTATTTTTATTTACATGCTAAAACTATACATATATTTAAATAAATTATACTATTCATCTCATCAAAACTTTTCTTTGAAATATATTATGCATTTCAACACTTCTACCAAACATCGTTTCCAACTCTCAAACATAGCCTAGGGAAGTCCCAAAAAGCAAGGTGAACTAGCTATTAGGGATTGCATTCTATGATTGAATGAAGGCGTTGTCTCGCTAAAGTGGAAACTAATTTTCTATCCTGCCTAACTTGAATATTTAAAAATCTTAAAAATTAGTGAAAGCTAGACACTAGCACGCTATTTTTTGGGTGTTGATATACTTTTTATTAATCCATATAAAGAATTATTAGTTTTGAGTGGACGTTTAAAGTTGTAAGTGCACAACTATCGTGATCAAGTAGTAAGTGTGAATATGAGTGTCAAATTCATGAGGAGGTCGAATTGTGTTTATTGATTTGTTTGTGTATATTAGTTAAGTCAAATATTTTTGTGCAATAATTTCTGAGAAGTTGTGGAAATAATTTGCTATACAAGTTTAAATAAGAAGATTTGCAATCTTTAAAGATTGTCAATTACCTTTAAATATCTATGTTCTTACGTATATTATAATATGACATGCCCATATTCAATATTTGTCAATCATTCATTTAATTGAATCTACTACACAGAAGTGTATAAAATTTCTAGTTTCATTTCTGCTAATTGTAGAAAAATTTTGTTTGAGATTGTTTCATAGGTTATAGAAATTCGTTTTAACTAACATATCATAATCATCATCATCATAAAAATTGATCAAATTCTTTAGTATTCCAAACATAACAATCACAAATGCAATTCAAAGACACTAGATCACAAATTAAAATGGACATTAATCACATAAATAGTACAAGATATTAAATTAAAATTTAGTTCAACATTGTCAAATAAAAATCCAGCAAAATACAAGAACCACTCAATTCCAAACTAAAAAGTACGTGAAATTTAAAGGGAAAAATAATTAGTCTTATATTCAATGGAATGATGATGGTGAATCTTTCGATACTTTTTTCACTTCATTCTCTTCAAAAGGCTTTCTTCTTTCCTTTTTATCTTCTCCTTCTCCTACCTAACGTCCCCCTTTCTTTTCAAAACCTTTACTTTTTATATTTCCTTCTTTCTACATCAAGAAATTTGAATTTAATTGTTTCCGCCGCCTCATGCCATTCCTATGCAATCATTGTGTGATCGCATAATGCTTTATGTGATATTGTATTTAGATAACATGATGATACTATAGTTTATCCTTCTCTAATGCACTCTTCATGCAGCTGTATGGTGATAATATGCTGACCACACAGCGACAACATGTTGACCCCATGAATTTGGCATTCTCTGATGCGTTAGTTATGCAGTGGTGAGGTTTAACTATAAACATTTTTTTGAACAAAATCATGCACTTAGGAAAGGTTTTTTTTTTATTTTTTTGGGGTATGCAGAAGTGCTCATGCAGTTCAAGTGCAAAAACTACATGAAGAACGCATCAAACTAGTCAGAAACCATGCTATTCAGGTGGAGCATCGCATAGCCAATGCATTAGAAAAGGCCAAATTCATATGGTTGATATGCTGCCATTATGCGGTCAAGATACTATTGCTGTGTGACCACATGAAAAGTGTATCAAAGAAGGGTAAAATTATGCTATCGGTATGCTGTCCAAATGCAGTATCACATAAAGCACTGTGCAGTAGTATGATCACATTAGAACCGCATGAAGTAGTGCAAACAAGTACATTCGAATTTCTTAATGCAAAAAAAGAGATATAAAAAGAAAAAGGTTTCGAAAAGATAAAGGGACATTGAGCAGGAGAAAGAGAAAACAAAAATGATGGAATAAAAGTTTTTGAAGTGAATAAAGTAAAAAAAGCATCAAAAGATCCACCATCATCATTCCATTAAGTACAAGACTAAACATCTCTACTGTTGAATTTCATGTACTTTTTAGTTTAAAAATGAGTGGTTCTTATATTTAATGGATTGTTATTTAACAATATTGAACTAAGATTTAATTTAGGATCTTTTATTGTAAATTTGATTGATATCCATTTCAATTTATGGTCAAGTGTCTTTGAATTATTGTCATGTTTGGAATGGTTAAGAATTTGGCTAATTCTTTTGATAATGATTATAAAAAATTAGTGGAAGCGAATTTCTATGATTTGTAAAATAATCTCAAACATAATTTTTCTAGAATTAGTGAAAGTGAAACTAAGAATTTTATGTATTTTGTGGAGTAAATTCAATTAAATGTATATTTGGCATAAGTTGAATATAGATACATCATATTATAATATAAAAACCTAGATATTTAAGATCAATTGAAAAGCTTGTGCAATTTCTTACTTAAACTTGTGTAACAAATTAATTTCATCAACTTCGAAATTATTATAGTAAAATAATTGACATGACTAATGTATTCCTAAACAAATTAATAGACACAATTTCACTTTCTCATGGATTCGATACTTATATTCACATTTTACTATTTGGTTACAACAGTGATGCACTTGTAATTTTAAACTGTCTAAGTTTTTGGTGCCATTGTCTAGAAGGTAGCTCATGCTATTGAATAGTCACCGTGTGTGCTAAATTAAGTCACTTTATATTGTTTTATGTTCAAAGGGACACAAAGTCGTGCAATTCAGATGCAGCCATGCACACTAACCACATTAGAGAGGGCTTGACCTGTTAGTGCCACTACTTCTATTAGTTTTTATTGGGTCTCTGGGTTCTCTTGAGGCCTCAAGCTTCTTTTTCTCATGTTTGGCCGAAGAAAAGACCTCTTGTAGTGTTTAAGGCCTAATGAAGCTATGTAAGAACTGTTGTTTAGTCAGCAGGGAATTGATCTCCAACATACTTGCACACAAGTCTTCAAAAGTTTCAATGTAGTCGGCGATGCTTTCCATTGCCGTGGCCAAGATCTTGCTTGCTGTACTTAGCTAGTATTATCTTTTGCAATTCTTCCCAATTAAAATAGAATTACCCAACTAAATAATTATTAAACCATCGGTCCACTTTCTCATCAAAGAACATGGCAGCTACTTGCATCTTCTCATTCTTTAGTGTATTGTAGTATTGGAAATACCTTTAGAGCTTTCTTATCTAGTATCTTGCGCTGCTACCATCAAACATGGGTAACTCTACACAGGGTTTAGGTTGGAACAAGTTTTTGAGTGGCTCATTTCATTTAAAAACTACAGTTGGGTTTTATGCCATTTAGTGGGTAGGATGGCCTAATGATGTAAAGGTTTGTGGGGATGTAGGCAAAACCCCTTTATTTTTTGATGCGGAGGATGAACCCCCACCAATTAGTACACAGAATGCAGACAACATTCTATCCATTTTTTGAATCATAACTAAAACTTGATCCATCTTCCTTTCAAAAATCGAGTGTGACTCTTCCATTCTTTGTTAAATTTTCCTAATCTAGAAGTTAAATTCCTCTTTCAACTCTTTCCACTTGGCTTTCATTTTCGTTTGCAGTTCTTAAATTTGTTTTACATTATTTTTTTCAGCCATTGCTTGAGATCAAGTCTTATCCAGAGTGGTGTCGAGAAAGGGCTCTGATGCTAGTTGTAATGTAGTTGGCTCTGGTGATGAATAAATTTCCATGAAGCAAGGTTGGCCCAATTGGTTAAAGCCAAATACGGAATTGGGTTGCAGGGGCTCTAGTCGGTTATTTCTGAAAAATAGAGGGACTTGATTTTGCAATTTTGCCCAATGTTTTTGTGAATAAGGGGGGTAATAGGTGTGGCAATTTTCAACCCACCCCAAAAACCCGACTCAAACTCGAGCTAAAATTAACGAGTTTTGAATTAAGTTTTTGTAGGTTTAGGTCAAAATTATGTCAGACCCACAAACTTGAAAAGATAAACAAGTCGATTTTGGGTTGGCCTACTGGGTCGACACGGATTTGTAAACCCGTAAATATATTTTTAATAATTTAATAAATATTTATATAAATATAAAAATTAATTAAATAAAATTAAATGGTAAAATTTTAAATATTTCAATATTAAGCTTTAATTTTAATTAAAGAAAAATATTTTTTTTGTTTGCAAGTTAACGGGCTAGATTCAGGTAACCCGCAAAATTGGTGAGTTAGGTTTAGGTCAGATTTTATGACCAGCGAAAATAATCAAGTCGAGTTTTGGTTAATGGGTTATAGGTAATATCTGGGTTTTAACCTAACCCGTTGCCCCCCCAGAGGGTAAGACTAGGGAATAATTAGAAGAAAGAGAGATGGTCGAGGTTAAAAATGTAAATGGCAGTTGGTGGCTCTTAGATTTAATGTTGCAAACCTAATTGCACCACTAGACTTTCGTTTTCTCTTTCTTTGATCTTCTCTCCACTCTCTAGAGTTTTATGTCAAAGAGTAGAGAGTTTTATGTCAAAGAGCCGCCGTCTCCAATTGCCAAAGTCTTTCAATGGCCAATGGCTCCAATTATAGTGCTCTTCTTACTTTGCTATTCACTTTAATCAGAGCAAAATCATGATTTGACTCCATCTTGTGTTGAGCCTAAATTTCAACACTGACCCATGGCGACTCTTCTCGATGATGAAGCAAAGCTTTTAAGGAATGATGTTGCAGGGAATGATGCTAAAGAAGAGAGATGGGGGAGAGGGTTGAAAAGGAGGAGAGAGGAAAGAGGAATGAGATGAAGTACACAAGAGCAGATAAGTATTTTTATTTCTTTTTTCTGCCTTCTTTCAATTTGTTATATGGATATTTGTAGTACAAAAAACATTTAATATATGGATCTTCTTATTAAGTGCAGATCATTTGAGACATGCTAAGATTTCTTTTGATTCTCTGGCTCTCAGATCTGACCTTTGATCTAATCTGCCTTCATTAATTGTTACTGCACTTGATTTGGATTAGATGAGATTTTGATGTGCCCCCTTAGTTGTACATTAAAAATCCCCTATTGTAAATTTATTGTCCCATCCGGGTCCCCTACTTTGGTTTGTTGCCCTTATCTATTTTAATTACCATTATATGTTGCTTGTTGTTGCTGCGATACTCATTAAGTGTCTGATCTGCTGAATATTATGACATACCGCTATGTGGTCAACAAGCTATTGCATGTGCCCTCATGAAGAGTGCACAGAGAAGGGTAAATTATACTATCGTCATGTTGTCTAGTTGCACAGTTATATGAAGCATCGTGTAGTCGTAGAATGATTGCATAGAAACAGCATGAAGCAGCGGGAACAATTAAATTCAAATTTCTTGATGCAAAAAAGAAGGAAATATAAAAAGTAAAGGTTTTAAAAAGAAAAAAGGACGTTAGATAGGAGAAAAGGAAGACAAACAGGAAAGACAAAAGGCTTTTGAAGAGAATAAAGTGAAGAAAGCATCAAAAGATCCACCGTTATCATTATATTAAATACAAGACAAAGCATTTCCACCTTTAAATTTCATATGCCTTTTTTAAAAAAAATGAGTGGTTCTTGTATTTTGGTAGATTGTCATTTGATAATGTTGAATTAAGTTTTAATTTAACATCTTGTATTATTAGTGTGATTGATGTCGATTTCAATTTGTAATCAAATGCCCTTGAACTGCCATTTGTGATTGTTATATTTGGAATGCTTAATAATTTGGTCAATTCTTATAATGATGATAATTATGAAATGTTAGTTGAAGCGAATTTCTATAATCCATGCAACAATGTCAAACATAATTTTTCTAGAGTTAGCGGAAGTGAGACTAGGAATTTTATATACTTTTGTGTGGTAAATTCAATTAAATGAATGATTAACATATATTGAATGCGGACATGTCATATTACAATATATGTAAGAACCTAAATATCCAAAGCCAATTGATAATCTTTAAAGTTTGTGCATCTTCTTATTTAAACTTGTGCAATAAATTTATTTCATCAATTTCTCAGAACTTATCGCAACGAAATGATTAATTTAACTAATGTATACGTACACAAATCAATAGACGCTATTCGACCTCTTCATTGATTCAATTCTCACATTCTCTCTTTTTACTACTTCATTACGATAGTCATGTACTTACAATTTTAAACGATTCATTGGGGCTGCGCATATCCCACCTGTACGTGGGAAGATCCTGAAGGTAAAATTTGAAGTCTTGTGAAGGTTTGCCAGCACTACAGGTAACACAAGGTCTGGCAAAGACAGAAAGGAGTCCAGGAACATTAACAGCACCAATTATTTATCTGTTGATGAAGGCTTGACTTCTAATGTAAAGAAATCGACGAGAACCCAAAACTTCTGATTTCAGAAGTGGTAACATCTGAAAGCTGACCAGATGTGAGAATCATACCTCAAGAAGTTGGTCATAATCGGACTTGAGCAAGGAAATTTTGCTCTCACAGTAATCTTCACCTTCTGCCATAGCTTTCTGGACAGACTAAACATTAGGAGTTAAATTGGGCCTGAAGATTGTCAACCCAACCTTCCCAAAAAACAATGATTAATTCAATAAATAAAACTAAATGAATGGGAAGTAGACCATACCATAAAAGATACAGCTCTTAAGAGTGTCAACACTTCTTGGGGTGCCAGCAATGTATTCACAAATTTCGAAATTAAACAAAAGAAGCATTAGAAATGCCTAAAACGTTTAACAAAATTACTCAAATAACAAAACACATATAAATATTACTAAGTCTGAGATTTCGCCCCATTCTAGCAGCAGGCCAGTTCAACAAAACACTAAGAAACCAACAAGCTCTATTTATATCGTGGGAAAAAATATTTGCGAAGGCCTTGTTCACTTTTTTGGATAGCATAACAAAAAAGTTTGAATGGATTGATTAATCCTTAATAATCATATTTACTAAAGTTGATTATTTATAGTAACTACATTTATTATTTCATTATAATTTTATTATGAATATTATTTAATTAATAATATTAAGGTTAAAATAGTAATTTGAATGATACATGTATAATTCCTAACACATCAATTATTTAATCATGGGCCATGTAAGATTATTTATCGTATAATTTTATATTTTATAGTGAGTACTTATTTAATCAAGGGCTTTAATTAATCAAAGTAAATATTTGATTAGGTTGAATAAAATGATCTATCCTACATTATCAATCAAAGTAAACATGTCTAAAGAATATATAATTTTTAATTTGCACGTAAAATATCCCGTTAATTAAATGTTCTATATGGTAAATACCAAGCCAAAAATTAGAAATCAAAGTGGTTATGTTTGTTTTGGTTTTCAGGTGTGCATTTTTAGGTTTATTTTTCTCGAAAACTATGAAAAAATAAGAAAGAGAAAGAGATAAAATTTAAAAAATGTGATGATTAAAGTGTGTGTATTTTTTGAGAGTGGAGCAAAACAAACATAGCCAATAAATTTTGCATACCCATGAAGCAAAAGAGTGCTGGAGAAATAAATGGTACTTATGGTTTTTTTATTTGGAAGCAAATATTCACACTTTCTCTTAAGAGTTTAAAATCAAAGGCCAAATAGAGTCTGGACTTAAGAGTTGAACTGGAGATATCAAATATAAGCAATGCAAGTGTTAATCACTGTGTTGTCCAAACAAATGTATGAAATTACATGCTCTTGTATATATATATTGAATGATTTAAATCATTATACATGTCATAATTTACTTATTGGTAAAAATTTAGTTATGTTTGGTTTTATTTTTATTTAAAAAATATACGAACTTTAATCATTGCATTTTAAATTTAATTTTTCATTTTTGTTTTTATGAAAATTTTGAAAAAAAACATTTAAAAACAAAACTAAGCATAGCCATTGGTTATTTTTAAAAATCAAATCAGGATGAGAATTTTATATTGGGTGGGATTTTTTGCCAGTTAGTCCTTTATTGGATAATAGGAAAAATCAGATTGGAAACAGAAATTTGGGATGAATTTTTGGAAAAATCTGTCCCAAAATTGATTTGGGATGAAATTTTGGACGAGAAAAAATTTCATATCAGAGAAACCCATTCCAAACTAGTTAGGATGGAAAATGAAAATTCGTCTCAAAGTTTGAAACAAATTTTGAGACAAAAAAAAAAATGTCATTCCAAAGGTCATCCCTTGAACTAAATAGTGGGATGAATTTTGGAACAAATCTAGGATAAAGGATTTGAGACGAAATTGAGAAATTAGATTTGGGATGGATAAATTTGAAATGAAAAAATTGGAACATTGTTATGATGGATTTGGGATGAATTTTTTAATTTTTTGAAAAAAATATAGAACATTAATTATCATGTTTTAAAATTTGGGAGAATATAAATTTGCAAAATCAAAAAAATATTCATTTATAAATAATTTTATAGTGAATATTTGAGAATATAATATATATATATATATATATATATAATATTAGCATAAAAACACTAAGTAGCCTTCAACAAATATATATATATAATTTGAACACATATTATCCAACTTAAAAGTACAAAATTATCGGAGGATCTAATTAGTTGTGTCCAATCTTTTACCATCTTCTTCATCACCACCATCCTCACTTGAATCTTGAGGGAGAACTAAATCCAAAGATGGCAAGCTAAGCTTACATGCCATCATGCTCAAGAAAGTTTGGCCTCGGTCCTCTATAACCGATCCTTGGTGTCATGAAGCTCGAACTCCATTTGGTGCAATTACTCACAATCACATCTCACAAAATTTGCATCCTACATGATAGTACCACTCCAATACAGTAAAATTCATACATAATTTTACTTATCGACGTATCTGTAGACACATAAAATAAATAAATAAATATCACATAAAATTAAATAAATTAAAACGTAAATTAAATAATTTTATTTCAAAATTTTAAAAACAAATAAACTTTTCTTAATAAATAATTAATCAATCAAAATTGTCCAAATCAAATGGCAACAAATGGCGCAATCCGGTAAGGAGGCAATAAATGATCAAGAGGGCTAATCAGAAGGCGACAAGTGGCGCAGTCTAGCAAGAGGCCAACAACCCCAGCCAATCAGAACGCTCCACGTCAGCGGGTTTGGTGGCTACATTATCTCTCCTACAACTATAAATAGGGGTCAAAACCCCACAACAAGACACGACAACAACAAGCCAAGGAAAAGAAGAGAAGACACAAAATCCTCTCAAGGCGTTCAAGAACATTCAAGGCGTTCTTCATCAAGTTTAAAGAGTTCGTCTCCAAATTTAAGGTGTTCTTCGTCAACGGTCTTCAAATTCAACGTTCGATCCAAAGTCAAAGCGCTAAGCTCGAAGATCAACGTTAATTGGAGAAATCAACAAATTTCAAGGAAGATCAAGCACAAGCCCTTCTCTTGAAGATACTCCAAATTAAAGCTACAGCTTCAATCCTAAGCCCAAATTCAAGGCGTTCTTCGTCAACGTTCTTCAAATTCAACGTTCGATCCGACATCAGGGCGCCAAGCTCAAAGATCAGCATTAATTGAAGAAATTTACAAGTTTCAAGGAAGATCAAGCACAAGCCCTTTCTTGAAGACACTTCAAGTTGAAATCACATCTTTGGAGGAAGAATCAGAGACTAAATTAGAGAACAGAGCCCGCATCAAATTCATTTGATTCAAGTTGTAATCGATTTGTACGAATTTCTTGTTAGTGGAATCCAAGAGCAAGATTTTGTCCTACAAATTTTTGGCACGCCCAGTGGGACCTCTCTACCTCTCATCTCTTCCTTCCTCAGAGTTTCAAGTGGACTACAAGTTTCGAACAAATCGTCATGGCCAGCAACAAGGGAAAAGCTGTCAAAGCCGCTACCTCAGCCGCCAGTGAAACCGCCACAAAGAACGTCGGGGTCATCACTAGGAGTTTGGCAAGGAAAGCAACACGCTCAGAACCGGCCCCCCTCCATGAAGATGTCCACAACCCCCTCCTCACAAACAAAAGTAATGAGGATGACTCAGCACCTTCGAGCCCTCGCTCTGACGCTTCATCTGCCTCCAATGACGCCCCAGTCATGACGACTAATGCCTCGAGCTTGGAGGACCAAATCGCCGCACTGACTAAAGTCATTGAAGGGCTAGCCAAACATGTCCAAGAGCAAGATGCTCAGATCTCAAGGGTGATGGACAAAGTGAACAAAGCCGAAACCAGTCAAATGACAGAAAAGGCGCTCGAAGTTCCTGACGGAGTTGAAGCATCTACCAAGCAACCAGCCAATGACCATCAGGAGTCTGTAGCCAAAGAGCTTCAACTATCCTCGGACGGCTCGATTCCTATTGATCAACTTAAAGACTTCATCGAAGGTACCATCAAGAACAAGCTAGAAGGAGGCACTAAGTCAACTCTGGTATATGCCAAGCCCTACTCGACAAGGATTGACGGCCTGAAAATGCCAACCGGCTATCAGCCTCCTAAATTCCAGCAATTCGACGGCAAAGGAAACCCGAAACAGCATGTGGCACACTTCATAGAAACATGCAATGACGCTGGAACATATGGAGATCTTCTGGTCAAACAGTTCGTCCGCTCGTTAAAGGGAAACGCGTTCGACTGGTACACTGACCTCGAACCCAGATCCATCGATAGCTGGGAAGAAATGGAGTATGAGTTCCTCAACCGCTTCTACAGTACAAGGCGGACTCTCAGCATGATTGAGCTCACCAACGCCCGTCAGTGGAAAGAGGAGCCGGTCATTGACTACATCAATCGGTGGAGGAATCTAAGTCTAAACTGCAAAGATAGACTTTTCGAGACTTCGGGCATCGAAATGTGTATACAAGGAATGCACTGGGGGCTGCGGTATATCCTTCAAGGGATTCGGCCTAAAACTTTTGAAGAACTGGCCACACGAGCTCACAATATGGAACTAAGTATTGCTGCAAGTGGTATCGACGCGCCACCTGTTTCAGAGTTCCACAAGGCGAGAGAAGAACAAGGAATAAAAATAGGGGGCAAGCCTCCCTTCAAAGCTCCAGCAAGGGAGTCCATGGCAATACACGCCAAGCCCATTCCAGTCAAAGGAAAGGAGAAGGCTGATGAAAAGAAAGAAGCCCCACAAAAGCTAAGAAGGCCAACGCTAAAAGAGATGCAGGCCAAATCCTATCCCTTCCTTGATTCAGATGTCCCCGGAATCTTCGACGACTTACTAAAGGCCAACCTCATTGAGCTCCCCGAAATGAAAAGGCCGGCGGAAGCTGGGAAGACTAACGATCCCAAATACTGCAAATACCACCGCTTGGTTGGGCACCCTATTCATGACTGCTTCATATTTAAAGAAAAAATCATGGAGCTTGCCCACCAGAGAAAAATCACATTGGAAGATGATAGTGCGAACGTTAACGCTACCACCTCCAATGACCAAATGAAGCAAGCCCATGGAAACGACTACTCCTTGGACAAAGCCAGTTGCTCCCACAAGAGAGGCCAACCTTCTGAAAATTGCATGACTGCAGTGATCTTCACAGACGAAAATCTGATGTTGGGATCCCAACCCCATAACAGACCGTTGTTCGTAACTGGTTACGTTCACGAGCAAAGGATCAACAGGATGCTGATCGATGGTGGCTCAGCGGTTAACATCTTGCCACTACGAACACTGAGAGAGTTGGGAATCCCGACCTATAAGCTTTCAAATAGTCACTTAATGATCCAAGGGTTCAATCAAGGGGGGCAAAGGGCCCTAGGCACTCTAAGGTTGAGCTTGCTCATAGATGACATGGAGTCGACCACTTTGTTCCACGTCATCGACGCTAGGACATCATACAACCTACTCCTCGGACGGCCATGGCTCCACGAAAACAGGGTAGTCCCTTCCACTTGGCACCAATGCTTCAAATATTGCTGCAATGGTGTCGTCAAAAGCGTCCTGGGTGATTGCAAGCTATTCACCGAAGCTGAATCCCATTTTGCTGACGCAAAATATTACTTGAATAAAACCAAAGCTCCAGAGGTTAGCAGCTCACAGCAAAACGACAAGACGAGAGGTGCTCCACCAAAGAAAGATGAAGCTGATGAAGTGTGTCCCAAGAATCGTCCAAATAAGACGCCAGAAATTCATGATGCTTTAAGGGGCTTGACACTGCCTGTAACTCAAATTGACGGCAACACACTTGTTCAACCACCCGAAGATATCATAAAGGAACGCCCTGAGGCTCGAGAGCTAAGGACTGCAAAAGGCTTCAGCCCCAATGCATACAAACTCCTCGTCAAAGTGGGATACAATCCACAAGAAGAGTCGCCATTGGGAAAACTCCCACAAAAGCCTGGGAATCAAAACCCACAAGCCGGACTCGGGTACGAACAGCCAAAGGGCCCTGTACGCATTGCCATAAGGAGAGCTCCTAACAACATAAGAAGAGCTTCCATTAACAACACCACAGAGTGCTCTTCAGAAGTTGAAAAGGAGCCAGTGCGAGTGTCAGTCTTCAAAAGACTTGGCTCATTCCAGAAGCGAAAATGCTGGAAAATAAAGAATAGAGCTGCTGAGGCACCAAAGCTCGAGGAAAAGCTCCACAGCTGAATCCCCTCTAACATGAAAAGAAAGACGGACTTGGTCATGTCATGTGGCAAAGTCCTCAAAGCCAAATTCCAAATGGTTGTCTTCACCAAAACTCAAACTGAAGAGGACCGTGATAGAGATAGTGTGGGTTCATCCAACCACACTCCTGGCCCGCAAGAGTATAAACTGTGAACGGCATTTACTTCTTGCAAATTTAAGAAGTTCTGAACTACGTTCTGACTTGATCCCATTCTTTTGGGTACGTAGGCAGCTTAGATATTCTCTAAGTTCAGTCTCAAATTTGTAACAAATCATGCTTTGATAGCCACCATCGGAGCACTCGCAAAAAAAAAAAACAAAAAAAAAGAGAGAGAGAGAAAAACAAAAAACATAAAGGGAATTGAAGCTGTCCGGTACACGTTGGGCTAAAATTAAGCGTTTACTCCAAAGGCCACAAAGTTGAAACCTAGTCGCGCTACACGTTGGGATAAAATTAAGCCTGGTATCAAAGACCCAAAAATTGACGCATAGTCGGTAACGTGGGTAAGATCAGCTGGTACTCAATGCCAAAAGTCAGCCTAGCCGGTACACGTGGGCTAAAGATCAAGCATGGTACTCAAAGGCAAACAGTTCAAAGCCGCTCCTCGCGGTACGCGTGAGCGAAAAGCAAGCCGGGTACTCCAAGGGCCCAAAAGTTCAAGCCTAGTGGTACACCGTGGGCTGCGATCAAGCCTGGTACTCAAAGGCCCAAAGTTCGAGGCTAACCGGTACACGTGGGCTAAAATCAAACTTGATACTCCCAAAAAAAAAAAAAAAAACGCCAAACAGGGCCTTAAGCCCCAAAGCCATAATTGCGCCCAAACGTGGCCTTGCCCTAGGAAATGAGTCAGCATTAAACTCTGCTCATTTCCCAGGCTTGGGAAACCACACGTCGAAGTCAGCACTGCAGGTCCACGCAGAGCGCGGCGCGACGCCGCAGGACCAGCCGCGCGCTCGCACGCCCGCAGACCCAGCGCCTCGCGCCTCTGCCGACCTCAGTCCGCGCTGCCACCTGACGCAGCCGCTGGAGCATGCCCGTAGCACAGCTGCCGCCTGTCAACTGCAGCACCGCAAGGCCGCACAGAGCGCAGCGCACGTCCGCAAACCCAGCGCCTCGCGCCACCCCACGCAGCCGCCGGCGCTTGCTCGTAGCACAGCCACCGCCCGTCAACTGCAGCACCGCAGGGCCGTGCAGAGCGCGGCACGACACCGCAGGACGAGCCGCGCGCTCACACGCCCACAGACCCATCGCCTCGCGCAGCCGAGCGACGCCCAGCTCCCATAGCCCGCACAACCACGCAGCCAAGCGACGTCGAGTCTGCAGCCCTTCCCCTCAACGTAACATCACCACAACACTCACCCGCCAGCGCCGCACCACTGCAAGCTCAGCCACGCCATTGCTGCCCGAAGTGTCAGCCACTCGGAAGCTTCCCAGCGCAGTCATCGACTGGAAACGCGTCGCACCATGCCTGCATCCCTTCCGCCTCGGCACAGCTGCACCTGCTCGAGCCACCGCAAGCCCGGCCGCGCCTCAGCCTCCAGGAACTCCGCTGCTCGGAAGCCGCCTAGCATCGCCGAAGACTGAAGGCACGACATCGCCCCTGCACCCAGCAGTCAGCGCCGCCGTCCGACAACAACCACAGACACCCGACGCGGCCGCAGCCCGATACCCAAAGCCGCCTGCTCACCCGAAGCTGTTCGCCGCCCGCCGACAAGAATGATCAAGCATCGCCCCCCAGCCGCCGCACGCTCGCCTACTTGGTTGCGCCGCCTGCTCCTAAAAAAAAAATAAAATAAAATATATGTATATATATGTATGTATATATATATATATATAAAGATTTTAAAAAAAATAATAAAACAAAAAAAATAATAAAACAAAAAAAATAATAAAACAAAAAAAAAATTAAAAAATAAATCAAATTAATATATATATATATATATAAAGAAGAACGGTGGGATACATACGAACTCACCACTTTGTTTTGTAAAAAGAAAAGGAGAAGTGAAGGACAAAATTTCTGACGGATGTGCCTATATAAAGGAAGATTTGTAGGGATTGAAAATGATGTGCACAATCTCCAAAACAAAATATTAATTAATCTTATTAAATGTTAAGGAAGTAAACATAAGTGACGAAAATAAAAATACATATACATATATATATGTCAAATATATATATATATACATAAATAAATAAAATAAATAATATATAAATAAATAAAAAAAATCGAGACTCATTCATTCTAAAAGTAAAATCTTCATGAATAAGTCTCGAGGGGGCATTTTGTAGACACATAAAATAAATAAATAAATATCACATAAAATTAAATAAATTAAAACGTAAATTAAATAATTTTATTTCAAAATTTTAAAAACAAATAAACTTTTCTTAATAAATAATTAATCAATCAAAATTGTCCAAATCAAATGGCAACAAATGGCGCAATCCGGTAAGGAGGCAATAAATGATCAAGAGGGCTAATCAGAAGGCGACAAGTGGCGCAGTCTAGCAAGAGGCCAACAACCCCAGCCAATCAGAACGCTCCACGTCAGCGGGTTTGGTGGCTACATTATCTCTCCTACAACTATAAATAGGGGTCAAAACCCCACAACAAGACACGACAACAACAAGCCAAGGAAAAGAAGAGAAGACACAAAATCCTCTCAAGGCGTTCAAGAACATTCAAGACGTTCTTCGTCAAGTTTAAAGAGTTCGTCTCCAAATTTAAGGCGTTCTTCGTCAACGGTCTTCAAATTCAACGTTCGATCCAAAGTCAAAGCGCTAAGCTCGAAGATCAACGTTAATTGGAGAAATCAACAAATTTCAAGGAAGATCAAGCACAAGCCCTTCTCTTGAAGATACTCCAAATTAAAGCTACAGCTTCAATCCTAAGCCCAAATTCAAGGCGTTCTTCGTCAACGTTCTTCAAATTCAACGTTCGATCCGACATCAGGGCGCCAAGCTCAAAGATCAGCATTAATTGAAGAAATTTACAAGTTTCAAGGAAGATCAAGCACAAGCCCTTTCCTTGAAGACACGTCAAGTTGAAATCACATCTTTGGAGGAAGAATCAGAGGACTAAATTAAAGAACAGAGCCCGCATCAAATTCATTTGATTCAAGTTGTAATCGATTTGTACGAATTTCTTGTTAGTGGAATCCGAGAGCAAGATTTTGTCCTACAGTATCTTCACAAAAACAAGTCAACATTAAAATTATTATGAACTAGCAATTAATTGTCTTCATTTAAGTTACATACACTACATCAACATAGACAAATGAAATTTAACTTGCAATTTGAAAATTAAATAAAAATACCATAAACAACATATAACATACAAATAACTAATAAAAACTTTCGAACAAAATCATAATAAGAAATAATTTTTCATTTGTAATAATTTTGACATTAAAAATTAGAATTACATATGTTGAAATAATATAAAAAAAATTATACAAAATAAGAGCTGAAGAAATAAAAACAGGATAAATTGAAAAAAAAAAAGTTTTTCAATTAATATGTGCAACTGACAATCAAAGATAATTAATTTGCATCTTCTAGTGTTAAATATTTAGTATGGAATATAGATTATTAGCCTAATTAACCTATGTGCGTCTTTGCAAAATCTATTCATTTACTTTTGAGTTCTGTGCATTAAATGCTCTCTTTAGATATTCCTAAATGAATATGTTTTTTCTCTATATTTTTTTGGATACTATTAAGAAAGATATTACACTCAATTATGTTGTATTTAAATTCTTAATGCAACGAGGCCATAAAATCTTAGAACATGGTTTTACATTTAGAATGTAAATGAACAACACAAATATTCGTTCAAAGATGCTAATAACATCGGTGTACTCATGTTAAAGATACTCTTGAGTATGCTCGAATATGCTCGTGTTTCAAGATAAATAAAATTTCAAATTTCAACCTTAAAACTGCACACATTTCACTATAAAATGTACACGAATTTTAGAAGCAAGAAATAGATTTGTCATCCAAGCACAAGTTTACCATTCTCCCTGAAAATTCTACCTATACGAAATAATATAGACATGTATTCAACAAATATAAATTCAAATACTAAATAATCAAAGTTGTGCACATGGTTGACAAAAGTTCAAAGAATCCTATTAAATGGTGAGTTCATTCTCCTCTTAAGTGGGTAATAACTTGCTAGTGTAATACAAAAGAATGAGAGGAAAAAGTAGAGGGAGAGAATAACCGAACAGAAGACAAGTTTTGGTTAACCATATATTCTACTATTTTTTCTTGCATCTCTTGAAAATGCTCAAGAATTACATACCAACAAATATAATAAACTTTACATTATCTGTAATATTTATGATTGTAGAAACACGAAGGAAGATGGTGAAGCAAAGCTAAGAAAAAAATGAATTGTATAATTGTAGAAGAAGAATTGAGGAAGTACTATGGAGAAGAAAATGAGCAAGCCCTTTGATATATAACAAGTTTGCTGTTATAATGATTCTCCAGAAGCCAAATGAACCGTTCTTGAGTTATGCAACAATTTGTACTGTATTTGAAAATTATTTTGATGGTGCGAAATATTTTGTCAAAATTAAACAAGTCTTTATCTTTTCATTGAACATATGACTAAGTAATCAACAAATTATCTTTTCACCCAGTAGCAAAGGAAGAAATAAAATAGGAAGAATAAAGTAGGAGGAGGAAGACGAACATGCATTTTCTTCCCTTCACTTTGAATCTAACGGTCTCTATTTATACGTTTTAAAGGAAACTTTTTGAAAAAGTATGACTATTGTAGAAAAATGTTTAAAGAGTTGCAACTATTAAAAAAAAGTCGGTTTAAAAAGGTATCATTGTTGTAAAAGATATAATGTTTGAAAAGATAAGTTTCAATATTTGAAAAATTCTTGACTTTTTAATGTGGAAGATAAAATCTTTTAAAATAGTAAATATTTTTCCAAGTAATTTCAACAAACCAACTTTTCTTTTGCCTTTTTTTGATATTTTTATTGTCGCCTCTACAAAGCCTAAAGTGAGGCAAACTCCAATTCAATTTGAACTATTGGATGGGCCCAAATTGAGTATTGTGTGTGTGTGTGTATTTTAACATTAGGAATGGCGATTCCACGAAAATGGTTCATGTAATCACTATTCATACCTTTTTCTTCATTTAAAATTTCTTTTATTTTTATTTTAAAACATTTTTTCTAGAATCAATTTTTTTTTAACATATATTAATTAAAATTATGCATTTTGAGAATTTATTATTAGTTTTAGATAAGTAATCAAGAAGTTATAGTTCATATATATGAATACACACACATATATTTGTTCAAATAATATAAATTGATCTAAATTATTAATTGTTATTTTATTTCCTTGATATTACATAATTTAGAGATTAGTAAACGATTATCATAAACAGATTAGAATTCAAATGATTGACTAAAGATTTCTATTTTAATTAGGTAGAGAGAGTCTAATTTCTACCTAATTAAATATATTTTAAGCATTTAATTAAGGGTATCAATGTCTTTTCACTATTGTCAAAAACATGCTTTCTATATGAGTGTAGATAACTATATGTGTGTGTGTGTTTCAAAAAAAGAGCAATTAGAAATTAAATTGGCAACCGAGTGGCGAACTCAGTCTTGATAAGTAAGGATCAAATTTTCTATAAGTAGGTGATTAAATCAAGCATTATTTGATTTAATAGGAAATCAAGAGATCGAAGCTGGTGAAAACCCAAGTCAAGCGTATTATTACCAAGTAAGTGGGTTACCTCAATTTTATAAAATATTTGTGAAATTATGATTCTTGAATTAGATATCTTCTTGGCAAATATCTTGAATATTTCAATGAATTTTTATTGTTCATGCCTAAATGTTATTTATGCCAAATGCAAGTGATTTTACTAAAAATATTTTAGATGTGACCATGAGAATTTATGAACTATTATTGAATTGTTATTGGACAAATGGATTGAAAAACATATTACGCTACAACGTTCAGTGGTAATTAGTTAGTATAACATAACTAGTTTTAACCCTCTCAACGAAGATGAAATCCGGGCCTCTCAACCAGGAAAGAAGCTGGCCCTCTCACTTAGGCTTGTAGATTGACATAACTGGATTAGTTAAGAAATTATCTAATTGCACATGACTTTATCAATCAAAGTAGTAGATTGAGCTACATAACATTTTCAATTAGGATTATAAATTGAGACAGTTGAGTTGGTTTAAAGATTATTTGGTTACACGAAACCCTCATCTGTTGGAGTTATAAACTAAAGTTCTGATTAGTGAATTAAGTATACAAATATTCTAACTATGAGCAAGTCTACATATATATATATATATATATATATTCATGTATATGTTGCAATGACTTATACAATAGAATAATGTTGAAAAGATATTTTACTCATGATACTATCGAAAGGCTTTCATAAAATTATTAGTGAATATGTATTTACTTAAATATTACTAAAATTTTCTCCTAAAAATGCTTTTAAACTGTTAACATCCGATAAACATAGATAACCCCTTATTGAGTACTCTTACTCATAAACCTTTTCTAAAATCTCTTTGTAGACAAGGAACTCGATGAAGAACTGGCGTAAGAATAGTAAAAAAACAAGTAAGACCATTTTGATTACCTACTAATAGTGTTCTTTGATTGTAACTTCATGCGTTGTCAAGGCGTAGTGTTGTGCACCTAAGATTTGTAATTGTTTAGTTTTTCTATTGCCATAAGATGTGAATAATTTGTGGCAATTTATAAGTTTTTCTTAACATTCAGTTGAAATGATAATTCTTTAGAATTGCGAATGCAAGGGATAGTTCTATGATGTAATAACTTTGATATTCAATTAGTTGATTTGCGAATACTGTTGTGTCACGTGTCGGTACTTGGAGTATAATAGTTCTACTCCTAATTACTGATCAAATTAATATTATAATGCAGCACAAACCTTGCAAAATTATATTAAAATTGTAAAATTATTATGTTTCAATTAATAACAATAAAATTATTTAATATTATAAAGTTTACAAAATATTTAAAATAATCAAATAAAGATTTATCAATAGACTTTGTATGGAAAATAAAAGAGAAAATTGGAGAAAATATACAAACAAACAACTTAAAAGAGGAAGAAAAAATTAAAATTATAACAAAAACTTATCTGGTTTTTTAACTCTAAATACGGTTTTTTTTTTTAACTCATTCAAAATCGGAATCTAGGATTCTAGATTTAACTACAATGAAACCAAAATCCCAAATTCGGGTTTTATTATTATTTTTTTGGTGGTTGAAATTGGGAAACCCAATTTTCAATTTTGATCGAGATATGATGCCAGAGACTGGACTTTAGGCAAAAGGACTGAAATTCAATCCGTTGGAACAATTTTTTAAACTATTTTAAAAAGGAGGCGTCTCGTATAAAAAAAAAAAGCGGCAAATCCATCGGCAGCCTCTTTTCCAATGTGCCGAGATCAAAGTTTACACGTGCCGTGCAATGTCAGTCTGTACACGTGTTAGAGAACACAGATTTGGGTTTGCGGCTCACGCTCGTGGGCCCTGGTGTCCACACGCGTTCGCGTAGAGTCATTCTCAATGCCTCAAGACCTTCCCCCGCGGTTCGCACTCTCAATCCACACAGATGGAGTCCCCACGAGACGACCACCGCCATCACGAAGGACGGCATTCGCAATTCCCACCTCCGCCGTCGGTCTGCGCCAAGTGCGGCGGTCCCACCTGTTTGCCCGCATCTCCGCCCCCCTCCGACAACCCTTCGTACATCCCCATCCGCTTTCCCGCCGTGAACCTCCCGGCGTCCCCTACCAACACCAGAGAGACCATCATCCGTACCCCAGTCCCCCAATCGGAGAAGGTGGAACCAGTCACTCTTCCCCATCAATTCACGGCCCCTTCCAAGAAAATCCACTCCCAGGACGATCTCACACGGCTCCACTCCTCCCCGTGTTTCCGTAACTTCCTCGGCTTCGTCGTCTCCCTCTCCGAGTCCACCAAATCACACAAGCTCTCCGATTCCTGCCACGCGTCCCCTGTCATCGAAACCCTAGTCTCTGTTCTGCAGAAGCTGCTTGGTTACCTGGACGAAATCCCTCCGGCACCGCAGTCCGCGCGGTACGGCAACGTTTCTTATCGCGTCTGGCACGAGCGCATGAGCGGCGATGCCGAGTCCTTTATGTTGGAATTTCTGCCTCCCCATCTTAGAGAGGCTACCGTCGAACTTGTCCCGTATTTCACCGACAGCTTTGGCAATTCCACCCGCATCGACTACGGTACAAATAGAGTAGTATATTATATTCTCAAATTTTTGGTTGAGAAAGTTTTGTTCGTGCATGTTAATGTCTTGTAATATAGGCAATTTTTTTGCGTAGGATATTATTAGTGACGTTGTTTGAAGTTGTGCTCTATCGAACTGCATAGTTGTTGCAATTTTTTTTCGCTACAATTTTTTTCCCATTCTCATTAAATTAGCATTCTTGTAAAGTTAAGCACATTTGCTCACCTGATTCTTATACTTTTATCAAATAGGCACTGGTCATGAGACAAACTTTGCCGCATGGTTGTATTGCCTAGCAAGATTGGGTGTTGTGAGAGAAGAGGATTATCAGGCCTTGGTGTCAAGAGTGTTCGTCAAGTACTTGGAGCTAATGAGAAGGTTGCAACTAACTTATTGCTTAGAGCCTGCGGGATCCCATGGTGTGTGGGGACTAGATGACTATCATTTCTTGCCATATATATTTGGGTCATCACAGTTGATTGGCCACAAGTATATGAAGCCAAAATCAATTCATAATGAGGATATTTTGGATAATTTCTCGAATGAGTATCTGTATCTCTCGTGTATTGTTTTTGTGAAGAAGGTGAAGAAGGGGTTGTTTGCTGAACATTCACCTATGTTGGATGATATTAGTGGTGTTCCTAATTGGAATAAAGTGAACAGTGGGCTGTTAAAGATGTATAAAATTGAAGTTTTGGAGAAAGTTCCCATTATGCAACATTTTCTCTTTGGCTCGATTATCAAATGGTATGAAACCCTTCTTTAATACCTCATGTAGTTTGATCAGTTGATAGGCCAACTATTATTTTGTGATTTGAATTTACTTTTTTGCTCAGTTGATCTGTGCCTATCATCATCATCATTATTATTATTGTTTGTAGTCCTTTTAATGCTCTTTGATTTTGGATTATTATCCATGAAAATTAAAGAACAAGAATAGATCATGGCTCTTTTGAATAGAAATGGGAAAAAGTGGTACTATCTTCATTTGAAAATATTAAGGTCTCTTTTATTGAATGCTCTGGTTTGGTATGACTGTTGTAGATATTCATCACACTACAATTTGATGCATGAATCAATTTCCCTGTAAAATATTCTTTTATCATTATGTATCCCCAGATAGATCCATTCTTCAGCTATCCAAATTCATAATGAAGTGGGAATTAGCTTGACTGTTCTACGGCATTTTCAATCTAGCTTCGACTAATCCTTGAGAATAAATATTAACTTGTAAAGGCGGGTAAGACGATCTTGTTTCCTGGTTTGCAATTAATAGTAAATGAATTTCTTTTGGAAATAAAAACAAACAAGTTGGATTTTAGATCTCATGCTGCTATGGCAAAATGTCACATCCACAAGATTCTTCTTTTGTTTTAATGGTCACAGATTTTCTACCAACTGTTGTCTATGAAGTTACTAGCCACTTTCTGGGCTGTAACCATAGTTTTGTCCCAACAGGTGCTAACTTGATGTATTTGAATAGCTTTAAGCATCATCTACCTATAGTAGTAGTTTCTGTATGTCATCATTCAAAAACATCCATGACTTCAAGTAATTGCTAGTGGGATATCTGTGATTAAAAAAATCAAAGCAATTGTTTCTCTTTTCTTGACTTTCTGAAAAACAAAAGCATAGGGAAATTGGGAATTGCATGGTAGAAAAATTGGTTGAAGTACAAGAGAGTCCATCCTGCTGTGCTGACCATAACCTGGCAACGTGAAGGAGACAGATAATGGAATATCCACCATCCTTTGTAGAACATATCCTTACTTATAAAAACATCTTTGTCTTTATTCTATTGATCTGGCGGGTGATTAATTTTCTGGAAAGTGGCTGGCGTTGGCATTGGCTAACCAGAAATTTATTCAGTGATGCCATCTGCAGTCTCCATTGTTCCTCAACCCTTTGTTTGGGTTGCCAAACCTTCAGGTGGAAATGGCTTGCATGTTGGGTTTGATGAGGTGAGGGTATGATATGGATATGGGGTTCTCATAGTAGAACTGTCTTTACAAATATCAGATATATGTATTGCAGGTGAGCCAAGACTGACTGAAGTAATAATTGTAGGGCAAAAGGGAAGGGTCCCACTAAACAATAATAAATATTAGCTATTAAGAGTTAGCAGTCTTGCTATTGTCACTAGTGAACCAACCACCCTGGGTTGATTGCATCCGTTAATGAGTTTAATATATTAATGAGAGTTAAGCCCCTATCACTTTGCTATGATATGAACCATTCAAGTGGTACTTTAATGGAATTCAGTCCTTGACAAATAGGGAAGGCTGCACGTCACAAGGAGCTGTTAGGTGCTGGAAGAAATGGAATGGGTGTTGTGCTCTGTGGCTTTCATAAAACTCGGATCGCTATCATATTTTATGTATTTTGGGTGTCTGCCAAAGCTTGGGGTATAATGGTCCCTTTCTCAACATAAACTTCCTTGACATATTAATCTACATACTCATGGAAAAGCACTGTGCCACTGGAAAGGTGTTTTCTGATTGCAATTCATCATCATGTAAGAAGTTTGGAGGCAGTTGTATTGTATTGCAGTTTGTTCTGCTGTCCAAATTTAACTGGTTTGTTGCCTATGATTGCATGGGTTTATTGTAACAGCAGTCCGGTCTATATTTTGCAACTTTTTTCTTTGAAGTTCTCTTTGATATGTGATAATATTTCTTTTGAAAAAAACATTGCTGTGCATCTGAGCTTAAATTAGCTCAATATTAACAGTAGACTGAAACGATATTTTTCATTTTATGGACAACTAATCGGTGTTGTTTTTCCTGTTTCTGTCGGGTTTTCCTTCTTCAGGCTGGAATGAGATGTTGGAGCGGGTTGTTTATGAAACTAGTTCAGCAGGTACTGTATTTGATGCATCCAAAATTATGCTATTCCTTTTTTTTTTTTTTTTAGCTTTTTTCTTTTTCTCTGGAAAGTAACATGACAGAGCCAGCAGTTGGTGAATGCTCTGGAATTGAAGAAGCTTTGTTTGTATTTTATCTTGTGAGAGATTAGTTATGAAGATTGGGGGAACTTTATTGTCGGAAAACTCAGAAACCATAGCTACTTAAAAAATTATGTATGTACTCTCCCCAAGCCTTGATCTGATCCTAAATTTCTATAGACTAACATGTAAACCGTATTTACGTATACCGTTTTATGTGCGTTTGGTTTGATATATTATCCTTAGTGGCGGCGGCGGTTTGATCACAATGGCTCAGTGTGGCAAATTCTTCGGTGCATCAATGGGTTGTTTTTGGAATTTGTTGACAAAAGAAGAGAAGCTGGCCAAATGCTAGAAGAATGGATAAAAAAGCAAAGGGGGAAAACTAAAGTGGGCTATAAGAAAGGTTCAAAACCACCAAAATGCATTTACAGAAATCTGAACTAGATAGGCACTTAAGAACATCCATCAACAATGGGAAAGAGGAGAGCTCTCGCAAGACCGAACCGAAACTCTTACTAAAGTTTAATTCGCGTAGGTGAGATGGAAAATTGTTTGCTTTCCCATTACAATTACAGAAGGAAATAAGAATCTACATGTATAGTTAAAGAGCCAGCAAGTGGAAAAAAACGGGGTTCTCATCATTTCCAGTTGTTGGCAACAATATCACCAAGATCAACCACCCTCTGTGAGCAACCACTCTCGTTGTCATGCAATGCAATGACGTAAACCATGTCATCTCCCATCACCATACTCAACGAAGAATCAACGGTTGACGATATATTGCTGCACCGGAAGTCCGCCGAGACAAGTGGTTCTGCACACACGGATAAGAAGCCTCTGAGCTCCTTATCAGCAGCCTCTCTGAATGCAGCATTCACTTCCTCTGCCAATGTTTTCTTCTCAACCTGGACCACGAGGTCCACCACCGAGACATTGGGTGTGGGAACCTGGAAAGCGATCCCATTGAGCTTGCCTTTGAGCTGAGGAAGGACAAGGGCCACTGCCTTCACCGCACCCATTGATGTAGGCACAATGTTGAGTGCAGCAGCCCTAGCAAGCCTAAGGTCCCAGTGGCTTGCATCCAGAAGCCTCTGGTCACCGGTGTACGAGTGTGTGGCGGTCATGGTTCCCTTAATAATGCCTGCACTCATCATCATACGCACAATGGTTAATGTCATCAACACAAGACAATTCTACATATGTTTCCTTCAAATGATCAGTGATCCCAACTCAATCGGTAGTTCTAATTCGCGTACACCAAGTGTAATAACCAGCTGTTAGAACAAGAAGTTTACCAAATTTCAGGTTGAGGACTTTGACAGAAGGCGCGAGACGGTGGTGCAAGAAGCATTGCCGATGATGGGCTCATGAGGGTTGTAGTCCTCTGCATCGACACCAACAACATACGTGGGAATGTCCCCTTTGCCGGGGGCCGTGATCAGCACCTTCGTAGCCGCCGCCTCGACATGCTTCCCTTCGCCTTCTCCGTCCACAAAGACCCCTGTTCCCTCAATCACGAGATCGACTCCCAGGTCCCTGCAGCCACAAGCGCAAGATCAGACTAATCCATTTGCCAATAAATGCTCGTTTCTGCCAAGTTCCAAGGCGCAATTCGAGCTTACTTCCAAGGGAGGTCGACGGGGTTGCGGTCGGACGCGACTTTGATGAGCTCGCCGTCGACGGAGATGACGTCGCTGCCAACTGGCTGGACGTCAGCTTCGAAGATGCCGAGGGTGGAGTCGTATTTGAGGAGGTGGGAAGCTTGCTTCACGCCACCGATGTCGTTAATGGCGATCACATCAAGAGTGGAGTTTTTGCTTCCATGCCTGCACCTCAAGAAGTTCCTCCCGATCCTCCCAAATCCATTGATCGCCACCTTCGGCTTCGCCTCCACCACTCCTCTCTTGTTCTTGTCTCCACCAAACTATGCCCGCAGACACATTTATAGCCATCACAATCTCTTTCTGCTATTCCGTTAGCAGTTTCGCTACACCCATTTATCAGCTAGCAAGCTTAAAAAGCACTCACAACAGAGGTTTGGAAGGCAACAAGAGAGACGACCTGATGACCTTTAATTGTCTAGGTTATCATCAAATTAGGATTACTAGAAGTCTATATTAATCGCAAATTACACCTGTAAATGCTTTTTGTAGCTGTCCCAAAAGTGATCGCAATAACGTGAATCAAATATCAATGCAATACATTGGCAATGTTTGGAAGCCCAATTTTGACCATTGGCCAGTGAATAATGTTTGGAACGTGGGAATGGCAAACGTATAGGCAAATTCAACCAAACATCATGGTAGTCTCCACAACCCACCACTGCCTAGGATTGAGAAAAGCAGGCCTACTCTATGTAGCTCGTCACTATTTGTTGGTATGAGTGGGTGTACGACTTAATTCGCTCCTTTACTCTTCACACTTTCAGGCCCATCCACACGGATGCGACCGTCGGAGCGCCTGTAGCCATCGCCCTCTTCTTTTAGGGAAGGACGGGTATGAATGTATGGTCGAAGATGAATTTTTAAGAAGAATATTTGTTTTGTAAGAAAACTTCGATTGACAATGTGATAAAGTTGTGAGTTTAATTAAATCTATGACTTTACGTAATTAGGACAAAGTAAGACACAAAGTATATGTAACATAATAATTATGATCGAAAAAGTTCATAGTGATCTTAATCACTTTAACTTGATTAAACTATAATATGGGTCGTAAATTATACGTTAACAAATAAAAAGAAATGTAGAAAGTTACATACATTAGATTATGGTGTGTTGTAAGTGTTAAATTAGTAGGCTACATAATTTATATAGTTACAATTAGATTGAAATAAATAAATTGTCAAGGTACTTGTTAATAATAAGATCACTAATTAGAAACACAATAGTAATTTAATTTGATTAATGAGATTAATTAAATTAAATTAGTTAGACATATATGGACTTTAATTATTAATGAGATTAGTAATTGAAGGATATATGAGATGATTTATTAATAAGATTACTGCATAAGATTTTATGGATTATTTAATTAAAAGGCGTCAATATAGGAGGGTTCCATGCAGCCCATGGCTAAACTCTAGTGTCTAAATTATAAATAAGAGTTTTGAATAGTTCAATACATGCAAGAAAAGTCAAAAAATTCCTGCGCCGAGAGAGAGAGAGAGAGAGAGAGAGAGAGAGAGAGAGAGATAGAGGGTAGATAGGAGGAGAGAGAGATAGGAGAAAGGGGAGCAACCCTTAGTCACCCTCTTCTATCTTTTTTTTTTTTGTCATAAAATCCTTCTAAACCACATGCATTTGCATTAAAGCTTTGTAAAAAGAGTTTTGTAGAGTGTGGGAGCTCACAAGCATCCCAATCGTGTGGAAAATCTAAACATCAAGGATCAAGGGCTACAACTCCAAGGATCATGCACAAACAGTTCAAAAACACACTAGACATCAAGGGTCGAGGGCTACAACTCCAAGGATCATGCACAAACAGCTTAAAAACACATTAAAGGTACAGCTTTTATTTTTGAGCTTATTTGATTAATATCTTATGTGTTTTGCAACAAAAATAGATAGGTTGGCTTTCTTATGTTTTGCTGCATGCTATTGATTTATTTACATGATACAGTGTTGATTTTTACGATTAAACCCTAACAAAATCCAACAATGGTATTAGAGTTATCGCTTTTCTTGCAAAACAGTGAAGTTTAATGATTTAATCCATATTCTAAGTCAGTATTTCATTTAAATTCAATAAAACATGTATGTGCATGACAAACCTTTCAAAAGTATTTTGAAAGTGATTAGAATTGAAATTTTGAAAAAGAAATGAATTCAAATGAAAAAATCAAAGCACCAAAATGTTTGTAGTGTTTTGTGATTGGTAGTCGTGGTTGCAAAAAGTTTTCTCGTGATCACAATGCCAATTCACAAGTGTTCCGACTACCACGAAGTTACATGAACTCCGCCGTTCAATACACACATGCAGGAAGGACTCTTGCAGTTACGCAAGGCCTTGTCATGACCACGAGAGGTGCTACAATAGAAACCTTATGGTTTCTACCATGGTTAAGCTTTGCAGTCACACAACGACAGCTCGTGACTATGTTGGTCGTTCCAGCAACCATGGCTAACTATCTCAACAGAATCTATTTTTTCATTTTGTTCTTGAAAAATTGTTTTTCAAGGGATGAAAGTAATGCATGAAATGAGTAGGACATGGAAATAGTCATTGAATCGAATTATTTAATTATACATGTGAATTATAATTGTTTATATGGATGTTGTGGTTTGATTATGGACTTAGAACACCTGTGAATAAATGCACTTTATTTTGTTTTGTTTTTCATGGGTTGTATAATTAATTTTCATTGATTGCAAGGGCATAAACCCAATTTTTATTTTATTACATAGAATAGAATTCTCCATGGCATGCCATATGTACTTGTAAATAAATTTGGAAGACATTAAGAGTTGGTGTTCGCACAAAGGCCAAAAGTTGGTACTGTTCAAGGTTCCAATGAGTGGTGGACCCCGTAAAACTATAAAAACCAAGATGAAAGCATTGAAGAGATCCTTCTTTAATAATGTAGGATTTCACGCACTTATGCATGATCCAACTTTGGCTCAAGTTAGATTTAGAAGTCCAAAATCTTCTACTTTTATTTTTGCATATTATTAGTAATGGATGTATGGAATACATGAAAAATGGATAATGTGCAAAGTGAAACTTAATCTACATGGACCCTGAAACTTCTTTAAGCAAATATTAAGTTATAAAGGCAAAATGTTTATTGTGGCCCTCCACAGATCTCAATAGCTCTAGTGTGTGATATCATTTCATTAGCGTAGTCACACAGCGATGGTGCATTTATATCTTTGGGTGCATTAGATGTAACATTCAAAAGATACTCAAATCTAGTGAGTTGTTAGTCGATGAGTGTAACTTAATAGACCCAACATGCTAAGACTCGATTACATTAAGCATTATTGGGCCATGGGCAAAAGAAAAGATAGGACCGCACATGAGTGCATTAGCAAGAGTTGTCACTTGTTGGGTATGCCAAGACTCAATTACATGAGGCGTGCTATATCTATTGAAGACCCCAATCCCCACTAAAGAGATTTTATTAATAGAATTTCTATTTTCTACCTGATGGAGAGTATGATTCAAAAAATCTAATGAGAGATCATTTTAATTTAAAATTTATAATCACAATGAAAACACATATAACAACTAATTAATCTTATTTATTTTGTGTATAGTTATTTGATCTGGATAATGTCTATGCCTCTTTTTAAATTACTTGAAACCAATGCTTTGACTGGGCCCACCTATGTCGACTAGCTTCGAAATCTGAGAATTGTTCCCGATCTAGTGCGACTAGGCTACGTATTGGAGGACGATCTGTGGGTTAAGAACTATATGTTGGCTGTTGTAACTAATGATCTTCAGAGAACCCATGAGATTATGGAGACTACAAGAGAGATCTTATTCCACTTGCAAGGGTTGTATGGTGAGTAGAGTAGCATTACTAAATATGAGATATCCGAATAGTTATTTGGGATGCGTATGGTTGGGGTGGTTATGCGAGTAAGCATGCCCATGATTTCACTCATCGAAAGACTTGAGACACTAGATTTCATCATGAACGCCAATATGCAAATAGATTTGATCCTTCAATTGCATCTAGATTCCTTCACACAATTTATCATAAATTACAACATGAATGATATTGAGTGCACATTGATTGGACTTCTGAATAAGTTGGTGACTACACAGCTAGCTATGAAGGGAAAAGTGAATGATGTGGTTTTTGTTGCATTTAACTCATTCGGTGTAACTAAGAAGAGCAAGGCAAGGAAGAAAAAGCATACCATTCCTAAGGACAATTGAAGTATTAAGAAGCCCAGGCTCCTAGAAAAAGAAAAAGTCTTTCCATTGCAGAAAGAATAAGCACTAGAAGAGAAATTGTGCTGAGTACCTCAACCTTAAGAAGGTAGCAAGAGGTAAGAAACTTTATGTTTATGAATTTTATTATTCCATTGGTGTTTTTTCTACTTCTTAAATTTTAGATTCTAGGGCTACTTCTCACATTTGTATTTCACATTAGGATCAACTCAGAAGTAGGATGTTTAGGAAGTATGAAGGAGTGATTGAGGTGAAAAATAGAGTAAGTGTTGTAGATTGGAACAATTTCAATAAAACTATCATAAGGCCATAGCCTAGTTTGAAGAGATTATCTTTTGTTGTTTAATGGTCTTAAAAACATTATTTCCATTCTATTATTAATAATAAAAAATTATAAAATTTTTTTGGAAGTAATGTGTGCCATATTTATTAATGTAATAAGTTGGTTGGTATGGCACTACTCATAAATGGCTTATATTATTTGAATATAGGGGATAATAATATGATCAGCACCATTTTAAACAAATGTCCTAGGAATTGTTTAAATTCCAAGTACTTGTAGCATATTAGACTTGGGCTTATTAACCCATTAGGAGAAGAACTCAATCCAATTTGCACACCTTGTATTCTAAATAAGACAGTTAGAAGTTCATTTGAGGGACATGTCGAAAGGGACACTGAAGTGTTAGAACTAGTCCACACTGATACTTGTGGGCCATTTAATGAAATGGCAAGGAGATGATTTCTCTAATTTATAAACTTTATCGATGACTATTTAGGGTATGAGTATGCGTACTTAATGAAATATAAGTATAAATCCTTAGAAAGATTCGAAGAATTCAAATCACAAGTAGAGAAGTAGATTAGCAAACAAATCAAAGCATTGCAATTGAATCGTGGAGACAAGCATATAAGTGTTGAGTTCCTCTGGAAAAATGATATTGTCTCGCAATTAACACTACCTACAACTCCTCAGTTAAATGATATAGTAGAACGTAGGAATTAATTTTATTGGATATGGTTTGATCCATGATGAACTTCATCGATTTATCCATATTCTTATAGGAGCATACCCTACTTATTACAACACAACACATATTTTGAACAGGACACTTTCCAAATCTATTCTATCCACCCCTTATGAAATGTGGTTTGGAAGAAAGTTAAACCTTAAGCACTTGAAGATCTGAGGATGCTCGACTTATCTTGAAAAGATTAAGACGAACAAGTTGGAGATGAAGGCTATTACAGGTGCTCTGTTGAATATCCCAAGGCTACTTTAGTCTTTAAAAATCTAGTACATTCTTTTTCCAGTAATTTCTCTTTCACGTGATTCCTCCCAAGTAAAAGTTACTTCTCCCATCCATGCAACTTTTCAAGAGAAGACACAGTGGGGTGCAAATTGTTGGGAATTTCACCTAACAGCAATGCAATAAACTTGCAAGAGAACGTTGCCAAAATAAAATGTGATTTGAATTGTACGCGGAACACTACTTGTAAAAAATTATTTCGACATTTCAAACTATTTCAAAGATTAAACATGCCTTGTTCCAAAATGAATTTTTAGAATATTACGAATAAGCAGCTTAATGGATTGCAACAAATCCAACAAGCAATAGGAAGGAGACACCCCGTCATAATGGAAAGGAACTGAAGGCACAGTATTGTTGCAGAGGCTGTGAATGAATTATGGTGCAGTCGGATTTTGGAGAAGCAGGAGGCTTTGGTAATGAACTTCACTTTTCTTTTTCCTCCCAAAATCATTGAACCAAACATAATGTTAAGAAAGTGGAGGAATAGATTTGTGTGGTTTATCTATTAATAATCTAGAAGGAAGAGGCGTGTGCATGAGTTATTGCACATAAATTTTTAAAAATAAATAAATTTATGTTTGTTTATCTGTTAATAGTTGTGTTTGCATAATGAGATTATTGGTTTCAATAATTATGTTTGTAGCAATGATCTAACACGAAGAGTAATGTGCATTAATTATGACTTATAATTTATTTAAACACAAGAAAACTTTAGGCTTAGAACTATATTTTCAAATCCAGATCAAACTTCATACTACCAAATATATTATTAACAAAATTTCATCCGAATTCAAATTTAAACTCTCTCTCTATTACATACATAACTAATTAGTAATTTTTTTAATCATTACATCTATTCACAATTAAATAAATACATGTATACATCACATATATATTCACCTTTATATTTATTTATATTTTAAAAATTAATTATTATCTTTATATACTATAAAATTATCAAATCACTTTTATATATTTTATTCATACATTTAAATAAATTAAATTTTTTATCTAATTAAAATTTTACTATCAAATATATTATTTATTTCAATACAATATATACAAGTCATCACTTCCAACAAACCCCCCCCCCCCCCCCCCCCCCCCCCCGTCTCTCTCTCTCTCTCTCTCAAACATAGCTGTTTCGTGTGTGTGTGTGTTCTTTTTTAAATTCTGTAGTTTGGGGGTGGTATCATGACGTGACTTTACATCAATAAGATATATTATTTAGGCAGCTCAAAAGCTAAGAACAAGAGGTAAGGCGAAAATCACGAAGTTTGACAGAGAGGGGTTTAGACAAGAGTTGTATTATAATTGACAAAATGTTTAATAATGTAATTTAGATATTTTAAAATTTTTAATTTATTTAAATATATATATATATATATATATAATATTAATTAAGTGATGCAATAATATATAAATATAATTATTAATTTTTAAGATATAAATATATATAAATGTGAATAGATGTACATATATGTATAAATATTATTTTAATTGTGAATAGATTTAATAATTAAAAAATAATTAATTAATTATATATATAAGATATAAAAAAATTAAATAAAAATTTTATTAAATAATATCTTAAAAAATGAGTCCCCAACATGACAGCGTTCAGTCCTTACATACTCTTCATGAAAAGCACACATGAGATAATCTGAAAGAACACATTTCAAATCTGTAATAAAAAATCTTCTTAAATGATTAAGCATTTAAAGTATTTCAGTTTTTATTTTAAAATTTTTCTTTTTTTTTTTTACTATTGTGATAAATTTCAAACATCTTTTTTTTTTTTTTTTTTTATGTAGTCCTTAAGTCTTTTTTTTTTTTTAATTTTATCCAGATTTAAATCCTCCTAAAATTATTCATTTCTTTTATGTTACACGTATCTTGCACATGCAGGTGCAGAGAAGGAGATCGAGTGCTTTTTAATTGTTTCAAATAAGTAGTAGACACCTAAACGCTTGATATATATAAGGTCACATGCCAAGATCATATGACAACGTTTAGCCGTTGGATGTCATAAAAGCCACAGTAATCTTAGTGGGGCCAGACTCTTACAACATTAACAGGCAGATTTTTCTATAAGTTTACACTAAACACACACACGCGTGTATTCATATTTATATCTACAAAAACTTTTTTCTCAGAATTTTTAAGAAAAAATTAATTAATTATACAAATTGTATAAAAACAATACTCCTTTAAATTCGACAGTCCTAATTAAGATATTTACTAAAATTTCAATTGAAAATATGAAACTAGGAATCGATTGAAACAAAACATCCTCATTAACACTTTAAATTAAATTCGAATTACAAATATGGATATTTTTTGGAAGTGAATGACTGAAAAATAATTTTAAAAATAACTCAACAAAAAATTATATTCACTAGAAACATTATTTTGCATATCATGCATATTTGACTACAGTTAGTTGTATTTGTGTGTATCTTTGTGTGCTTGATGCGTGTAAAATTTTAAGAGCATCTTATTTCTTTTTACATAAATTTATGTACTTTTATATACAATTGAGTAGTACTTTTTTTTATATTTATACTTTTGATTTTAAAATACTTTTGTAGCTGTCAATTGTTTCAAATATTTTTTATTCACGTATATAGATGTACCTTTTTATGTTGTGAAAATGAATATTATTTTTCCTTTAATTATGTGCTATTAAGAAGAACAGAAAGGGGGGATTGGTGGGGACTTCATTAATTTTTAAATTTTCTTTCATGCACATCATGATTACGTTACTTCTAATTATCTTCCCTTTTTGGAGAATTGATTACCCTCACAGACCAATAATGAATTTCAAGTAAATTTTTTTTCTAATTGAAGTTGAAAGTCAACAAATGCGACTAAGAACAAAACCATGTATGATGACCATGCAGTTGACAATAATGTTGACATAAATATGAAAATGTTAATTGAGTTTCTCGATTTATTTCCAAAAAAATGTAATAAAACAGAGCCCACAACTCCTCTAGGATTATTACAGTTTTGATATTTTGTTTATTTGATAAAAATCAATTAGACTTTCAAATTTATTTATTTTTTCTTAATATGTTAGAAATTGTGACCAAAGATTAGAGATTTGACTCTGCAGACTTGCAGATAAAAAATTAAATAGTTGATGTTGGGGAGCATTTCGTATGTTAAATAATTAACTTTATTTTGTTTTGACTGAATTTTGCATGGGAAATAATTAATTTTATCTTGTTTTAATTGAATTATGTTTCTTTTCCACCTCTGTGGTGAGAATCTAGGGGCATTGAATTCAGTTCTTAATGCGCAGAAATTAAAGTGAATGTAACCAAAATTATCTAATGGAAAAAAAAAATAAAAAATAAAATGGATGGGGGGTTGTTGAATTATTTTAGTAGTTCCTCTTCTTATGTATCCAACAAAAAGAAAAACTAGAAAGAGAAAAAAATCAGACTGCATAAATCTTAATTAAAAAAATCTTTCTAAAATTTAAAAATAAATTCTTATAATTCAATTGTATTGAGTTATTGTTTAATTTTTTAGAAACTATAATATCTTATTAAATTTTAAACTAATTTATAATTAAAATTAATTAATCAACACACTTATTTGCTTATGTGTTTGTATAAGCACTTAACCCTAATATATGTCAACAATATATTACTTTATTAATTATATCAAAAAAACCGTGGATGGATGGGCACTGATGTTTCAGAATATTTGAATCCAATTTATCGTAAGTATTTTAATTATTTTCAAAACTATAATATCTTATTAATTTTAAAAATAATTTACGATAACAAAATTAACTAACCAATGCACTTACTAGACTTTTGCATTTTCACTTATTCATTTGAGCTCCTAATCCTAATATGAATCAATAATATATGATTTTACTAATTATCCAAAAAATACGATGAATAGATATGAATCAACAATTTTCAAAATAAATTACATTGTCAGATATTACAAAATAATGAAGTGCACATTTGCCAAACAACTAAATATAAAAAAAAATCAAACTTTATAAATCTCGTACAAAAAGCTTTCTAATTTAATATCTTGTTAATTGGAAAACTAATTCATAATAACAAATCAATTAGTGGAATTATCCACTAATTTGATTGATAACAATATTTAACTTTATGGATTGTTAATTTAACAAAAATTAATTACTAGAAATTTTCAAAATATAGGATGTATTAGTGCGTAGCAGAGGTTAACCACAACACTAATTTATAATTGAGAATTTTAAGGCTAGGTTTGGAACCATATTTTCAATCTCTCACTTTCCAACAAATTTTATATTACCAAACATACTATTTAACAAAATTATAATTTAAATTTTCACACTTTTATACATATAATTAACTAATCATTATTTAATTATTACAATTATTCACAGTCAAATTAATATGTGTGTGTGTGTACATTTCACATTTACTCACATGGAATTATGTATTATTTATAGTTTAAAAACTAATTAGTATTCGTATAAACTATCACATTATTAAATCAATCTCATATAGTTTATTCATATATTTAAATAAATTAAAATATAATTTTATTAAAATCTTATAATTAAATACATTATTTATCTTAATACAATTTTTATCAAACCTTATTTCCCACTAAAAATCTAAAATCCCACTTCCAAATATAGTGTGGTGTTTTTTTGACAAAAACAATTAATCCAAAAGGAAACGTGTCCGATTACCACCAAAAAGGTCCATCACCGTTGCAGACGCAGGCCACGTGTCAAGATCCGAAACCAAAGTTTAAATCCAACGGTCAAAACAAGAGTCAGGACCTTTTGACTGCCCTCCCTTATGATTCTGAAGTGATCTAAGAAATTTTCAACAATTATGGTAAAGTTTTTACTGAGAGGGCTATTTGTGGGTTATGCTTGTTTTCAAACGATAAAATTAAAAATATATAATTAATTATTATAATTTTTAAATTTTATTTTTTATATAATTTTTGAGATGAAAATATTTAAAAATATTATTAAAAATTAAAAACAAACAAAGCTCAACTCTTTAAACATAATTTTGAGTTGTATTGAGATAAATAATATAATTATTATAAAATTTTAATAAAATAAAAATTTTAATTTATTTAAATATATTTATTAAATATTTAATAATATTTAAATAAAGTAACAGTATATAGTAAAAATAATTAGCTTATAATGTAAAAATGTATATAAACGTGAATAAATGTATATATACACACAGGTAAGTTTAAAGATTGTATGACAATTATTTAATTATATATAAAAAATAAAAATAAAATTTAAATTTAGATATAATTTTGTCGAATTCAATCTACCGTTTGGCGGGTCGCGTGGGTATTGAAAGAGGGAAAATGCATGGATACACGCACGTGACACACCCACGTGACATCCAGCGCAGTATTTCTTCCCGTCAAGGAAAATTTAAAATTGGTTTTTGGTGCCCAAAATTTGAAAAAGCCAGCGCTCTGTATGTATATATATTTGCCAACAAAACACAGCACCGAAGTCCGCAGTAGAGGGAAAAAGAGGAACCCAAGAACAGCTACTGAGCTACTTTCCGCTTTCTATTGGGCTTTCTTTATTCTTTGTATTTTCTGCTACAACCGTCGTATTTTTGCAATTTCGTGTAGTTGTCTCGTTTACGCAGCGCGTACACTCTTAACTTGCCCGTTTTTCCCAACTCGGATTCTGCGAGCATTTGGTGGTGGGCATTTGATTTGAAGCTAGCCGTCCTCGTACGTTGTTTTTATTTCTTCATTTTTATTTGGTCTGTGACTAAGTGATCTGTGGTCCAATTCTCCGTCTTTTTCACGACGGTTGATCGATCGGCCCCTGCCGCGGGTCATTGAATCGGGATTTTTTGTGGGAAGGGAAAGTGTTTCAGGATTTGAGTTCGCTTTCCTCATGGTTTTCTTTATTCATCTCTGAGAAGCCAGAGATCTGTTATAGCTCGAGCATTGCCTGAAATTTGAAATTCCGCAGCGCATTCAAGTCTTTACACAATGAGTTTCTGCTCTGAAAATTTTTGTCCTGATTCCCCAATTTATTTGGATTAAATTTTTAAGATATTAAGGTCTTGGGTTGAGGATGACTGGTTAGTGGGGTTTAAGGTTTGTTGTAGAGATGGTGAAAAGTGGTTATGGTCCCCTCCATTACGTTAGGCAGCTAAGTGTATAGAGTCCAAGCTTGTTTCACTTTTTAATCACAAGAAGGAAGATATAGACTCCCCTTTTGATTCAATTATTTTTCGTGACTTGTTATCCTCTGAATTGTAGCAAATCAAGAAAAGAAGGGTCCTCATTTTAGAAAAATGTCACAAAAGAAAGTTAAGGGTTCGCTTTCTTTTCAGTCCATCAAGTCTTTACCTGCAGACTTACGGTCTGTGGGTTCTTCTGGGATTTATAGGATGAATTCATCTTATGATGTTCCAGAAGGTACGGGTAGTGGCAGGGTTGACGTTGGTTCACAAAATGATGAATCGCCATACTGTAGTTTGGATATCTCTGTCAAAGATGGGGCTTCTTTGGATGATGATGGTTGTGATCATAGTGCTGGGAATACTCCTACACGGTTGATTAAACAATTGCATGGTGACTCAGAGTGGAGCGATACTACGTCATACACTTCAAAGAAGGTATCTTTGGAAGTTTTACTTTTGTTGTTTTGTTTTGGATTTGTGATATATGCAAAAAAAGCAGAATAGGCACATGAATGAAGTACAGGAACTGGGAAAGAAGGGCATGAAAGCCCGCAGACAAAAGGGGCTAACTGAAAGAATTCACCGCTTTGAATTGTATCCCCTGGTTGATTGGCAATGCCCCTCTGACCAAATAAATAAATAAACGAAGAAGTGAAAAATAAAACTGAGAAAGGAAAAGCAGTAAGATACATTTCTCGTTTGTCAATGGTTGGTTAAATTATAGCGTGCACAGATTTAATAAACTAGGTAGATGAAGGTTCTCCTTCATCAAGCAGGATACGTTCATTGAGATAATAATTGTCATATGAATTGACTTTTCATATGTTGGAACAGTCAGCATAAACTCTGTTAGTTTCACAACAAATCTAATTATTATTCTGATTGCGTTGTATTTTACTCTTTTTTCTTCAGAAGCTTCAGTCATGGTTTCAACTCACTGATGGTAACTGGGAGCTAGGGAATATTATTCAGACTTCCGGGAATGAGTCAGTGATTTCTTTTGCAGACGGAAAAGTGAGCAAAAATTGGTAGTTTGATATGTGTTTTCTGCAAAGCAGTTATTTTACCCTTGTCTCTAATGTTTTTCCCCATCTAGGTTTTGAAAGTGAATTTGGAATCACTGGTGCCTGCAAATCCTAATATACTTGATGGTGTAGATGATCTCGTGCAACTAAGTTACTTAAATGAGCCATCGGTATTGTACAATCTCAAGTATAGATACAATCATGATGTGATTTATGTAAGTGTACTATGTACATCTTCATATTGAAAAATTCAATTAAAGTTTCTGGTTTACTGGTTTTTCTGACACATGTTCTCACTTTGCCGTTCATTTCAGACCAAAGCTGGCCCAGTTTTGGTTGCGATTAATCCCTTCAAGAAAGTCCCATTATATGGCAATGATTATATTGATGCTTATAAGAAACAATCAACAGAGAGCCCGCATGTATATGCCATCACTGATACAGCCATGCGTGAGATGATGCGAGGTAATTTTTAAGTTATCAAAAGAATATTTCGAATCCATTTTCAACTACGGCTTTTGCTGGAAGTAATTTAACAGAGTAATTTGGTTTCTTCCATCACAGATGAAGTAAATCAATCTATCATTATAAGGTTAGTTAACCCCTTCTCAGTTTTTTGTATTATTCATGCTACTCATCCATTTTTCCATGTGCGTGCACTTGTGTGTGCTGGGAGTGCAAAATTTTGTTGCACCATGTTATTAAGGCAAACAATTTTTAATTACCCAAATTTGTAGTTGCTATATGCACAATAAAAGTTATTTGTCACTGTATTGTTAGATTATACACTTATCTTTCTTGGCCTTAATAAAAGGCCAGTTGTAATTTTCAACTTTTTATTTAGTTTTAGCATTTTTGAAACATCTGTTGTGCAGCTTTACACATCGTCATGTAGAGTCATAAAAAGTGCTATATCATAATATAGGACTCGTTTGAGCTTACTGACAATATTTTCAGTTTATCATAGTGAAACTTTATCAAGAGAATATTTGGCGGTCTATTTAATCATATCTGTAGTTGAATGTGTATCTATACTCCGTAAAGATTGGATATGGCAGTAAAAGAGTTAGTGGGTTCAACTTTAGTTGCTGCACTACAATGTTAACCTTCTATAAGCCTAATTACTTTGCATGATAGTAATATCTAGTTAAAAAACTTCTTGTTAGGGGATTCACATGATACATTTTAGTTATATGCTTCTGTTAATCATGTATACCTTTGAGAGCTGCTGTAGCAATTTGCTGAAATAATGCATGGATTCAGTGACTTGGTAACTTGAAAGGATGAACCAGATATGATTTAAATTGAATAAGTAGAATAGCTTATTGGATAAGCCTGTAAATGAAAGAATGGTGTTACCTCCTTATGTTATTTTATGGTATCTGATTTGGGAGTAATAAGAGTAAGACTTTTGCCGGATATTTCATATGGTGGGAACTTCTCAAGGATGGCCTACTGAAACTTATTTTCTCTGTCCCAAATTGATTGCTCTCACTTTCTTTTTGGGACAAGTTAGAATGAGACCCAAATTCTTGAAATCGAAACTTTTCCCAAAATATTATTTAATTTACAAGAATGATGTAAGACAACTAACGGTCAACTACTACTTATGGGGAATGCATGTAAGAACTCACAAAATTTATACTTTTTTCTCATCTAAACTCCTTGGATGGGGTAAAAGTTTACCTACAATGGGATGGATTGAGTGTCAACCTAGAGCATGTGCATCATAGTGCTGTTCCTTGGCCATGTTATGTAATGCAATTATGTTAAGGAGACTTTATCTTGTGTGCAAACTTGTTGAAATCAAGTTGAGCAGGATTACAAATTTCATGCTTAAGATCAAGTTCAAACTTATGCCTTTAAGCTCCAGCATGAAGGGAAGAAAAGAGCTTGAACTCAAGTTTATTAATATATAATAAAAAGTAAAAACTACTTGTATTGAAAATTTTTCTGAAATAAAATAAGTTTTGAAAGCTTTAAATTTAATTATAAGATGCGATTTTTACTACTTCATTGGCACTGACATGAAATAGAATTTAATGCTAGCAATTATGATATTTTTAGCAACTATCTGTCAAATTTTAAAAGTTACAAAACATGCTAGATTTTTAATTAAACTTAATATTTAAAATTATAAATTTAGTATTACTTTGCAAAAACTAGAAGATATGATTTAAATCATGTGAATACTTATCAATTAATATGATAAATTTGTCCAATTATGTGTTTACTAACTTATAATATAAATTTATTCATTAAAATCCAAATAAATGCATCAAAAGAAAATTTCTCTTTTGAACTAAATTACTTAGGAAGTTAATACTGATTATATATGTATACATGAACAGTAGAACAATATGTATAAACATTTTTTAAGATATGTATTTCTTAAATAAACATGGTTATTATTTAAAGTATACTATTTTTCAACTTCCTTTCAAAATATTACTACAAATTAAATGAAAAAAAATAATATATACAGTTATATGTACAAATTATTAAATAATTCACACAAAATATTGGGATTTAATTGATAATTGGTATGAAGATATACAAATATAAATTACATATGTTATTGAAAATATGCATTTATAGATTTAATCTTCAGACATAATTTACATGTTATTATTGGAAATATTTGCGATTATATAATTTAAAAATAAAAATGATTTATTGTATATAACTATAACTCGTAGTCAATTATTTATCATTTATTAATTTGATAATGATAAAATACGTTTGAAAGGATTGATAAAATATTAAATAAAATATCCGGCTTGTGGGGATCTTATTCCAAGAAATTCCAACATAACAATCCATATTGCTTTTTTGATGTGATACCACACGATACTGCCGTTGTTCTAAATGAATTCTTATTTTTTTGGACGTCCAAAATGAGAGTCCATTTCCATGGACAATTGTTAAAAATTATGCTTTTACTTAGGTAATGATGCTATGCTGTTACTCTGAAGCAGCACTTCTACTGCAAGTATTATATAAATACATGAAAATTTTACTTTTATAATCTCATCTGAAGTCTCAGATAAAAATGGGACAGGTATACACCAGAAAATATACTGCTTTTAGTTCCCTTCAGTCTACAGTACAGCACAAATAATAAGAATATCTCATGTCTGCACCATTCACTGTGATCTGTATTTTAGTCAATTCTGGCTATGTCTTATGGCTTCTCTTCCAAATTCTGCACCTTATCTGAAAATTTCAGATACATTTACCTTGTGAAAGAAGTGACTTCTTAATTCCTTCTGAGCCTTCTATGGGATCTTCAATCAGCAAAATTCATAATCAATCCCTTAGAAATTCCAAATATAAGTGATTATTTTTTCATGCCATAATCAATTTTACAAACTATGGTTCTTCATATCTTTTATCTAGTGGGGAAAGTGGAGCGGGAAAAACTGAGACAGCGAAGATAGCGATGCAATATTTGGCTGCCCTGGGAGGCGGTAGCGGGATAGAATATGAGATACTGGAAACAAATCCCATTCTGGAAGCCTTTGGCAATGCCAAAACTTTAAGAAATGACAACTCAAGTCGCTTTGTAAGTTTTTCTTTTCTTTTTTTTTTTGTTAGCTTGCATTAGAAATAATGTCATGTTTTTGGCTGAGGTTTTCTGCTTGTTTGTTTTAGTAATATGATATATCCTGCCTGCAGGGAAAGCTGATTGAAATTCACTTTAGTGAAACTGGAAAAATATCGGGTGCCAGGATTCAGACATGTAAGATAATTCAGCATAGTTTTCTTAAAGCCAAATTACTGTATATTATTGCTGAATTACAAATACTAATCTCTGTTGTTAATTTTGTGATTACTCATCCAATGCCCTTCACTGTTCCCTCTAGTTTTACTTGAGAAGGTACTTTTCAATCTATTTCTACTGCTTTCATTAAAGTCATTTACTTTTTACTTCAAAGCCTGAGTCAGGTTGTTTTGATGAACAGTCAAGAGTTGTTCAATGCTCAGAGGGAGAAAGGTCTTATCATATCTTTTATCAGCTTTGTGCTGGAGCTCCACTTGACCTTAGAGGTATTTCATAATCCTCATCCATATATGTAGTTCTGGTACTTGTCAGACGTATTATAATTTTCTTACTAATGTCCTCCACTTTGAATTGTTCTTGGTGTATGTTCTTTTGCGCAGAAAAATTGAACTTAAGGAATGCAGACGAGTTCAAGTATCTGAGCCAAAGCAACTGCTTTACAATTTCTGGGTTTGATGATGCTGAACAGTT